>CM077228.1:28096970-29296970 GCA_039654775.1 Spinibarbus caldwelli
GGCCTGTAATTTTCATCATAGGTATACCTCAACTATGAGAGACAAAATGAGAAAAAAAAAATTCAGAAAATCACATTGTAGGATTTTTAAAGAATTTATTTGCAAATTATGGTGGAAAATAAGTATTTGGTCAATAAGAAAATTTCATCTCAATACTTTGTTATATACCCTTTGTTGGCAATGACAGAGGTCAAACGTTTTCTGTGAGTCTTCACAAGGTTTTCACACACTGTTGCTGGTATTTTGGCCCATTCCTCCATGCAGATCTCCTCTAGAGCAGTAATGTTTTGGGGCTGCTGCTGGGCAACACAGACTTTCGACTCCCTCCAAAGATTTTCGATGGGGTTGAGATCTGGAGACTGGCTAGGCCACTCCAGGACCTTGAAATGCTTCTTACGAAGCCACTCCTTCGTTGCCCGGGCGGTGTGTTTGGGATCATTGTCATGCTGAAAGACCCAGCCACGTTTCATCTTCAATGCCCTTGCTGATGGAAGGAGGTTTTCACTCAAAATCTCACGATACATGGCCCCATTCATTTTTTTGTTTACACGGATCAGTCGTCCTGGTCCCTTTGCAGAAAAACAGCCCCAAAGCATGATGTTTCCACCCCCATGCTTCACAGTAGGTATGGTGTTATTTGGATGCAACTCAGCATTCTTTCTCCTCCAAACACGACAAGTTGAGTTTTTACCAAAAAGTTCTATTTTGGTTTCATCTGACCATATGACATTCTCCCAATCCTCTTCTGGATCATCCAAATGCTCTCTAGCAAACTTCAGTCGGGCCCGGACATGTACTGGCTTAAGCAGGGGGACACGTCTGGCACTGCAGGATTTGAGTCCCTGGCGGCGCAGTGTGTTACTGATGGTAGCCTTTGTTACTTTGGTCCCAGCTCTCTGCAGGTCATTCACTAGGTGCCCCCGTGTGGTTCTGGGATTTTTGCTAACAGTTCTTGTGATCATTTTGACCCCACGGGGTGAGATCTTGCGTGGAGCCCCAGATCGAGGGAGCTTATCAGTGGTCTTGTATGTCTTCCATTTTCTAATAATTGCTCCCACAGTTGATTTCTTCACACCAAGCTGCTTACCTATTGCAGATTCAGTCTTCCCAGCCTGGTGCAGGTCTACAATTTTGTTTCTGGTGTCCTTTGACAGCTCTTTGGTCTTGGCCATAGTGGAGTTTGGAGTCGGACTGTTTGAGGTTGTGGACAGGTGTCTTTTATACTGATGATGAGTTCAAACAGATGCCATTAATACAGGTAACGAGTGGAGGACAGAGGAGCCTCTTAAAGAAGCTATATATATATATATATATATATATATATATATATATACATACACATACACATATACACATACATACACACATACACATATATACACACATACACACATATAGATACACATACATACATACATACATCCATACATACATACTGTATATACATACACATACATATACACATACATATATACATACACATACATATATACATATACATACACACATACACACATACACATACACATATACACACATATACACACACATATATACATATACATACATATATACATATACGTACATATATACATACACATACATATATACATACACACACATACACACACACATATATACACACATACACATACACATATATACACACATACACACACATATTTACATACATACACACACATATATACATACATACATACATATATACACATACATATACACATACATATACATATATACATACATACACGTACATATATGCATACACACATACACACACACATACACACACATACATACATGCATACACACACACACATACACATATTCACACACATACATATATACATACATACATACATACATACATACACATACATACACACACATGCATATATACATACACACACATACATATATATACACACATACACATATATACACACATACACATATATACACACATACACACACATATATACATACATACACATACATACATACATACACATACACACACACATACACATATATACACACACATACACATATATACACACATACACACACATATATACATACATACACATACATACATACATACACATACATACACATACACACACATACATATATACATACATACATACACACACATACACACACACACACATATACACACACATACATATATACATACATACATACATATATACACATAGATATATACACACATTCCCCCTTCAATTTCGAGCATCCAGTAATATAATCACACGTCTTGTGGAGCCTTTCAGAGTATGCATTTATTTGTCATTTTAACTGTTTGGAAACGGAGCGTAAATGTGGAAGTCCTTCAGAGATTTCTTATCCTGTTGCGCCCTCTATAGGACCAGCGACTAGTTGACGTCAAGCTTAATTTCTTGTCTTTCCGTGAGCGTTTCGTTAAGTTAAGTTTGCCGCAAAGTCCAACTCCGACTGCACCCGCCCAAACTTCAACCTGACCAACTCCGCATCAAGAGTCAACGCCCAATCTTTGGCTTCCCAAGACTTCACTACGAAAGACCACTGAACTCAATCGGCAACCTCAGGGAATCCCTTAAGGCAACACAAGCAAGGGAATCCCTTAAGGCAACACAAGCAAGTACAATAACCTCCAGATTCTAGCTGAGCTGGTGTATTTAATATAAATTTTAGCCTCATTGAGAAACTCAATGCGAGGGTTAAATAAGTGATTGATGGTTGTTCAGGTCTATGCAATTGCACATAGCTGTAAACTTGGGATTTCACATTTTCATTCTCTAAACTCATTCTTTCCTCACTTTCTCTCTTTCTGCAACTTGTATGAATGTGTGAATGCATGTGTTCATGTGTTAGATTAGTTTACATGTATTAGATTTATCAAATAGTCTTATTTATATTGAAAAGAGAAGTATCTTGTGTTTTGTGCTTACAAGTTAATGTCTTAATCTGCCGATCTTGCTACTGTGCTTAAAATATAGTGTTTTCACTATATCACAAATATAGTGTTTTTTTAATATCCAGTGCAGAGTTGATGTTATACGGCTCTTTCAATGAATCGCAGGTCGATTCAGCGATCAGCTTTTAAACAATGATTCTGTTCAAATTCCCTATAAAATCATAAATGATTCCCTTTGAGCTAAATTGACATTGTTTACCTTATTTACCTATTAACCCCCTTACACCATGCTCCAGCAGCTGTAGCGACAATGCCTTGTAAGCAGTGCAGGTGTTTTGTAGTTTTGTGATGTAGAAGAACATAAGAATTTTCATTTTCTACTGACATCAGAGCCACTGAGGACGCTGTGCATTAGTTTTGTTTTTAATGGTAATGTGCCAGTGAATACACCTAAATTCATTTATATCTGCACAAATAATTTTACTTCAGACTGCTTTCTGAACGAGGGACAATTCAAGGCAGGTTTTGTTAAAAAGTTAACACTTAAGGATAGATCAGTACCCATTGTTCGTGATCCAACTGCACCTCCAGAAGTAAGTCTGACATTTTATATTTTTAATGATTATTTGCAAATCGCCTTTGCTCTTCCACGGAAGAGAGGGGCGGATGAGCAGAGCTCATTAGCATTTAAAGGTACATGCCCCAAAATGAGTCACTGTGAACAGAGCAAAGAAAAAAGGGTGTTGTTTTACACAACCACTGAGGAATTTTAACCAAAGGATGTTGCAGACCGTTCATGAAGACCCTAAAGAATCATACCAACCTGTGGAAGATCAATGTCCCCTTTGAAGCACAGCCACCACAAAATCAGACTTACTTTGAGATCATTCTGAGGTTAAATACGTATTTAAAATCATAACAAGAAATATTTTATTAGCTATGACACTGTTTTTTTTAAATCAAATCTGTGCATAGCTATGACAGGAAACACTGGAATCTAACAATGCCTTGGAAAAAACTGTTCATCTTTAAAAAATTAAGCATAGCTATACATAAACCCATATAGGAAATAAAAGAGTTATCGAATAAGCATGTTCTAAACTCCTGAAACATTGGGGTTTCATATTTTAGAACAGTCACTGCAATTTATGAAAGAAATCAATTAAATCTGTATGTGGGCATGTGTGTGAAAAAAATCAGATGTAACCCCCTTTGTAATCTTTAACATTTTCATAAGTAACTAATTTAATTACATTTTTTTTCTCAGTAACTGTAACTGATTACAGTTACTTTTATTTTGTAATTAAATTACGTCATTCCGTTACATGTAACTAGTTACTCCCCAACACTGATTATATATGATACATTATGTGAATGCTTGGCTAAAGAAATGTCTTTAATCTAGATTTAAACAGAGAGAGTGTGTCTGAACCCCGAACGTTATCAGGAAGGCTATTCTAGAGTTTGGGGGCCAAATGTGAAAAAGCTCTACCTCCTTTAGTGGACTTTGCTATCCTAGGTACTACCAAAAGTCCAGAGTTTTGCGACCTTAGGGAGCGGGTTGGATTATAGCGTGGTAGAAGTCTAATTAGGTACACAGGAGCTAAACTATTTAGGGCCTTATAGGCAAGAAATAATATTTTGTAACTGATACGGAACTTAATAGGGAGCCAGTGCAGAGACCATAAAATTGGGGTAATATAATCATATTTTCTTGACCTGGTAAGGACTCTAGCCGCTGCATTTTGCACTACCTGTAGCTTGTTTATTGAAGATGCAGGACAACCACCTAGCAGTGCATTACAATAGTCCAGTCTAGAGGTCATGAATGCATGAATTAGCTTTTCTGCATCGGAAACAAGTAACATGTTTCGTAGCTTGGCAATGTTTCTAAGATGTAAGAATGCTGTTTTTGTAACACTGAAAATATGATTTCAAAAAGACAAGTTGCTGTCTAATATAACACCCAGATTTTTGACTGCAGAGGAAGTAACAGTACATCCATCTAGTTGTAAATTGTAATCCAAGAGATTCTGTGTACTGTTTTTTTTTTTTTTTTTTTTGGTTTGGTTTCTTAATAAGAGGCTTAATAACTCATCAGGCTCATGCTTATGTAACTCCAGTAACGATACCTGCTATATTAAAGCTGGGGCCTGGGTTAAGTATTTATTTCACGGTTACGATTAACTTTACTAGTCAAATATAATCTTTCTCTTCCTTTCAGCAGCAATAACAACTATAGAATCCAAGACTGTTCGTATGAGCTTTTTTATATAGTTAAATAAGGAATTGAGTAAAGCAATGAAAAAAAAAAATAATAAAAGGGTGTAAACAAACTTTTACAATGCCAAATCAAATCCGGTTAAGGAAGTGACAATATGAAATAAACCAAACTTCTATTTTCACAAGTGTTAAACACACTTTAGGGAATTAAATTGGAAAATGTACAAATTTACAACTCAAAATCTTAAAATTTTTGGATTAAACCCAAGGAAATACTCACTACATTCAGTAACAAAACTCACTTAAGTGGGCCCACATTCACGCTCTCACTCACACACCCACCCTACGTTGCAGGCCTGATGTTTTCCCGCACGCAAAGGGTCCCGCAGTAGGATGGAACGTCGTGGCTTTGGCTTGCGCGCGTGGCTATCTGCTCTCCCCCGCAGCAACAGAGGAACTCCGGGCTTTCCGGTCACCCAGAGCGCTATCTGATTCACCTTCTCTGCGTTAAATGTCAATTCGGCTCGTGCTAGTCACCACACGAGCACATGGGATGAACGTGCAGGGTGTAATCTGTTCTAAATATCACCAATACTTGCTAAATAAAGTTCCTATTAGCAAAATACAAATCACTGATGACGGATTCACTCTAGATATACGGGATTATCGTGTAGAATATCCTTTTATTCGGACTAACGTAATACGCAATCTTCCTCCTCTCGTCTCTTCACTCTCCTTTTCCACTTCTCCCCACCCCCCTCCCATCCTCCACCACGTGATACTTGAGCACATAAATAAGACTTTAAACATTAAATAAAATTATATATAAATATATAACTATACATACATGAAAAACACTATAATGAACCACAATAAAGATAATATAAAAATAAAAATACACACATTATAATGTAAATAAGCATATTACTATCAAACAATAATTTAGTATCTTTTTAGTCTCACCGGGCTACACTTATAACAGTAGCTTGGTGGAGTAGACTTATTTAGACCAATATAATCATTTGGTTTGAGCCAGGTTTCAGTCAAGCAGAGTACATCAAAACTATTATCGGTGATCATTTCATTTACAATAACTGCTTTGGGTGCGAGTGATCTAATGTTTAGGAGCCCAAGCTTTAAAAATAGTTTTTCATTTATTTTGCATTTTTCTGGTTTAATCACGATCAGATTTTTTCTAGATCCTGCATTAAATTTATATTTTGACCTGACTATTCAGGGAACAGACAGTTTTTATAGACTGGACAATGCAAGTACTTCTATCATTTAAGTGGGTAGGACAGACGCCATCATAGGAGTTATTTGAGAATTGACTTACTAGTCATATGGAGCGTAGCGTCCTGGAGATGTTGTCCGACAGGAGTTCTGCTCCGACTCTGCTGGGGTGCAGGCCATCAGCACGGAAAAGCCTAGGTCGCTCCCAGAAAAGATTGCAATTATTAACAAAGAGTAGTTTCTGTTCTTTACAACATGACAATAACCATTCGTTTTAATGCAAAAAGTCTACTGAACCTTTCATGTCCTTGTCGATACGTGGGAAGTGGTCCTGACATGATGATCGTCGTCGCGGGCAATGTGCTGCGTACTGTCTCGATCAGGCTCCTGAAGTCCCTCTTCAGTATCTCTGTCTGCCGCAGCTTGGTGTCGTTAACCCCCGCGTGCAGCATGACAGCGCGATGCTCTCGTTGCCCTTCAGGATCGCGGGTATCTGCGCAGAAACATCTAGAACACTAAGACCAGGGAAACAGTGAGTGTGTACTTTACCTTCAGCTAACGTAGCACAGACGTGCCAGACAATGGAGTCTCCAACGATCACAGCGTTGCGTTTCGTCTCACGGAGGGGAGCGAAGCGCTTCCGGATGGAGATCTCAAAGACTGGAGGCGGCGGAGGGGGAGAGGTCGTCACCCGGGATCTGGCTCGCGTCTTCCGCTGCTGGTGCACCCAGGGTCCATGGTGTCCCGGCGCCGGAGTGAAGGACATCTGGGAAGATCACATCCTGGGTGCACAGGGCCTATGCAGGGAAACACACGGAGTAGACGTGGTGGGAGTGTTAACAGTGCACTGTATACTTACCCTGGGCTTGTGAGCGTCAGCCCGGGATGTTTCCAGTGCGGCTCGCTGCTCTCTCAGCTGGGCCTGCTTCTCCATGGCTTCCAGCTGCACCGAATGCAGTTTGAACGTGTCTTCACCTGCACTCAAAGCTAGTCACACATCCGCCATTAAAGCAAGTAACTGAGTAAAATAATGGTAATGTGTGTGAGTAGAGTATTAGCAATGTAAGCGAGATTAGTGGCAACCACTCTGGCGATGCTAATGGGCTATAAGTTTACAGCGGACTCGGAAAATCAAAACTAGCGATAACAAGGCACTCTGACTGTTTTTTGTTGTAGAATACGATAGGGGGTATATTCACACATTATAGAAACGAAAATGATGGTGTATAAAATTTAATTTAAGATAAAAAATAGACGATAAAGAATATCAAGCACTGCCAACCTACTCAGAGTGGATTGAACTAACTCGGTTCAGCTGTTCTGAAACTGAAAACTCAGTTTCCCATCTCAGGGTAGGTCAACTCAGAGTTCAAGTAATTCAGAGTTGGTTGAACCTCCTTATTGAAACAGGCCACAGGTCATTGAAACCAAAACTTTTTAAAAATATTTTCAGAAACTCTAGTTGCAGCGTTGTTGTGTAGCCGGTGAATCCGAAAACTTTGGCTTGTGACGTCGGGGGCATGCTTTTTCAGGCTTTTGGTTAGCCAACATGGCTTTACAGTTAGGGTTATATTGCCACATGTTTATTTGCCATGCTCTTGACAGCGCTTCATAGCATGTTTTTGTATTTTCATGTGGACAAGATTTTCTTTTAAAACAAAGGATGAAAAACTCTTTTTATAAAACCATAACCAGTATATGTGGACTAGGCCTTAAAGTACGATAAAGAGAGAAAATGTGCCATTTTCCCCAAATGCGTCAACAGACCCACATGAAAACAAGCAAACACTGTCATGCCTCTCTGAACATCCATGCATGTTTTTAACTGTCAGTTCAGATACAATGAACGATTATTGATATCATTTCTAGTCTAGTTGAGCTGAAAGGTTAGAAGCATTTTGTCCATACATAAAAAAAAAAAAAACTTTTTTACACTGATTTCTAAGCAGTACCTCACAGATTCATTTCTGATTGTACAATCTTCCTGGTTCTGATAAGTGTTTTTTTTTTTTTTTTTTTTTTTTTTTTTTTTTAAATCAGATTAGATTAGTTGAGCATTTCAGGTGACGTGGAAGGGTACAGTTTTTACATAGTATCCATACTTTCCACAATTTCTTAGTATATTTATTTTACAAATGTTATGTTCACAACTAAATCATTATATGTTTCAGAATCTCATAAAAGATTAAATTAAAGCCAATAAATGTGAAGATCAGTAACCACAGCAATAATAGATAGACTTACTATGTTAACATTTAGTAGACGTCACTTCCTGTTTGTTGCTGCCGCCTGTTTTAAGTTTGAGCTCCGTCAAAAGAGCGTCAAAATGGCATTTATGGATATAATTTCCTGATAAAATAGACATAATTCTAAAGATGATACTTTGTTTCTTATTGAAAAGAACAAAACACAAACCTTGCGATTACAGGATGTAATGTATAGCCTAGTAATAATGTATAATGAGGATTTATTCACAGATATGAACTGAAACCACGTGTAGTGATTAAAATTACACTGTATTTGTTCAGTACAATTTTCAGTACGAATAAGTATACCATTACACCCCTAGAAAACATTTAAAACACCAAAACTGCATTTACCTGACTAATATGTGTCCGGGCAAAGGCTGTTGTTGTAAAAGGAGCTTTCTCATAATCATCTTTTTTTAACGGCGGTTGAAAGAGGAAGCAGAGTGGGAAATAACGTATACATTTTCAAAGTTTCAGTAATCCACCAATAGGAATAAGGGAAGGCACAAAGCAACCAATAGCATTGTTGAATGGGCTGAGATGTGGACTGCCACTAACCTGCCACACATGACTATAGCAGTTTATATGTGTTTTTCCAAATAAAAGCCAAATGTTAACCATAAGTTAACACATTCTATGGTGTGCCATAGCCAAGCCATATATGGCTCTTATTTGTGTGCTGTCATCTGGACCATATACCTCAAAACATATTGTCATCCAAAAGAAAATTCCCTCCAATTCTAAAGCTATGGCAAAACATATATGGGGAAGGTTTGGCCCCTATGTGCTTAGCCATGCCATACCTAGGCCAAATGTGACAGCTATCAGCCACATTTGGCCCAAACGTTCTTGCTATCTGGGACTAGACTAGCAATGATGTCAGTCATCGTTCATTGTATCTGAACTGACAGTTAAAACATGCATGGATGTTCAGAGAGGCATGACAGTGTTTGCTTGTTTTCATGTGGGTCTGTTGACACATTTGGAGAAAATGGGACATTACATCACAGGGAGTAAAGAATCGCTCTTTAAGGCCTAGTCCACATGTACACTGGTTATGGTTTTATAAACAGAGTTTTTTGTCCATTGTTTTTTTAAAAAAAAAAAATTGTCCATATGAAAATACAAAAACACCCTATGAAGCACTGTCAAGAGCGTGGCAAATAAACATGTGACAAAAACCTAACCGTAAAGCCATGTTGGCCAATCAAAAGCTTGAAAAGCATGCACTCCGACGTCACAAGCCAAAATCTCCAGTTTCACCGGCTACACAACCACTCTGCAACCGGAGTTTCTGAAAATCTTTTCAAAAAGTTTTGGTTTCAATGACCTGTGGCCCGTTTCAATAAGAAGGAACCTGCATGAGCACCACTGATAGAGGAGATGGTCAAGAATTGGAAGAATTTTAAAATCCAAAAGGAAAAAATTAACTGCTTTTGCATTTGTAGGAAGTAAAGATGTCCACATAAATTGTGAATAATTTGTTTATTTACCAGCTGTGGTGGATGTTACGGCATATATCTCGGACTAGCATCTGGCATCCTTCCATTCCGTACAGTAATCCGTTTCATTCATTTTGAGGTGGGAATATGCGTGCCATCAGTGCATCCAAACAGGGTTTGAAGTTAACTTTTTCACTCACCAGGCAATTTAGCTCTCAATTTTTTAAGTTACCAGCCATTCATAACTTCTACTAGCCAAATTTCTTTTTATAAATAAATAAAAAAATAAAGGTACCCGAGGTAAACCAAAAGCTTAAGGCTGTCCACACTGGATTTGACAAAGTGACTGTTGCAAATCCTTCGTACTTTATTTTAGACAGTAGGTCTACATCATAAACAGAACGAGGCATCTGTTTACTGTTGGGGATTTGTTGTGCTGTGCCACGCCGCATCCAGTGTAGCACTTATAATGGGCTCTATTGTATTTTGTCACATCTGGTATAGACGCGCTGTGAGTCTTCAGGCGTTTTTCGATGTTATTGCTTCTGTAGCTGACCATAGTATGGTTACTATGTTGTTGTTATTGTGTATAGTTCCTCTACTGTGCTCCAGGGGGCCCTGTAGGATTTTCTATGTTAAGGGATAAAATGGATGTAGGCAGTAGAGTAAGACATACCTGTTTGGTTAAGTGGAAGCATGGCTTTCACTTACATAACCTTACTGCATATGGAGTTCAGATTGAGAAACTGAGGTTTTCAGCTCAGCAATGTAAGTGTATCAGTTTATTTTGTGCTGTGTAACTTTGCACTTAATTTCCAGCGATATCGTCGACTTGATTGCACATACTATTTAAACTGAACTGAGCTGGACGATTACAATACTGAATTCAATAATGAAATGCCTTTAACTGAAAATTGAGTTTAATCTTGTCATTTTACATTATTGACACACTATTTTCCTATTTTGATATTGGAAAGTTGCTTTGACACAATCTGTATTGTTAAAAGTGCTATATAAATAAAGGTGACTTGACTTTGTAAATAGTTTAACTAGTAGTGAAATTATGTGCTGTTGTTAAATGCTAATACTAGTTGGTGTTTGTTTGTTTAGTAGAAGAACTTTTTTTGATTTTGTCTCTCCGTTTTCTTATTTACTCTGAATGCCTCATCAGTGGACTAAGAAATAACTTCATCAAAACTCTGTGCTCATCGTGGGACAAAGCAACATCAAAGAATTGCAACGCACTCTATGTTTTAAGGAAACTAGGATTGCCGATTGTTTATGCTACTCTTGCTATCGGACTATTGGATTTTTTTCACCTTCTATCATCATTGAGGACTTCAGTATTCGGATTCAGTGCATGCTTCGGCTTAGAAACGAGTATTCATTCAAGCAGATAAGATAATCCTTTATTTTGATAAATGATAAAAACAACGGGTTGTTTTTGCAGTCAAAAAGACTTTGTTGATTGTTTTTCATGCACATGCTGTAGTGATCTGTAGATTGCTTTTATTTTATATAAACATTTTGTAATCCCCTACTGTGTTTTGTGTCGTTTTCAGTTGAGGGACCCTGCCCAAAATTATTTTGTGATTTTTGCCCTTTTGAAAAATTTCACTGGGACAGTTACACTTCAATGCAAGGGAAACCAAGCCATTATTTGTTGCGTAGTGAAGGGTACAAAGCGAGGAAAAAGGCAGAAAAAACACTGAACAAGGTAATCCACAAAAGAACCCGTTAAAACAGAGAACCGAAACAGTACTGCAGCAGCAAGAACACAAACCACAAGACATATAGTTAGGAGAGTATCTTAATTGCACACAGCTGAGGGTAATGGGACAATCATTTGTGCAAGTGGTGATGGAAACTGAAGTCCAGAACAAACAAACAGTGATCCTGAAGAGTGACCTCTGGTGGCTAACATAGGCACACCAGCTGATGGCTGTGACAGAACCCCCCCATTTAAGGAGCGGATACCAGACGCTCCACCAAGTAGCAAAAAAGTTCAGGAGGGAGGTGGATTGGAGGCGGATCAGGGGGAAGGATGGCAGGCCAGGCCTGTGTAGTAGAAGAGGGCCAGGAGACAGAGGCAAGGCAGGAGGCCGGGGCAGGGCCGGTAGGGCAGAAAGTTAGGGCAAGTCCAGCAGAGCAGGAGGAGCCGAAGATCCCCACGGTGGAGCTGATGGAGCTGAAAACCACTTCAACAGAGCTGATGAGGCCGATGACCTCCCTGGCGGATCAGACAGAACCACAACAAAGAGCACAGAGACGTTATTAACAGCCTTTATGGCCGTAACAGGACAGGCAAACAGTTCAGCAATGGTCTCATTACTGTAACAGGACAGACTGAGAGTTCAGGAGTAGGCGCCACTGCCCAGAAAGCAGCTGAAGCGGATTCCACCACCATGGGAGGTTCTGCAGCAGAAGCCGCCACCTTGGAAGGAACTGGAGTAGGCTCAGGAAAGGACTCCTGGACTGGAACAAGCTCAGGAGTGAACTCATAGACTTGAGTGGGCTCTGAAGTGAACTCAAAAAGTTAAATGGTCTCTGGAGCGGACTCATAGACTGGAGAGAACTCTGGAATGAACTCGTAGACTTGATTGATCTCAGGAGTGGATTCATAGACTGGAGCGGGTTTAGAGAGATAATTAGTGAACAAATATGCACAGAACAAATAATCATAGACTAAATTAAATTTTTCATTCTACTGCTTCATCAGTCGATCGCACCAAAGCTATATGAGGTAACTGGGGTAAAACATGCTTTTATAATGCTACCCTGCTGTCTAAAGCCGATATTAGCGACAACAGAACTTGTTCAAATCTCTGTGACATTTCATCAGTCAATTAGCATTGGTGTTAGCGCTGCTCTTGGGGCAGGAGTACTCAGTAGGTTTGTATTACTGTTATTTTTAGTGTATTATGCGCTGCTGTCAGGGCAGGCTCAATACGTTTGTATTATTAATTTTAGTGTATTATGCTGCTTTCAGGGCAAGAGTACTCAATGGGTTCGTATTACTGTTATTTTTAGTGTATTATTCTCTGTTCTCAATGCCAGGGCCGCGTTATCCTAATGGGCAACATGTGCTGCAGCCAAGGGCCCTGAACACTAGGGGGCCACCCGAGTCAGTTCCCTTGCATTTTATATAGGGTTGCCAACCATTCTGTATAATACAGAATCGTCCCGTATTTAAGGCATTAGATTGACCTGTATTTGCAGGCATATGCCATGTGACCACCTAGACCATACAAATAACGAATTATTCTTTTTCCAAATCGTTTTAACTGCAAACAAATTGCAAACACGTGTGTGTGTGTGTGTGTATATATATATATATATATTTGTGTGTATATATTTGTGTATGTGTGTATATATATATATATATATATATATGTATGTGTGTGTGTGTGTGTGTGTGTGTGTGTATATATATATATATATATATATATATATATATATATATATATATATACACAAAGACACACACACACACACACACACACACGTGTATATATATATATATATATATATATATATATATATATACAGTGGGGCAAAAAAGTATTTAGTCAGCCACCAATTGTGCAAGTTCTCCCACTTAAAAAGATGAGAGAGGCCTGTAATTTTCATCATAGGTATACCTCAACTATGAGAGACAAAATGAGAAAAAAAATCCAGAAAATCACGTTGTAGGATTTTTAAAGAATTAATTGGTAAATTCCTCGGTAAAATAATTATTTGGTCACCTACAAACAAGCAAGATTTCTGGCTCTCACAGACCTGTAACAACTTCTTTAAGAGGCTCTTCTGCCCTCCACTCGTTACCTGTATTAATGGCATCTGTTTGAACTAGTTATCAGTATAAAAGACACCTGTCCACAACCTCAAACAGTCCAACTCCAAACTCCACCATGGCCAAGACCAAAGAGCTGTCAAAGGACACCAGAAACAAAATTGTAGACCTGCACCAGGCTGGGAAGACTGAATCTGCAATAGGTAAGCAGCTTGGTGTGAAGAAATCAACTGTGGGAGCAATTATTAGAAAATGGAAGACATACAAGACCACTGATAATCTCCCTCGATCTGGGGCTCCACGCAAGATCTCACCCCGTGGGGTCAAAATGATCACAAGAACTGTGAGCAAAAATCCCAGAACCACACGGGGGGACCTAGTGAATGACCTGCAGAGAGCTGGGACCAAAGTAACAAAGGCTACCATCAGTAACACACTGCGCCGCCAGGGACTCAAATCCTGCAGTGCCAGACGTGTCCCCCTGGTTAAGCCAGTACATGTCTGGGCCCGAATGAAGTTTCCTAGAGAGCATTTGGATGATCCAGAAGAGGATTGGGAGAATGTCATATGGTCAGATGAAACCAAAATAGAACTTTTTGGTAAAAACTCAACTTGTTGTGTTTGGAGGAGAAAGAATGCTGAGTTGCATCCAAAGAACACCATACCTACTGTGAAGCATGGGGGTGGAAACATCATGCTTTAGGGCAGTTTTTCTGCAAAGGGACCAGGACGACTGATCCATGTAAACGAAAGAATGAATGGGGCCATGTATCGTGAGATTTTGAGTGAAAATCTCCTTCCATCAGCAAGGGCATTGAAGATGAAACGTGGCTGGGTCTTTCAGCATGACAATGATCCCAAACACACTGCCCGGGCAACGAAGGAGTGGCTTCGTAAGAAGCATTTCAAGGTCCTGGAGTGGCCTAGCCAGTCTCCAGATCTCAACCCCATCGAAAATCTTTGGAGGGAGTTGAAAGTCCGTGTTGCCCAGCGACAGCCCCAAAACATTACTGCTCTAGAGGAGATCTGCATGGAGGAATGGGCCAAAATACCAGCAACAGTGTGTGAAAACCTTGTGAAGACTTACGGAAAAGTTTGACCTCTGTCATTGCCAACAAAGGGTATATAAAAAAATATTGAGATGAAATTTTGTTATTGACCAAATACATATTTTCCACCATAATTTACAAATAAATTCTTTAAAAATCCTACAATGTGATTTTGTGGATTTTTTTTTTTCTCATTTTGTCTCTCATAGTTGAGGTATACCTATGATGAAAATTACAGGCCTCTCTCATCTTTTTAAGTGGGAGAACTTGCACAATTGGTGGCTGACTAAATACTTTTTTGCCCCACTGTATATCTATAGAAAGCTTGAAGTGTCTACTTTTAAACGAAGTAAGTCTTATCGAAAAACAAATATTCTGTGATAAAGTAATCTGTATGAAACCAACATGATGTTCAGTCTTTCCCGTCTAACTCATCTTTAATGCGATCCCGCCCCCTCGCGCCATTCATATGTAAATATCCACATGAGACACGTCCGCATGGAAACTCCCAACATAAACAAAGCGCGGCTACTAAGAAGGCTGGATTTCCCTCAAAAGAAGAACAAGGTTTCATACAGTAGAGGAGATCAATCTGATGAGTAAGTAATGTTTGTTTTTTGCATTAGTTAAAGTGTTATTGTGACATAAACTTGAACACATTACTAGTTGGGTTTTTCCCAAACTACAACATGATGAATGCTACGCATCTAAGAATCTAAGAAGAAATCATACATACTAGGCTATATGACTACAAAATCATAGTTGGGTTTTTCCCAAACTATAATTCCTGACTGCAGTGTTTGAAATTGAGTAAAACATTTTGAATATGAAAGGCAATTCATTGTATTTAAATTTCTTAAGGCGCGATGATGTTTTCATGCTGTATATAAAACAACAAAAGTAATATGTGACCCTGGGCCACAAAACCAGTCTTAAGTCGCTGGGGTATATTTGTAGCAATAGCCAAAAATACATTGTATGGGTCAAAATTATTGATTTTTCTTTTATGCCAAAAATGATTAGGACATTAAGTAAATATCATGTTCCATGAATATATTTTGTAAATTTCCTACTGCAAAATATATCAAAACCTATTTTTTTTTTTATTAGTAATATGCATTGCTAAGAACTTAATTTGGACAACTTTAAAGGCAATTTTCTCAATATTTTGAGTTTTTTTCACCCTCAGATTCCAGATATTCAAATAGTTGTATCTCGGCCAAATATTGTCCCATTCTAACAAACCATACATTAATGGAAAGCTTATTTATTCAGCTTTCAGATGTATAATGATGTATAAATCTCAATTTTGAAAAATTGACACTTATGACTGGTTTTGCGGTCCAGGGTCACATATGAGTGTACACTGTAACATGATCAATGCTACGAGTCTAAGTATGTTAGAACATGCTAAACAATAATAATTAGTTTCTCAAATATAAAATGTATTTTTTTAATGATAGTACAAAGCATGCGTGAGTCTATGGCTACAAAACCTACAGATGCTCCTGATATTAACATGCTCACAAATGTTTTTTTTTTTTTTTTTTTTCTGGTTGTTTGTATTTTATTGAATCAGATCCCTGCACCACAGATGAATCCTGATGACTTTCTTCAAACTGTTTTCCTCTGAGAGCACTGTACCAACATCAGATGTTCAACTACACTGATATTCTATGGTAAAACAAGATCCTTGACTACTAATTATGTTTTTTTCTTCTTGAATCCATGGAAAGAAGCAGAAACACTTAAATAACACACGTAAATATCAGGTATGATTTACTTGTTTCACTTGTCGGACAGAATCTGTTGCAGGAATGACTCAAAGTTTGTTCACATCTCTGTGGTTAGATCAGTGTGCACAATAATGTGTCTTTGACCTTCATTATGTATGTTTTGATTATACTGTGTTGTAAATAAAATACAAATAATTTAAAAAACCCATTTTTTTCCAATCTCACATTCTCTCTTACCTGCCTCAAAGTCACAGTCACACTGATGGGCCATTAGGGGAGGGCCCTTTGTCTCTCAGGGGAGAATCACTTAATATTCAAGGCCATTGCCACTCCCTCGCATATAGGCTTTCGATCACAAAACATGCCTTTAAAAATTTAAATCAATATATTGGTTTCTGTGAATTAGTCAGCAGAATGATTTTCACATAATTTTGAAGTAAATATTCTAGCCTACAAGACTGATTACACAAAAGTCTTATTCAGAACTATTTAGTGTGGGTTTTATGGCCTTATTTCAGCTACATTTTTTTTGCCAAAACTTACTAACCACACATAATATTTTTTTTTTCTAAAAACTGCAAACATGTACATCCATCAGGGTCACATATTATTGTAGCACAGTTTGTGCTGAATACAAAAAAAAAAATACATGTTGGTCAATAGTATGTTATAAGCAGCTGAAATAAGCACAAATATCAGGGCATGTCAGAACATCTCAAGGGCCCCAAAATCATCGGTTTCCGACGATTTTCGGCTTGAGTTGCCTCAATTTGAGACCGTGGGGTAGCTTCGGCAGGTTAACAACGGCTTTTACAAGTTACGACACTTCTGGTGAAGGGGAGTCAATCCTACCATCGGTACCTGGATCAGTTAAGGGAGTTCCCTGATGAGGGGACTAGGTGAAAGGAAGTTATAATGAGAGAGGAAACGGAGAGGAAAAAAAAAAAACGGAGCGAGAAAGATAAACGGAAAACACAAAGAGACACAAGGACACTGACTGAGTTCACGAGAGTAAAATGAGTGTCACATGTGTGGAGTAACTCCTCTCTACTAGAGGTTAGTCCTAGCAGTGCTGTGGAGGAGCGTGTGTAGGTGTTGTGTAAAAAAAAAAAAAAAAGCAAACGAAACAAAACCATGTATTTTCTTAAAATGACAGACATCATTAGTGTGGAGTAGAGTATGGGATTGTCGGTCTGTGTCAGTGGGTTTGATCCTCCCCCTTTCTCTGTTGGTTGGAACCTTGGTGCCTCTTTATCTGATTCCTATGGACCCATCGAAGGACTGGCTCATTCTGGCCTTGTCTGATTTTGATTCGGTAGGCCACAGGTGAGAGCTTGTCCACAATCTCGTGGGGTCCTGTCCAGTGAGGTAGGAATTTCTTTGACAGGCGATGGGGAGTGTTCTGCCTTGGTTGGGCGAAGCTGTAATACCACACTTTGTCTCCGACATTGAGTTCCTGGTGGGAGGCCTTTCGGTCGTAGTAGGCTTTACGACCTTCTGCGCTTCTTCTGAGATTTTGTTGGGCGAAGGCGAAAGTCGTTCTCAGGTGCTGATGCAACTCTTCCAGGTACTGGTGAGTGGTGTAAGCGGTGACGAGGTTCAAGTCATCCGGTTGGTACAGCAGGTGTAGTGGTAGTGTCATTTGTCGCCCCGTCATCATTTCGAACGGGGGTACTCCGGTAGACCGATGAGGGGTGGCTCTTATGGCCATCAGTACCAGAGGAAGCTTGATATCCCAATCCTTTTGACTGGCGGACACATACTTCTTCAACATGCTTGTCACTGTCCTGTTGGCCCGTTCGACCTGACCTGAGGAAATTGGGTGATGGCTTATATGAAGCTTGGCCTGTATGCCCAGGAGTTTCCATACTTCCTGCATGACTTCGGCAGTGAAGTGGGTTCCTCGATCAGAGTTGACTCTTAAAGGAAGTCCAAATCTTGAGAAGATGTGGTTCATTAACAGGCAGCCTGTCATTTCTGCTGTATCATTGGGAGCTGGGAGGCACTCTATCCACTTTGTGAATTCGCAAACCACAGTGAGGAAGTATTTGTTACCCCGTGTTGACCGTGGCAGGGATCCTACCCAGTCTATTTGGAGGTCTGACCATGGGAAGGTCATTCCTTTCCGTTGTAGTGGTGCTCGGTGGTTTGGGTTTGCCGGTTGGAACTGGCAACACACCAGGCATCCTTTTACGTATTCCGCTACATCTTGCTGCATCCCAGGCCAGTATGCTATTTGCTTGAGTGTTTCATAGGTGGCCTTGGCTCCCTGGTGTCCTGCGCATGGTGCATTGTGGGCGTGTGTCCCCCTTTGGCCCTGAGGGACTACAAGCTTTGGCGCAGTGAGGGGCTCAGGGACATATGTGAGAACACCGTCTCGTAGATGCAGCATGTGCTTGATTGAGTGGAGTTTGCGGAGCTCGGAGGAGGTGGCTAGGTCGGAGGTGGTAATTGGATGAGTTAATGGGTCAGAAATGTGGCCTGCCATAGTTCGTAGTGTTGGATCCGCAGCTTGGAGGGTGAGGAGATCGTCCGCAGCGAACTGAGGTGATAGGGCAATGTGGGAGGAGGCGGGGGTATGCACGCCATTGGCGGCGGGTTATGGCTGCCACAGTTGGGTTGGGTGGGAGGGCTTGAAATGTCCAGGACTCTCCGTGTAATGCACCTACTTTGGCAAGGGCATCGGTTTGGTCATTGAAGTCTTTGTCTTGTCCTGGTTGACGTGAATGACCTCGAACCTTTTTAGGGAGGTGGATTTGTCATGGAGGGATTTTAAAGAAATCTTATATAAGAGATGTAGGTTTTCTTGAGGGATTCGCTTCATTATTCATATGATGGTGCACTGGGAAATTAAGGAGAATGGGATTGATGTGGTGGATCTTTCTATTGGCAGTGATCTGAAACTGGCTTCGGTCAGTTGATTGAATTAGGTTAGTTTATTACATGTAAGTTGAGATGATCTTTGATATGTTTATATGCTTAATTGTGCCCTATTAATAACTGGTTGTGGATGGCATTGCTGTTTTACTTGTCAAAGTGTGGCACAAAAGATCTTTGATTTATTATAGTTTTTATTATTATTTTGAAACAATCAGTTTGTAATAGGGATTATATTTCAGGGCCATGTTTTCAAAAACTGATTTAAAAAAAAAAAGAACATAATTAATGATTGTTTCTGTCAATTTTTTTGTTGTTGTGATGCCTAAAATATATATATATATATATATATATATATATATATATATATATATATATATATATATATACCAATAAACGATCATGTCGCGTTCAGTGACAATGGCATCACATGCTTGGAAGAGTTCCTGATGTTTGACAGGCTTGTTGTTAGCTGTCTTCAATCCATTCTGTTTCCATCCAGCTAGGTGGCATGTGAAGCTTAGACAGGCGTAGTTGGAGTCGGTACATATCAAGAGTTCTTTGATGTTGTGGGAGGCAGCCAGCTGTAGGGTGATGAGGATTGCCACTATTTCTGCATATTGCGATGAGTGAGGGCCTAATTTGAATTGTTGTGGTGAGTAAGGGTCGTTGTTGAGCCAGACCACACCTGCTCATGCTTTTAAGTTGCCCTGTTGATTGTAGAAGCAGCCATCGACATATGCTGTGGGCATGCCTGCGCACACATTCTCTTCAAAGTACCTGTAGTTTGTCAGTTGAGGTTGTGACGGTTCTTTAGGTTCTGCTGAGGTGTACAGCGTATCCGTTGAACAGTTTTGGCAAGCTGCTAACCCGTTTCCCAGCGATGATTTGTGGTTTTGGGCATATCTTGCCTCGACGTCTCGTCCTTGGAGCGTCATTAACCATGTAGCTATGCGTGCATTGGTTACCACGCCATCTCTGATTCGTTGGCTGTTGAGGAAGGAAACTGGTTGATGACACGTTTCAATGATGACTTTCTGAGCACCAATGTAATTAGAGAAACGCTGGATAGCCCACACAGTGCAAAGCAACGCTTTTTCGCAGTTTGAATACTTGCATTCTGGGGAAAGCAGCATTTTGCTGGCATAAGCGACCACTCACTTGTCTTTGTCATGGAGCTGGTATAGGCCTGCACTGAGGCAATGATTGGAGAATCCAGCATCCAGATAGAATTCTTTTCCTGGGTCTGGGTAGGCCAGGCACGGAGCAGAGCACAGGCGCTGTTTGAGCTGGCTCATTGCTGTGTCCTGGGCTTCTGTCCAAATGAAGGGTTCATCCTTTTTTAGGAGTGAAGTTAGTGGTCGTGCGATGTCAGCGTAGTTTTCGATGAACTGTCGTGAGTAATTGCACACTCCCAGAAAGCTTTGCAGCTCAGAGATGTTAGTCGGCGTCTTTATGCTTTGGATTGCTTGGGTGCGGTTCGACTGTGGCTCGATGCCGTTTCTTCCGACAAGCAGTCCAACATAGTTCACCTTGGTTTTGCACCACTGTCCTTTGTGAAGGGTGATCTTAGCTCCTGCTGTTGTCAGTTGGTTTAGGACGTGATCGATTTCTTTGAGGTGGTCTTCCACACTTGAGCTTTTAATTAAGACATCATCCACGTAGACGAGGTTGCCTCTGGCTCTGGCGTCAGGGCATGCTTTGTTTAAGAAGATGTTGAATTCTGCTGGTGAGTTGGCATAGCCGAAGAGGCACCGTGTGAAAGTGTATTGTCAATTGCCAAATGTGAATGACAGCTTGTGTTGGTCATCGGGGTGGACAGGGATTGTCCAGAACCCGGAGGCGACGTCCAGTGTGGAAAGGATCGTCGAGCCTTTGATTTTTGGAATTTCTTGGTCCAACTGGGTCATAGGCCATCGTGACAAGGGTACTTGCTGGTTCAACTTGCGATAGTCGATGGTGGGCCGCCATTTGCCGTTGGGCTTTAGGACTGGCCATATCAGAGCAGAGTATGTGCTGTTACAGGGCCAGATGACCCCCTTTTCCAGCATGGAGTCAACAATTTCTTGCACTGGCTCATATGACACTATTGGAATTTTATACTCCCGCACAAATGTGGGTGGCGCATTTGGATTTGTCGGGATGCGCACTGTGTGGATGTTGGTCAGGCCATAATCCAGGGAATCTTTTGCGAAAGAGTCTTTGTATTTGTGCAGAACCTCTTTGAGTCCTTGACGATCCAACTCGCTGTGGAGGGCATTCGCCTCGTTCAGGATTTTTTGGATTTGTGCATTGAACCCGGCGTAGGGTTACTCTGCAGCTGAGTCATTTGAGGGACTCTGGGCCTTGAGTGTCACTTGTGCAGGTGGCTCTGTTGCAGGCTGTGTTGAGACAGCGTAGACAGCAAGGTGAGTGTCATCTGTGAGCTCTGATCGGCAGACACTTTCTTTGGACACTGGCAGAATCGAAGTGATGGCGATGATCTCATGGGGCTTTGTGAAGGTTACAGTGTCATCACATTCATCTGACATTAGTTTGGCTGGTAGTGGGCCTATGACAGGTACCATCAGTTCAAAGTCATGGAACGCCTGGTTGATGAGCCATCCCATGTGACTGGCTTTGGGCACGTTGATGTCTTTGGCCGTACAGTTGTTGAACAACACATACACAGCACAAGATGACACTTCAATGAGAGGTGTGGCTTCCAAGGTCAGTCCGAGCTTTAGGCAGGTCCTGGAAGGGTGGAAGAAGCCTAGTTCACTGTTAAGCGTTTGGTCAGGTCGCATGTTGAGGTGTATGCTGACGCTCTTGCTATACGCAGGTATCGTGGCTTCTTGCTCTGTGATCATGGCGCATGCATCTGGCATTGTTTGACCAGACCCCAGGTTCTTGAGATTGACTGAAGTTGTCAGTTGATGTGACTGTGGAGCCCATATGACGTCATTCACTGTGTCGAAGCAGGCGTTAAGACGGACCATGATGTCTGCTCCAATGTAGATGTCATAAGGTAGGTTGGGGACAACGAGGAAGTAATGACTCAGGAGTCTGTTGTTCCATCGTATGTCTACAGCGCAGATGATCTTGGAGGTAGCCATGGTTGTTGACCATAGGCTGAGGGGGAAGCGGCTGTGTTTAGCAATGTGTGGTAGACTCTGGTGTCTTTGCTTCAATGTTTTGAATAGCTTCAGGCTAATGGCTGAGTTTTCTGCCCACAGGGCTAATGCTGCATCAGGCACTGGTGTGTCTTGGACATTTATGGCCGTCATGATTTGAAAGAGACCTGAGTCTGAGTCAGATGCTTGCAATGAGCAGAGGAAGGGGTCTTGGGTCTTGTTGTTTGGAGTTGAACTTGCTCTTGGCTTTGACCTTGCATTGCCGATCAGTGAATGGGGGGCAGTGTCCGTGGCTTGACACTGTGACTCGTTGGAGTCTACTGACTGGAAGGGCATTGGCTCGCGGACTTGTGTCCACATCTTTAGGTGCTTGAAGTCTATTAGAGGTTTGAAGCGATTAAGCAGATCTTTCCCGATGAGGAGTGGATACGTCTTGAGTGGTGAGATGTATATTGGATGAATGAGATCCACTGATCCCACCGTTAGGTGGATTGGGGCCACATGTTTTAGTTGTAGGCCCGTGTGGGAATATGCTTGGAGGTTCAGTTCACACCTCTGGAGTTTGAGGGTTCTGTTAGTCCTCTTTGCTCCTTCTTGGACTTCTTCGAGGAGTTCGGTAGACATTAGAGTAATGTCGGCCCCTGTATCGAGAAGGGCTTCGACTCTGATGTGTCGTTCGATGATAATGGAGAGATAAAACTTTCTTGCTATACCTCTTTCGATGAGATCACCTAGGAGTTGAGGGACTGGAGTTTGGGAGGAAACAATTAGGATGTCAGGACTGATGTGTTCGTCGGAGGAGTGGCAGGCGACCAAGACAGCACTTTCAGGAACTTGAGGGGTTTCGTCAGCAGGTGTTTGTTGGACACTGTTGTGATCTGAAGCACTAATGTGAGTGTTGAGTTAGTGTCTAACTCTGTTGCTGGGCTTTCAGGTGGGTTTTCGTGTCCATCTGAAGTTAGGGTAGTTACGGTTCACTGAGAGTGAGGTGAGGGAGTGCTGTTTTCTGTGGCTGGTTGGGTCAGCTGGTCGCTGCCGTCTCTTCCAGCCGCTAGTCAGGCTGAATCTGGTTTCTCTTTCTTTTCCCACTTCCGATCCTCCTCCGTTCGTTGGAAGAATTCTTTCATCATCAGTTCTTGTGAGTCGAAACACGGTGGTGTCTTTCGTTATTGTGTGAATTCGGTTTGAGCTCGGTCAGCTTGGAATCTTTGTGAATTCTTTCCTCGATTCCTTGGGCTGGTCGCTCCAGGGTGAGTTTGTCGTTTTCCCTTGGAGTTTCCATTGGATTTTGAGTTTCCAAATGAGCTCGGTTGATTCCATGATCACTCCCAATGACTCTCATGCGGTCTTGATTGGTCCCTTGAATTTTCCCAGTGACGTCCAGGTGAGCGTTGTCGTCCACGTGGTCCCTCCCAGCGGTTGTTTCTCTGTTTAGATCGGGTATCAGCGTGGGAGTCTCGTTCTTTGTTGGACGAGGGTGCATTCCATTCCCTGGGGGGCGGCTTGGCAGTGTCTTGGCATTGGGTGCCCTCTAGAGGCAGCCCTTAACTTTGAGTGTTGAAGTCAAGAACTGCTGGGGTTTTGGCGCCTTTTTCTGAGGCCATCTTTTGTTTGCCATAGGCTTTCTGTGCCAAGTCTCACAACTGCTGAGCATTCATCATTCGTGGACATGTGAGAACGCCAAGATGGTGATTTACTCCGGGATGGAGGTTTCTTAGGAAGAGAGTTTTGAAGTTCAGATCGTCTTCCATGTCAGGTTCGTTGTGAGTTCCGAAATATGCTCATCTGAGTCGGCTGTAGTATGCTTGAGGAGGTTCATGACGTCCTTGTCTTGTCTCCAGGGCAGCCACTAGGCCTTGTTCGTACTCAGGGTCGGAGAACTCTTTAATGAGGGCTTCTCTGAGCAGGTGATAATCAGTCTTTATGTGGGCCGGCTGGCGGTCCAGGAAACTGCGAACTTCCGAGCTAGATGTTACTCGGATCAAATATAGTCTATATTTGTCGGTGACACTGGGTCTCATTTCCAGATGAAAATCGACATTTTGTAGATATTCTTTGATCTCCTGACTACCTGGCACATTTGGAGTGAATTTGCCAATGTTCCTGGCAAGCTTGTTGAGGTTTTTGAGGTCCAAGCCGTGCGATGATCTGTGGCTGGCTGGAGCAAGTTCTTTTAGCTTAGAGGGGAGATAGGATTCTTCAGAGGGAGCCGGTGACTGTTTTAGCACGGCCCCCTCCCCCTTTTGTTCACGTGCCAGTCCATGAACAGGGGACCCGGTTCTGCTCGGTGGGGGTGAAGTCTGTACCTGTCATGTTTCTTGACGGTTCACGGCGCAGTTCATATGCGTGTTTGAGCTCCTCTTTCATGCTGTCGAACTCATCTTTAATGTAGTCGTGCTGTCGTGTTAGGCGGCTAATCTCGTCTCTGGACTCATTCAGGTGAGTTTCAAGGGCTTTAATTCGGCTGTTCTTGTCTCTGAAGTCAGCCTTTGCCTTTTCCAGTAGCTGTTCTGCATACTGTAGCTTGTTGGAGAGATCAGCGTAGTCTGCTCTGTTTCGTTCCATTTCCTGTGTAGCAGCTGCTAATGTCTCTTTTAGCTTGTTGATCTCCTCCTCGGCACCTTGTTCCACTTCATCGGGCTCTTCCTTTCGTTCCTGAGCCTCCAGTTCCAGCTGTTCGATGCGTCGTTGTGCACGTGTCAGCTCCTGCTGGAGGTGGGCGGCGTGCCTGTCGCTCAGCTTGAGGGTGGCAATGAGTGTGTGACTTAAGGAGCCGGTGATCTTGGCTAATTCTTTGTGACTGTAGTTCTGACCAGGGTTCTGTTTCATGAGGCTTGTTATGTTGTCATCCAGCTGGTCCTGTGTCTGCTGCTTTAGTGTTTCAGCTGCCTGAGGTAGGAGGCTGTCTGTTGTGACACTTAGCCAGGTCTCAAGGTCTTCCCAGTGGTCAACGGGGTCTGTTGTGCGAGACATGATTTGACACAGCAAGGGAGATCTAGCACCGAGCCTGACACAGACCTGGAGGAACAGAACAAAAACGAAACACAACAAAACAAACAAGCAGGGCAGAATAAAGGTGTTCAAAAGGGTGTTTCCTAGATAGGGGTTTGGAAAAGGATTTCTCAATGCCAGGACTGTGATTGTTATTGAAATTTCCTCCGGGGCGAAAGAAAACAGTAACAATGACAGTGTGGGTTTCTCAGCTAGTCAGATTGACAACCATTCACCAACCAAAGCGTTTCTAGACGCGTGTTCGACGTTTGATGGATGCCTATCAGTCTTCCAGTTGACCTGCTTGAGCCTAAGCTGGGTAGGATCACAGGAGGTGGAGGGAAGGTACAGTAAACGTCATACAATTTTGAAACGAAGTGTTCCTGTTCCCCAAATATTTATTAAATGTTTCAAAAATGCTATGCTTTATGATTTTCACAAACACAAACCCAAAAACCAGCAGCAGTAGTCAAATCAGAAGAGGACAGCTGAGAGAGAGAGAACAAAAGTGAGGTTTTGCTCCCAATGTTAAGAAAAATGACAAGGTTGACAGGGTGGTGGCGCTGTGGGGTCGCTATCCCTAGGAGTTGGCCTACTGCGGTAGCAGAAGATGCTAACTGACCTAAGTATTACAGAAGACCCTAATTTTCCCTTTTGAGGTTTCGCTAGCTAGGTGGGCTGATGCTCTTATCTGCTAGGCTTGGTGATGAGTTTGGGCTGACCCAGTCGGAGTTTGGTGGCTGGGCCCTCCGTCTGAGCACACTCAGTGAGCTCCTGTAAGGCTAGATTGAATACTACGCCGCCAGTATTGCAATGGGCCTCAAACAGTCATGGCTATGGGCACGAACACGCCTATCGGGTAAGGCGCGTCAACGACTGGCTTGCAAAGAGAATGGGCTAAGCCTTGGCCTAATTGTTTGCCGGAGCGAACAAAATAGGAACAAGGTGGTGTACCCAAGCTATTGTTGACCAGCCTCTGTTGACTCCTCCCATGCGTATACAAATGCCGAGCCTCCACTGCGGGCCCTCACCTGCAACACTGGAACGTAAATATTCAGTTTAGCCCCCAGCCGGCACTAGGTTACGTCAGAACAGGTGACTCGTCCACCGCAACTCACCATGAAGGCGACCGTCGCTGCACCAACCAAACACTAGGGGAGCGCTATACTACCAGGCTTAAGCGAAGGAAAACCCTATGAAAAATCTTAGCTGAGGTAATTAAATAAATGACTGAGCGAAAGTATGGCCTGACAAGGAGAGGCGAGTCTTATTTGTAGATTGAATTTCAATTTCAATTCAAAATTATAATTAAGAATTTAAATTTTAATGAGTTCAAGATTAAAATTGACAAAGGCAATTATAATTATATTAATCAATTAAGTATCAATGTCTTAAGGAAGCCCAACCCTAATTAATTACTAATGAAATTAAAATTTCGAAGTAATAAATGATAGTTAATGATTAAAATTGAATGACATTTGTCATCAACATCATAAAAGTAATTACAATGACTTAATCCACAAGTATCCTACAATAAGTAAATTACAATATGGAAGCCGAAACTGTAAATAATTATGAGAATGAATTAAAATTAAAATTGAATTAAAGTTCCAAATCCAAACTCGATATTCCCTGATGTCATTACAGTCAATAAGAGCAGTTATAATTACTCAAAATTGTCATTAAAGTAATGAGGACGAAGTTAGTTGTCAATAAAACCACAGTGTTTAACTGAAAGGGAAATGACAACTTTAAACAAATAAGATTAAAACCCTGCTTTAAAATCGCAAAAGCTTATTAATTCAACATTTGTCATGTTCTTTCCAAAAGGATGAGTGATTATAACAGAAAGAGAGAGATACAGGAACTAGTGTGACTAAAAGGGTTAAAGCAAAGACCCAGTACACTTCAACATTGCTGACACTGCATTCAAACGCAAACTAATTCAAACCACAAAATGCTATGCTAGCCACTAGCCCTTTAGCAATGCTACAAGCTTTACATAGACTGCAATGCACCCGCGCTAGCTTTAGTTAGCTCGGCTAATGCTACGGTTTGTTTACAAACAGCTCAATATGGCGCTGGCGGACCGCGCATGCACACTTCAAAGCTACCCAGGAAGAGGTTTCTTGGAACTTCTGGGGTTACAGCTGTCACAGTGGTGACGCAAACACAGGTGTAGCCTGTGAACTAATAGCAAAGGAATAAACTTACGAGCATTTCTTGAACTGACGGCGCAGTTCGCAAAGAACATGCAAAATCACTAAGTTATTCAGACTCTCCTCTCGTTAGATTGAGGCAAATTAATCAACAGTTTTACTGCAATTAATAATAATAATGTTACTGAGATAGCGGCGAATCTCAGTCTATTTGACAGACACAACACACGTGGATAATCATCACACAATCTTTTCTTTGATCAAAATTCTCCCACAACATAACGTCTGAACAGTCCTCTTCTGAGTAAACGTCACTTTCACTAGTTTAGTGAATTTGGATGGCAATGAAGCTTAGGGAGCTACCCTGAGTTCATGTGCCAGGGAGATAAATAGTTCGATCACACCAATGTGACACGCATTAATGAATCTAAACTATACAGGCCTTATTAAGAGGAACACACAAGGAACACGCTTGGGTTTCTCTTTTACTTTGTCTTTGGCAGACAAAAGCTTTAATTTTACTGCAGTTACAAACGCCAACAACTCAGAGTTCATTCACACTGGCATGCCATAATAAAAGTCCCCAGTAGCGCAACAACTGTTTTCTCTGTCTTTGATCTATTCTTCCGGATAAAATAGAACAAATATAACATCATGTGTCGATTTTATACTTGAACAGTTAGTTTGTGCTGCCCGCATTCTCCACCAATAAAATGTAAGGACTTAGCTCTGATTTAAGCTTTATTTTGAATTTTGGCTTTACGAAATTGAATCGTAAAGATAGATATTGATTTGATTAATTTCTATTAATCAAAACGTATAATTTATACCTTTTAACGGCTCTTCCAGCGAGACATTAAAGTCAGTATATGTTAACAATTTTGTTTATCTTGCTTTGTGGCCAACAATAAAACAAACAAAATAGTAATTTATCAATTTTTGAGCAAGGTAGCAAAGGGTCGACAGCGCAAGGCAATAGCTGATCAAATACAAAACAGAGACAATGCTCTATACAATGAGACAAGTTTATTGAACTACTTCTAAGATTACATGAGACTAAATCATCTAAACACACACATACGACCACACACACACAAATCACAGAGTTATGCAGAATTAGGAGTTATGAAGGAAGTCTCAACTTCGGTGGTTATCAGAAAGTCAACAAAGCAGAGCTTAGTTCTATCTTTCCCATTAACCCTCTGGGGTCTGAGGTGATTTTGGGGCCCTTGAGATGTTCTAACATGCCCTGATATTTGTGCTTATTTAAGCTACTTATTCTATTGACCAACATGTATTTTTTTTTTTTTATATATTCAGCACAAACTGTGCTACAATAATATGTGACCCTGATGGATGTACAGATATTTGCAGTTTTTAGAAAAAAAATATTATGAGTGGTTAGTAAGTTTTGGCAAAAAAAGTGTAGCTGAAATAAGGCCATAAAACCCACACTAAATAGTTCTGAATAAGACTTTTGTGTAATCAGTCTTGTAGGCTAGAATATTTACTTCAAAATTATGTGAAAATCATTCTGCTTGCTAATTCACAGAAACCAATATATTGATTTAAATTTTTAAAGACATGTTTTGTGATCGAAAGCCTATATGCGAGGGAGTGGCAATGGCCTTGAATATTAAGTGATTCTCCCCTGAGAGACAAAGGGCCCTCCCCTAATGGCCCCTAATGGCCCATCAGTGTGACTGTGACTTTGAGGCAGGTAAGCTAGAATGTGAGGAGATTGGAAAAAAAATGGGTTTTTTAAATTATTTGTATTTTATTTACAACACAGTATAATCAAAACATACATAATGAAGGTCAAAGACACATTATTGTGCACACTGATCTAACCACAGAGATGTGAACAGACTTTGAGTCATTCCTGCAACAGATTCTGTCCAACAAGTGAAACAAGTAAATCATACCTGATATGTACGTGTGTTATTTAAGTGTTTCTGCTTCTTTCCATAGATTCAAGAAGAAAAAAAACATAATTAGTAGTCAAGGATCTTGTTTTACCATAGAATATCAGTGTAGTTGAACATCTGATGTTGGTACAGTGCTCTCAGAGGAAAACAGTTTGAAGAAAGTCATCAGGATTCATCTGTAGTGCAGGGATCTGATTCAATAAAATACAAACAACCAGAAAAAAAAAAAAAAAAAAAAAAACATTTGTGAGCATGTTAATATCAGGAGCATCTGTAGGTTTTGTAGCCATAGACTCATGCATGGTTTGTACTATCATTAAAAAAATACATTTTATATCTGAGAAACTAATTATTATTGTTTACCATGTTATTAAAATCTATTTTTGAACAGAGTAGGCTATTAATAATAAACATGTTCTAACATACTTAGACTCGTAGCATTGATCATGTTACAGTGTACACTCATATGTGACCCTGGACCACAAAACCAGTCATAAGTGTCAATTTTTCAAAATTGAGATTTCTACATCATTATACATCTGAAAGCTGAATAAATAAGCTTTCCATTAATGTATGGTTTGTTAGAATAGGACAATATTTGGCCGAGATACAACTATTTGAATATCTGGAATCTGAAGGTGAAAAAAACTCAAAATACTGAGAAAATTGCCTTTAAAGTTGTCCAAATTAAGTTCTTAGCATTGCATATTACTAAAAAAAAATAAGTTTTGATATATTTACAGTAGGAAATTTACAAAATATCTTCATGGAACATGATATTTACTTAATGTCCTAATCATTTTTGGCATAAAAGAAAAATCAATAATTTTGACCCATACAATGTATTTTTGGCTATTGCTACAAATATACCCCAGCAACTTAAGACTGGTTTTGTGGCCCAGGGTCACATATTACTTTTATTGTTTTATATACAGCATGAAAACATCATCGCGCCGTAAGAAATTTAAATACAATGAATTGCCTTTCATATTCAAAATGTTTTACTCAATTTCAAACATTGCAGTCAGGAATTATAGTTTGGGAAAAACCCAACTATGATTTTGTAGTCATATAGCCTAGTATGTATGATTTCTTCTTAGATTCTTAGATGCGTAGCATTCATCATGTTGTAGTTTGGGAAAAACCCAACTAGTAATGTGTTCAAGCTTATGTCACAATAACACTTTAACTAATGCAAAAAACAAACATTACTTACTCATCAGATTGATCTCCTCTACTGGATGAAATCTTGTTCTTCTTTTGAGGGAAATCCAGCCTTCTTCTTACAGAAACTAACAGTAGCCGCGCTTTGTTTATGTTGGGAGTTTCCACGCGCACGTGTCTCATGTGGGTATTTACATATGAACGGCGCAAGCCGCGAGGGGGCGGGATCGCATTAAAGATAATGAGTTAGACGGGAAAGACTGAACATCGTGTTGGTTTCATACAGATTACTTTATCACAGAATATTTGTTTTCGATACGACTTACTTCATTTAAAAGTAGACACTTCAAGCTTTCTATAGATATAACTCCCATGTCTCTGTGTTGAGATTTCGCCGAGTTACAGTTAATTTTAGTGACGCGTTTCTAAAAGCAGTTCGCGGAGACGGAGAAGACAGAGACCGCACCCTGTTTGTTTTCTTTATTTTCCAAAACTACAACATATTGTTTTTATTGTGAGTGTACCCGAAAAAAAATAGACACTTCAAAGTTTCAATTGATGTATAAAACTTATCTGTATGACCAAAATCGACAGAGTATTTTTAGTGTCTTTTGCACTGATGAGAAAAAAAATGAGCTTGTCTCGCCGGCGAGGCAGCCGACCCCAGGGGGTTAATAACAACTTTGCGCCGTTTTCAGCCAATAGTTAAGAGATTTTTTTACTTGTTTAGAAAGTTTGCTGAGTCTCGTTCTCGTCTCGTTGAGGGAATTCCCGGGTTTAGCTGGAACCCCGGGCGTGATTGGTGGGTTGCCTGGCTGGATGAGACGCGCTAGAAGTTCTTCTTTCCTTTCTCGGTTGCAGAAGTTTTCTTGAAGAGCTTGAAGTTTGGAATAAGGTGATGGTTTGATGCGGCGTATGAGCGCACAAGTTGAAGCAGTTTTCAAACCATGGCAAAGAGCGTTGAGTTTAGTTGAACATTAGAATTTAAGCAGGCCACTTTAGGCCGGCCCCGGAGCTGGGGTACCAATCCGCTTGTTGCAAGGTGGAGCTCAGCTTCCTAGGCTACATTTCTCTGCATAAATTAACGAGCTGCCCGTGTAATGACGTGACCGAAGATCCTTGCAGGGTTTTGTTAATAATCTTGATAAACGTTATAACGTTATGGGATTTACCTAATTTCTATATTTCATCCACACAGAGTTGTTGCAAATAAAATATACTTTCGTTTAACACCAAACATGACACACACACATATTCATACCCTCATAATACATAGGTTAAAATGGTACTGTCCTTAAAATGGATAGATTAACATAGCGTATGTTTTACTAACATATCAAGCGTATCTAAGGCATAACACACATAATTTGGGAATACATTTTCATTACTTAAAATCCTGAATATTGTCTTTTGGAGTTTTGGCGCACTTTTGAGTGTTTTCTTTGTCTGTCCGAAAAAGCAAATTTTCAGGAATGCATCCAAGGAGGGGCCGCAAGTACTCCTGAGGTCAAAAGGTGTCCGGGAGAGGAGTTCTGGCATATGTTTAAGTCAGGCCTACGACTGTAAATCCATCGCGCGTTTGTTGATAAGTTTGTCGATTTATACGTTGGCTGGTCAAGGGTCCATTTACCATCTGGATCTGGTATCTTTCCCACCAGAAGTTTCCTTTGTTCTGCGTTGGTGAAGTTGATTCTCTAGCTTCTTCTGATCCCTGGAGGGATAAGGATTAACAAGACAGGATCTTGGTCCAGACACTTAGGCATCGTCTTGGATACTTAGTTATTTTTACGACTCTCAGAGGTGAAACCAGAGATTTACTCATTCCTCTGGAATGAGTCTGCTTGCTGTATGTGTGTGTCCGTTCAAGGATCTCCTACAATAAATATATAAATATATATATACACACACACACACACATATGTATATACACACACATATGTATATACACACACACACACACACACACATATATATATAAACATGCACATATATATACATACACACATATATATATATATATATACACACACATACACACACACACGTGTTTGCAATCTGTTTGCAGTTAAAACGATTTGGAAAAAGAATAATTCATTTGTTATTTGTATGGTCTAGGTGGTCACATGGCATATGCCTGCAAATACAGGACAATCTAATGCCTTAAATACGGGATGATTCTGTATTATACAGAATGCTTGGCAACCCTATATAAAATGCAAGGGAACTGACTCGGGGGGCCCCCTAGTGTTCAGGGCCCTAGGCTGCAGCACATGTTGCCCATTAGGATAACGCGGCCCTGGCATTGAGAACAGAGAATAATACACTAAAAATAACAGTAATACGAACCCATTGAGTACTCTTGCCCTGAAAGCAGCATAATACACAAATTAATAATACAAACGTATTGAGCCTGCCCTGACAGCAGCGCATAATACACTAAAAATAACAGTAATACAAACCTACTGAGTACTCCTGCCCCAAGAGCAGCGCTAACACCAATGCTAATTGACTGATGAAATGTCACAGAGATTTGAACAAGTTCTGTTGTCGCTAATATCGGCTTTAGACAGCAGGGTAGCATTATAAAAGCATGTTTTACCCCAGTTACCTCATATAGCTTTGGTGCGATCGACTGATGAAGCAGTAGAATGAAAAATTTAATTTAGTCTATGATTATTTGTTCTGTATTTGTTCACTAATTATCTCTCTAAACCCGCTCCAGTCTATGAATCCACTCCTGAGATCAATCAAGTCTACGAGTTCATTCCAGAGTTCTCTCCAGTCTATGAGTCCGCTACAGAGACCATTTAACTCTTTGAGTTCACTTCAGAGCCCACTCAAGTCTATGAGTTCACTCCTGAGCTTGTTCCAGTCCAGAAGTCCTTTCCTGAGCCTACTCCAGTTCCTTCCGAGGTGGCGGCTTCTGCTGCAGAACCTCCCATGGTGATGGTATCCGCTTCAGCTGCTTTCTGGGCAGTGGCGCCTACTCCTGAACTCTCAGTCTGTCCTGTTACAGTAATGAGACCATTGCTGAACTGTTTGCCTGTCCTGTTACGGCCATAAAGGCTGTTAATAACCTCTCTGTACTCTTTATTGTGGTCCTGTCTGATCCGCCAGGGAGGTCATCAGCCTCGTCAGCTCTGTTGAAGTGGTTTTCAGCTCCATCAGCTCCACCATGGGGATCTTCGGCTCCTCCTGCTCTGCTGGACTTGCCATAACTTTCTGCCCTACCTCTGTCTCCTGGCCCTCTTCTACTACACAGGCCTGGCCTGCCATCCTTCCCCCTGATCCGCCTCCAGTCCACCTCCCTCCTGAACTTTTTTGCAACTTGGTGGAGCTTCTGGTATCCGCTCCTTAAATGGGGGGTTCTGTCACAGCCATCAACTGGTGTGCCTATGATAGCCACCAGAGGTCACTCTTCAGGATCACTGTTTGTTTGTTCTGGACTTCAGTTTCCATCACCCCTTCCACAAATGATTGTCCCATTACCCTCAGCTGTGTGCAATTAAGATACTCTCCTAACTATATGTCTTGTGGTTTGTGTTCTTGTTGCTGCAGTACTGTTTCGGTTCTCTGTTTTAGCGGGTTCTTTTGTGGATTACCTTGTTCAGTGTTTTTTCTGCCTTTTTCCTCGCTTTTTACCCTTCACTACGCAACAAATAATGGCTTGGTTTCCCTTGCATTGAAGTGTAACTGTCCCAGTGAAATTTTTCAAAAGGGCAAAAATCACAAAATAATTTCGGGGAGGGTCCCTCAACTGAAAACGACACAAAACACAGTAGGGCATTACAAAATGTTTATATAAAATAAAAGCAATCTACAGATCACTACAGCATGTGCATGAAAAACAATCAACAAAGTCTTTTTGACTGCAAAAACAACCCGTTGTTTTTATCATTTATAAAAATAAAGGATTATCTTATCTGCTTGAATGAATACTCGTCTCTAAGCCGAAGCATGCACTGAATCCGAATACTGAAGTCCTCGATGATGATAGAAGGTGAAAAAAATCCAATAGTCAGATAACAAGAGTAGCATAAACAATCGGTAATCCGAGTTTCCTCAAAACATAGAGTGCGTTGCAATTCTTTGATGTTGCTTTGTCCCACGATAAGCACAGAGTTTTGATGAAGTTATTTCTTAGTCCACTGATGAGGCATTCAGTGTAAATAAGAAAACGGAGAGACAAAATCAAAAAGAGTTCTTCTACTAAACAAACAACTAGTATTAGCATTTAACAACTACTACTAGTTAAACTATTTACAAAGTTAAGTCACCTTTATTTATATAGCACTTTTAACAATACAGATTGTGTCAAAGCAACTTTCCAATATCAAAATAGGAAAATAGTGTGTCAATAATGTAAAATGACAAGATTAAACTCAATTTTCAGTTAAAGGCATTTCATTATTGAATTCAGTGATGTAATCGTCCAGCTCAGTTCAGTTTAAATAGTATGTGCAATCAAGTCGACGATATCGCTGGAAATTAAGTGCAAAGTTACACAGCACAAAATAAACTGATACACTTACATTACTGAGCTGAAAACCTTAGTTTCTCAATCTGAACTCCATATGCAGTAAGGTTATGTAAGTGAAAGCCATGCTTCCGCTTAACCAAACAGGTATTTCTTACTCTACTGCCTACATCCATTTTATCCCTTAACATAGAAAATCCTACAGGGCCCCCTGGAGCACAGTAGAGGAACTATACACAATAACAACAACATAGTAACTGTACTATGGTCGGTTACAGAAGCAATAACATTGAAAAACGCCTGAAGACTCACAGCGCGTCTACACCAGATGCGACAAAATACAATAGAACCCATTATAAGTGCTACACTGGATGCGGCATGGCACAGCACAACAAATCCCCAACAGTAAACGGATGCCTCGTTCTATTTATGACGTAGACCTACTATCTAAAATAAAGTACGAAGGATTTGCAACAGTCGCTTTGTCACATCCAGTGTGGACAGCCTTAAGCTTTTGGTTTACCTCGGGTACCTTTATTTTTTTGTTATTTATTTATAAAAAAAAAAAATTGGCTAGTAGAAGTTATGAATGGCTGGTAACTTAAAAAAATGAGAGCTAAATTGGCTGGTGAGTGAAAAAGTTAACTTCAAACCCTGTTTGGATGCACTGATGGCACGCATATTCCCACCATCGTACCTTCTGAAAATGAAACGGATTACTGTACGGAATGGAAGGATGCCAGATGCTAGTCCGAGATATATGCTGTAACATCCACCACAGCTGGTAAATAAACAAATTATTCACAATTTATTTGGACATCTTTACTTACTACAAATGCAAAAGCAGTTATTTTTTTCCTTTTGGATTTTAAAATTCTTCCAATTCTTGACCATCTATCAGTGGTGCTCATGCAAGTTTTGGCTTGTGACGTCGGAGTGCATGCTTTTCAAGCTTTTGATTGGCCAACATGGCTTTACGGTTAGGGTTTTATTGCCACATGTTTATTTGCCATGCTGTTGACAGCGCTTCATAGGGTGTTTTTGTATTTTCATATGGACAAGATTTTTTTTTTTTAAAACAAAGGACAAAAAACTCTGTTTATAAAATCATAACCAGTGTACATGTGGACTAGGCCTTAAAGAGCGATTCTTTACTCCCTGTAATGTAATGTCCCATTTTCTCCAAATGTGTCAACAGACCCACATGAAAACAAGCAAACACTGTCATGCCTCTCTGAACATCCATGCATGTTTTAACTGTCAGTTCAGATACAATGAACGATGACTGATATCATTGCTAGTCTAGTCCCAGATAGCAAGAACGTTTGGGCCAAATGTGGCTGATAGCTGTCACATTTGGCCTAGGTATGGCATGGCTAAGTACATAGGGGCCAAACCTTCCCCATATATGTTTTGCCATAGCTTTAAAATTGGAGGGAATTTTCTTTTGGATGATAATATGTTTTGAGGTATATGGTCCAGATGACAGCACACAAATAAGAGCCATATATGGCTTGGCTATGGCACACCATAGAATGTGTTAACTTATGGTTAACATTTGGCTTTTATTTGGAAAAACACATATAAACTGCTATAGTCGTGTGGCAGGTTAGTGGCAGTCCACATCTCAGCCCATTCAACAATGCTATTGGTTGCTTTGTGCCTTCCCTTATTCCTATTGGTGGATTACTGAAACTTTGAAAATGTATACGTTATTTCCTACTCTGCTTCCTCTTTCAACCGCCGTTAAAAAAAGATGATTATGAAAAAGCTCCGTTTACAACAACAGCCTTTGCCCGGACACATATTAGTCAGGTAAGTTTTTTTTTGGTGTTTAAAATGTTTTCTAGGGGTGTAATGGTATACTTATTCGTACTGAAAATTGTACTGAACAAATACAGTGTAATTTTAATCACTGCACGTGGCTTCAGTTCATATCTGTGAATAAATCCTCATTATACATTATTACTAGGCTATACATTACATCCTCATACATTACGTAATCGCAAGGTTTGTGTTTTGTTCTTTTCGATAAGAAACAAAGTATCATCTTTAGAATTATGTCTATTTTATCAGGAAATTATATCCATAAATGCCGTTTTGACGCTTTTTTGACGGAGCTCAAACTTAAAACACGCGGCAGCAACAAACAGGAAGTGACGTCTACTAAATGTTAACATTGTAAGTCTATCTATTATTGCTGTGGTTACTGATCTTCACATTTAATGGCTTTAATTTAATCTTTTATGAGATTCTGAAACATAATGATTTAGTTGTGAATATAACATTTGTAAAATAAATATACTAAGAAATTGTGGAAAGTATGGATACTATGTAAAAACTGTACCCTTCCACGTCACCCGAAATGCTCAACTAATCTAATCTGATTTAAAAAAATAAATAAAATAAAATAAAAAAAAAACACTTATCAGAACCAGGAAGATTGTACAATCAGAAATGAATCTGTGAGGTACTGGTGAGAAATCAGTGTAAAAAAGTTTTTTTTTATGTATGGACAAAATGTTTTTAACCTGTCAGCTTAACTAGACTAGAAATGATATCAATAATCGTTCATTGTATCTGAACTGACAGTTAAAAACATGCATGGATGTTCAGAGAGGCATGACAGTGTTTGCTTGTTTTCATGTGGGTCTGTTGACGCATTTGGGGAAAATGGCACATTTTCTCTCTTTATCGCTCTTTAAGGCCTAGTCCACATATACTGGTTATGGTTTTATAAAAAGAGTTTTTCGTCCTTTGTTTTAAAAGAAAATCTTGTCCACATGAAAATACAAAGACATGCTATGAAGCGCTGTCAAGAGCATGGCAAATAATCATGTGGCAATATAACCCTAACTGTAAAGCCACGTTGGCTAATCAAAAGCCTGAAAAAGCATGCTCCTGACGTCACAAGCCAAAGTTTCCGCATTCACCGGCTACACAACAACGCTGCAACTGGAGTTTCTGAAAATATTTTTAAAAAGTTTTGGTTTCAATGACCTGGGGCCCGTTTCAATAAGGAGGTTCAACCAACTCTGAATTACTTGAACTCTGAGTTGACCTACCCTGAGATAGGAAACTGAGTTTTCAGTTTCAGAACTGCTGAACCGAGTTAGTTCAATCCACTCTGAGTAGGTTGGCAGTGCTTGATATCACCACAGTCAATTTATTCTTGAGTAGTTAATTCTTTATCGTCTATTTTTGCATCTTAAGTTAAATTTTATACACCATCATTTTCGTTTCTATAATGTGTGAATATACTCCCTATCGTATTCTACAACAAAAACAATCAGAGTGCCTTGTTATCGTTAGTTTTGATTTTCCGAGTCTGCTGTAAACTTATAGCCCATTAGCATCGCCAGAGTGGTTGCCACTAATCTCGCTTACATTGCTAATACTCTACTCACACACATTACCATTATTTTACTCAGTTACTTGCTTTAATGGCGGATGTGTGACTACCTTTGAGTGCAGGTGAAGACACGTTCAAACTGCATTCGGTGCAGCTCGAGCTGGAAGCCATGGAGAAGCAGGCCCAGCTGAGAGAGCAGCGAGCCGCACTGGAAACATCCCGGGCTGACGCTCACAAGCCCGGGGTAAGTATACAGTGCACTGTTAACACTCCCACCACGTCTACTCCGTGTGTTTCCCTGCACAGGCCCTGTGCACCCAGCATGTGATCTTCCCAGATGTCCTTCACTCCGGCGCCGGGACACCATGGACCCTGGGTGCACCAGCAGCGGAAGACGTGAGCCAGATCCCGGGTGACGACCTCTCCCCCTCCGCCGCCTCCGGTCTTTGAGATCTCCATCCGGAAGCGCTTCGCTCCCCTCCGTGAGACGAAACGCGATGCTGTGATCGTTGGAGACTCCATCGTCCGGCACGTCTGTGCTATGTTAGCAGAAGGTAAAGTACACACTCACTGTTTCCCTGGTTCTCGTGTTCTCGATGTTTCTGTGCAGATACCCGCGACGACGATCATCGTGTCAGGACCGCTTCCCACGTATCGACGAGGACACGAAAAGTTCAGTAGACTTTTTGCATTAAACGAATGGTTATTGTCATGGTGTAAAGAACAGAAACTACTCTTTGTTAATAATTGCAATCTTTTCTGGGAGCGACCTAGGCTTTTCCGTGCTGATGGCCTGCACCCCAGCAGAGTCGGAGTGGAACTCCTGTTGGACAACATCTCCAGGACGCTACGCTCCATATGACTAGCAAGTCAATTCTCAAATAACTCCTATGATGGCTTTTGTCCTACCCACTTAAATGACAGAAGTACAGTGGGGCAAAAAAGTATTTAGTCAGCCACCAATTGTGCAAGTTCTCCCACTTAAAAAGATGAGAGAGGCCTGTAATTTTCATCATAGGTATACCTCAACTATGAGAGACAAAATGAGAAGGAAAAAAAAATCCAGAAAATCACATTGTAGGATTTTTAAAGAATTTATTTGCAAATTATGGTGGAAAATAAGTATTTGGTCAATAACAAAATTTCATCTCAATACTTTGTTATATACCCTTTGTTGGCAATGACAGAGGTTAAACGTTTTCTGTAAGTCTTCAAAAGGTTTTCACACACTGTTGCTGGTATTTTGGCCCATTCCTCCATGCAGATCTCCTCTAGAGCAGTAATGTTTTGGGGCTGTCGCTGGGCAACACGGACTTTCAACTCCCTCCAAAGATTTTCGATGGGGTTGAGATCTGGAGACTGGCTAGGCCACTCCAGGACCTTGAAATGCTTCTTACGAAGCCACTCCTTCGTTGCCCGGGCAGTGTGTTTGGGATCATTGTCATGCTGAAAGACCCAGCCACGTTTCATCTTCAATGCCCTTGCTGATGGAAGGAGATTTTCACTCAAAATCTCACGATACATGGCCCCATTCATTCTTTTGTTTACACGGATCAGTCGTCCTGGTCCCTTTGCAGAAAAACAGCCCCAAAGCATGATGTTTCCATCCCCATGCTTCACAGTAGGTATGGTGTTCTTTGGATGCAACTCAGCATTCTTTCTCCTCCAAACACGACAAGTTGAGTTTTTACCAAAAAGTTCTATTTTGGTTTCATCTGACCATATGACATTCTCCCAATCCTCTTCTGGATCATCCAAATGCTCTCTAGCAAACTTCAGTCGGGCCCGGACATGTACTGGCTTAAGCAGGGGGACACGTCTGGCACTGCAGGATTTGAGTCCCTGGCGGCGCAGTGTGTTACTGATGGTAGCCTTTGTTACTTTGGTCCCAGCTCTCTGCAGGTCATTCACTAGGTGGTTCTGGGAGTTTTGCTCACATTTCTTGTGATCATTTTGACCCCACGGGGTGAGATCTTGCGTGGAGCCCCAGATCGAGGGAGATTATCAGTGGCCTTGTATGTCTTCCATTTTCTAATAATTGCTCCCACAGTTGATTTCTTCACACCAAGCTGCTTACCTATTGCAAATTCAGTCTTCCCAGCCTGGTGCAGGTCTACAATTTTGTTTCTGGTGTCCTTTGACAGCTCTTTGGTCTTGGCCATGGTGGAGTTTGGAGTTGGACTGTTTGAGGTTGTGGACAGGTGTCTTTTATACTGATAACGAGTTCAAACAGATGCCATTAATACAGGTAACGAGTGGAAGACAGAGGAGCCTCTTAAAGAAGTTGTTACAGGTCTGTGAGAGCCAGAAATCTTGCTTGTTTGTAGGTGACCAAATACTTATTTTACCGAGGAATTTACCAATTAATTCTTTAAAAATCCTACAATGTGATTTTCTGGATTTTTTTTTTCTCATTTTGTCTCTCATAGTTGAGGTATACCTATGATGAAAATTACAGGCCTCTCTCATCTTTTTAAGTGGGAGAACTTGCACAATTGGTGGCTGACTAAATACTTTTTTGCCCCACTGTACTTGCATTGTCCAATCTATAAAAACTGTCTGTTCCCTGAATAGTCAGGTCAAAATATAAATTTAATGCAGGATCTAGAAAAAATCTGATCGTGATTAAACCAGAAAAATGCAAAACAAATGAAAAACTATTTTTAAAGCTTGGGCTCCTAAACATTAGATCACTCGCACCCAAAGCAGTTATTCTAAATGAAATGATCACCGATAATAGTTTTGATGTACTCTGCTTGACTGAAACCTGGCTCAAACCAAATGATTATATTGTCTAAATGAGTCTACTCCACCAAGCTACTGTTATAAGTGTAGCCCGGTGAGACTAAAAAGATACTAAATTATTGTTTGATAGTAATATGTTTATTTACATTATAGTGTGTGTATTTTTATTTTTATATCATCTTTATTGTGGTTCATTACAGTGTTTTTCATGTGTATGTATAGTTATATATTTATATATAATTTTATTTAATGCTTAAAGTCTTATTTATGTGCTCACGTATCACGAGGTGGAGGATGGGAGGGGCGTGGGGAGAAATGGAAAAGGAGACTGAAGAGACGAGAGGAGGAAGATTGCGTATTACGTTAGTCCGAATAAAAGGATATTCTACACGATAATCCCGTATATTTAGAGTGAATCCGTCATAAGTGATTTGTATTTTGCTAATAAGAACTTTATTTAGCAAGTATTGGTGATATTTAGCACAGATTACACTCTGCACGTTCATCCCATGTGCTCGTGTGGTGACTAGCACGAGCCAAATTGACATTTAACGTAGAGAAGATGAATCAGATAGTGCTCTGTGTGACCGGAAAGCCCGGAGTTCCTCTGTTGCTGTGGGGGAGAGCAGATAGCCACCTGCGCGAGCCAAAGCCACGACGTTCCATCCTACCGCGGGACCCTTTGCGTGCGGGAAAACATCAGGCCTGCAACGTAGGGTGGCTGTGTGAGTGAGAGCGTGAATGTGGGCCCACTTAAGTGAGTTTTGTTACTGAATGTAGTGAGTATTTCCTTGGGTTTAATCCAAAAATTGTAAGATTTTGTTATTGAGTTGTAAATTTGTACATTTTCCAATTTAATTCCCTAAAGTGTGTTTAACACTTGTGAAAATAGAAGTTTGGTTTATTTCATATTGTCACTTCCTTAACCGGATTTGATTTGGCATTGTAAAAGTGTGTTTACACCCTTTTATTATTATTTTTTTTTTTCATTGCTTTACTCAATTCCTTATTTAACTATATAAAAAAAGCTCATACGAACAGTCTTGGATTCTATAGTCGTTATTGCTGCTGAAAGGAAGAGAAAGATTATATTTGACTAGTAAAGTAAATCGTAACCGTGAAATAAATAAATACCCAGACCCCAGCTTTAACATAGCAGGTATCGTTACTGGGGTTACATAAGCATGAGCCTGATGAGTTATTAAGCCTCTTATTAAGAAACCACAACTAGATCCTAGTGAACTGGCAAATTACAGACCCATTTCAAATCTTCCGTTCATGTCTAAAATTTTTGAAAAAGTTGTGTCTGCTCAATTGTGCTCCTTCTTGCAAAAAAAAAGATCTCTGTGAAGAATTTCAGTCAGGTTTCAGGCCCCATCACAGCACAGAAACTGCACTTATAAAAAAATTACAAATGACTTGCTTCTTGCGTCAGACCAAGGCTGCATCTCATTGTTAGTTTTACTTGATCTTAGTGCTGCGTTCGACACTATAGATCATGACATACTCATAGATTGATTACAAAACTATACAGGTATTCAAGGGCAGGCTTTAAAATGGTTTAGATCCTACCTGTCAGATCACTACCACTTTGTTTATTTAAACGGGGAGTCATCTCAATTATCACCAGTAAAGTATGGAGTACCACAAGGATCTGTCCTAGGTCCTCTGCTATTTTCTGCTATTTTCAATATACAATATACAAAAATCTGGGTGTTATATTAGACAGCAACTTGTCTTTTTGAAATCATATTTCCAGTGTTACAAAAACAGCATTCTTCCATCTTAGAAACATTGCCAAGCTACGAAACATGTTACTTGTTTCCAATGCAGAAAAGCTAATTCATGCATTCATGACCTCTAGACTGGACTATTGTAATGCACTGTTAGGTGGTTGTCCTGCATCTTCAATAAACAAGCTACAGGTAGTGCAAAATGCAGCAGCTAGAGTCCTTACCAGGTCAAGAAAATATGATCATATTACCCCAATTTTACGGTCTCTGCACTGGCTCCCTATTAAGTTCCGTATCAGTTACAAAATATTATTTCTTGCCTATAAGGCCCTAAATAGTTTAGCTCCTGTGTACCTAATTAGTTTTCTACCACGCTATAATCCAACCCGCTCCCTAAGGTTGCAAATCTCTGGACATTTGGTAGGACCTAGGATAGCAAAGTCCACTAAAGGAGGTAGAGATTTTTCATATTTGGCTCCCAAACTCTGGAATAGCCTTCCTGATAACGTTCAGGGTTCAGACACACTCTCTTTGTTTAAATCTAGACTAGAGACATTCTTTAGCCAAGCATTCACATAATGTATCATATATAATCAGTGTTGGGGAGTAACTAGTTACATGTACCGGCATTACGTAATTTAATTACAAAATAAAAGTAACTGTAATCAGTTACAGTTACTGAGAAAAAAAATGTAATTAAATTAGTTACTTATGAAAATGTTAAAGATTACAAAGGGGGTTACATCTGATTTTTTTTTTCCACACACACGCCCACATACAGATTTAATTGATTTCTTTCATAAATTGCAGTGACTGTTCTAAAATATGAAACCCCAATGTTTCAGGAGTTTAGAACATGCTTATTCGATAACTTTTATTTCCTATATGGGTTTATGTATAGCTATGCTTCATTTTTAAAAGATTAACAGTTTTTTCCAAGGCTTTGTTAGATTCCAGTGTTTCCTGTCATAGCTATGCACAGATTTGATTTAAAAAACAGTCTCATAGCTAATAAAATATTTCTTGTTATGATTTTAAATACGTATTTAACCTCAGAATGATCTCAAAGTAAGTCTGATTTTGTGGTGGCTGTGCTTCAAAGGGGACATTGATCTTCCACAGGTTGGTATGATTCTCTAGGGTCTTCATGAACGGTCTGCAACATCCTTTGGTTAAAATTCCTCAGTGGTTGTGTAAAACAACACCCTTTTTACTTTGCTCTGTTCACAGTGACTCATTTTGGGGCATGTACCTTTAAATGCTAATGAGCTCTGCTCATCCGCCCCTCTCTTCGTGGATGAGCAAAGGCGATTTGCAAATAATCATTAAAAATATAAAATGTCAGACTTACTTCTGGAGGTGCAGTTGGATCATGAACAATGGGTACTGATCTATCCATAAGTGTTAACTTTTTAACAAAACCTGCCTTGAATTGTCCCCCGTTTAGAAAGCAGTCTGAAGTAAAATTATTTGCGCAGATATAAACGAATTTAGGTGTATTCAGTGGCACATTACCATTAAAAACAAAACTAATGCACAGCGTCCTCAGTGGCTCTGATGTCAGTAGAAAATGAAAATTCTTATGTTCTTCTACATCACAAAACTACAATACACCTGCACTGCTTACAAGGCATTGTCACTACAGCTGCTGGAGCATGGTGTAAGGGGGTTAATAGGTAAATAAGGTAAACAATGTCAATTTAGCTCAAAGGGAATCATTTATGATTTTATAGGGAATTTGATCAGAATCATTGTTTAAAAGCTGATCGCTGAATCGACCTGCGATTCATTGAATGAGCCGTATAACAACTCTGCACTGGATATTAAAATCCAAAATATAGTGAAAACACTATATTTTAAGCACAGTAGCAAGATCGGCAGATTAAGACATTAACTTGTAAGCACAAAACAAGATACTTCTCTTTTCGATAAATTTAAGACATGTAAACTAATCTAACACATGAACACACGCATTCACACATTCATACAAGTTGCAGAAAGAGAGAAAGTGAGGAAAGAATGAGTTTAGAGAATGAAAATGTGAAATCCCAAGTTTACAGCTATGTGCAATTGCATAGACCTGAACAACCATCAATCACTTATTTAACCCTCGCATTGAGTTTCTCAATGAGGCTAAAATTTATATTAAATACACCAGCTCAGCTAGAATCTGGAGGTTATTGTACTTGCTTGTGTTGCCTTAAGGGATTCCCTTGTGTCGTTGTAGAAAGGGGTTTTCCTGAGGTTGCCGATTGGCTGAGTTCAGTGGTCTTTCGTAGTGAAGTCTTTGGAAGCCAAAGACTGGGCGTTGGCTCTTGATGCAGAGTTGGTCTGGTTGAAGTTTGGGTGGGTGCAGTCGGAGTTGGACTTTGCGGCAAAATTAACTTAATGAAACTCTCACGGAAAGACAAGAAATTAAAGTAAAAGAATAAAAGGATGTAACGAGACTTGGTGGGTTTTCTTCTCATTGTGGTAGCAGCTGGTATTATGTAATTTTACTCTATATTGTGATATTTACTGAATATGGTATTATCTTACTTAAAATATGATGTATGATCATGAAAGCAATCAATATACTGATTAATACGTTGAACTATTCTAATACTAGATGTCTTAAATACAGATTGTGAAATATAAGAGGCCATCCATTGGGCAGTACTGGTGTGTGGGAATGGAATTTAAGGGAGATACTTTTAAGGTTGTAATTGATACAAAATAACTACTGTCTCTTGGGAAGGTGCAGAGAGTCTATTGTGTTGACTTTTGAATACTGGCGTTTTTCCATTGGAGTGTACCAATGAGCTTGAATAACCCTATGAACTGTGGGGAATTTCCAGAGTAAGCAGATTTGATGTAACCATTTTGATGTAACCATTCTTAAAAAATGGCAGCTTTGGCCAAATTCCACCATTAAAAAATAGATTAGGAGGAAAAGTAAGTAATTGTGGAAAACCAGACAGGCGTAACAGATAACCAAAGTGTCAAAGTTGGAAGAACCAAGCTGCTTGGACGGGTATCTGCAGACAAAAAGTGAAACTGTTAGTCTTTGTTTGTCCATTAAATGTTGAGAGAGAGATTTGTGTGTGTGTTGTTTTAGTATTGGGAGTTAAGTGTGTTGTATTAGTCATTTGGCTGAGGTACTTACTGCGCTGGCTGTGCTGTGATGAGCTGTGCGTGAATGTAAATGTATTTATGTCTATTTGTGGCTTCTATGGTATGGTAAATAATTGGGCTTTGACTTGGGTTTGAGACTTGTGTGATGCGTGTGTGTGGAGCAAGGGAGAGAAAGTGAAAGGGGGACAGAGCTGCTGCAGGCAGTGTGTTGTATTGCCGTGTGAGTTGTGTGAATGGAGAGAGGGTATGTGAGAGAAACTAGAATAATTATTTTAAAACTAAGAACATTACAAGAATCAGTTCTATTGATTATTTGAACATTTTCCAAATTGTCACCATGTATAAAGTAAAAAAAAAAAAAAAAAAACATTGAAAAGTTTTTGTTTCTCTCCTATAATAAGAATGAGCGTATGAATCAAGTGTGTCTGTGACAGAGGAAGGAGGGACTGAGAGAGAAATTTTGGGAGTGAGAGAAAGGAGGGGCTGCAAGAAGAGAGTGAGAGACCGCCTCTCTGTGTACAGTGGGGCAAAAAAGTATTTAGTCAGCCACCAATTGTGCAAGTTCTCCCACTTAAAAAGATGAGAGAGGCCTGTAATTTTCATCATAGGTATACCTCAACTATGAGAGACAAAATGAGGAAAAAAAAATCCAGAAAATCACATTGTAGGATTTTTAAAGAATTTATTTGCAAATTATCGTGGAAAATAAGTATTTGGTCAATAACAAAATTTCATCTCAATACTTTGTTATATACCCTTTGTTGGCAATGACAGAGGTCAAACGTTTTCTGTAAGTCTTCACAAGGTTTTCACACACTGTTGCTGGTATTTTGGCCCATTCCTCCATGCAGATCTCCTCTAGAGCAGTAATGTTTTCGGGCTGTCGCTGGGCAACACGGACTTTCAAAGATTTTCGATGGGGTTGAGATCTGGAGACTGGCTAGGCCACTCCAGGACCTTGAAATGCTTCTTACGAAGCCACTCCTTCGTTGCCCGGGCAGTTTGTTTGGGATCATTGTCATGCTGAAAGACCCAGCCACGTTTCATCTTCAATGCCCTTGCTGATGGAAGGAGGTTTTCACTCAAAATCTCACGATACATGGCCCCATTCATTCTTTAGTTTACACGGATCAGTCGTCCTGGTCCCTTTGCAGAAAAACAGCCCCAAAGCATGATGTTTCCACCCCCATGCTTCACAGTAGGTATGGTGTTCTTTGGATGCAACTCAGCATTCTTTCTCCTCCAAACACGACAAGTTGAGTTTTTACCAAAAAGTTCTATTTTGGTTTCATCTGACCATATGAGATTCTCCCAATCCTCTTCTGGATCATCCAAATGCTCTCTAGCAAACTTCAGTCGGGCCCGGACATGTACTGGCTTAAGCAGAGGGACACGTCTGGCACTGCAGGATTTGAGTCCCTGGCGGCGCAGTGTGTTACTGATGGTAGCCTTTGTTACTTTGGTCCCAGCTCTCTGCAGGTCATTCACTAGGTCCCCCCGTGTGGTTCTGGGATTTTTGCTCACAGTTCTTGTGATCATTTTGACCCCACGGGGTGAGATCTTGCGTGGAGCCCCAGATCGAGGGAGATTATCAGTGGTCTTGTATGTCTTCCATTTTCTAATAATTGCTCCCACAGTTGATTTCTTCACACCAAGCTGCTTACCTATTGCAGATTCAGTCTTCCCAGCCTGGTGCAGGTCTACAATTTTTTTTCTGGTGTCCTTTGACAGCTCTTTGGTCTTGGCCATGGTGGAGTTTGGAGTTGGACTGTTTGAGGTTGTGGACAGGTGTCTTTTATACTGATAATGAGTTCAAACAGATGCCATTAATTCAGGTAACAAGTGGAGGACAGAGGAGGCTCTTAAAGAAGAAGTTACAGGTCTGTGAGAGCCAGAAATCTTGCTTGTTTGTAGGTGACCAAATAAAAATCTTTAAAAATCCTACAATGTGTTTTTCTGGATTTTTTATTTCTCATTTTGTCTCTCATAGTTGAGGTATACCTATGATGAAAATTACAGGCCTCTCTCATCTTTTTAAGTGGGAGAACTTGCACAATTGGTGGCTGACTAAATACTTTTTTGCCCCACTGTATGTGAATGAGATTATGTGAGCCTCTTCTTTGCATTGCACTGAATTAATATGGACTTTGAGAGAATTTATTTTTTTATTTTATTTGTTTTGCTAGAAGGACATTCAAATTAGAGAAGAGAGAATTAAAAAGAAGAAAAAAAGAGACATTAAGAGAGGTCATAAGGGGATTCATGAAGTAAGTAAATTATTTAAAAATAAAAAAGCAGAAATCAATAAACAAGTAACAGTTTTCAGTGGATCAAGAAAAAAGAAAAGATTAGACGAAGTGGTTAATTGAAAAACCAGTTTGTGAATACGTAGATTAATTCACCCTTCGTTGGGAATAATAGTGCAGAATCTTCAAGTTGGTAGCTGAAGAGGAATCACATTCCTGAATTGCAATAATTACCACCAGAACCAACAATAATTGTAGATTTTTGAATAGGATATATATGGCGATATAGATTATACACAAGCACTGTAAAGGAAAAACTATATACGACCTATTACATTTAGATTTTAATCAGATCTCATTGATAGATCTGGATAAAAATTTGGGCTTAGTTACTATATGAACTAATAAGAGGGTATCTTCAATATAATTGAACCGACTTAGTGGGGAAGGTGACTAAGAAAGCAGTCATATTTAATGAGTGATTCTAACCAAAAAGAAAGAGAGAAGAGGAAAAAAAAAAAAAAAAAAAGGAAAGCAAGCCCTGAGAAAAGAGCTGGCAAAGATGGAATTAAGTGAAAGAAACATACAATCAAAGACCAGAGTCCCCTCAAACAGTCCTAACAGAGGAGAGTACAAAAACATCACAGGCACACCGCTCCTTGAGGATATGCAGAAGGAAGAAGAGCCATGCTGGGTGCGAGGAAAAAACCATAGACTGATGAAATGTACTAGAAGCATGAATGAACCCAGCAAAAACCCAATACAGTGTCCAAACCTGATCAAGCAAAGGCAAGAACAGTGTATGCCCTGTGACTAACAAAACCTTGATGAACTGATTTCTTGCTTTCCCAAAATTCATGAGGGGGCAGAAAAATGGATCAAAGCGCTTGAAGAAGAGACAACAGGCAAGCTACTAGTGATAGGAGACATCAAAGCATTGCTGGCTAAATGCCTGGGAGTATCCAAGATGAATGAAATCCTTGGAGGGGTGCATATGCATCAAGCAATTGACAATCAAAGAATGGATGGGACCCCATATGACAAACATCAGGCTGAGATATGGCTTGCTTTGAGAACTGAATACTCAACACAGATGAACCCAATGTCACTGAAAGCGGTACCAATTGGTGATACAAAGAATCCAACCATCTACATCAAGAGACAACTAAGACGATGGAAACAAGAACTGGAAAGAGACCCAGAGGGAGATCCTGTGATGACAGCACTGTTTAGAACCACTATACTGGATGCTATGACACCAAGAGTAAAAGTCAAGTTGGAAGATGTGGTCGGTCTGAACTCCAAGACACACAAGGAATTCTGTGATCATGTGGCTTATGCTGTGAAACAATACAGGAAGAATGAACAGAAGCTGAAAAGCCAAGAAAGGAGGCTACAAACAAAACTGACACAACTACAACTTGAACAATTATCCCGCAAGAAAAAGAAGATTCAAGTTGCAGTCAAATGCAAAGAAGAACAATCAGCAGTGATGGCTCCTGTAAACATGCCTAACCCTGTTGCTCAAAGTACAGCAGCAGTACTTGTCCCTGTCATTCAGAACATGACTGCCACTGAAAACATGCTGCAAGTCCAGAACATCCAAACAAAACAAACTGGACAAGACCACAACAAGAAAGCCAAAGAGGGAAAAGACAGAACAATGGCCAGCAGAGAGTCAACGGCCTACCAGGAGTATGCTGGGGATGTAAACAGCCTGGACACAACAGACAACACTGCCCTACCAACCCATGGCGACAACAACAACAACAACAACAAAAAAAGCACAAGGTCTAGTAAACCAATGGTATAGACCAGGGCTTTTAGGGCTGCCCAGAAAAAGAAAGGAGAGAAGAGAAGGGAAAAAAACAAAAAACTAAATGTAGATTGGTTAAGAGATTTAGAGAAAGTTTTAGAGAAAACAATTCACAAATGAGACAAATACATAAAAGAGCAACTCCATAAGTCATGAATGTCAAAACAAAAAGGAATTTCATTGCACAATCATATATGATTAAGGTAGGGATCCAGAATTCGGAAATACATTTACATTTACATTTATGCATTTAGCAGACGCTTTTATCCAAAGCAACTTACATTGCATTCAAGTTACAGTTTTTTACATTTTTTATCAGCTCTTGCTTTCCCTGGGAATCGAACCCATGATCTTGGCGTTGCTAGCGCCATGCTCTACTATTTGAGCTACAGGAAAGCTACACAGGAAAATAAAAGGCCAAATGACATAGAAGGACAGATAATTCTATTGATTTCATAATACAAAATAAAAGGGCCACAGGGTGCCGCAAGAGAATTTGGGAAGGGTAGTTTCATTGAAAAATTCATGTATGTAAATAAAGGAAGCTGATCAAGGCTTATGATCGATGATGAAACAAGCAGGAAATTCATAAGCCACATACAGAGTCTTCTCATTTTCCAATACAATAAAATAAAATAAATATCTTAAAATTTTGTGTGCTGCCATTATGACAGGCATCCCAAGGGTGGTGATGTTTCTAAAAAATGGATTAAAAAACAGTTTAATTGCTAAAAGAAATGGAAGAACAGGTACCAACTAGACTGTGGTCTTAACATGGTACTCGTGTAGGTTTAGTGAACTCTGTTATTCTAGTTAGAATTAAAATTAGACCAGCAGCACAGTTACCAAGAAAAAACAACATCTTTTAAGACAAGATGTGGTGGAAGGCATTAAAAGGACTGCTGAGAGGGTGATTGAAACAGGAGTATTGATTGAATCAGCCAGTTATTGTAATATATTCATATTGCCAGTTGCGAAGACATGAAATTAAAACAGTGATTAGTCCATGATGTAAGAGGAGTTGAAGTAGTAGTAGAAGATTAGCCTGTTGGAGGCCCAAATCCACATGTGCTGCTATTGACTGTTTTTCCTGCAGATAATTGTTTTACTGTAATTGACGTTTGTTCTGCTTTTTCAGTGTCCCTTTAGCAGAGGAAAGCAAACACCTTTTTTCCTTCTCTGATCAAGGTAAATAGTATAAATATGTTGAAATGCCTCAAGGATTTCAAAAGAGTATTCAATTTGATCAAACACCATTGCTGAGGAATCATAATAAGCCAACCACTCCAAAATAATGGATGTACAGAAACAATAAGGTATAAAAAGAACCTTATCTCAGTAGTTTGGCAGGATGGTCTGAAGGAAAAGACAGTTAGATTCCTACCCCAAGAGATAAAGACTTTCTTAGTCCTGCCTAGTTTGCTAGTTCTATTAATATAATTTTAAAGAATCCATAACAGTCGGTAAAGTAGGTAATTAAGAAATATAATATATCAACAAAGGAAATTAACTTAAGAGAAAATAATAAATATTGCATAAATGGTACTTGACCGGTCTATGGGGGAATTAAATCAATAAGCAGGCCTGCTAATAGGGATTGATCTGGGGGATTGCACAAACTGGTGGCCACCAAAAACACTGGAGTTTTCTCCTTAGTATAAGTGGTTTGTGCAGTTTCCTGAGGAAATCCAAATAACTGTCAAAAAGGGTTATAGAAATAGCTGATATGTACAGTGGGTACGGAAAGTATTCAGACCCCCTTAAATTTTTCACTCTGCTATATTGCAGCCATTTGCTAAAATCATTTAAGTTCATTTTTTTTCCTCAATGTACACACAGCACCCCATATTGACAGAAAAACACAGAATTGTTGACATTTTTGCAGATTTATTAAAAAGAAAAACTGAAATATCACATGGTCCTAAGTATTCAGACCCTTTGCTCAGTATTTAGTAGAAGCACCCTTTTGATCTAATACAGCCATGAGTCTTTTTGGGAAAGATGCAACACGTTTTTTACACCTGGATTTGGGGATCCTCTGCCATTCCTCCTTGCAGATCCTCTCCAGTTCTGTCAGGTTGGATGGTAAACGTTGGTGAACAGCCATTTTAGGTCTCTCCAGAGATGCTCAGTTGGGTTTAAGTCAGGGCTCTGGCTGGGCCATTCAAGAACAGTCACGGAGTTGTTGTGAAGCCACTCCTTCGTTATTTTAGCTGTGTGCTTAGGGTCATTGTCTTGTTGGAAGGTAAACTTTCGGCCCAGTCTGAGGTCCTGAGCACTCTGGAGAAGGTTTTCGTCCAGGATATCCCTGTACTTGGCCGCATTCATCTTTCCCTCGATTGCAACCAGTCGTCCTGTCCCTGCAGCTGAAAAACACCCCCACAGCACGATGCTGCCACCACCATGCTTCACTGTTGGGACTGTATTGGACAGGTGATGAGCAGTGCCTGGTTTTCTCCACACATACCGCTTAGAATTAAGGCCAAAAAGTTCTATCTTGGTCTCATCAGACCAGAGAATCTTATTTCTCACCATCTTGGAGTTCTTCATGCGGGCTTTCATGTGTCTTGCACTGAAGAGAGGCTTCTGTCAGGCCACTCTGCCATAAAGCCCCGACTGGTGGAGGGCTGCAGTGATGGTTGACTTTCTACAACTTTCTCCCATCTCCCGACTGCATCTCTGGAGCTCAGCCACAGTGATCTTTGGGTTCTTCTTTACCTCTCTCACCAAGGCTCTTCTCCCCGATAGCTCAGTTTGGCCGGACGGCCAGCTCTAGGAAGGGTTCTGGTCGACCCAAACATCTTCCATTTAAGGATTATGGAGGCCACTGTGCTCTTAGGAACCTTAAGTGCAGCAGAAATTGTTTTGTAACCTTGGCCAGATCTGTGCCTTGCCACAATTCTGTCTCTGAGCTCTTCAGGCAGTTCCTTTGACCTCATGATTCTTATTTGCTCTGACATGCACTGTGAGCTGTAAGGTCTTATATAGACAGGTGTGTGGCTTTCCTAATCAAGTCCAATCAGTATAATCAAACACAGCTGGACTCAAATGAAGGTGTAGAACCATCTCAAGGATGATCAGAAGAAATGGACAGCACCTGAGTTAAATATATGAGTGTCACAGCAAAGGGTCTGAATACTTAGGACCATGTGATATTTCAGTTTTTCTTTTTTAATAAATCTGCAAAAATGTCAACAATTCTGTGTTTTTTGTCAATATGGGGTGCTGTGTGTACATTAATGAGGAAAAAAATGAACTTAAATGATTTTAGCAAATGGCTGCAATATAACAAAGAGTGAAAAATTTAAGGGGGTCTGAATACTTTCCGTACCCACTGTATATGTGTATATGTGTGTAGATGTGTATATATGTATGTGTAGATATGTGTGTGTGTATGTGTATGTATGTATGTAAATGGGTATGTGTATGTATATATATGTACAGTGGGGCAAAAAAGTATTTAGTCAGCCACCAATTGTGCAAGTTCTCCCACTTAAAAAGATGAGAAAGCCCTGTAATTTTCATCATAGGTATACCTCAACTATGAGAGACAAAATGAGAAAAAAAAATCCAGAAAATCACATTGTAGGATTTTTAAAGAATTAATTGGTAAATTCCTCTGTAAAATAAGTATTTGGTCACCTACAAACAAGCAAGATTTCTGGCTCTCACAGAACTGTAAAAACTTCTTTAAGAGGCTCCTCTGTCCTCCACTCATTACCTGTATTAATGGCACCTGTTTGAACTCGTTATCAGTATAAAAGACACCTGTCCACAACCTCAAACAGTCCAACTCCAAACTCCACCATGGCCAAGACCAAAGAGCTGTCAAAGGACACCAGAAACAAAATTGTAGGCCTGCACCAGGCTGGGAAGTCTGAATCTGCAATAGGTAAGCAGCTTGGTGTGAAGAAATCAACTGTGGGAGCAATTATTAGAAAATGGAAGACATACAAGGCCACTGATAATCTCCCTCGATCTGGGGCTCCACATAAGATCTCACCCCGTGGGGTCCAGTGTTAATTTTGACAGGCATTTTTGATTTAGTCTTAGTCTTGAGACGAAAATGCTTAATAGTCTTAGTCACATTTTAGTCATTTGAGTCTTTCATAGTTTTAGTCGACGAAAAGTCATTACATTTTTTTTGTCAACTTTTAGTAATTACTTTGTCAACTTGCAGTTACCAACATTTATTTAGGTAGCTATTTTATATGTAGTCTTCTAACAGAAATAGTCATTAATTATTCTCTCTTTAGACCAAATCAATTAAGCTCATGAGAAATTTTAATCAAGGATTGAATTTGGAAAAACTGGAATAAATGATGACAATTTTCATTTTTGGGTTGAGATACAAATTAAACTAATTTTTAAGATACAGTAGGTTTACTTAACATGTTTACATTTATTTAACATCTTTTGTTGGTTAACGTTAATGACACAGATAGGTATTTAATTAGGAATGCTGTCCCTTTAAGACGGAAGGCATGCATGTAATACTGAAGCACATTCAGTTTTCATCCACCTGTTTACGTTCACTTAAGCCATAACTGACTGTATTTATGTGAGATACTCTACACGATGCACATTTGGACTTCTGTGTGTGTATTTGAGCACTGAGCACTGATCGCGCGCTGTGTGAGAACTGAAGAACTGAAGAAGTGGAGTGTGCGCGAGAGAGAGCACTTCTATCAGCGCGATTCCGGCTCTCCCGCCTTCACTAACTTTAAGTTAATCGACAAAGAATTGTGACTCCCGGGAAAAACGGGACGTCAGGGCACCCTATCTCTAACCTGAGGCCATTTCATATCGCTAGTTCGCGTTTTGGTAGCCTGTCCATCCACTGTGGCTGCCATACTGAGACTAGATATGCAAACGCCCCTTATTCCATTGTAATCCAATGACAGGGACGGACGCACATTTTGAAAGACAGTTAACTTATCCTATAGGATGTATTTTGAATGTCCGGTAGTCCCCGTCTCGTCTTGTTAACGAAGACGCGGCATACATTTCGTCATAGTTTTTATCATCAGATTTTTTAGCTCGTCAACGTCTCGTCTTAGTCACAGAAAAAATGTTCGTTAACGAATATTTTTTGTCATCGTCTTTGTTGGCGAAATTAACCCTGGTGGGGTCAAAAGGATCACAAGAACTGTGAGTAAAAATCCCAGAACCACACGGGGGGACCTAGTGAATGACCTGCAGAGAGCTGGGACCAAAGTAAAAAAGGCTACCATCAGTAACACACTGCGCCGCCAGGGACTCAAATCCTGCAGTGCCAGACGTGTCCCCCTGCTTAAGCCAGTACATGTCCGGGCCCGACTGAAGTTTGCTAGAGAGCATTTGGATGATCCAGAAGAGGATTGGGAGAATGATGAAACCAAAATAGAACTTTTTGGTAAAAACTTGTCGTGTTTGGAGGAGAAAGAATGCTGAGTTGCATCCAAAGAACACCATACGTACTGTGAAGCATGGGGGTGGAAACATCATGCTTTGGGGCTGTTTTTCTGCAAAGGGACCAGGACGACTGATCCGTGTAAACGAAAGAATGAATGGGGCCATGTATCGCGAGATTTTGAGTGAAAACCTCCTTCCACCAGCAAGGGCATTGAAGATGAAACGTGGCTGGGTCTTTCAGCATGACAATGATCCCAAACACACCGCCCGGGCAACGAAGGAGTGGCTTCGTAAGAAGCATTTCAAGGTCCTGGAGTGGCCTAGCCAGTCTCCAGATCTCAACCCCATCGAAAATCTTTGGAGGGAGTTGAAAGTCCGTGTTGCCCAGCGACAGCCTCAAAACATTACTGCTCTAGAGGAGATCTGCATGGAGGAATGGGCCAAAATACCAGCAACAGTGTGTGAAAACCTTGTGAAGACTTACAGAAAACGTTTGACCTCTGTCATTGCCAACAAAGGGTATATAACAAAGTACTGAGATGAAATTTTGTTATTGACCAAATACTTATTTTCCACCATAATTTGCAAATAAATTCTTTAAAAATCTTACAATGTGATTTTTCTGGATTTTTTTTCTCATTTTGTCTCTCATAGTTGAGGTATACCTATGATGAAAATTACAGGCCTCTCTCATCTTTTTAAGTGGGAGAACTTGCACAATTGGTGGCTGACTAAATACTTTTTTTTGCCCCACTGTATGTGTGTGTGTGTGTGTATATATATATATATATATATATATATATATATATATATATATATATATATATATATATATATAGCGAGAGAGATAAAAATATTTACAGTAGAGAGGCATGCTAGATGTGGGAACTATGACTGAATTAAACAGTGACCTGTTATCTGTAGACATCTGAAATTTGTATCCCATTATTCCTGGGAGACAGTTTGAAATTTGATCCATTGCAGACTTTCTGATATTTCTGTGTTTATTAAAATAATAACATTGTGCATTGTGTTGAATGAGAACAAGATTGGGTGACCAAGCTAAACAGACATTTTGATTTGATCAGACACATTGCACACATTTTACAGTAATAAGACTTGTTGATTTGATCCTAAAAGGTTTAAGAATGTGGAAATAAATATAATAAGTAATAAAATACTATGTATCCCCACTAGGACAACAAAGGGGGCAACTCAAAATGAAAGGTTGCTGTTTTCTGCATTCTGCAAAGACAAAAATATGCTTGCTTCTTTTCTGCAAAGAAGAACTTGCTTTATTAAAATGGTATGGGGAAACTGCTTTTATAAACCAGATGAGACTTCTGAAATTAAGATGAATTCATTTATAATTTGATTCATGCGGTTCTCTGAGTGTTCAAATTCCAGATGAGACCAGATGACTTCTGTGGCAGCTGCATCAACATGAATGAAAGCGGCAAGACTGAGCAACAAGTGAGAAAGAGAGATGAAAGCACATGGCTGCAGAGAGAAGAAGAGACATTGGTTGATGGGCCTTCATTTGCCCCCTGAAAGAGGAAGTTGATGCTTCGGAGGGGCTGACATGGAGAGAGACTGGGTTAATGCAGAAACGACAAAGGAAGCATGATGCAATTATGCAAAATTGCCTCCTCTCTGGCTCGATGAAAAGCCAGACTGAAGAAGGGCAAAGAGACAGCAGCATCCAGACTCAAACCTCTGTGTCATACTGCAACAACAGGCCCTTGAATGCCATCACAGACCGACAAGACCAAATGGATCAGAAAGGAGAGAACTCAAACTGCAGCCCAACATGTTCAACTTATCACTGATGCAAGCAGAAGGACTTCATCATTTCATAAGCAGCACAGTACATTTCCAATGAACACTAGAGACCGCCTCAAATTTACATGATTGGCCATATTTATTGCATTTTGATTATTCTCTGGTTCCACAGCAGTTCTTCACATTCTATTAAACTAACACTCTTTATCTGCTTTCCTTCAATAGACTCCAGTCCAGCCATAATTAATAAATGAAAAAGGAGTGGAAGCTGAACATTTGTTCAACTGATCAGTTAAAATTAGGACTGGACTTGGCATAAGTGAAGGGTTACTGCATTGACCAACTAGGAGTAAATGCATAAATAGATAATTGATGATGATGCTACGCAATAAGGAGAGAGATTTTGGGCTTCTTTTAAGATAGAGATGATAAGCTTGTACGTTACTCTTTAAAAGCTCTTTAAAAGGGACAAAGAATCAGAATCAGAATCAGAATCAGAATGAGCTTTATTGGCCAGGTATGCTTACACATACGAGGAATTTGTTTTTGTGACAGAAGCTCTACAGTGAAACAGAAGACAGCAACAGGACAGGGCACAGATAATAAAAGAATAATTTACAAATAGGCAATGTACAAATAGCAAAAACACAATATATAGACAATTATGGTGTACAGGTCTAATATGTGCAGATCTGAAATGAAAAAAATAAGTATGTGTGTTGAATAAATAATTTATAATAGTGTTGTATGTTCCACTTTTAATGTCAAGTGTTCATGAGATGGATTGCCTGAGGGAAGAAACTGTTCCTGTGTCTGGTCGTTCTGGTGCTCAGAGCTCTGTAGCGTCGACCAGACGGTAACAGTTCAAAGAGGGAGTGTGCTGGATGTGAGGGGTCCAGAGTGATTTTGCCAGCCCTTTTGCTCACTCTGGATGAGTACAGTTCTTGGAGAGTGGGGAGGGTTGTACCAATGATTCGCTCAGCAGTCCGGACTACCCTCTGTAGTCTTCTGAGGTCAGATTTGGTAGCTGAGCTGAACCAGACAGTTATTGAAGTGCAGAGGACGGATTCAATGATGGCGGAGTAGAACTGATTCAGCAAGTCCTGTGGCAGGTTGAACTTCCTCAGCTGGCGAAGGAAGTACAACCTCTGCTGGGCCTTTTTCACAATGGAGTCTATGTGATTGATGTGTTCAAAGATGTGTTCAAGAACAAAAATGTAGATGATAAAGCTATGCTGGTCATTCCATCTTGGTCAATAGTTCATTTTAAAGCTAGATATAAAGCAATAACTCCAAAATTCCAAACCCAAGATATTGCAAATGCTGGCATTACCAGGGATTACGTGCTGCTAATATTGTTGGCCATGGATCCAAGAATATGCGGAGATCTCCAGTCATTTAATAGAGCAATTATTGAGCAATAAGATGATTATGAAGAGAAAGACCTACCCAGACCTACCAGATCAATTCATACAGTATATTAGAGATTGGAAAAAATGGTTTATGACTGCAGTGTTTAATACAACCCCATGACAACTGACATCAGCCAGCTGTAAACATTCTGGGCCTGTCGCACAGGGAATGTCACATTGCCTATGTTCAGTAGCTTTGGATCAGAGTTATGTCATTAATTTAGAAGTGGTGGTATTCCCACCTTGATATTTAGGATGGACAACTGCATATAAAACTATGACCAGAGTAAATTAGAAGGCATAAGCAAAGAACCTCAATTGCACACTGTTGGACAATTGAGATACAAAAGGACATATGATTGCACAGGCAACGTTTCTTGTTAATTCAGTTTCAGATGTGAATGGTTTTGACCATTGCACAAGGGGGGAAGTGATTGGAAAAATAAACTTAGGATGAAATTTTTGAGTTGTATAAACCCCCCTACAAAACAAGGATTGGTAGGGAAGGGGTGCCTTTTATTTTCTATTCTTTATTTTTATCTTGTATTGTAACTTTTGATAGAAAGGGAGTTAATATCTTCATTGTATTTTCTTTTTCATATTATGTAGCAGTATTAGAATACTTGGATAGATTAGGAAGAAAGTTAGAGGGTGTTATTTACTTTATTTTGGCATATGCCCCTTCCTGAAGTCATTTATTTTTGAAGTCATTTAGTTTTAAATAATTTATTCTGAAATAATTTATTTTAAAGAGCATTTATAAATAAATCAAATGTAAAATGTGATTGTTTTGGTAAGAAAGGGAACGAAGAAGGTCTTAAGTAGGTCATTGTCTGTGTTACGAGGCAATGCGACCAGAAAAGGGGACGATAAAGAAAGATTGCATGTTTACTAATTATTTGAAAGTATTCATCATTTAACCTTCATTATCAGTATATAGTTACTTTCTTTTAACACTGGAAAGTCATCACTGGAGAGAAGAAAGGATCGACGAGCACCTCAGTGCTTAGCAGCATGGGTAGATTCAACTGGAGGTTTAAAAACCCACCATCTACTCCAACACCAGATAGAGCTGGAGGACAATGAGATCTGCCTGAGAGCTCCTCTGGCAACGAAGGACAGCATCACCAGATAGCGCTCCAGGCTACCGGAAATGCCTGGAGTTCCTCTGGCAGCATGGGATGAACCAGTGAATCATTTATTGCATTATGTCACTTTGTTTTTATTAGTTCAGATTTTTGATCATTTCAATCATTTGACTAATCATTCATGTATTCTACATAACCATGATAATCATGGGCAAGGCTAAGACATCTCATGCACATGGTTTAATGCACATTGCTGATTTGATTTGACTCATTGTTTATTGACCCCCAAGAATGTATAGGTAGGGAAGCAGATTCTTTTACTCTTCTCTAGTCAATTGTGAGGAGAGATGTTTGGGTCTGACTTCCTCTGGAGTGCAGCAACATGAAGAAACCAGTTGTTAAGAAGTAATGGAGGACCATTATTGGTTCACAGATGGATGGAAGATAGAGGTGGACTCATGCTGTTGCACTCTGGGCAAAGGGTTTAGTAGTGAGACTTGATAAAGTCTCAGAGGGGGGAATATATTGTGTTATTTTACTTTATATTATGATATTTCCTCAATATGGTATTATCTTACTTAAAATATGATGTATAATCATGAAAGCAATCGATATACTGATCAATATGTTGAATTATTCCAATGCTGGTTGTCTTAATACAGATTGTATGTCTTAACTCTTAAAGGGCCATCCATTAGGCAGTACTGGTACTTTTCCACAGGAAAGGGTCATCCATTGGGCGGTACTGGTACTTTTCCACAGGAAAGGGTCATCCATTGGGCGGTACTGGTACTTTTCCATAGGAAGTATACCAGTGAACTCAAGTAACCCAATGAACTTTGGGTGATTTCCAGAATATGACAGGACTAAGTAAACAAGTTTGATGTATGTCCCATTGGATCACCTCCAACCAATGGGAGGCCGTAAAATAAAAGTTTTTAAAAAATTGGTGGATCTGGCAAAATTCCACCATTGAAAAATGGACCAGGTGGGCTAGTAATAAATTGTGGCAAACCAGACAGGCTTGGCCAATTAAAAACCGGAACTACCAAATATGGATCGCTTAGACATATAAAAGTGGATGCCCCGACAGAGATCAGATGCAGCGGCCGTCATCTCGACTTTATTGCTGTGTTTAATAAAGTCTTATTTTGGCATCTGGAACTCTGCTTCTTGAGCTTTATTGACAAATTTGAGAAGACCACTTTTTTGTTCCACAACAGTAACAGCTTAAATGACTTATTCTAATTGACTGATTCAATTTAAGAATTTGACTGAAAATATGATGCACACTCATGCAGGGCTTTATAAAGTTAAAAATGCCCATTAAAGGTAAAAAATCAATTTAAACTTATTGGAAAAGATTAATTTCTATCACTGCTGTGAACTGATCACCACAGAATATGCAGAATATCAAAAACTTTAGGAGTCAGCTGTCCACGGTAGTCCTTAAGATATCAGCACAATAACACACTCAGCAAAATATTGTCTATCATTATCGATAAAATCCCAGAAAATATTGATATATTTTTTGTCAATATCGCATACCCCTAATATATTTAACGTTTTGTTTTGAAAAAAATTAAATAAATATGAGTTTTTTCCACTTGAGCCCCTGCACCTCAAAATGTCTGTGCACGTCCCTGCTTGCAAGTGAATCTCAAGTTATTTTGTGTGATAGCTAAATATATTCTTAATAAACTACTAACAAAAAATATATATATATATATTTTGTCATATTCTTTCTTGTAACTCTTTCCTCTCAGTCACAAACCTGACTGAATGGCTCATTATGAAGCTCATTATGCAGCTCATTATGCGGGCCTTTGTCTTCTCAGGTGTGAATGTGAAGGTTGACACCCTCTCGCATAGACCCTTTCTACTCAAAAAGTAACTTAGAAACTTTAAATCAATATATTGTTTTCTGTGAGCAAGTAAACAAGATGATTTACATATCATTTTGAAGCAAAAAGTCTAGACTACAAGGTCCAGTTCTCAAAAGTCTTGTGAACAAATGTTTTGTATGTTTTATGGCCTTATTTCAGTAAGTTCAGAATTTTAGTTTTTCACTAACCACGCATAAACGTTTCTTTCTCAAAAACAAAATCATGTACATAAATGCTGCTAACATATTATTGTAGCCCAGTTTATAGCCATTAAGCAGCTTTAGGACATTTTAAGAAATAAATTATTTACCTGTTGAGAGTTTGTTGACAGTCTGTGTAGAGGGCTGAGCTCCAGAAAATAAGTAATGAGACCTTTTTTTAGAATGTAGCCTCTATTAGGGTTTTACATTAAAACAACAACAACAACAGCAGCATGTTGTGTGAATTAGGTACTTTTTATTGATGTGAAATTGTAGCAAAAATGGCAGCGCTCTTAACAAGTTAATAGCTGAATCCATTAGTAAATGACAATTGACAATGAACATGAATAAATACATTAAGTAGTAAAACACAAAATAAAAACAAAAAATAAATATATTCTCAATCCTCTATGATGCCTTTAAGTCCATCATTTTGGTGTGATTGAGCGACAGTTTCTCTGCAGGTGATGAGGTTGTGGGATGTGATGCATCTGAAATACACAATTGAGATTAGAGTTACTATTTGTCTCTTCCAGTTGTTTATGTAAAATCAATTATGTTCACGAAGGCCATAAGTAGCAATAAAAAAATGGACATTATGTGAGCCGAACGAAAAAAAAGTGATATAAAGTCATGGCATAGCTTTAATATGCACTTGGATGGGTGAAGTGCAGAGCACAATTTGTGTTACCATACTTGGCTACACATAGGGCTGGGAAGGTTACTTTTAAAATGTATTTCACTACAGATTACAAAATACATGCTTTAAAAAGTAATCAGTAATGTATTTTGTTAGATTACTCAGGTTTATTAACTTAATCTAAATACTTTAGAATACTTTGAAATACTTAAGCTATACAAAAAGGAACATATTAACTTAATGTCTTGTTTTCATGTTTTCTCTTTGCATTTTTTAACAACATCAGTTTTCCACAGCAATTCTATGAACAACAACAACAACAACAACAACAACAAAAAAAGTTATGTCATTTAAATTTACCAATCAATATAAATTCAATTTGAATACAATGAATGGGATTCTGTGCTGTTTCATGCTGCATTCCAAGCTTCAAAACAAATCCAAACACACCAAACATATCATAAAAGTAGCCAAAACAACCGGCACAGTTCTCAGTTATACAATAGATTTGTTTAATGAATGGACTAAACTTTAAGTGATTACTTAGTAATCCTCTCTATGGAGAAGCGATCGCTGAGTCAAAATTGACAGGGCTCGTTTCCCAAAGCAACTACGGTCATAAGTAATGTCGTTATAAGTCAATGTAATTTAACAACCACAGTTCGCTAAGGATGCTTTTGGGAAACATACCCCAGATCTATCCAGTTTAATGTGAACCATTCACACTGGTTTCGTTAAACAAAATAAATTATTCATTTAAAAGATTGACTCGAAAGAATCATCTGTGCACAAATCGAGTCATGAACTCGCATTACCGGGCCAAAGATGATCTATTCTAGAACATTTCGAATGAATAAAGACACACAAAGCTATCGTTTCACTTTATAAACTTTTATTTCATGCAAGATTTGTATGGATCTGTTAACTGAATGCAAAGTGTGAAATCTAGGAGAATTTGGTGTCATTTTTCAATTAAATTCTTAGAAATATTAAACGTAATGATTCAACGCTCAAAATATGAGAAAATAGAAGTTACTGGATAAAATTTTTCAAAGATCAAGAACAGCTTCCCTCAAGATGCTTTTTCAGATTTGACGTTGTATCCTCCAATACTGATAGAAGTTTTGTTGCAGGTAGGCATTGCACTCACTGAGATGTTACGTTACCTTTTTCAGATTTATATAATAGTCTTTGTATTTCCACGAGAGAAATGCATTACGCGAATGATTTTCTGTTGTGTCGTACATTAATGTGTCGTGATGAGCGTATGCACTCTCACTAGGAGTTGCTAAATGAACAGGCTGCTGCATGAAGTTTTTTTTTTTTTTTTTTTTTTCAACGGAGAATCAGTTGCCTTATCGGTTAAAATCCCCAAACTGTTTACATAAATATTAAATTAAGAAATTACATTAAAATTCAAAGTAATCTCTTTGGTAATCTAAAATACTTTTCGAATGTAACTGTAATTTGATTACCACCTATTTAAAATGTAATTATAGTGAAATACAGTTACTCATATTTTGTATTTTAAATACGTAACGCTGTTATATGTATTTCGTTACTCCCCAGCCCTGGCTACACATCATTTTCACTTTCAGATAAACTTGATACTAATTTCACCCTCCCGTCATGCTCTTAGTGAATTCTTGTCATTGTTATAAGGTAATGTGAATGTGCACAATAGCACATAGAGTTTGCTGTGTTCATCCTCCCTTGTGTTTTTCATCTAACAGTTGACACATTTGACCTTGAAAAGAGGTAAAACCATCTACATAAATAGTAAACTGAAGCAGGATGCCTTATGATTATCATTTTTAATTTTATTTTACCCAATCAATTCTGAGTTTTTTATTTAAAATCAATGAATATGCACAGGGACGTCGCTAGGAATTGGAATCCCGGCCCTGTGCACTGAATTTGCTATGGGGTCCCTTCAAACTCATAACTCACTTGGATGCGTAGTGCCTAATCAAAGATTATGTGAGTTAATGTCAAATACCATTCTGTTGAGTTCTGTTGTTACAATCTAGCCCACTATGGGGTGAGTTGTAACACTAGCTGGGGATAGATGTAACAATGAGAGGTAATATGCTGAAAAAAACATCAACACCATCTGATTTTTGCATAAACATCATTGAAGAACAAAGACAAAAACAGTTTTGAACAACGTGAACCATTTAAACAGACAAAAAAACAAAAAAAAAAAACATATTGTATATTTTAGAACTTTAAATGTAGCCCTGTCCCAAATGGCACAATTCATGTGCAATTGCGCACTTGCGGACTTACAATGGCCACCGCGTGCGCGTGTCCGTTAAGTCCACGAGTCCATAGGGTGAGCCATTCATCATTTTAGCTTTCACAGCAGACTTCTACCTGGCAGTCAAAGTGGCATAATGTCACAAAAGTGTGGACTCAGAGGGTTTAGGGTGCGATTTGGGACAGGGCCAGTGTTAAGTCTTCTGAGGTGAGGTGAGCAGTTCACGGTTCAAACACACTTTATAGAGTGTTTAAGCAATATTTTACAGGCTCATTTCTGTATTGTTTTCATCGGGTTCAGCGCTACTTGTGCATCTTTTCTGGCGTCTTCTTACTGAATTAAACATTTAGTGCAGCAGCAGCGAGCATTTGAGGAAAATATGATCAATTCAATCACACCTAAGAGATTTTGAGTGCTTTTGTGTGTGTGTGTGTGTTTGATTGTTTCAGTGTTTACTGAATGTCTCGTGATCTCAATTAAAAAATCAAAAAGTTTAAGATCTGTGAGGGAAATTGATGGGAATCGATCTCAAGTATGGCAGCACTGCGATTTCATTCCTACTCTTTTGACATCTTTGGCAGTTTAAATTTGTTGGTTACTTTACATTGCTCATATTACTGTCATACTGTGAGAAATAAGAGTATTGTCTTTCAACAGAGCAGTTTTATAGTCTTTTAGCATATATCCTGACTCAAATAATCAGTTTCTAACAGCAAACACTCAGAATAAAGTGAGATGATCTGCTGATGGTCCTGGATGTCTTGTTGAGTGAGTGTTGATAGTCTGAGGCTCATCAACATTAACAGAGCTGCTGAAAAGACTCTTTATTTCATGCCAATAGTTCCTGTTTTCACCTCATTTATTATGCTGATGTCTTCAGATCTCCTGTAAATTGACACTTAAAGCTCATTTCATTGGTGTCAACAGACTGAGGGCATTTGGTGGTTATAAATCTGTACATTTATTTCTGTGTTTATGCTTTCAACTGTATTTCTTACCATTATTTATATTTGTAAGAAATAATTTTTTTAATATTCTGTTATCAATTAGTATAAAAACTATTTTAGCTCGTCCCACATCAATCACATCATCAGTGAAGCTCCTCCCACAACAACTGCATCATCAGTGAAGCTCCTCCCACTGCAGTTCACCAATAAATGCTGGAATATTCCCATCAGTTTACAAGTGAAGACGAGCATCAGAGCATGAGGAAGAGCTGAAATCTGATCAAAGACTGAGTTTATTAAAGAGGACAGAGAAAAGATGATAGATCCAGAACCCTGCACAATCAAACACACTGAAGATACTGAAGAACAAACAGGTTGGTGTTTATTCTTCATTCACGATGCTGAAGAACATCCATGTTAGAAAGATTCAAGCACTTTATCAGATTTAGATAAATAGTTCTGGTTCTGTTTTTTTTTTTTTTTTTTGATTACAACACTAATTTTTGTTATTTCTGTTGGGAATAAACAGTTGACACCAAACTGCATCTAGTAAATGAACTTTAAAAAAAATTGCAGACAGGGTTGTAAATTAAGCATAATTTAAGCAAAATCTGATTTATAGTTACTAAAAAGTTGTTTCTCATAAATTATATGTTAGAGATTTCTTTTCTTGAAAAAACATTGGTAAGAGGGTTTGTTGAATGCAGTCAGTGCTACAGTTTGTGAGACACCGAGACAAAGGATTTAGATGAGTTTTTTCGCATCATGCTGTAGAAAGAGCCCAAATGATGTCACAAATTTTAAAAGGAGGAAAATCATGGCATAAGTAACAGTGCAAGGCTGAAAGAACCTCAGAAACTTTGATCTCCCGAGATACGGACAGTACAAACACACACAGACATCTGTTTTCACAGCCCACTGAGTGAAGATATGGGAAAGCTTTTTCCCTTCCTTCTTCACAACTTCCTTCCTTTACCCATCATTCCCTCTCAGTTCACTCAGAATGATTCTATAAAAACACAATGTTCATCGTGTATCATTTGAAACGTCTCAGTGTGACTGGTGCAATGGTCGTGTGTTCAGAGAAACAGACTAAAATGTAATACGAGTTAGAGAGTTTAGAGATAAATTACCTCCTGTTCCTCAACAAGGTGTGAACTCCTCAAGTCTGTGATCCTGGTCAATGCAAAGCCCAATTGTTAGCTGATGGGGGAGGGTGGTATCTAATTGTGATCGATTTAAAATGTGATTTTGTTTTAAACAAATGAAAAAAATATAATAGGGCTGCACAATTTGCCACAAAATTTAGTGCTTAATACATTAATATGTCCAACAATGGTAATTTATTATCATTTTGCTAAATAAATATATTAAACAAAATAAGAAAAATTACTATTGTAATAACTTTCATTATTACAAATAAAAAAAACAGTTTAAAAAATGACAAACTTATAATAACTATACTACTTTTCATTTTAAAGAAAATGTTTTATTTTACATTACCTATGACTATAAATCATTAGAAAGGTCTAAAGAATTATTATAAAATATTATATTATTATTATTACAAAAGTCTGTGACATGTATTTCTCGTCAGGAGTTATGCAAAATCAAAAACAGAGTCCATGTCTTTAAACATGGACTCTGGGATATTCCTGTATATTTCTGTACACTGGAGAAAAACATATGGATTCAAATTCAAATTTCTTTAAAGGGAAGTTTTTCCTATTTTTACCCAAAATAGGATAGAGTGCTAAACACATCATTCATTCATTCAAACTTGTAGTGGCAGGCGCCATCAAGTAGAATATGCCTCACAGATGTAATATAATTTATGGCTTCCATGGAAACAGGGGTGTGTCTACGCGTGTTACGGAGCTGATGAGACGAGAGGCGTGCGGATGCATGTGCAAGGCTTTATTGTGAAACATGGTCAAAACACAGGCAGGGTCAGACGATGGCAAACAGGTATAACACAGGCAAGACACAGAGTAGTCCTAGGGCAAGCGTGGGTCGACGATCGGCGAACAATATCCAAAGGGCAAGGCAGAGAGAGTAAATCCAGGTAAACAGCAATAATCCAAACGAGGGGCAAACAGAGTCCGAAACGGCAAGGCAAGGGTTAATCCAGGAAACACGGGCTAGAATAAAACACGGGAAAACAGGCAAGGCAAGACTAAGACAACTAAGTGGGCTCCGTAGAGTAGCTATCGCTAGAAGAGGGATATCTGCATACAATACTCGGCAGAGACAGAGAGGAAGTCCAAGGCTTATGTAGCGTGTGTGATTGCGAGATGGGTATCAGGTGTGAGCATGTGATTAGGGAAATGGCTGCTGGGAAATGAAGTCCGGGGTAGTGTGTGGTGTGAGAGTCAATGTGATGGCAGGGTGACCTCTGGTGGCGAACAAATGGAGGTCCATGGACCAGATTCATGACATAGCCCCCCCCCAAGGAGCGGCTTCCAGACGCTCCAAACATTACACAATCTAAGAGGGTGGTGGAGCGGAGGCGTAACAGAGGGAGGGAGGGACGGAGGGCCAGGTCCACTTGGGAGTGGAGAGGTCGAGGACCGAGGCGAAACAGGGCACCAAGGCGGAGCAGGTGGGACTGGAGCCCACCAGGGCGGAGCAAACGAGGCTGAAACCCTCCAAGGCGGCGCAGACGAGGCTGAAGCCCACCAGGGCGGAGCAGACGGAGCTGAAGCCCGCCAGGGCAGCGCAGACGAGGCTAAAGCCCTCCAGGGCGGCGCAGACGGAGCAGAAGCCCACCAGGGCGGAGCAGACGGAGCAGGAGCCCCCCAGGGCGGAGCAGGCGGAGCAGACAGAGCAGGAGCCCACCAGGGCGGAGCAGACAGAGCAGGAGCCCACCAGGGTAGCGCAGACAGAACTGGAGCCCACCAGTGCGGAGCAGACGACCTCCACGGCAGAGCAAACAGAGCAGGAGACCTCCACAGCAGAGCAGACGGAGCAGGAGCCCACCACGGCAGAGCAGATAGAGCAGGAGACCTCCACAGCAGAGTAGGAGAACAGCATGACGGATCAGGAGAGCACCACAACGCATCAGGAACCCACAGCAGAGACTGGGACCTAGGGAAAACTGAGACACAAGAGACAGGCAGAGCATATATGGCCTCAAGGACTGAGGCAGGGAACATAAGAAGTTCATTGATCTTTTCCCGGGCTAACAGTTCATTAGTGGGCTCCGTGGCCGTGATAGGGCAGGACGAGAGTTCAGGGACAGCCCTTCTGGCTGTGACAGGACAGGACGAGGATACGCAGACGGCCTCCATAGCCGTGACAGGACAGGATGAGAGTTCAGGGACAGCCTTCATAGCCGTTTCAGGGCAGTACGGGAGCTCACAGACGGCCTTCATAGCCATGACAGGGCTAGACGAGGATTCGCAGATGGATACCACTGATGCCTCTGGAGGTTCTGCAGCAGTTGCCGCCACCTCTGGAGGTTCTACAGCGGTACCGTAGGAAACGAGAGGGAGTTCTTTGCTGGGCGCCACCACCATAAAAGGGTCTGAACTAGGCAACAATGCCTCTGGAGACACAGCAGCGAGCGACACTACCCCAAGAGGTTCTGCAGCATCAGCCACCACCTCTGGAGACATCTCAGTGGACGCCGCCACCTCAGGCAATTCGGTGGTGGTGTATGCAGCCCAAATGCAACATAAAACGATCCCCATCATGGGAAGCGCTTCGGACAGGGGACTCAGTTCAGTGACAGGAGGGCTAGAGTGAGTGGGTTTGGGGATACCAGCAGCACGTGCAGACATCAGTGGTGCATCCCTCACACTGGATACCAGACTGCGAAATCAAAGCACTGACCTTGAATATCTGGATGTAACGGACAGGACGTCACAAGACTCTGGATGATCAACTGTGACGTGACGAGCCTCTGGCGGATCAGCTGTGACGTGACGATACTCTGGCGGATCAGCTGTGACGTGACGATACTCTGGCGGATCAGCTGTGACGTGACGATACTCTGGCGGATCAGCTGGTACGTGACGAGGCTCTGGCAGATCAGCTGGTACGTGACGAGGCTCTGGCAGATCAGCTGAGACGTGACGAGGCTTTGGCAGATAAGCTGAGACGTGACGAGGCTTTGGCAGATCAGCTGAGACGTGACGAGACTCTGGATGATCAGCAGTGACGTGACGAGACTCTGGACGATCAGCAGTGACGTGACGAGACTCTGGACGATCAGCAGTGACGTGCTGGGACTCTGGACGATCAGCAGTGACGTGCTGGGACTCTGGACGATCAGCAGTGACGTGCTGGGACTCTGGACGATCAGCAGTGACGTGCTGGGACTCTGGACGATCAGCAGTGACGAGACTTGGGTCAGGAATGACAGCTGTGATGAGACTTGGGTCAGGAATGACAGCTGTGACATGACGGAGCGTCGTTGTGGCCGCCATTTTGTGAACGGGCTCTGCTACGGCCGCCATTTTGTGAACGGACTCTGCTGCGGCCGCCATTTTGTGAATGGACTCTGCTGCGGCCGCCATTTTGTGAATGGACTCTGCTACCGCCGCCATCTGTCACCGACGCGGTGTCGCTCTCCTCTTCCGCGACACCCACAGTAAACGAAGAGCCAGCACACAGTAAAGCATAGTCCATAAAGTCCTTTAAACTACAATTAAACCTCCCCTCTGGTAACCATGACTTTACAGGCTCACTGAGTCCAAATCGAAATATGTCTTTTAATACTACCTCATCAAAGGGAATCTTATGCGCCAGCTCGCAGAATTGAATGACATACTCTTCAACAGATGAATTCCCTTGTCTCAGATCGAGCAGCTGGTCGAATGGGTCCATACCTGGCCAGGGTCCGTTAGAAAAGCCGCTGGATCCTCGTGTGGCCGAGTATTCTGTTACGGAGCTGACGAGACGAGAGGCGTGCGGATCCATGTGCAAGGCTTTATTGTGAAACATGGTCAAAACACAGGCAGGGTCAGACGATGGCAAACAGGTATAACACAGGCAAGACACAGAGTAGTCCTAGGGCAAGCGTGGGTCGACGATCGGCGAACAATATCCAAAGGGCAAGGCAGAGAGTAAATCCAGGTAAACACCAATAATCCAAACGAGGGGCAAACAGAGTCCGAAACGGCAAGGCAAGGGTTAATCCAGGAAACACGGGCTAGAATAAAACAGGCAAGGCAAGACTAAGACAACTAAGTGGGCTCCGTAGAGTAGCTATCGCTAGAAGAGGGATATCTGCATACAATACTCGGCAGAGACAGAGAGGAAGTCCAAGGCTTATGTAGCGTGTGTGATTGCGAGATGGGTATCAGGTGTGAGCATGTGATTAGGGAAATGGCTGCTGGGAAATGAAGTCCGGGGTAGTGTGTGGTGTGAGAGTCAATGTGATGGCAGGGTGACCTCTGGTGGCGAACAAATGGAGGTCCATGGACCAGATTCATGACAACGCGGTGGCCAGATGTCTTGTTTTTATTAAATTTCTAACTGCATCGCGAAGTGGCGGATCCTTCTTCTCTTCTATGTACATAATTTTAGTTGGCTTCTATAGAGTTATCTTAATGACAAATGTCGAGAGCTCATTAATGTAACATGATAGCGCATCCACGTATTGCACGAACACAAATCTCTCACTCACAAGCGGATTTCCTTCTCTCTCACAAAACTTGACATGCGCTTTTAAACATACAGTGTTCTCTTATGAATTGGCTCTGATCTTTCAAATATTGCGTGTGCACGCTCAGACTTTGTCCTTGCATCATTGAAGACCAGAAGAGCTTGTTTTAATCAGAGGTGTTAAGTATTGGAGTAAATGTCACTAATTACTGTACTTGAGTATCTTTTCAGATACTTTGTAGTTGTACTGAGTATCAAAGATATTAACAACTTTTACTCTCTGCTTCACTACATTTTTGAATGAGTATCTGTACTCTTTACTCCACTATATTTGAAATGAGTGTTGCAGTTACACATTACATTTTGCATGGCACCTAGCTTTTCTGCACCAGTTTATTTCTGCTACAAAAGATGTGATATCGCCAACTACAGGGCACTGAAAGTACTACATCTTCTGCGTTTTGCCCTTACTTGCTCAAACTTGTCAACAGGGCTACTTTACATCAATGCCAGCTCATTAGCAAGTAGTTGTGAATCATGGGTGTTTTAAATATAAGGACCTGACTCCAACTGGCAATGAGGCTGAAACCAGCACATCCAGTGCAAGAAGACTTTGACTTTTTAATTTGATTTTTTAAATTATTTATTTATTTGCAATTTTGAAGTGTTCAGTTTTATTTTGGGTTTAGAAAATAAACGTGATCACTCTCCTCACAAATAAGCTCTTTCTTGTTTGTGTTACATGTTCTCTGTGCCTTGTCTTGGACTTTTGTCACTTCCTGTCTCCCGTGGTGTTTGTAGTCAATTTGTTTCTTATCTTGTTAAGCTTGTTAGCCTCCTGTGTTATATACAGGTGCATCTCAATGAATTAGAATGTCGTGGAAAAGTTAATTTATTTCAGTAATTCAACTCAAATTGTGAAACTCGTGTATTAAATAAATTCAGTGCACACAGACTGAAGTAGTTTAAGTCTTTGGTTCTTTTAATTGTGATGATTTTTACTCACATTTAACAAAAACCCACCAATTCACTATCTCAACAAATTAGAATACTTCATAAGACCAATAAAAAAAACATTTTTAGTGAATTGTTGGCCTTCTGGAAAGTATGTTCATTTACTGTATATGTACTCAATACTTGATAGGGGCTCCTTTTGCTTTAATTACTGTCTCAATTCGGCGTGGCATGGAGGTGATTAGTCTGTGGCACTGCTGAGGTGGTATGGGAGCCCAGGTTTCTTTGACAGTGGCCTTCAGCTCATCTGCATTGTTGGGTCTGGTGTCTCTCATCTTCCTCTTGACAATACCCCATAGATTCTCTATGAGGTTCAGGTCTGGTGAGTTTGCTGGCCAGTCAAGCACACCAACACCATGGTCATTTAACCAACTTTTAGTGTTTTTGGCAGTGTGGGCAGGTGCCAAGTCCTGCTGGAAAATGAAATCAGCATCTCCATAAAGCTTGTCAGCAGAAGGAAGCATGAAGTTCTCTAAAATGTCCTGGTAGATGGCTGCGTTGACTGTGGACTTCAGAAAACACAATGGACCAACACCAGCAGATGAAATGGCAGCCCAATTCATTACTGACTGTGGAAACTTCACACTGGGCTTCAAGCAGCTTGGATTTTGTGCCTCTACAGTCTTCCTCCAGACTCTGGGACCTTGATTTCCAAATGAAATGCAAAATTTACTTTTATCTGAAAAGAGGACTTTGGACCACTGAGCAACAGTCCAGTTTTTTTCTCCTTAGCCCAGGTAAGATGCTTCTGACATTTGTTTCTGTTTCAGAAGTGGCTTGGTAGCCCTTTTCCTGAAGACGTCTGAGCGTGGTGACTCTTGATCACTGACTCCAGCTTCAGTCCACTCCTTGTGAAGCTCTCCCAAGTGTTTGAATCAGCTTTGTTTGACAGTATTCTCAAGCTTGTGGTCATCCCTGTTGCTCGTGCACCTTTTCCTACCCCATGTCTTCCTTCCAGTCAACTTTTCACCTAATATGCTTTGATACAGCACTCTGTGAACAGCCAACCATTCAGTAATGACCTTCTGTGACTTACCCTCTTTGTGGAGGGTGTCAATGATTGTCTTCTGGACAACTGTCAGATCAGCAGTCTTCCCCATGATTGTATAGACAATTGTGTAACCATTTTGAAGGTTCAGGAAACCTTTGCAGGTGTTTTGAGTTGATTAGCTGATTGGCATGTCACCATATTCTAATTTGTTGAGATAGTGAATTGGTGGGTTTTGTTAAATGTGAGCCAAAATCATCACAATTAAAAGAACCAAAGACTTAAACTACTTCAGTCTGTGTGCATTGAATTTATTTAATACAAGAGTTTCACAATTTGAGTTGACTTAGTGAAATAAATGAACTTTTCCACGACATTCTAATTCATTGAGATGCACCTGTGTATATATATATATATATATATATATATATATATAGCCCTAGTGTTTCTTTAGTTCTTTGTGAGTTGTTGAATGTAATGGTTGTCTGTTTGCCCATCATTCTGTTCTTTGTTCCCTTTGGTTTAGGTTTATTGTTTGTTGTAGTTTTTCCATGAAATATCTGCACACAGATCCTTGCCTCTGCCTGTTTTCTCCAGCTTCTCCACAACGTTACAGTTTTTGACTGGCATGTTTTTTTGACTAGTGCATCTTTGAGCCTATATTTAGTAGAAGTAAAATACTTAAGTACTGTTAAAATCAGATACTCTAATACTTTTACTCAAGTTGTTTTGAAATTGGTGACTTGTAACTTTTCACTGTAAGGTATCTGTACTTTTACTCAAGTATGGTTTTCAGGTACACTTTACACCTCTGGTTTTAATTCAGGTGAAGTGTAGGCTATGGGATCATTTTTCCATCTAAAATATTGCGGTCACGGATAAAAAAAATAATAAGCATGAAACCAAAATTTAAAAAGCAAGTAAAAATATATTGCATGTAGGGAGTGAAATTATTTCCTTTATGAAATTAACTCAGGAACTCACAGATGCCATGCAATAAAGCCATAAAACTAATCTGGAGAAGAGATCTCCAAAGAGAACAAAAGATCTCCAAAGAGAACAGACAACACCACCCTGACCAAACTTATCTTCTTTGATCATTTACGACCCCCTTCTTCACCCTGCCATCTCTGCATCTCCCTCTTCCTCCCCAAAAGAGTTCACTCAAAGCTAATTAAGAATATGCAAATACAACATATCATGTATCTTGTGAACCTGTTGTTTTTCCCTTTCATGTTTGGTATCATTTTAAAGGTCTCGGTGCGATGGGTAAACTGGTCTCAATTTCACAGTAGTCACTTGTATTATGAGAAATATTGAAAACTTAAGTTAACTCTGTGCTTCTGTTGTGGGCGGTCTCCCTTCAAAATCTGATAAACATTGCTCTACACCAGGTGTGACCATTTGGGACACGAGAACAGCTCCTAGAGAGGTTTCTCATCCCCCATACACAGATCGAATCTGTTTTGGGGCAGAGAATAAATGTTTATGGGCCTTTTGTTCTGGTAGTATTTAAGGGTAAGTTGCAAATCAGTCAGGGCGATTCTGTAGTCAGATCAGCCTGTAGTGTGGAGTGTATTTAATATGTTCCATACTATGTATTTTCTTCTTGAATTCAGGTAAACATTTTACTCTTAGATTCATCTTTGAACAACTGATGTAATGAATTTTCTTATTTTTGAATTGGCTTCTTATTGTTTTATGTAATTGGCACGAAACGTTTACCTGACTAATAATAAAATGTTATATTTGATTTGTTCTGAATTGTCTTGAAATCATTATGACTATTAGACTGTGAGGAGGCTTTTGTTACCGCAAATCTACGGCCAGGATAGGTCAAACTGAAGGTTCATGAATGAACGGAGCAGTAGGCACGTCAACGGAGACCTCAGATTTCTGTCTATCGCTAATGCTAGCAAGTTGTATGGGAAAAGACTAAGTAAACTACACTTTTTGTCATAAGCAAGCAGATGGTGGCAGACAATTAGGTATTAGTCTACCTACATCCTCTGACTAACATCGGACTGGCGAATTTGTGATTGTGAGACCAGTGCCTTCGGCCGACGCTATAGGCTCAAAAGAGACATTAGGTCCCCAGTGAACGGATAATTGAAAGTATGGGATGTCAAGAATAATCAAATATCTAAATTTATATACAATCGATATCTGTGATCAGTTTTTAATTAGAAGTACAGTCTAAATTTAATGATCACTTGAAATTGGAGTTAGATCAAGCATGGAGCTAGACTAAAATTGAAACTAAATTCAGAGGCGCAAGTAAAAGACTGAACATGCATTAAACCTTCGACCAGGCCACTGGATTCCGTTGTTTGGACTAGCGGGTGGATCCTTACATGCACAAAATTTAAAAATGAAAGCATATTTTTTTCAGAATAGCAAACAATGGTCACGGACTGAAAGATTCTAAGTGTAAATAAAAAATTTAATAACTCATTTGAAAAAATAAGCATAAATCAAAACTTTAAACATTTAAAATCATATTGCACAAAACTGAAATATTAATGCAAAATTATCCAACTTGCACAAAATCATGTTTTCCTTGGTTATATTTCTCTGTTTTTTATTTTTTTTGTATGCTTATGCTGTTTTTCCTTTTGCTCGTTTCCACATTCTGTGCTTGCTTTCCCAAATGTTGCGGTTAGAGTTTCATGTAAATCAGCGCGGGCTCAAGCGACATCATTGGTCCACTAGTTCTTGATTATAGCTCCTCCTCAGCCAATCAGTCGAAGAGGGGCGGTGACGTCACTCCAGTGCGCCTCATTAGCTGCCGATGCTCAGCGTTCACGTGTACAGGTGAAAATGGATAATTATCAGCTGGAGTAGCATCTTTCAATACAAGACACTGTTATATGTGTCCGTCTGTCACTGCTGTATGCCTACCTGGTGATCCGTTAATGTTAAATTTGTAAATTGATAATTATAAATGAATGTAGTATTTTTGCATTTACTAGGATAGATTTGACTACTGATCAGTGAAAACGGCAGTGTTGGAGATGGCTACAGAGGCCAGGTGGATTTGATTCATTTGGATATTGTGTTTATTTACATATATAATTGCATAACATGGTCATATTAATGTCATAAATGTATAAAGTTTGAATATAGCAACAATATGAAAGTAAAATAGCCAGTAGGTGGCAGCAAGTTTCTGTCTTTAGAGTGAGTCATTAAATCTTTCATTCAAACGACTGATTCATTCAGTGAGGAATAAAGTGAATCATTTTATTATATCATTTTATCAATACAAAAGGCTGCTGTGTGCTGCTTGTAGAGGACACTGTTCTACTGTGGCTTTGTTTGGACACTTCGTCAAAATACAGCAAAATGAGAAAATAGTTAGGCTACGTATTTAACTTACTCAAATTTACTTGTTCTATTGATTTTATACTACAGTTCAATAAACATTTGAAATGGTGCTGAAAAGTGTAGTGTATTGAGTTGAATACACCCAGAATAAATTCAAGAATAAGCACTGTTGGCCACTCTGGGTTAGATTTTGGTTGGCATGTTAATTGTCAACAAATAGAAAGAGAGACACCTGTGTTAACAGAGTTCATGATTCAGTTATTACACAGTAAACAAAAAGAAGAACTGCCCATCATTGTACCGACTTTTATTGGTTTTACTTTGAACAAACACAACAAAAACAACACTCTTCCTCATGTGATATTGCTTAACTGTGTCATTTTATAATCTCAGCGTAACATAAAATGTGATAAATCTTACAAAACCAACAACAATCAATCAATGGCATACTGTGCATGAAAGACAAAGCTGCAAATCTGAGGGGGGAAAAATACACATAAAAATAAGAAAAAATAAGAGATGTTTTATTAACACTGACAAGGAAGCAAATTACAAGACAAATAAGATAGAGATAAATTAAATAAACTAATTTTTCAAATACAGTAGGTTTATTTAACGTACACATTTCTGTAGCATCTTTTGTTGTTTGATTAGACGGGTATAGGCTGTATATAGTTGCTGTTATCTTGTATTCCAATAAATAAGCTTATGACTCCAATATTTTAGATACCAATTAAATTTTACAATTCTCGATTTCAATTTTGATACCACAGCAGGGCTTGCAAATTTTAAATCCCTGGTAGCCCTTCGGGCAGGTACTCTTTTTTTTAAATATAGAAAATCAGATAAGTCTAAATGTCAATCAAAAACATTTTCAATACACAAATATCAATGAAAGAATTTTATTTCACTATTTACAGGGTATCTGCAAAAAATTTTAATCTCAATTTAAGGCACTTTATGAACCTTTTTAAGAGCTGCACAAGTAAAATGAACACTGTATGAATGGGGTTGGACAATGTCTATGGTAACATTTTAAGCCATAAAATGACATGATTTACAGTTTAGATTCAAGTTTTCACACAAAAAAATGGCATTTCAGCTTTTAAACCATTTTTATGAAAAGGAACAAGTCAACCATATTATTATATTAATTTAAAACAAATATTACTGTCTTAATTGTTTAGATTTTTAGAAGGCTCATTAACTTTTCACATTTACAACCATGTTTGCTGCATAAAAACATGGGTCGATATTCGCATTGATCTGAACATAAGAGGCACACTGGAAATGCAAATTCACTCTCTACCACGAGGTGGCGCTTTAGGAGCAAATATAGTGGCTTCACCGGTAATGGCTGTACACAAAGCAGCACCACGCTCATAAATGCTGCTTTATCAGGCATTATAGGCAAGATGAAATGATAATGCCAATGACACATTTTTGAGGACCGTCGGTTCCCTTCAGATACACATTTACAAAGACATCTGCTCCGCATTTTGACTTTGAAATGTGCAGCGCCCATATTTATTGAATGGCATCATTGCCTTTTGAAGTTTAATCCAGCTGTATCACGATTCTTGTCTTTCCGTCCCCAACTGTAAGACCTCTAGAAATTATCATTAAGACTTTTCTTATACCATTTAACGCATTTAAAACTTTTTATGGCCTTAAATTTTATACAACTAAATTGAGTTAAATTGAATGGCTGTTTAGAGACTAATTATAATAACGTAATATTTCCACACAAATGGCATGTTGGAAAATGATTGCAGTGCAGTTTGTGCGCAAGCACGGAACAGAAGATAGTCTGAAATGAAACAAAAATTGTCCGGTCGATTGGTGCATCTGTACTCCACTGTATAAATCAAATATAGATTAATCATTTATAGAAAAAAACAAATCCAAGGCACTTCTTCTGGTTCCAAAATGTTAAAAAGCCTTTATTCAAACATGGCTCACTCTAGAAACATTAAAATCTTAGACTATAGATAAATCTATAGATTACTATAGATTAATCATTGTTAAAGGAGTCATATGATGCGATTTCAAGTTTTCCTTTCTCTTTGGAGTGTTACAAGCTGTTCGTGCATAGATAAGATCCCTGAAGTTGCAAAGACTAAAGAATATCTCTTTGGTTTTGAGACTTTAAAGTTAAGACTCTGCCACGCCCCGCTAAAACGGCTCATTCAAACACGCCCCCACATGTCCATGTCACGATGTGGAAATATTTGCTTAAGGCGTGGTTTCGTTAACCACAGTAGTGTCAGGGAGAAGCTGTGTGTTTCTAGGCGAAATCAAAAGCACTTTATTTGGCCTTCCGAAAGTAGATGCATTTAGGAATCATTAAGATTACTTACAACAGAACAGCACAACCCAGATGTTATCACAATGCAATTCTGACTTCGCTATGACAATTTGGGCTACTGAATCAGAGACTGTATGTTTTGTTATTGGTTTAAGTATTTGCTATTGACTTTTCAAATGCGGAGTTTTGCGCGTCGTGTGTGTGAGTGAGTGAGTGAGAGAGAGACAGGGTCACATCTCAGCACATCAGCTGTCTTAAATCGCAGCTTGTTTGCAAACGCATAGGAGTATCATCACTGTATCTCTCATGCGACTCTGTTAGTCTCTCGGGCTTGAACTGATGGTAAAACTAAGGACATTATTAACTGTTTTTATTTTAATTTTGAAAGCTAAAGCTCACGATTATGGAAAGGGGCGTTATTTCCGACGCAGCTTGTGGTGTTCGGCCAATCACAATGCACTGGGTCAGCTGACCAATCAGAGCAGACTGCGCTTGTCAGAAGGAGGGACTTTGTAGAAAATGAAGCGTTTGAGAGAGGCGGGGCATAGAGGACTTACAATCATGTACAGTATTTGAAAAATAATGTGTTTTTTGAACATTAAAGCATGTCAACATATTCTGTTACACCAAATACATAAAATAATGATCTTTAAAAAAAAAAAAAAGAGCATCATATGACTCCTTTAAATCTACAAAATTACTTGGAAAGACGGGTATTTTGACATAGGCTACTTTTGTATGTATTTACCCATTCAGGCGGCTCACACATGTCAGAGACGCGGCAGAACACAGAACACAGCACGCGAGTAGTGAATGGAGTTGTCTTTCACGCCCGAATCGCTTTTTAATCGCTTGGACTTTTAAATTAACAAGGCTTAAAAACACATGCAAATGATAAACTTTCGTGATGACGCTGCAGTGGCCCAATCGGGCAAGTGACAAATCTGTCTACTGTCCCGAGTGTCCTTCACGCTGGACCCGTGCAGTCCGTATTGTCGAGCCCTGCATCTAATATACATATAATACAATATAATATACGCATCCGTTTTTCTTTCAACTGTTTACTTTCACTTTAGACATAACCAACTGAGTCTTTAAACCACATGCAAATAATGTACTTGTAATTGCAAATACAGTGGGTACGGAAAGTATTCAGACCCCCTTAAATTTTTCACTCTTTGTTATATTGCAGCCATTTGCTAAAATCATTTAAGTTATTTTTTTTTCCTCAATGTACACACAGCACCCCATACTGACAGAAAAACACAGAATTGTTGACATTTTTGCAGATTTATTAAAAAAGAAAAACTGAAATATCACATGGTCCTAAGTGTTCAGACCCTTTGCAGTGACACTCATATATTTAACTCAGGTGCTGTCCATTTCTTCTGATCATCCTTGTGATGGTTCTACACCTTCATTTGAGTCCAGCTGTGTTTGATTATACTGATTGGACTTGATTAGGAAAGCCGCACACCTGTCTATATAAGACCTTACAGCTCACAGTGCATGTCAGAGCAAATGAGAATCATGACGTCAAAGGAACTGCCTGAAGAGCTCAGAGACAGAATTGTGGCAAGGCACAGATCTGGCCAAGGTTACAAAAAAATTTCTGCTGCACTTAAGGTTCCTAAGAGCACAGTGGCCTCCATAATCCTTAAATGGAAGACGTTTGGGACGACCAGAACCCTTCCTAGAGCTGGCCATCCGGCCAAACTGAGCTATCGGGGGAGAAGAGCCTTGGTGAGAGAGGTAAAGAAGAACTCAAAGATCACTGTGGCTGAGCTCCAGAGATGCAGTCGGGAGATAGGAGAAAGTTGTAGAAAGTCAACCATCACTGCAGCCCTCCACCAGTCGGGGCTTTATGGCAGAGTGGTCCGACGGAAGCCTCTCCTCAGTGCAAGACACATGAAAGCCCGCATGAAGGACTCCAAGATGGTGAGAAATAAGATTCTCTGGTCTGATGAGACCAAGATAGAACTTTTTCGCCTTAATTCTAAGCGGTATGTGTGGAGAAAACCAGGCACTGCTCATCACCTGTCCAATACAGTCCCAACAGTGAAGCATGGTGGTGGCAGCATCATGCTGTGGGGGTGTTTTTCAGCTGCAGGGAAAGGACGACTGGTTGCAATCGAGGGAATGATGAATGCGGCCAAGTACAGGGATATCCTGGACAAAAACCTTCTCCAGAGTGCTCAGGACCTCAGACTGGGCCGAAGGTTTAGCTTCCAACAAGACAATGACCCTAAGCACACAGCTAAAATAATGAAGGAGTGGCTTCACAACAACTCCTTGACTGTTCTTGAATGGCCCAGCCAGAGCCCTGACTTAAACCCAATTGAGCATCTCTGGAGAGACCTAAAAATGGCTGTCCACCAACGTTTACCATCCAACCTGACAGAACTGGAGAGGATCTGCAAGGAGGAATGGCAGAGGATCCCCAAATCCAGGTGTGAAAAACTTGTTGCATCTTTCCCAAAAAGGCTCATGGCTGTATTAGATCAAAAGGGTGCTTCTACTAAATACTGAGCAAAGGGTCTGAATACTTAGGACCATGTGATATTTCAGTTTTTCTTTTTTAATAAATCTGCAAAAATGTCAACAATTCTGTGTTTTTCTGTCAATATGGGGTGCTGTGTGTACATTAATGAGGAAAAAAAAAGAACTTAAATGATTTTAGCAAATGGCTGCAATATAACAAAGAGTGAAAAATTTAAGGGGGTCTGAATACTTTCCGTACCCACTGTAAGTGCAATGTCCTGTGAGAGTAACTCCACCGCTGAGTTAACACTGATGTCGCATTGTACAGTATATTGAGATGACGGCGCCAGAACTACAGCTGATAGAATGTGCGCTGTAGCGCGATACTACGATATTTCTTCAAAAGCAGAGCGTGAGGACATTTTAATCATCCATGATCAAAAATCGTCATATCGCACACTCCTACCCTCATGTGGTTCCAAACCTGTAAGACCTTCGTTCATCTTCAGAACACAAATTAAGATATTTTTGATGAAATCCGAGAGCTCTCGGCCCTCCCATAGACGGCAAGGATCCTTACAAGATCAAGGCTCAGAAACATAGCAAGGACATCGGTAAAATAATCCATGCGACAGCAGTGGTTCAACCGTAATTTTACGAAGCTACGAGAATACTTTGTTTGCAAAGAAAATAAAAGTAATGACTTTATTCAACAATTTGTCTCCTCCGCGTCACCCTATAGTGCCATTTGAGAGTATCACATACGTAAACAATGTATGCTGTTCTGTATCAGCAGCACCGTACGTGTATACACCGTTTACGTTGTTTACCCTTTGATCTGAACGCAAATTATTAGATGTGAACACATGCATTGTAGGGCTAGGTTTTGACACAAATTTCATGATTCGATTCTCATTCAAAAGCTTGCGTTTCGATTTGATATTAAATTATTTTGTATATATATATATATATATATATATATATATATATATATATATATATATCTATATCTATATATCTATCTATCTATCTATCTCAGGTACAGTAGGCTACATGCAAAAAAAAAAAACTAATGCTGTTAAATATATATGAGAGTCAGTTGGAACTACATTACTGTAATATTGAAGGTTAAAACTGACTGATTTGTAGGCTACACTGCTAAAATTACACTTAATGAAGTTTTTAAAATAAAGTTACAATTACATAATATTTCTACTTCAATTCGTTTTTATTAATAGGCTATAAATATTTAAATGATTGCTGTCATAAAACTTGGATTTATTCAAACAAAAATTAAACACTTAAGAACAGTACAAAAAAAATTATGAATGTTATATGGTGCATACAGTGCCTTGCGAAAGTATTCATACCCCTTGATTTTTTTTTTTTTTTTTTTTACGTTTATGTTGCTGCCTTATGTTAAACTGCTTTAAATTACTTTTTTTCCCACATCAATCTACACTCCATACATCATAATGGTAAAGCAAAATAATGGTTTTTAACATCTTTGCAAATTTATTAAAAATGCAATGGAATCATTTAAGTTTTTTTTTAAGTACCTTATCTGGGACAGTTGAAATTTAGCTCAGGAGCATTCATATTGCTTGTAGATGTTACTACGCTTCGAGTGAAGTTAACCTGTGGCACACACACATCTTAATAAAAAGGTCTAACAGCTGATAATGCACATCAGAGCAAAAACCAAGCCCTGAGGTCAAAAGAACTGCCTGTAGAGCTCAGAAACAGGTCAAGCCACCCATCTGGGGAAGAGTTCAGAAAAAAAAAAAAAAAAATCTGCTTCATTGAAGGGTCACAGAAGCATGTAGCCTCCATTACCCTTAATGGAAGAAGTTTGAAACAACCAGGACTCTTCCTAGAGCTGGCCTCCTGGCCAAACTGAACAATTGATGGAGAAGGGCTTTGGTTGGTGTGGTGAAGAAGAAGCTGATGGTCACTCTAGTTGAGTTCCAGGATCATATATGCACATTGGAGAAACCTACAGAAGGACAAACATCACTGCAACACTCCAACACATTTGGAATTTGCAAAACGGCACCTAAAGGACCCTCAGACTGTGAGAAACATTATTATCTGGTCTGATGAACCTCAATTCAAAGCATGATGTTTGAAGGAAACCAGCTCTGCTCATCATCTGCAGAGTACCATCCCAAAAGTAAAGTGTGCTGGTAGCAGCCTCATGCTGTGGGGCTGTTCTTCAGCAGCAGGGACTGAAGGACTCAGAATAGAAGAAAAGTTCATATTGAGATGGCCTTAATGAAAACCCAGTCCAGAGCATTCAGAACCTCAGACTGGGCAGAAGGTTCACCTTCCAACAGGACAATGAACCTAAGCACACCGCAAGAGTGGCTTATAGACAACTCTGTGAATGTCCTTGAGTGGCCCAGCCAGAGCCTGGGATTGAACTAAATATTTTTTGGAAAAACATGAAAATGTGCATCTGCCCCCATCCAACCTGACAGAGCTTGAGAGGTGAAGAGATGAGAAGAATGGCAGATAATTGCCAAATGCTGAGGAGCAAAGCTTGTCACATCAAACAAATAAGACTTGAGGCTGTAAAGGTGCTTCAGCTAAATATTTGGCAATTATATATAATATGGATACTTATGCAATGTACTCATTTCAGTTTTTTCTTTTTAATAAATTTACGAAGTTGTGACAATTCTGTTTTTGCTTTGTCATTGTGTATGAAGTGTAGATTGATGTGAGGAAAAAAAAAAAAAAAAGCAGCAACATAACATGAAAAATAAAAATGAAGGGGTATGAATACTTTTGCAAGGCACTGTATATTTAACAACATGCCCTTCTCTACAGTTTATTTTTCTAGCTGACTAATGAGTTCTTGGTCATCAATTGTTTTTTTTTTTCTCTGATGTAAATGTGACGTTACATGACATTGTTTACGCGCAGTTATATTGACATCTTTGCGTGGCTGAAAAGGTGATTGAGTGCTTACAAGAGACAGGATACGGATTGTAAAGTTGTACTCTTTCTTTTAGCTTACCGTCAGATGTTTAATTATGTTTATTTTGTGCTGACACTGGTATTAACGTGGAGGAGATAAGTTCACGTGCGTCTTGCGCTGCCGTGTCTGTTGAACTGAGGTGCTACAGCAATCTGTTACTCCATATTTGTCAGGGATCTGCAAGAAATGGGACTCAGATGCAAATGAGCAGATAAGGATAATTTATTGACAAGACGTAGACTTGAAACAACAGGGAGAGTGAATCGGTCCAAACAGAGGGGCAGGGCAGACAACAATATGGGCAGGAGGGATGACCACTGAACCAGTCAGAGATGGCAACGGACTCGAGCACAGAGGCGCCAGCTCTAGAGGAAGAGCTTGAAGTAAATCTCAGAAGTCGCACCAGCCTAGCCGCCAGGTAGGGACTCACAGAACCAGAGACTTGACAAGAGTGGAGAGCTGCTTCCAGGTAGTAGGGGTCAATGGCCAGGAAATCTGGGTAAAGGGCAGGACAAAACACGATAACAAACAAGACGAGACTCAAGACAACACAAGACAGACAAAAGTAAACAGAGAGAACAAAAGCAATAAATAACCTAAACTGGCCAAAGAAAATAATCTGAGTAAAAAAAAAAAAAAAAAAAAAAAAAAAAAAAAACCCCAAACAAAAAGGAACTGGAATGTACAACAAGGGAAAACAAACTAAGTCAACAGTGAAACAAAACTTGATTTGAATGCAAAAAATCAAAAACAAGAACTCGGCAGAACTAGAGAAAACAAAAAGGAAGCAAGGATAAAAGATAACTACACAAGTGATCAAAATAACTTGAGCAAGATGAAAGGATAAATCTCCAGAGCAAGAACAGGTAAACACCAAAACGAACCAGCAAAGACATAAGGGAAAAGAACACAATATAAAGCAGCAGAGCACATGAGGATCAGGTGAACACAATCAAGCAAACGAGGACTAGACAAGGACTAAACAAGGGGGCGTGACCAGGGGAAACAAGGAGGTGGGACAAGAGGAGCACATGGCAAACACAAACAGAGACAGAGCCATGTGCTCGGACAAAAAAAAAAAAAAAAAAAAACATTGAACAGGGACAAGACTGTCAGGGCAGGATCCTGACAAGATTAAACAGTGCCAAAATGGCATTTATTGTTTGAATACTGCAATACAATGGACATAATTTGAAATCTGAGACTTTGTTTCATATAAAAAGTACCAAAGCACATTGCTTATTGCGATTTATTGGATGGGAGGTGCCCTTCAATGTTTCGTCCATTGACTGAACACAGGCTAGGCTAATCAATTCTTGGGATTTAAGAATCAATATCGTTCCGCAAAAATGAGAACCGATTAACATCGAAATATTGGTCACTCTCTTGATGCAACACAGTTTGTATTTAAGGATCCTCAGATCCTTCATGTAGTTGATCAAACATATTAAATAGTTCTTCTTATAGAAACATGAGATTTGTGCCTATAATATTTTAAAACCAATAATTTGAAGATCAGTGTTACTCATTCATGGAAAGTTTCAAGGAAGTATAATTTATGAAATTGCATCAAAATGATAAAAATTTTGTGATGCAATTGTCTACTTTCTGATGTTCGTTTTTATGTCCTTTCAATTTCTTATGCCCTTTTACTTTTGTGTTTTTTAACAAGTTACTGAAAATTCACTGTTTTACTTTTATTTCAGAGTTGATTGAAGACGAGGAGAAAGAGGAATTGAGTGAAGTTAAGGAGAAAATTTATGTCAAAAGTGGAGAAAAACCCAAACAGAAAGATTTAAAGAAAAGTAGGGCCATAAAATCTTTCTCCTGCACTCAGTGTGGAAAGAGATTCACATGCAAACCTCATCTTGAGCGTCACATGAGAGTTCATACCGGAGAGAAACCATTCACTTGTGATCAGTGCGGGAAGAGTTTTCACAATCAGCAAACCTTAAGAAACACATGATCATTCACACTGGAGAGAAACTGTACGCATGTGATCAGTGCGGCAAAACGTTTTTGTGGGCTTCAAACCTGACAACACACCTGACAGTTCATACAGAGGAGAAGCCACATTCATGTAATTTGTGTGGAAAGAGTTTTTCATTACTACAAAGTTTGAAAATACACCAGAAAATACATACTGGTGTGAGAGAGTACATGTGCTTTGAGTGTGAGAAGCCTTTTACTACAGCAAGCAGTTTAAAACTGCACCGGAGGATTCACACTGGAGAAAAACCATACAAGCGTTCACACTGTGACAAGAGATTCAATCAGTTAGCACATCTGAAAACACATGAGAGGATTCACACTAGAGTAAAACCTTATATGTGTTCACACTGCGACAAGAGCTTCAATCAGTCAGCACATCTGAAAACACATGAGAGGATTCATACTGGAGATAGATATATCTTATATATATATATATATATATATATATATATATATATATATATATATATATATATATATATATATATATCTAAGATGGCGCCGCCGAGTTCGGACGCCGTCCAGGTCGCTCCGCTTAGATTGTGCTTTTATTTACTTTCTTTCTTACTTTTGCTTTCTCTTTTTACACACATAACGTCTGCACTGATTACTTACGACAAAGAAACACTTTTGGACATTGGATACCGCTACACTAACCTGTTTCAGGACACTTTATCCTCCAACCCGTCGTGGCCATTCGAGACTCTTCGGAACATGGAGATGAACAATGGCCACTTGAATAACCTCCCGAGGCGACGGATCAAGAAACGCCGCGGGAAACGTGCTGGGATTCGCAACAGACTGAGGAAAAGAGCTCACAGTCCTCCTCTACCGAGCATTCTGCTCGCCAATGTCCAATCTCTGGAGAATAAGATGGACGATCTTAGAGCCAGGATAAGTTTCCAACGGGACATAAGGGACTGTAACATCCTTTGTTTGTCTGAAACATGGCTCACGACCTCGGGTCCCGGACACTGCTGTAACGCCGTCTGATAACTTCTCTGTTTTACGGATGGACAGAACAGCTGAGGCCGGTAAATCCAAAGGTGGAGGAGTGTGTTTCATGATTAACAAGAAATGGTGTGACCCCAGGAATATCTCCATTCTGTCGCACTCCTGCTCACCTCATCTGGAACATCTATCCATTATTTGCCGCCCATTCTATCTGCCCCGTGAGTTTTCATCAATCATCGTTACTGCTGTTTACATCCCACCACAGGCAGACACCGGCTTGGCTTTGTCTAAGCTTCACGATGTGCTCAGCGGCTACATCAACAAACATCCTGACCCCGCTCTTATCATCGTGGGGGACTTTAACAAAGCCGAACTTTTATCAACATGTATCCTGTCCAACTAGAGGACCGAATACACTGGATCATTGCTACTCTCAGTTTAAGAATGCCTACAAAGCCCGCTCACTACCGGCTTTTGGCAAATCGGACCATGCCGCCATTTTCCTCACACCGGAATATAAACAAAGGCTCGTTCAGAAACCCCCGGTGCAGAGAGTAGTGACGCGCTGGTCCTCCCACTCAGAAGCTATGCTACAGGCGGCTCTTGATGATGTCGACTGGGACATGTTCCGGGCGAGTTCATCTGACGTCAGCGAGTTCACGGATGTAGCATTAAGCTTTGTAAACATGCTAACCGAACAAGCAACTGAAACAATAACTATAAGGACCTTCTCTAATCAGAAACCGTGGGTGGACAGAACAATCCGTGCTGCGGTAAACAAACGCACTGCCGCTTACAACGCCGGTCTTTTGTCGGGGAACATGAGCGAGTACAAAGCATCGTGCTACGCTCTCCGATGCGCAGTAAGAGCCGCCAAACTCCGATACAGGGAGAGAATAGTCTCACTTTCAGCTCAATGACTCCCGACTCATGTGGCAGGGACTGAGGACCATATGTACCTTCAGAAATAAATCCTCTGCTGAGGTGAGAGCAGATCCGTTGCTGGCTGACGAGTTAAACACTTTCTATGGCCGCTTTGATATAAATCGCGGCTGCGCGACTCTGCCGATCAGCGCGTCAGAAAGCGGCAGTCAGAGCAGCGATAATCATGTAATCACCGTGTCGGAGGATGATGTTCGGAGGGCCCTAAAGCGAGTGAACGTCAGGAAAGCAGCCGGACCTGATGGGATTACTGGCCATGTTCTGAGGTCCTGCACTGATCAGCTCGCTGGTTTGTTTACTTCCATCTTTAATGAGTCCCTTGCTACCTCTGTGGTCCCCACCTCCTTTAAAAAATCTGTCATTATCCCTGTGCCTAAGAACAATAAACCCTCTTGCCTGAATGACTATCGTCCAGTTGCCCTCACATCAATAGTCATGAAGGTCTTTGAGAGACTAGTAAAAAACTACATTTGCTCATCCATCCCTGATACTTTGGACCCTCTTCAGTTTGCCTATCGTCCCAATAGATCTACTGAAGATGCCATCTCTCACGTCCTGCACTCTTCTCTCACGCACATTGACAGCAACAACAGGAACTATGTAAGGCTGCTATTTATTGACTATAGCCTGAAATCTTCACTCTGTGACTGGATCCTGAACTTCCTCACCGGCAGACCTCAGGTGGTGAAAGTAGGCCAGTTCATCTCCAACTCCATCACCCTGAACGTAGGAGCCCCACAGGGCTGTGTCCTGAGTCCCCTGCTCTACTCTCTCCACACACGACTGCGTGTCTTCCCACAGCTTCACATCTATCATCAAATTCACTGATGATACTGTGGTTCTGGGCCTCATTTCCAATAATGATGAGACCGCATACTTGGATGAGGTAGAGAGACTTACATCATGGTGCCAGGACAATTGTCTCTCTCTGAATGTGAGCAAAACTAAGGAGCTGATTGTTGACTTCAGGAAGAGACAGAAACGGCCCTACACTCCTCTTATGATCAGTGGGACCCCTGTGGATACGGTGAGCAGCTTCAAGTACCTCGGTGTAAACATCTCCGAGGACCTGACTTGGACTACACAGATTCAAACACAGGTTAATAAAGCCAGGCAAAGACTGTACCATCTGCGACAGCTGAGGAAATTCAGGGTCTCACCAACAATCCTGAAAACTTTCTATTCAGGGACCATATAAAGTGTATTAACTCAGTGTATTTCAGTGTGGTATGGGAACAGCTCCAGTCAAGACTGCAAAGCCCTGAAGAGAGTTGTGCGCTTAGCTGAGCGCATCTCAGGGTCTGCTCTCCCCTCTCTGCAGGACATGTACCTCAAACGCTGCAGAAGCAGAGCTGTCAAAATCATCAAGGACTCAAACCACCCTAGTAACTGTCTTTTCACTCTGCTGCCATCTGGTATGCGCTTCCGTTGAGTTTAATTCATTCATATATTCATTTGTATAATTCCCTCAGCACTCTTTTAAAACCTCCCAGCTTTTCCGCCGTGTTTTCACTCAAAACAAAACTAAGTTACTCTGCTGCTGTGCGCACGTGAGACTGTTACTGAAAACTGTGCTTTATGCTGGACAGTATTTATTTATCGTGAGTTGTTCAAATCACTGGTAATCGAATACAGCTTTAATGAATAATTAAAATATGAAACAGTAATACTAACCATGGGGGGATTTTATCATGATTTATCGTCAAACCGGTAATCTTTACATCCCTACGACACTGGTATATATATATATATATATATATATATATATATATATATATATATATATATATATATATATATATACTCTTCCAGCAATTAATTATTATCAAAAAAAAAAAAAAGTTGTTCAGAAATTAGTATTCATGCTGCAGGTTTAGCCAACATGAAATGTCAAGCTGGACTAGGTGACAACTTGGTTATTTGAATTGACTAAACATTTAATGCAGCACGAACACTAAATTAAAAGTGTTTATGGTGTGGTTGAACTAAGAAAAATAAGGTACTGATCAGTATAATTGATACTGAATTCTCAAAAAAAGTTATTCCAACTAAACTTTATAAGTTCATATTACTAAATTTGTCAAGCTTAAAATAGATTTTCCAAGTACATACAACTTAACTGAGTAAATTCAAAAAACCCAAACTTGTCCACCCCTGACTTGTTTGTTTTACAGATGGCTTACTTAAAAATATGGCGAAAAAAGAAAAAGAGAACTGGATCAACTTCTGCAAGATTCAGACAGTGATGACAGTTTGCCAGGCATTCCAAATGCTTTTGACAGTGACAGTGAGCCTGGGTTTACAATTAGTTTAGACAGTTCAGAATCCTATAGTGATGACAATCAGGAGTCTGCAGATTTGGAACACAAACAAAATGATGAAGTAAATGTAAACCTGGAGGACGACTTGAGATAGTGGGCCACAAAAAACAGAGAGACACATAGATCTGTGAATGAGTTACTGTCCGTATTAATAAAACAAGGACACTCATTGCCTATGGATGCAAGGACACTTCTTTCTACACCACAAGATAAAAACTGGCGGATCTCCTTCTCTAAGCCATAATATTTGTACTGCCCACCACATTTACCAACAGATGTTTTAAGTCAGACAGAGAGTAATGCTGTACACCTCAGTGTAAACATTGACGGTATACCGCTTTTCAAAAGTAGCGGGATTCAATTCTGGCCAATACTCGCAAAGTTTAGCCACTTTGACCATTTATAGGCGCTATATTTTGTGAACAAAAGAAGCTCAGTCCCCTGGAAGAGTTTCTTTCGGACTTTTTGAATGAGTGCAAGCATCTCCAGGACAATGGGATAAGTTATGAAGACCAGACTTACACTGTGCATATTGAAGCTCTGATATGTGAAATGTATCAAGAATCACAATGCCTATGACAGCTGTGAAAGATGTGTAATCAGAGGTGAGCATGTCGAGGGAAGAATTGTGTTCAGTGAACAGGAATGCTGTCTTTGAACAGATGAAGCTTTCAGTAGAAAAGAGTACAGCAGCCACCAAACCGGTGTCAGCCCCTTAATTCCTGCATCAATTCCTTGCGTAAGCTCTTTTGTTTTAGATTACATGCATAAGGTCATCTTGGGAGTTGTTAGACGCCTCATGTTGTTCTTGACCAAAGGTCCGAACCACTGTCGTTTGTCTGTAAGGCAAAAGGGGGAGATATCCCAAAAACTGAATGCTCTGAGAGGGAAGATGCTAAGTGAATTTGCACGGCAACCCTGGGGTTTACATGATCTGGACGGGTGGAAGGCCACCGAATTACGGCAGTTTTTGTTATACACAGGACCTGTGGTACTGAAAGATGTGTTGTCCCCTGAGAAATACAGCCATTTCCTGTCATTAACTGTGGCAATGTCCATAATGCTGGAGTCAGATGACAAGATCCGGAATGCTTACCTTCAGTTTGCCCAAGAGCTAATGAAGCACTTTGTCATGTGCAGTGCTGTCCTGTATGGCAAGTGTTTTCCTGTGTACAATGTACTTGGTCTATTGCACCTTCATGAAGATGGCAGACACTTCAACCGTTCACTAAATGAAATGAGCTGTTTTCCTTTCGAAAACTACTTGCAAAAAAAGTGTAAGGAATGGGAAAAGTCCCCTAGAACAGGTCACCAGGCGTTTGTCTGAGATTGAACATGCAGAAAACAACAACCTGAGCAAAACGCAACATGCCACACAGCCTGTGCTTGCGTCTCTGAAAGAGAAGGACACTTGTTTTCTCTTGAAAGATAAAAGCTTTGCTTTCATTCAAGAAAAAAAATGCAGATGGAAATTTGTGTGCAAAATTCTTAACCAGTGCTACACTACAACACTATTTCATCAACCGTGCAGCTCCAAACTTCTGAATATAGTGTGCACTGGGAATGGACAGGGCAGGATGAAAAGAGGACTACTGCATAAAACAGATCTCATCCGCAAGGTGGCCTGCCTTCCACAAGAAACGGGTGGTTATGTCCTCATACCCCTACGCCATGGCATGGAGCACAAATGTTAAAGATTGAATTTATATATATATGAATATATATGTGTGCATTAAAAATACCATCCCCACAATAAGAATGACGCTGAGTCAAATTAAGATAAAGATGTGTACTCACGTCTGGAGTATTTATTGAACCAATCAGATAAGAGTAAATCGAGAGTCAGCGAGAGCCTCATTTGATTGGCTGAAAGAAGAAGGTCCCGCCTTCCACACCCGCTTGCAAATCTGAAATCAGTGAGAAAATCATGCCAAAACTGCAAGCGCAAAGACGCAGACGTACATAGGGGGTTATTTGGGGAACATTTTGCTCTATGCACACAAGAAGTCATTTAGACAGTTGCAACGATTTTTTTTCTATACACACATATTGGTTTTAGGCGGTCAATCTCATTTGCAGTTCTTGATTCGGTTGTTTTCGCTTGCAAAACACTGGGCACAGGCTTGCAGTACTTTTGGCTGTATTTGGGCGAAACAACAGTGCCAAAAGTGTAAGCGCGGAAAAATGGAAGTCAGAAGTCAAGTCAAGTCAAGTCACCTTTATTTATATAGCGCTTTTAACAATACAGATTGTGTCAAAGCACTTAACAGTATCAAATTGGAGGATAGAGTGTCAGTAATGTATAATAATAAGATTAAACACTCAATTTTCAGTTAAAGGCATTTCATTATTGAATTCAGAGATGTCATTGTCTAGCTCAGTTTAGTTTAAATAGTATATATGAAATCAAATTGACGATAATCGTTAGAAATTAAGTGTCCCCAACTGAGCAAGCCAGAGGCGACAGCGGCAAGGAACGAAAACTCCCTCTGTGACAGAATGGAGAAAAAAACCTTGGGAGAAACCAGGCTCAGTCGGGGGGCCAGTTCTCCTCTGGCCAGGATATTATTATTTATTTTTTTTACTTATTGTATTAATTAAATTTTAAATGTATAAATGTATTATATTTCTATTTTTATATTGTTGCAATTTCTAACAATAATAGTATTATGTAGTTAGGTATTTTATTATATTATAGTTATTTTGTTTAATTTTAAGTTTTATTGTATTTAAGTCGAGGTCTTCACTGGGGATATGTCCCCGGGGCTCATCCAGGTGTCCGGCCTCCGCCGACGGTCAGGGTCGCAGACATCATCTCCCGGCGCCATCTGATCCGGACACGGACTGAGAAACAGAATAATAAAGAAACAGACAAATATTAGCGTAGATGCCATTCTTCTTACGATGTAACGAGTACATCGTGTGTTATGAGGAGTGTTCCCGGTTCCGGTTGATCTAATTAATGCAGCCTAACAATCCTTTAACGGATTTGAATAATAGAAGTGTATTAGTGTGTTATGTGCAAGCCAGGTTAAAGAAATGTGTCTTTAATCTAGATTTAAACTGACAGAGTGTGTCTGCCTCCCGAACAGTGTTAGGTAGATTGTTCCAGAGTTTGGGCGCTAAATAGGAAAAGGATCTGCTGCCCGCAGTCGATTTTGATATTCTAGGTATTATCAAATGGCCAGAGTTTTGAGAACGCAGCAGACGTGGAGGACTATAATGTGATAAGAGCTCGCTCAAGTACTGAGGAGCTAAGCCATTCAGGGCTTTATAAGTAATTAACAAGATTTTAAAATCTATCCGATGTTTGATAGGGAGCCAGTGCAGTGTTGACAGAACCGGGCTAATATGGTCATACTTCCTGGTTCTAGTAAGGACTCTAGCTGCTGCATTTTGGACCAACTGTAGTTTATTGATCAAGCGTGCAGAACAACCACCCAGTAAAGCATTACAATAGTCTAACCTTGAGGTCATAAACGCATGAATTAGCATTTCTGCATTTGACGTTGAGAGCATAGGTCGCAATTTAGATATGTTTTTGAGATGGAAAAACGCAGTTTTACAGATACTAGAAACATGGCTTTCAAATGAAAGATTGCTATCAAACAGCACACCTAGGTTCCTAACTGATGAAGAAGAATTGACAGAGCAGCCGTCACGTGTTAGATAGTGTTCTAGGTTATTACATGTGGGGTTTTTAGGTCCGATAATTAACACCTCTGTTTTTTCAGAATTTAGCAGTAAGAAGTTACTCGTCCTCCAGTTTTTTATATCGACTATACATTCCATTAGTTTCTCAATTTGGTGTGTTTCACCGGGCCGTGAAGAAATATAGAGCTGAGTATCATCAGCATAACAGTGAAAGCTAACATCATGTCTCCTGATAATATCTCCCAAGGGTAACATGTAAAGCGTGAAAAGTAACGGCCCTAGTACTGAGCCTTGAGGTACTCCATACTGCACTTGTGATCGATATGATACCTCTTCATTTACTGCTACGAACTGATGGCGGTCAGATAAGTACGATTTGAACCATGCTAAGGCACTTCCACTAATGCCAACTAAGTTTTCTAGTCTATTCAAAAGAATGTTGTGGTCGATAGTGTCGAACGCAGCGCTAAGATCCAGTAGAACTAATAAAGAGATACAACCATGATCAGATGATAGAAGCAGGTCATTTGTAACTCTAATGAGAGCAGTCTCAGTACTATGATACGGTCTAAATCCTGACTGGAATTCCTCACAGATACCATTTTTCTCTAAGAAGGAATATAATTGTGAGGATACTACCTTTTCTAGTATCTTTGACAGAAAAGGGAGATTTGAGATCGGTCTGTAATTAACTAGATCTTTGGGGTCAAGTTGTGGTTTTTTAATGAGAGGCTTAATAACAGCCAATTTGAAGGTTTTGGGGACATATCCTAATGACAATGATGAATTAATAATAGCCAAAAGAGGATCTATGACTTCTGGAAGCAGCTCTTTTAGTAGTTTAGATGGAATAGGGTCTAACATACATGTTGTTGGTTTAGATGATTTAACAAGTTTATACAATTCTTCCTCTCCTATAATAGAGAATGAGTGGAATTGTTCCTCAGGGGATCTATAGTGCACTATCTGATGCGATACTGTAGCTGACGGCTGCATGGTTACAATTTTATCTCTGATAGTATCGATCTTGGAAGTAAAGTAGTTCATAAAGTCATTACAGCTGTGCTCTTGAGCTCTGTGCTGTTGATGCTTTATTTTTCGTTAAATTAGTGACTGTATTGAATAAATACCGGGGGTTATGTTTGTTTTCTTCTAGAAGAGACGAAAAGTAATCAGATCTAGCTGTTTTTAATGCTTTTCTGTAGGATAGGGTACTTTCCCGCCAAGCTATACCAAATACCTCTAGTTTTGTTTTCCTCCAGCTGCGCTCCATTTTCCGGGCTGCTCTCTTTAGGGTGCGAGTGTGCTCATTATACCACGGAGTCAAACTGTTTTCTTTGATCTTCCTTAAGCGTAAAGGAGCAACTGTATCTAAAGTGCTAGAAAAGAGAGAGTCCATAGTTTCTGTTACATCATCAAGTTTTTCTGCGCTGTTGGATATGCTGAGGAATTGAGATAAATCAGGAAGATTACTTACAAAGCAGTCTTTTGTGGTAGAAGTGATGATTCTACCATACTTGTAACAAGGAGTAGAATTTACAGTTTTAGCTATATGGAGTTTACACAAGACTAGATAATGATCTGAGATATCATCGCTTTGCTGCAGAATTTCAACACCACTAACATCAATTCCATGTGACAGTATTAAATCTAGAGTATGATTTCGACAATGAGTAGGTCCTGAAACATGTTGTCTAACCCCAATAGAGTTCAGAATGTCTATGAATGCTGATCCTAATGCATCTTTTTCATTATCGACATGGATATTAAAATCACCAACAATTAAGACTTTATCTGCAGCCAGTACTAACTCAGATAGAAAATCAGAAAATTCTTTAATAAAGTCTGTGTGGTGCCCTGGTGGCCTGTACACAGTAGCCAATACAAACATCAAAGGGGATTTATCACTAACACATGTTTCTCTAGATAATGTTATACGCAGCACCATAACTTCAAACGAGTTATACTTAAAGCCTGCCCTCTGAGAAATACAGAGAATATTGCTATAAATTGTAGCAACACCTCCCCCTTTACCTTTTGGACGTGGCTCATTTTTATAGCAGTAATCTTGGGGGGTAGACTCATTTAAAGTAATGTATTCATCTGGTTTTAGCCATGTTTCTGTCAAAGAAGAATACAGATCATATTTATTTTGCTTTAGCATGAAGTTGCAGTTTCACAATACATGATATACACTTACAAAAAACAGTAAAAGGCTGCAAATCTTTTTTTCTTACGCTTGAAATGCAATTTGCACTTTTACAAATCTTTTCTTGCGAATGCAAAATTAATTTACGCTTGCTATCTTATGTACACTTTCACAAATCATTTTACCTTCATAGAAACCATGTGTGAGCAGGGGAGGATTCTGGGATATGGAGTCCAGGGCAGGGGAGGATTCTGGGATATGGAGTCCAGGGCAGGTGATTGGTGACAGGGAACTCGTGACAGTAACCAGGAGATTTATGAGATTTATTGGGCAGTATTATAAGAGTTGTCACTCAGTCAGTGAACGTGCTATGGTTGAAGTGACAAAAAAAAAAAAGAAAAGAAAAAAAGATTCTTAATAAAATAACAGGTCAAATGATGGCTCTAGGGACAACAGTGTCAGGTCCAGCAAGGATAACAGCATCAGGTCCAGGCACAGCACTGGCACCAGGGATGACAACCTCCGATACAGCGATGATGGTCATACCTGTGCACCATTAATTTTTAACAAATTTTCAAATATAATTAGAATCTTTATGTTTTGGGGCCCAGATCTGTTTTTTTACACAGGTACTGGAGTTGCAGGGTCTCAGCTGTCAACCGATATATTCCCAATGCCCACTGCAAGTAAGTGTTAAAGTATTTCAACCAATGTCAAAAGCACCTAAACTGAACAAGTTTTTTTGTTTATTTTTTTTGGTTTGGGTAATTGTCTAGTCCACCCAGGTATTTGCATCGGTAATTGGGCCGAAAGAAATAGGAACGGCCTTTTGGGTGACTAGTTTCTTTTTTGTATTTTGTTTGTCTCCCCCACTGCTTATATATACTTTACAAGGACACTATATGCTTAGTGCTTGAGCAGAGTTGAGCTGTTTTTGCACGTCTTTTACTCTGATGAATGGTATGAATCACAAAGTTTATCTTTTTTTGTGTTTTGAATTTATTTAATGGTTTTGTGTGACTTGTTTTTCCTTTTGCATGGTTTGATGCTCAACTCTTGCGGGGTTAACTCATGTGTGTAGGGTGTCCTGTGTAATAAAACAACTCTGTAAAGCCATCAAAAAATCTTGGGGATTTATTTGAAAGAACCTGAGTTGTTGATGTTTATTTAAAGGGGGCCTTGTTACACCCGTAAAATTTAGTATAAGTTATATACATGAATGAATTTAACCACAGCATTATTAACGTTACCGGTTCTATTTCTTGGCAGCAAATGTTTTCTGCCTCAGTTGGCATTGTCCTGCAATTCCCACACGTGCACCTTTTAAAATGGGCAAATACAGAAAAAAAAAAATTAAGAGGACATCATTAAAGGCAATTACCAATAGCCGGTAATCAGATGAGTAAGACAGTACTTACCATATATAGACACGTCCTGCTGTAGTCGTAGTTGCTGCTGTTGCCGATTCTGGATCAAATATGTATGGCTGAATCTGATTGTCAGTCATACTTTAATACAATTAAGATTTTTTTTTTTTTTTTCCCTGTTTTATTTAGGCTATAGCAATATCACAGCTTGTACACAATTGCTAATAAGCAAATCTGCACGCGCTCCGGCTTGACTCTTTAGCTCCGCCCACGGCACACCTCCAGGAGCTCGGCTTTTTTCAGAAAGAATCATAAAGCTGTATCTTTCTTTTATAAATATGATAAAACTAAAGACTTTTTGGAGATATGAAGGATGCAATACTACTGGATAGGTACTCTAGATTAACATGAGATTGGCCAAAACTGCCTGTGTTAGGTCCCCTTTAAAAAACAATAAGTACAATCAGAACTGAACCGAGTATTAACAGCCAGTCAGAGTCGACTGCAGAAACGCTTCTGCTGAGAGAGAAAGCTGCAGCTTTTGTTTTGCGTTTCATTGCCCTATGACAAAACACTAAAACAAGTCTGTTCATCTTTACTTTGTGAATTTGTATGCTGTCTTTCAATTATTGACTGATTATAAAAAAATATTTTACATGTCCATCTTTACACACACACTCAAGCTTTAAATGGGTAAGTCTTTTAATTTACTTTTGTATTGCTGCTAAAGACCTAAATCATTTTTTTTTACATAAGTTTTACATAATTCAAAATATACACTTGCATTATAAATTGTCATTCAAAATAAATCTTAAACATCACAAATAATTAAAAACAGTTGTTAGTTTTTTGTTTTTTAGTGTGTTATTTTTCTCAGTAGGCCTTTGTTAATAGGACTTATTTTCATACATTTACGTACATTTGTTTGTTTTGTGCAGGCCATGAATGAAGCCTGCATCAATGAGGCCATTGAAGACACCACTGTTTGGATTTATGTTCTCAAACAACATGCTTCTGATGAACCAGAGAACTGTAATAAAATTACAGTTGAACCACTGATGTCACATGGGCTATTTTACCAATGTCCTCATACGTTTCTGGGTCTGGGAACATTTCTGTTGCATTGCTCTCTATGGAGGGCCAGAAAGCTCGCGGATTTCATCAAAAACATCTTAATTTGTGTTCTGAAGATGAACAAAGGTCTTACGGGTTTGGAACGACATGAAGGGTGAATAATTAAAGACAGAATTTTCATTTTTGGCTGAACTATCCCTAAGATGCACGGTTAACCTCGGCAGTGAACTGTAACGAGCTCTTGCTCTATTTCAACTTATTCACTTTGTGCCATGTTTGGATTTACTTAAGTGTTTTGTGTTTTCTTCAGAATGCACTGTTTGTTCTAACAGTTTCCTATTTTGTATATGCACTTTTAAGTCTACTGTGACAGTTAATATTTTTACAAATGTCTTTACTGTTCTTAATTGACACTGACAACAGTTAATAGTAGGTTTATAAATGTCTTGCCGTTCTTGATCCACTTTGAGGATACATTATGTATTTGTGTTTGAATATGCTGCTGATGCAGCATTTAAAGTGTTTTTGTTTTGATTCTTCTGTGTAATCAGTTAATGGCAGCTGTGCTCAGTCCTCCATTTTTGCGAATTTGCAAAGTTTGACAACTCAATACAGCAAAATTTAAGTACCAACTCTTGCTTTTTGCCTTTGTCAATGCCAGTATGCATTTTTAGATTTGAATTTGTATTCACACATTTGAATATGTCTATAGTACATGTAGAGTTTACATAAAGCAAGTTAGGTTTAGACAATTACATAATACCTCTGATTAATATTAGCATTAAGAAATCATGTTGGTACCCTTGACACAATGACACCACTTTAACAGTACATTACAATACATTTTGTGTAATGTCAATCAGTAATGACAAAATATCTTGAATCAACATGATTATTTTAAGTGGTCTAACATGAATGAAATATTTTGGTTTGGCAAGCAATAAGTCACTGAGGAAAAAGAGGAAAATTATGTCAGTTGAACACATTTTGATCAATGTGGGACCGATGTACACATTAAAATTAAGTAAATTCAAAGCACTTTTTTTTTTCAGTGTAGTTGCTGTAACTTTAAGTGCTTCAATATTTTGTTACACGCACACTTTCTGAACTGTTTGGTTCACTTAACCGACGTAACTGACTGTGTTTATGTGAATACTCACCAAGAAAGGAATTTTGACCATTTTGGGTAGGACTGCACAATATTTCAAAATTTCAAATGTACATATCGCAGTATGCATATTGCAACAGCTTGCATGACTTTAATACTTCAAAAGATTACAAAAAGTCCAAAAAAGATTTAGGTCGACACATACAGCAGAGAGTAGACTGGACACATGACTGTTACATACGTGTGACATACTTAATGTTATTAATGCAGTAAGCGAAGTAATCACATGCACAGAAAGCCACCTCTCATTAAAAAGTTAAGAAAGAAAGCCCACGTGTAACAATATTTTGGATCCGTGCAGCTCTTAAAATGACAGCAGTCTGTTAAACCTGCTTCTGTCTGTGTGCTTAATGTTAATGAATAAAAGACAGAGAAAATCACTCACTGTCTATGACTGAATGTCTTTTGTAGCTTTAATAAGAATCAGTGGTCTGTGTGGGTCCTAACGCCCCAGTATAGTGACGGGGACACTATACTGTCAAAAAGCACTGTCTTTCGGATGAGACGTTAAACCGAGGTCCTGACTCTCTGTGGTCATTAAAAATCCCATGGCACTTCTCGTAAAGAGTAGGGGTGTAACCCTAGTGTCATGGCCAAATTCCCTCCACTGGCCCTTGTCAATCATGGCCTCCTAATAATCCCCATCTACTTGATTGGCTCTCTCTCTCTCTCTCTCCTCTCCACCTGTAGCTGGTGTGTGATGAGCACACTGACACCGTTGTACTGTGGCTGCTGTCGCACCATCCAGGTGGATGCTGCACACTGGTGGTGGTTGAGGAGAGAACATGTAACGTGAAATTACAGAAGAAAGCCTGGATTTACAAACATTCATAAATTGTTTTATTTTATTTATTTATTTATTTATTTATATAAATCTGACCAGCCCACATTAAAGAAAATGGTCCGGCCCCTCTGGCATTTGCCAGAATTGCCAGATGGCCAATCCGCCCCTGCCCACGTGATTGTAAAGCGCTTTGGGTGTACAGTAATACACAAAGCGTTATATAAATGTCATTCATCATTCATTCATTCAGTGTGCATTTAATTCATACAGTGAAGACTAAACAGTGGGGTTTTTTTTTCACATTTGATTATTCAGTTTGTGTTGATAAACCTAATATAGGCCTACCTGAAACCTTAAACCCCCACTTTGCACTAATTTCAAAATGACAGTAACTTTTTATTATGCTACAGTAAAACACTACTTTTCACTTTCAGAACATGCAAGGATGCTTTCTTTTCAAATTAGAATGTGAAACATATATTGTTTATAATTTGAAATATTTTAAATATAATTGAACTTTATAGTACACTCCTTAAAGGGGTCATAAACTGAGAAACCAAAATTCCCTTAATCTTTTGACATATAAGAGGCCATTGTCTTGTTAGTCTAAAAACAGTTTATACTGTACCCAATCTGCCAAAACGACTGCTTGTGGAATGTGCCACTTTATGATGTAATAGTTTAGATAAACACCACCTACATCACTGCCTGTTTAGCCCCGCCCATTGGTTTGTGCATGTAGTGTAAATAACAAGAGAGGAAAACGCAGAAAGCAAACAATAAAAATGGCCCCAAAGACAACAAGATGCTGTGCAAGTTGTGGAGAAACACAGTCTTTGCATTGCCTTCCTTCTGATCCCAATAATAGAGAGTGGATGAACTTTATTTTTAAGAAGTTCCAGACCACGTCAAAAATTTGGTTCTTTATTCACTTAATTTTACTGCAGATTTGTTTACAAACAAGGCACAATTCGACACAGGATTTTTTAGAAAGATTGAAACTAAAAGATGATGCTGTCTTTTTGAAGCTTTTCTGAAGCTTATTTTTTGCAATAATCCAAAAGACTATGGGGTCATTCCGTGTCAACTCAACCAGAGGTCCCTGGCTCATTTTTTTTTTTTTTCTGAAGAGAGATAAATTTAAGTTTATTTATTGAATAATCCACATTTTTGTAGGGGGGTGAAAATGGCAATTTTCACCTAATATTTGGAGCCAAATTACAGAAGGGTAAAAATGACTTTAGAAAGCTGGCTGCATCTTTCTATTATTTTTACACAGAGATTGGTATATATTAGTAAAATCTGTTGATTTTAGCAATTTTTGTTCCATTATAGGCCAACAGTGACCATTCAAAAATGTTGGTTCCTCAGTTCCTTATGTTGCTGGTTTGTTGCAGTTCAGCATAGCAAACTTTGGTTGATATGTGTGTTTTTTTTTCCATTTCTGTACCTGAAAACTACTGTTAATACCTACCTGAAAAGCGCTGTTTATTTTATTTGTTTGTTTGCTTTGCATTTATTTGTGCTACTGATTGTAGTTTGATTATTTGTACTTGTTTGACAATAGCCCTTTTTTTCTCTGTACATAGCACATACCGAACCCTACCGAAGCTGGGCTCTTAATACCGTGATGCAAACCAAAATGTGAGTAATTTGAACCATTACACCCCTAGTACATATGTAAATATATAAATATTTTTGCTTCAGCTCAAAACTGAAGTCCCAATGTAATAATCAAGATGCAAAAGATCAGGTTGCATGAATAATCAAAATAAAACTGAAGTCGTGATGTGGCTTATATAATTAAATATTGCTGCATGTTTCAGAATGAATCCCAAAACTGTGATCATCTACACACATCTAGCTTATGATACAGTGTTTTCTGTACTACATAAGCTTTACCTCTTTAAATGCTGTAATAACAGGCTTCTAAAACCTGTTGTCAGCAATAGAGAAGCTAAGACAGTGGTCTCAAACTCAGTTCCTGGAAGGCCGCTCTCCTGCAGGATTACTGTAAACTTCCGGGTGGGTGAGTTGGACCTAAACTCTGCAGGACAGTTTCCCTCCAGGAGTTTTTTTTTTTTTTTTTTTACACTGAAATATTCTTAGAATCTGATTTTTTTTCCATTTGGATTCCCCATCTTAATAGAAAATCAAGTATTCACACATTGTCTGAGAAGCATCTTACTGCTTGCACACTTTGGGTTTGTCCGACAGGATGAGTACTGCATTGAGTTCTTTGTCGAGGCTTATTACACTTAACTTCAGTTCAGAGATGTATTCTCATCCATGCATTGTTTTTAAATTGCTCTAACATGTCAATCACTTTAAGTAGTCCTGTGCTGCATTGAATATATTTACATACCACTATAAAACAATACAGCAATAAAATATTTTGAGTAGTGTTACGACCCTTTTAAGATGGTCTAGGGAAAAAGGAGTAACATTGAGATTGTGGTAAATCTGTAAATTGATGGAGGCGGCAAGAGACAATGCAGGACAACAAACTGCCAACGAAAGTGATTTTAATATACAAAGTGAAAAGAATCCATAGCTATAAAGTATATTTACACAAATATAAATAAAGAGACAACCAATATGTACAAGTTTACAATTCAGAAAAAAAAACAACAAAGAAAATGAACAAAACCTATGCAAAGCAACCCAAGAGAAAGGGGACGCTAGTGACGCCAAAAGAAAGAAACAAACAATTCTACCTTGTTTAAACCTCTAACTTAACTAAAAGAAGAGAAAGAAAAGAAATCTTCAGCGCCAAGCGCCGTATACTTCCCTACTCTCAACTAACAAAACAAAACATACAGGGGGTGGAGTTCACCTCTTACCTGGGGTGTCTATACACAGTTACCTAAATGTTGCACAATGGAAGTCGCACGACATCTTTCCTATCCACCTTCCTCTTGAGTAAAGAGAAAACGTTCAAAGAGCGCAAGCTCATCCAAGCTCAAAGAGCAACGCCATCCGATTAACAAAGTAACAAAATAACCAAACAAAAAAAAAAAAAAAAAAATGGCAAATCAAAAAGTGGTAAAGATCAAAAAAAAAAAAATGTCAGAACAAAACACAAAGGATTTTTGGCATAACCGAATCATAAATAAAGCAAGTCAAAAACGAGTAAAATGACAGCAAAAAAGGGGAGCAAAAGAGGTCTCCATTCACGTCTTTCAGCGTCCTTTTATCTGCCGGCAGAAACTTTACTGACAGCTGATAGGTCGGCGTCACGTCGATTAATGATGATTGACAGTTGCATGAGCCAATCAGCAGTCAAGGGAGGTGGCCTAAAAAGATCGACAGGGAAAGGAGAGAGAGCAAGCGAGAGAGAAAGAAAGAAAGAAAAACACAGGCACTCCCACAAGGACATTTATGGACGTAACACTCCCACCCTTAAAAACAAGCGTATTTGCAAAAAATAAAAAACCACACACACACACACACACCACCAACTAGACTCTCGAGAGAGCATCAGCCAAAACATTCTCCGAGCCCTTCTTATGTCTGATTTCTAGGTTGTAGTTCTGAACAATAAGAGCCCAACGCATTAAACGCTGATTGTGGTTGTACATTCGAGTTAAAAACACAAGAGGATTGTGATCTGTATATACCACAATCGGAAGACTACTGGAACCAAGGTAGACTTCAAAGTGTTGTAATGCGAGCAATAAAGCAAGAGCTTCTTTCTCAATAGTTGAATAATTCAGCTGATGTTTGTTAAACTTATGAGAATAATAACTAATAGGATGTTCGATTCCATTTGCATCCTTTTGAATAAGAACAGCCCCGGCACCCACGGTGCTTGCATCAACCTCCAGTTTAAAATTTTGAGTACAGTCAGGTGCCATTAAAACAGGTGCATTACACATCAAAGTTTTGACTGAATCAAAAGCATGCTGACTCTCAGCAGACCACTCATAAGGTTTAGACGGGCTAAGTAGTGAAGTAAGAGGACTCACGACGGTTGAAAAATTCTTACAGAAGCCACGATAATAGCCTGCCATGCCCAAGAACCTCCGTAATTCTCTACAGGTAGTAGGAACCGGAAATTCCGTTATGGCCGTGACCTTGGCCTCTACCGGTCGCACTTGGCCTTGACCAACCTCCTTACCAAGGTAAGTGACAGTTGCTTTACCAAACTCACATTTTGCCAAGTTAAGTGTTAAATTTGCTTTAATAAGTCGTTCGAACACTGTTCTCAACAGGCAAATGTGTTCTGTCCAATCCAACGAATACAACACCAAATCGTCAAGATACGCGTTGCAATTTGGTACATCATGCAAAACGATATTAACGAGGCGCTGGAAAGTTGCTGGGGCATTTCTAAGCCCGAAAGCCATCGCCATATACTGGAGGAAATTATCTGGGGTTACAAAAGCTGAAATCTCTGAAGCTTGTGAGGTGAGTGGAATTTGCCAGTATCCTTTTTGCATATCAAGCTTTGTAACAAAACGTGCAGAACCGATGTTATCTACACAATCCTCCATTCGAGGTAATGGGTAACTATCTGGCACGGTCACAGCATTTACCTTACGGTAATCTGTGCAGAATCTGAATGTGCCATCGGGTTTAGGAACAAGTAGGCACGGAGAACTCCAGGGACTGCAACTGGACTTAGCTAGACCGTTTTCCAACAGATACTCTACCTCTTGACGCAAAACAGATCTTTTCATTAAGTTTACACGGTAAGCATGTTGCTTAATAGGACGAGCACCATTCACATTAATGTCATGTTGCAAGACATTGGTTTGTGTAGGAACATCACCAAACAGACATTTAAAATCAGAAAGTAATTTCACAATGTCTGTTCTCTGATCCACAGTCAAATGATTAAGATACGAGTGAAGATCTAAAATCTCTGAATTTGCTAACCTCGTACATTGCTGAAAAGTATGGCGAAGCACCACACCATCTGTGTCCGCACCCAAGATATCAGGAGTTGGTGCCAGATTCACGGCTATCGCGACAGAAGAGACAGCGGGCCCTGCAGTCCGTTCCGCAGCACTTGCCTTTGACGGCTCTCTAGTATGATAAGCTTTTAACATGTTTAAATGACAAACACGGGTTTTTCGTTTTCGATCAGGTGTGTACAACATATAATCAGTTTCATTCATTCTCTTTTTCACAACATAGGGTCCAAAGAAACGAGCTGACAAAGATGATCCTGGGACAGGTAACAACACAAGCACTTCGTCACCAGGTTGAAATGATCGCGCTACTGCTTGCTTATTATATCTACTCTTCATGTCTTTCTGAGCACTAGCAAGCGATTCTCTAGCTAGCGACCAAGCAGTATGAAGACGATCTCGAAACGTGCTTACATAATCCAGTATGTTAGTGTTTGAACTCGAATTGGGCTCTAAAATCTGTTCTTTAAGAACTTTCAGCGGACCTCTAACTTGGTGTCCGAACACAAGTTCGGCTGGACTAAAACCAAGAGATTCTTGAACGGTCTCTCTGACAGCAAATAACAGTAAGGGAACTCCCTCATCCCAGTCTTTAGCCGTGTCCTGGCAGTATTTCTTAACCATTGACTTAAGTGTTTGGTGAAAGCGCTCAAGTGCACCCTGGCTCTGTGGGTGGTATGCACTTGAGACTCGGTGAGAAATTGCCAGTGATTCAAGTACTTGTTTAAAAAGCTTTGATAAAAAATTCGTACCTTGATCAGTTTGTACTATTTTTGGAAGTCCAAACGTGGAGAAGAATTTCACTAATGCTTTGAAGACAACCGGCGCAGTGATTTTTCGCAATGGAATCGCCTCCGGGAATCTGGTGGCCACACACATGATAGTTAATAAAAACTGATTACCAGACTTAGTTTTAGGTAACGGACCAACACAGTCTACCATCACATGTTCGAACGGTTCTCCCATCGCAGGTATAGGAGTCAAAGGAGCAGGTGGAATGCTCTGATTCGGCTTCCCAACGATCTGACAGGTATGACAAGTACGACAGTAATGGGCAACATCTTTTTTTAATCCTGGCCAAAAGAAATGACTCAAAATCCTATTATATGTCTTTGTAACTCCTAAATGACCAGCAAGCTGGTGATCATGAGCTAAGCACAGGACATGTTGACGATAGGAAAACGGGACCACAATTTGATAAACAACATTCCAATCTGAATTCTTGTCAGCATGAGAACACCACTTTCTCATCAGCAAGTCATTGTCAATGAAGTAAGCAGATTTCTTATCTTTAGCCACATCAAGAGAAACAGCAGCATTAAAAGCAGTGACAAGTGTTTTATCCTCTTTCTGCGCAGCAATAATTTTCTCACGTGATACATGTAATTTGAGTGCATCTGCATCAGACACGATTACACCTTTGTTCTCTGTCTTTAAACTGTTTTCCTTTTCACGATTCAGATCCAGTGAAGTGTCGCCAGACAACAGTGGGAACATGAATGAATTAGACAGATCAACTACATCACCTACTCTGTGCGACTGAGCGCGTGTGACGGCGCAGGCTGGAAAAACGTCAGGGTAAGTTTCAGACAGTATCTCTAACTCACAAAACACATTTGGTTCGTCAACAACTTCAATAACAGGCATTACCTTTCCACCTGCCAGGTCATTTCCAAGAATAAAATCAACACCCATCACAGGGAGTGAAGGACAGAGCAACTCTCACGAAACCAGTACACAGTTCGCTCTGTAAGTGCACACGATGCAGCGGAAATTTCACGCAACCCATTTCGATTCCCTGCACGATCACACTAGAACCACAGGAAGTACTGTCAGACAACTGTAATTTACCTGCCAAAATAAAGGATTGCATGGCACCAGTGTCCCTGAGTATTCTTACTTCTTCCTGGTCCTCCCTTTTTCCAGACAGAGATATTAACCCTTTTGACACAAAGGGCCGATAACTCTCATCAATCATTTCCTCAGTATGCACAGTGACAGCAGATTTAAAAGCTTTCACAAACCCCACGCTCTTTGGTTGTGGTTGCTGCTTGCGCTTCAAAGACAGACAATCAGCGATCACATGCCCCTTTTTGTAACAGTAAAAGCATTCACGCTCCTCTTTATTACGAGGTGGGCTAAACTTTGAACGTGACATTTGAGACGGTGAACTATCAGGCTGTGACTTTTCAAGACGTGCAGAAGAAAAAACATTTTTGTGAGTTAACACAAACTCGTCTGCAAGTACAGCTGCGTGTGATAAAGAAGTTACTTTCTGTTCATTGAGGTACACTACTACGCGTTCAGGTAAGCATCCCTTGAACTCCTCTAGCAACATCAACTCTCTTAAAGAGTCAACATCACTCACTTTACTGGCAGTGCACCATTTATCAAACAACACTCCCTTCTCCCTAGCAAATTCCACAAATGTTTGTGTAGGATTCTTTTTGTGTTTTCTAAAACGTTGCCTATAAGCTTCCGGAACCAACTCATATGCTCGCAGGATAGCAGACTTCACAGACTCATATTTCAGACTCTCTTCTAGCGATAATGTAGAACAAACTTCTTGCGCTTTCCCAAACAATCTACATTGTAAAAGCAAAGACCAGACCTCCTTAGGCCAACGAAGAGAAGTTGCGATGCGTTCAAACGCATTAAAGTAAGAGTCTACTTCACTTTCTCTAAATTGAGGAACAAGTGCAATGTGTTTACTCACATCAAAGGCATCTGGGGCTAAACCAACCCGCGGAGAAAGAGAAGAGGCTTGAGCGGTGTCCGGCTGTACAGTTGAGCCAGTAGCAATTTTCGATACCCCCAACTCAAGCTGCCTCAGCTTTACCTGCTTTTCTGCCTCGATTTCCAACTTGCGCACTTCCAACTGCAGATTCAGTTCAGCTTGGTGCGCCTGGGCTCTCTCCTGCGCTTCATAATGCAAACGGGCCAGGCAGACCTTCAGTCGCGTGCCTTCCCGTGAATCAACAGAACTAGGTGAAAACGGCTCAAACGGTGGTAAGCCGGCCTTAGCTTCGGCCTCCGCGTCCGCGTCAGCATCAGCTCCGCCACTCCGCTTGTCCTTCTCCCCAGAACCGAATTGCGCCAGAGCCACCCCATCCACGTTAACATCTCCGCCTGTTTCAACACCCCCAACGTTTGACGTGGGCAACACCTGCAACTCATTCAAACGCAAGATCAGTATTCGTTTTATTTCTTTTTTAAGAGACTGTTTACTTACAAGAATCTGAAAATGGTCTGCGATCTGCAATAAATCCTGCTTCTTGCACAAATTAATCTGCTCTACAGATGGGCTGGTAACAAAATCTTGCAAGTTAAACACTTCCATAATGAATAATCAACCAATAAGCATAACACTACCAGACTGCATCAATAAATCCTATACTGTCACAATACACCAAATGCTGCAAGGTCCCTTCTTTGCCACCAACATCTCTACAAAGTCACCACAACTATCATAATTTTGGGATTAATTGATATCCCGGACGAGCCCCCATTAAATGTTACGACCCTTTTAAGATGGTCTAGGGGAAAAAGGAGTAACATTGAGATTGTGGTAAATCTGTAAATTGATGGAGGCGGCAAGAGACAATGCAGGACAACAAACTGCCAACGAAAGTGATTTTAATATACAAAGTGAAAAGAATCCATAGCTATAAAGTATATTTACACAAATATAAATAAAGAGACAACCAATATGTACAAGTTTACAATTCAGAAAAAAAAACAACAAAGAAAATGAACAAAACCTATGCAAAGCAACCCAAGAGAAAGGGGACGCTAGTGACGCCAAAAGAAAGAAAGAAACAAAAACAATTCTACCTTGTTTAAACCTCTAACTTAACTAAAAGAAGAGAAAGAAAAGAAATCTTCAGCGCCAAGCGCCGTATACTTCCCTACTCTCAACTAACAAAACAAAACATACAGGGGGTGGAGTTCACCTCTTACCTGGGGTGTCTATACACAGTTACCTAAATGTTGCACAATGGAAGTCGCACGACATCTTTCCTATCCACCTTCCTCTTGAGTAAAGAGAAAACGTTCAAAGAGCGCAAGCTCATCCAAGCTCAAAGAGCAACGCCATCCGATTAACAAAGTAACAACATAACCAAACAAAAAAATGGCAAATCAAAAAGTGGTAAAGATCAAAAAAAAATGTCAGAACAAAACACAAAGGACTTTTGGCATAACCGAATCATAAATAAAGCAAGTCAAAAACGAGTAAAATGACAGCAAAAAAGGGGAGCAAAAGAGGTCTCCATTCACGTCTTTCAGCGTCCTTTTATCTGCCGGCAGAAACTTTACTGACAGCTGATAGGTCGGCGTCACGTCGATTAATGATGATTGACAGTTGCATGAGCCAATCAGCAGTCAAGGGAGGTGGCCTAAAAAGATCGACAGGGAAAGGAGAGAGAGCAAGCGAGAGAGAGAAAGAAAGAAAAACACAGGCACTCCCACAAGGACATTTATGGACGTAACAAGTAGACACTCTTATAGTCACCACAATATATATTTTCATACCACCCAACCCTAAAATAACTTTTGTGTGTCAATCTTTATCAGGGTCCGGTGACAACTAGGGGGTGTCGACAAACTTCCAACGAGGACCACTGGACCACTTGAGAAGAATTATCTCATATGACCAAGCTTTAATGTTGTAAAGCAGATTTTGAGCTGATCTCCTTCATTCTGCCGCCGGCTCACCACAACCCCTGGGTGCACCAGCTGTGGAAATTACGGGCCAAACTTTGGGTGAGGACCTTTCTCCCACTTTCCACCACCAAACCTCTTCCTACATGTAAACGGTTGTTTAGCGCACTGTTGTCTATATTTGAATGGTTATTTTTTTTTTAGGCTGTAACCATTGATTATTTAAAAAAATCAAATAATGTGTTAGATTAATTGGATAAAATGACACATTTTCTATAAACTTATTTTATAATTCTAAATTATAAAATAAAGCTTGTCCAGAGTTGAAAAGCAGAAGACAGTTTAACCCAATTAATTATAAAAAAAAATAAAAATAAAAGTAAAGAAAAACAAAAGGACAAACTGTTATGACTCATAGGTAGTCTATGTTCACACTGTCACTGTTTGGGAGTAACATCTGCATTTACTTACAGATGTGAGTCTCAATGTTCTCTACACACAACTGCTTACAATAGTGTTTCAGATGCCGTCTGTATAAACAAGTAACTGAAGTCAAGCAGTATTCTATTTGTGATTATTACCTCTAATTATAGCAACGGTGAGTAAAGTATTATCAAAGATGGCGACAGCCATACTACTAAAACTCTTATCACAGCTGGCACAACAAGAGTCCAGTCAAGGCATGACTTCATCTGTTAAATCTGAACCAGCAGCATCTTTTATAACTGGAGTAGATGGGATTATTTGAGTCAAACACAGAGCACAAAACTTGAAAGGAGCAGAGAAAGCGCTTCAATTAACAAATATTGTTTGTGGTTTGCCCTGTCAGACGCTTCGACAGATGCGTGTGGACTTGAGTCATGTTTCTCCAGTGCACAACTTACATTTGATGGCTGTGTCCTTGTCTAATTTTGGAAATAATTAAAGAGAATAGGAGTGTAATAATTCTGACTAAAATTGACATTTTTCTAAAATATTTACTTTAAATGTAGGTTTAATATTCTACATGTTGTATTTATGAGAGCAGTAACTAAAGCGGGTATACATGTAATTACTACAGTTGTTACATGTAAAACAATTGCTTAGTAGCTATGTTAATTTACTATATTCAGAATATACGTGTATATACACGCGAATACGTGTTCCCCATACCAGTTAACCAGTCTGTTTAGTTTTTAGCATTTTAAATGTTTTATGTTTTAAAATGGTGGGCAAAGAGTTTTTTGTTTTAGAATGTGATGTTTATATTTTAACCCTTTTTTTTTTTTTGTGAATGTGTAGCACAGCCTACATAAATACATTCACTATATTTGTTTTCTTTGACTTCAGTTTTCAAGTTGTTTCGAGGACAAAATTGGGCAAGATGTAGGGGCCCACTGAAATTCTTCATCTTTAATTTTTAAGCAGGATTTGCTCATTGCTCTTTACAGGATAAAGTCCCTTGTACCTGCATTAGTCTAGCAGTTGTAACAATCCTTCTTTAATGGTCGCATAACATTTTTTTATTCCGTTATGAGCTAAATGGGAAAGCCAAAATTTCTGCTTTCTGCTTGTCTCAGATCAGTTTGGGCACGCATACACAGAGCAACTTTGAGTTAGTTGCTCTGTGCTGTTTAATGTATAGTAGTTGGAATGTTGTTCAGTTTTATTCATTACTGTCAGCTTTCACAGCAATACTGTTAAATGAGCAATTATCTCTATCAAACCATCAAACATTGACCTTAAAGGGATGGTTCACCCAAAAACTTTATTCAAATAAATTAATATTGTGATAATCATGTTCATCAGTCTGATTTCAGTGGCACAGCTTAGTGTAGTATCTAGTACAGAGGTTGTTGACAATATTGTGTGCATGTTGCTGCATTGTACATGGTGTTCACTGCCCAATATTGTATTATTGTTTACACCTTCAGTAACTTGTACATTGTTTCCTTATAAAATGCTCTAATATCTCTTTCCATTTCTTTTCTCCACCAGACACCCTAGGAAACGGTTCATCCTAAGATGCACAGACCTACCTATAGCCCACCATCATTCCCAGACCATCTTGCAACGAAGTTTCATTAAGTGCAGTCTATAACCCGTGTCTGCCATGCACGGTCTGCACCTTGTTTATTGCAGATATTATGGATTATTCTATTAGAGCTCTTTATATTCTTTGAGACTGTTATTATGTAGAGACTGTTATGTTGTGAATAAAGTCAACTCACCTCGATGCTTTCAGCAGTTAATACATTAAAGTGTGTCCTTAATGTTTTATTATTTAAAGATTGTTTTAAAGTTTCAAGCTTCTCACAATATATAAATTTAAAAGTTTCTTATATAGTGGTTTATATAGTTACAAATGCTGGTTTTGTTTATATATGTAATGCTATGTACAAATAAATTTACATCATACTTTGTTTCTTATATCTTAATTCATTACAGATCAAGAACTCTGGAAATTTATTAGTTTCAATGAGTTTATAGTTTACATAAGGTGAAACACTCATATCAAATTAACTAAAAATTCATGTCATCCCAATTTTATTAAAAAAATAATAATAATTATAACTCCGCAAAAAAAGAGACATCCTCTCATCCTCAGAGACATTAGTGAAAGTGAAAGTGACGTGACCTACAGCCAAGTATTGTGACCCATACTCAGAATTCATGCTCTGCATTTAACCCATCCAAAGTGAACACACACCCGGAGCAGTGTGTGATTTGGATGTACATTAAACTGGTGTCCTGACTCTCTGTGGTCATAAAAAAATCCCATGGCACTTCTTACACCCCAAAGAGTTGGGGTGTAACCCCGGTGTCCTGGCCAAATTACCTCCACTGGCCCTGGTCAATCATGGCCTCCTAACCAGGTGGTTGAGGAGAGACCCCCCACCCCACCAGTGATTGTAAAGCACTCTGGATGTACAGAAATACACAATAAAGCGCTATATAAATGTCTCATTAATTCATTCATTCAAATCATGAAACTCATTTTGTAGAGATGCAAAATGCCACCTGCACCATGATAGTATGCAAAGTGGCATCTCAAAACTTTGTTTTTGTTTGTCATCACTCATGTTTTTTTTTTCTTTTTTTTTCTTTATCGGCTTGCCACTGGTGCACCGACGGATGCACAGCCGCTGGTGGCGTGCCGCCCAAAAAAACGCTGGAAGACCGACAGCATTTTTTAGACTGGTCGGCTTGCCGATGGTGTGCCGACGGTGGTCCGACAGTGTCAATCCGCTGAATTTGTGCCGCCCAAAAAATGCTGGGGGTCCAACCAGTTCATTGTTTGCTGGGTTAGTCAAAATCTGTACTTACAAAGCCAAAGGACGGACTATGTCTTGGCTCTTAACTCTTTCGCACGTGAGTTTAATATGTTCTAGCTGAGCCCCCAGTGTGTTTTTTTAGGCGACCGTCATTTTAGAATGTATCACCTTATTGTTTCCATGGCGACGCGTCATGCTTGTCATGTGACACACCACAGCCACAATAGCGCTGTATGACACATGGATCACTTTTATTTCGCTTTTCCTTTTTTATTCAAAATATTCACAAACACGCTCACTATATTATGAAATATCTGATATTCCGATTCTGAAATATGTGCAAGTAAATGTATTTGGTAGTTTAAACACTTTTATAATGACCGTGTTAGCTGATCTATGGGTGATGGGCGCCGCCATGTTTGTTCGCGCTGAATCTGAGCTGTGGAATTTACAACACGTAAATTCATCCTCTATTCCCGAAACACGTTAAAGTAAGTCTCCGGTGAACTGGGAGAAGAATAAACTTTATTGTTACATACACTATGTGTATGATATCAATAAAACATGTCGTCAGATTATATTTGTAATGATCATTATTGCCATTTCCATAGACATTAGGGTGTATTTTACAAACTATAAATGTATTTATAGTTTGTGTATTTAAATGTCTGGAACCTTAAATAAGCATTATATGGTTGAAAACACTGGATAGTTGTGATAATATGACAACCCAGCAAACAGAGAACATTGTGACGACGTCGCCAGTTCGTCGTACTTTGGTCAGCGTGACATTACTTTATGGTGACGTTATGAGGACGTCGTGGAAAAGTTCCATTTTTTAGAATCACGGCTAACGTCCCAGAAACGTCGTGGGCACGTCTTCAAAAGACGCCGCTTGTTAGTCCCATGAAGAACATTGTAGGGACGTGGTCAGCTGGTCTCATGATAACTTTTCATATTATTGCACTACATGTATTATCATGTTAAGATACCATTTGGATAGCCTATATTTTGGGAAATATACTGAATTCATCAAGTATTTTAAAAGATGGCATGAATTATTATATTTGTAAATATATACTTGTACTGCAGTTATATCTGATCAAACACACATTATTGTTCTTTAGCTTGGATTGAACAAATAATTTTTGCTTGGTTGGAACAGCAGCTACGCTAATTATGTCTCTATTTGTTTCTCTGTTTCTGCCACGGGATTAACATCCCGTGGTAACTAGGATTTACACAAGCTTCAGTCTGGATCCAGAACACCTGAGAAGAGATGATGCCAACCCCTCAGAGGACCTCAGATGATGCCTAACCTCAGACAACATACAGAACTACCAAATTTCGCCATAAGTTAAATATATTAAGTTTCTACAATATATATATTGTAGAAACTTAATTTCCTGTAAAGCTGCTTTGCAACGATTTGTATTATGAAAAGCGCTATACAAATAAACTTGAATTGAATTGAAAAATATATATATTAAATGTGTCATCATATTAAGGATAAAACAAAAACCAAATAGTTTGCTTAGCAAATGGTGATTGTTAATGACATGTTTGTGAATGACTGAGAATGAGATTTATTGAAAGAGGGCGCGGGACAAATTAACATTTAAACCAGCAGAGCACGTCACTGTCTGAGTACTGCGTGAGTGCGCGTGCCCGTCGTTTGTTCTGTAACGGTCAACTTCCAGCGGACGGACACGGAGCTATCCCAGCAAACACGTTAATGTGGGGCCCACATGGGCTACAGCAAGGCCGTAACCATGTCTTGAATATAATATGCTTGTATATGTATATATATATATATATAATATGCTTTAATTGGCGCACGCACACACACACATTATTACTCGCACACAGAAACTTGTCAGCACTACCCCGTGACTTTTATTGTAATTAAATAGTTTCCATACTGAATCGCTACATTATATTTACCAGCAACGACGTGTTTTTGAAGTAGGCCAAAATTCACAGTTTCATCGTTTGTAGGGACAAACAGATGCAGATAATTAACACGCGCACATTTCCTCTCTCTCCTTCTCTCTTTCTCTTAAAATGGGCATATTTGAGAAAAAAAGTCGAGCAGTTTGCTTCACTGAATATAACTGTCATCATTTAACATTTCTATCGTAAAACAGTTGACTAAACATTAAATGATTTGTAGCTTCCATCTTACCTCGCTCTTTCAATGTTTTCAATCTTCGCGACGTGCTCACCCAGATAGCAAAATTTGTCTGGCCCACAACCTTGCTTTAGTTCTGGCCCAATTCTGGCTGGGTCCCCGGCCCAAAACTGGCCCACACACTGAAAACCGACTCAAACTATTTCCTCTGGCCCAGATGCGGCCCACGCCCGGTAAAATTACTCTTTGCTTTTAGATATTGAAACTAAAATAATAAAATCAGTTTTTCCTGATTCAAATACAATCAGCAAATGGTAAAAGTTCTTGATTAAATATAAAAAGTAAAGATAACAATGTATTAATAAAAAAAAGGTAATATTTAATTTGGGCTGGGTGATATATGGCATGCGATTGTCATGCGCATCTCGTCAGTAAAGCCAGTTCCGTGATTAGCGCTAAATCTCCATCACCTGCTTTCAAATGGAGCGGCATTTAAAAGTGAAAACTAATGAGATGGATCTCTCTCCGACTGCCTTAAAAGTAGGAATGGGTATTGGTTTTAATGATGTTACTATTCTTACAATTCTGCTTATAACATACTGATCATTATATGAAATGATTGAACATAATATGAAACTCATAAAAATGCACAATGATATCATTTATATCATGAAGCAAAATGATATACAGGAATAAAACGTTTTGACATTGTTCATTGGGGAGGAACTCCATCTTTGAGTTGATTGCATCTCAATTGAATCTGCTGGTTTTGAAGATGAACATGGACTTTATTCACTAGGAAACTTTAGATAATGTTTCTTTGTCAGTTCACGTGTAATGGATGGCAAGGAATGATTTATCCAGATGATGTTTTATTGCTTGATTCATTACTGTGTCTCATTTGGTGAGGACGTGGCATCAGACCTGAAAGACCTGAAGATGATCTACTTACTGTGAATGTTTTTTGTATGACTGTGTAGAGCAGATGATTGATTGAAACGCTTCCCACATGTAGTGCAGTGATACGGTTTCTCTCCAGTGTGGATCCTCTCGTGTGTTTTCAGGTTTCCTGACCGACTGAATCTCTTGTCACAGTGTGAACACTTGTATGGTTTCTCTCCAGTGTGAATCCTCTCATGTCTTTTCAGGGATCCTGAATCTCTGAATCTCTTGTCACAGTATGAACACTTGAGCGGTTTCTCTCCCGTGTGAATCCTCTCATGTCTTTTCATATGTATTGACTGACTGAATCTCTTGTCACAGTGTGAACACTCATAAGGTTTCTCTCCAGTGTGAATCCTCATATGTCTTTTCAGATTTGTGGAATCACTGAATCTCTTGTCACAGTGTGAACACTTGTAAGGCTTTTCTCCAGTGTGAATCCTCTGGTGCTGTTTTAAACAGTTTGCAGAAGTAAAAGTCTTTTCACACTCGAAGCACATGTACTCTCTCACACCAGTATGTATTTTCTGATGTCCTTTCAAATGATCTAGACGTGAAAAACTCTTTCCACACAAATAACATGAATGTGGCTTCTCTTTTGTATGGACTTTCAGATGTGTCTTCAGGTTTGAAGCCCACAAAAATGTTTTGCCGCACTGATCACATGTGTGCAGCTTCTCTTCAGTGTGGATGTTCATGTGTATCTTAAGATGTGACGAGTGTGTGAAACTCTTCCTGCACTGATCACAAGTGAACGGTTTCTCTCCAGTATGAACTCTCATGTGCCCTGTAAGGTGTCCTTTTTGTGTGAAACTCTTCCCACACTGATCACATTTGTACAGTTTTTCTCCAGTGTGAATCCTCTGGTGCTGTTTTAAACACTTTGCAGAAATAAAAGTCTTTTCACACTCAAAGCACATGTACTCTCTCACACCAGTATGTATTTTCTGATGTTTTTTCAAATACTGTAGACATGAAAAACTCTTTCCACACAAATAACATGAATGTGGCTTCTCCTTTATATGAACTTTCAGGTGCGTTGTCAGGTTTGAAGCCCACAAAAATGTTTTCCCGCATTGATCACATGCGTATAGTTTCTCTCTAGTGTGGAAGTTCAAGTGACGCTTAAAGTTTGATGATTGTGAGAAACTTTTCCCGCATTGATCACATGTGTACAGCTTCTCTCTAGTGTGGATGTTCATGTGATGCTTAAAGTTTGATGATTGTGAGAAACTCTTCCCGCACTGATCACATGTGTACGGTTTCTCACCAGTGTGAACTCTCATGTGACGCTCAAGATAATGTTTGTATGTGAAACGCTTTCCACACTGAGTGCAGGTGAAAGATTTCTTGGCCCTTCTTTTCTTTAAATCTTTCTGTTTGGATTTTTCTCCACATTTGGCATGAATTTTCTCCTCAACGTCACTCAATTCTTCTTTCTCCTCATTGTCTTCAATAAATTCTGAAATAAAAGTAAAAACAGTACATTTTCATTAACTCATTTAAAAAAAAAAAAAAAACAGCGAAAGGACATAAAAATGCACCCTGATGTATCAACGGAAAGTAGACAATGCATTACAAAATTTTGATCATTTTGATGCAGTTTTACGTCATCTTCAAATTACTATTTTTAAAACATTATAGGCACAAATCTCATGTTTCTACACAGCAAAATCACCAGAGTTAAAATCCTGGTGTTATGGTGTTTTAGAGTAAAGTGTTAATGTTATGGTGTTGAATTAACACGGATGGTGTAAAAGGGATACTCTGACTGGTGAAACTACTGAGAGTCTGACCTCATTAACACTGGTGGCAGTGCGATTTTACATCCGGGACATTTACGTGGTGCCGGCTTCAACCAGCAAAAACTCTTCTCGCTGGCGCCATTTTATTTGAATTGCCACCCGGAGCGAAGAAGCATGTGTTTTTGAACTGGAAACATACAGAACGATTATTATACATTTATAATTGGAGAAGTGCATAAAGTAAGTGATGTATTTCATAAAGTTATGTAAATCATTGTTTTCGATTGAGTTTAGGGGTACTTATAAAAGTCTGTTCAAATTTATTTGATATGGATTTTAATACTTGACCTGGTTGATTGAAACAACTAACAAAGCTATTTAATAGGTCAGTGTAATTTATTTTATTTATTTGTACATTTCGTTAAATATCAAGTTCATGTAGCGTTGAGGGCTTGCTGCGCGCGCTGAAAGTTTTCTCACAGACGCCATTTGCTTCGACTCACGCCGCAGACGAGGCCAGTGCTGGAAATGTCGACAGTGAGTTTTCTTTAATCGTATTTGCAGTATGTAATTTATAATATCATTGTTTAAATGCAATATTTTCTTGACGTGCTGGCCCAAAAGTTTTAACTTTTCCCACATAACAGTTAACATCATTTTCTCCAGTTCGGGCTGCAGAGCATATAAGACGGCCTACGTTACGTTACAAACTGGGAAAAAAAACGCAGAAGGTAAGTTCTTTATTTCATGAAGATAAATGTTCCATAAATCGAAATAGTTTGATAAATCGTTGTTTAACATTGTGTTTAACGTTAGCTGTTTGTCTTAAAAGCCTGTTCAAATTTATTCAGACTTTTATTTATATGGACTTGCGTAACGTTACTTGAGCTGGCTGACTGAAACAACCACTTTTAGTTACTAGTTCGAATTAACCAGCTAATTTATGGGCAAATTCAGTTTAGAATATTGCACGTATGTAACTGTAATGTGTAAATTCTGTTAACTGTCAAGTTTGTGTAGAGTTCAGGACGTGCTGCGCGCGCTTTTACAGCCTGAAATTTCTCGAAGACGCCATTTTCTTTGACTCGCCATGCGGAGCGGCGAGGCCAGTGTTTCTTTACTTAACCAGCTAAAACAGCTCTCATAATTAAAATATCACTGTCACCCTGTCCTAAAAAGTGCCCAGTGTAAATAATGTACAAAGCCAGGGGTTTTCAAACTTTGTGGAGCCAGGGATACCTGACAGGGGAGAACATTTTCCAAGGACCCGTTTTTAATTATAAGTTAGTGTGGGGAGGGATAATAGTGCAACTTGTAGAACTGAAAATATATGGTATATTATTTCATGATGTCACAGACCTCACTTTGAAAACCCCTGTACTAAGTTATTATAAACATTAAAGTGACTCTCTGCACAGATGTTTTAAGACCCTTTTTTCCTTTAGGTTAACGTCATGTTTGTGAAAGTGCAGTTCAAAGACTCCAAGAAATTCATAAAGTTGCAGAATGGATTCACTTACACAGATTTCATAAATGAAGGTAAGTGTCCTTGTTCTTATCTTATTTGAAAGTATGGGCATTTGAAAGTATTCTCTTGGCCAGCATTTATGATATTTGCTGACACCTTAATTGCAGTGATTTGATGTGGTTCAGGGGTATATATAGATCAATATTACAATACTATGTCTATTTTATACAGCTTTATTAACTCATCAACCAAAGTATATAACAAACATTGCAATTGTGAAAATTTCACATCAATTTCACAAAATTTCAATTTCACATTTTCACATGTACCATAATAAGGACATTGAGGGAAAAAAAAGTTTTTGAAGTTTTTTAATAGTTTCTTATTGATTCCTTTGTATGTGAAGTAATCATTTAAGCATAACAAGATGCAAAAGTCACTCGCACATTATGTGCGCTTTACACACATCCAAAAATATCCAAGAAAGACACTTCTGTGAAATCAACGTTAATCATTTTTTTGTTTGTACATTGATGTATCAATCAATATTGATGTATTGTAACCCAAATTTTTAGGTATATTATTTAGTTTTGTTGTAATGGCTGCATTTTTTTGGTCTACAGTGCGAAGCAGATTTGATTTACAGACTGGAGCAGACTTGAGGATATATGATGAGTCCCACGCTGAAACTGATCAAGACATTTTGGAAGAGTTGCTAGAAGCAAACCCAAAATCAACATTAATCATAAAAGATCATAGTGAAGGTACTTTAGATCCATACATAAAATAGTGCAGTGACAAAGTTTGGTCACAATTATTGTATTGTTTTTTAATTAATTTTTTTGGCAGAGGAAGCAGCCAGTTCTTGCACAGATACACTGACAAGTCATTCATCTAGTGAACAAGATGTGCCCTCTGAAAGATGTGCCAAAAGGCTCAAAACGTCACAGCAAGATGACAGAGTTGGAGCAGCGGAGGAGCAAAGATCAGCAAAGGAGGTGACATGAGTTTCTCATGTTTTTAATTACGTTACAATTAAACAATATGATGAAAAACAGATTCAAGTTAATTCAATAATTCAAGTTACGGTAACACTTTAGAATACTGTTCCATCATTAATGAATAACTACACAAGAACACATGAGTAACGCAATATTAGCACTCTAGTAACTACTAGTATCTAACAAGCAACTCTGATTAATGAATTAGTAAGTGATAGTGCTTAGTCGAATGTGGTAGTTCACTATTAGCTAATCAGTAACTATTATTTTTTCATACCTCCCCAAGAACTACTGCATAGAGGTTCATAATTAATATGAATAATATATAATGTATAATTAATTCTAAAGTAAAGGTCATGGTAACCCACTAGTAATGACTCAAGTTTTACCAAATTCTTCAGAAGGAATTACTAATTATTTGGATCAGTATTCTAAAGTGAAGATCATGATAACTCCCTAGTAATTACTGAAGTCATTGTAAGCTTTTGAGAGTTTTGTAAAGTATTGGATAGTAAGTATTCAGGTGTTACTACATCCTTCTAAAGGGATTAATTATTTGGATCAGTATTCTAAAGTGAAGATCATGATAACTCCCTAGTAACGACTGAAATCATTGTAAACGTTTGAGGTTTTTGTAAGGTTCTGGTTAGTAATTCATTTTGCTAGATTTGGTAACTCTTAAATCATTACCAGTGGGTTACCGTGATCTTCACTTTAGAATACTGATCCAAATAATTAGTAGTTTCTTCAGAAGGATGTAGTAACACTTGAGTAATTAGTATCCAAAACATTACATATATCTCAAAAGCTTAAAATGACATCAGTCAATATTAGGAAGTTATGATGATTTTCACTTTAGAATACTGATCCAAGTAATTAGTAGCTCCTTTCGAAGAATTTGATAATTCTTGAGTCATTACTAGTGGGTTACCATGATCTTCATTCTAGAATTAATTATACATTATGCATAATTCACATTAATTATGAACCTGTATACAGTAGTTCTTAGTAGTTCTCCAGGAGATATAAGAAAAAATAGTAGTTATTGATTAGCTAATAGTGAACTACCAGTTTCAACTGAGCACTATTACTTACGAAATCATTAATCAGAGTTTCTTTTTAGGTAATAGTAGTTACTACAATGTTAATAGTGCATTAGTGACTTGTTCCTGTGTAGTTATTCATTAACAAAGGATCAGTATTCTAAAGTGTTACCCAAGTTACTTACACTCTAATCAAACTTTGAGTATTAAAGTTGTATTGGTTTTTGAATGACTAGGCCTGTCACGGTGATTTCTGTATTGACTTGTCACATGATGTATAAACATGACCTCAATAACTTTTGATGACACGATAGATTGCCCATTGTGTTTACATAAAAATGATTGTCCAATGGCACCGTCTCCAACATCTCATATACTCTTTAGTGATTCGCTGATTATTTGCAAAGTATAAGCATCAGAGTAAAACTATCATTTGGACGTGTTTTTACGTCGTCTTGTCTGTTCACTATTCAGTATTCAAATATTCAAGCGAGCATTGAAGTGCAAGAAGATTTCAGAACTTGTGCATGTTTTTTGTTGCACGTACACAGCCGCATAGAGAGAAAGTGAACAACACGTCTTGGCTACCAGAAAAACAGAGCACTCAGGGCTCCAGACTGCGACTAAAACGGTCGCATTTGCGACCAAAAATATTAATTTGCGAGTGAAGTTTTTGCTGTGATCGCCACTGGCGACTATATATTTACATGTTATGACTTAAATATTTGCATGCAATGCCTTTTTTCCTGATTGTTTTGCGATCACATCTTTTGTTATGTTCCCGTATTAAACTTAAAATTAAAAGATGATGCGCATCAAAGTTTTAGTGGAAAAAAGAGTTTGAAACAGTCCTCGTCTCTGCCGCACAGCAGCGCTGAATCACAGTCTGCTAAACGCAGCTCAGTTGTGCAGCGCCAGACCTGCAAGTGAAAGTGCAGAAAAGCTGTCTATTTCGTGCAAAACTTGAACAAACTACAACAGGTGAAGTTGTCATCTGTGTGGATACTGACAATATCGTCAACAATTCTCATTAATAATCATTACTAATATGGCTTCTTCTTACCAAAATCTTAGTCTATGCTGTGTTAATGCGTGAACTTCATATTATTTGTAGCGCACTTGCCGTCCAGTAATCGCAAAAGGCTTTGTGCTCTGTTACTTTTTAATAAACAAAGTATCAGCTTTAAAATGATGCCAAATTCATAACGAAATTCAAACAATACGGTTTTGGCACTCTTTAATGCAGCAGGTACGATCGCTTTAGCGCAAGTGAACACATTATCTCTTTCCATTTACTACTATAGTACGAAATGAACCTGAATTAATATCAAAAGGTAGGCTATTTTATAAGAGAGCCTACAGTAAAACTTACTGAAATGTCTCATGTAATCACTCATTCTGTGTCAAACTGCAGAAAACGTGTAAAGCTTGTAAACATTGCAACGTAAGACATTTACCTGAGACTAACCATTCAGTGTCCATAAGCTCATCAGTCAGCTAGAAAAATAACTATAAGAGGAGCATTTTGCTATATTTATGCACTATTGCATATTAATATTTTTACTTAATCTGTACATGATTCAACTCCTCTTATAAAATTGCATTTTACTAATGAAGAAAAACAGACTGAATGTGTGAAACCCAAACTACACTCAGTGGCCAAGTCATGCTTATGGTCCATTATATTAGTACAGATTTTGTGTAATGAACAATTCTTTGTGACTGTATATTTCAAGTTGGAAAAGACATTTAGTTCCCACTTTAAGTGAACCTTAGTTCCCAGGTCGACCTGATCATCTACAAGATGGATTAAAATTCTGTTAAAGTCAAGAAAAGATGAGACATAAACACATGACAGTATGATTGAAATGTTAAAATGTAGGAAAATAATAATAATAATAATAAAATAAAACACTTTTATTCTGTGGCACCTAAAAAAAACAATTTGGCGCCTAAGTTTTTTTCTTATAGGAGCCAATGGCTCCTTACTCAATTTTTTTGTCTGGAGCCCTGGCACTGTTTATTTCATTCATCTTATAACAATGTAAAATACTGTTACAGTCAAACCTGAACATTGTGTTATCTGTGTTTGTCTGTGATACCATTTCTTCCACATTGTGCTTGTGTAATTAGTGTAATATTTGTATAATCATGTTAATATAGACTAACTAATGAAAAAAGTCAGTAATATCATTTATCACAATTGATTTCTGGGACAATATGTTGCACCAAAAAGTATTTATCGTGACAGGCCTAAGAATGATATATGAGCAAACTATTCTTTTATTGTTTTAACTTAGATGGTGCTAGCTGCCTTAAAAGAAAAATCAAAAGGAGATGAAATCCTTGAAGAGTACAAGGCCACCAATACTTTGTCAAATGAGATGAGAAGAGCACTTGTTAACATACTGGTGGGGCACATGACAGAGAGACATGGGTAAGCTACATTTTCACATTTAAGATAATTGATTGTCATCTGTTTTTTTTTTGTTTTGTTTTTTTTTAAATGTTTTTGTATTCACCTAATAATTAAGACTGAGACAAAAATGTATCATTTAAATGTAAGACTGTTTTTTTTGTATGCATGTACTGTAGGATTGTGCCGATAGACGATAGTATCGTGTATAGACGATAGTCAGAGATATCGACGATAGCAGATGTCTTTGTCAATAGTTAAGACGATATTAGGATCATTCTCCTAATAATGTATAAAACTATTATTATTATTATTATTAGGCGGCATATTATTATTGGGCTATTATAAAATTGCCCCGCTATTTCACCTCAGCGTCGCACTTCACACACAGGCGCAAATGAGGATTAGGCTTCTCCTCCTCATTGGAAATGTTTTAAAAATGGACTTTAAAACTAGGCCAACTTCGAAATTGAACTGCAGGGTAATAAACCTTTAGTTACAAATTATGTCAAGAGTGCTAAAAGAGACATTTTTTTTTAGACATCTTTTCTTGAACAGAATGAAGATTACGAAGCTGCATCGTTACCTGCATTTCGTTTTCTTTACAGCACATTAACAAAAAACATTGATGCTTATTCTTCATCATCGTTATAAAATATGCAGTTAATAAGTTATCAGTCTAAAACAGGGTGCGCGGTCCGAAGCGGTGTATGACTGCATTTAATTTAACGTTACTCCAAAAATATGAACTTACCTGAAAATACTTTTTTCTTTATATATAATATAATGTAATATATATATATATATATATATATATATATATATATATATATATATATATATATAAAATACTTTTATCTCAATATTTAGTGTTAAACTGTTGGTCTTTAAAATAAATGTACTTTTGATTTTCACTGATTTTTAGACTGATTAAAAACTTCCACCCCAACGTGGCAAATTCGTAACAGCAGGATGTGGGGTCCTAATAGCTATCTATAGCCCTATTTGGACTGGATTAGTTTTACAAGGGTAGATGGAGTAATGTTAATTTACGACAGGACGTCTGTAATATTAATGGCCAATTCGCACAGGATAAGAAATCTCAGTAAAACCAGAGGTGGGTAGAGTACCCAAAAACTGTACTCAAGTAAAAGTAAAAGTACTTGAAGAAATATTTACTCAAGTAAAAGTAATAGTCTGAATAATTACTTGAGTAAGAGTAAAAAAGTATCGGATAAAAAAACTACTCAAGTAGTTAGTTACTACTTACTTTGGATCATATACTGAATATAGTCTGTTTTTATTTAGATATATAGATATTTAGGTAAAATTTATATATAAACACATACATATATATATGTGTGTATATATATATATGTGTGTGTGTGTGTGTGTGTATGTATATATATATATACACACACACACACTCACCGGCCACTTTATTAGGTACACCTGTTCAATTGCTTGGTAACACAAATTGCTAATCAGCCAATCACATAGCAGCAGCTCAATGCATTTAGGCATCTAGATGTGGTGAAGATGACTTGCTGAAGTTCAAACCGAGCATCAGAATGGGGAAGAAAGGAGATTTGACTTTGAACGTGGAATGGTTGTTGGTGCCAGACGGGCTGGTCTGAGTATTTCAAAAACTGCTGATCTACTTGGATTTTCACGCACAACCATCTCTAGGGTTTACAGAGAATGGTCCGAAAAAGAGAAAATATCCAGTGAGCGGCAGTTGCGTGGACGAAAATGCCTTGTTGATGTCAGAGGAGAATGGGCAGACTGGTTAGAGATGATAGAAAGGCAACAGTAACTCAAATAACCACTCGCTACAACCAAGGTATGCAGAATACCATCTCTGAACGCACAACACATCGAACCCTGAAGCAGATGGGCTACAGCAGCAGAAGACCACACCGGGTGCTGCTCCTGTCAGCTAAGAACAGGACATGGAGGCTACAATTCACACAGACTCACCAAAACTGGACAATAGAAGATTGGAAAAACGTTGCCTGGTCTGATGAGTCTCGATTTCTGCTGCGACATTCAGATGGTAGGGTCAGAATTTGGCATAAAGAACATGAAAGCATGGATCCATCCTGCCTTGTCTCAACGGTTCAGGCTGGTGGTGGTGGTGTAATGGTGTGGGGGATATTTTCTTGGCGCACTTTGGGCCCCTTTAGTACCAATTGAGCATCGTTTAAACGCCACAGCCTACCTGAGTATTGTTGCTGACCATGTCCATCCCTTTATGACTACAGTGTACCCATCTTCTGATGGCTACTTCCAGCAGGATAATGCACCATGTCACAAAGCTCAAATCATCTCAGACTGGTTTCTTGAACATGACAATGAGTTCACTTTACTCAAATGGCCTCCACAGTCACCAGATCTCAATCCAGTAGAGCACCTTTGGGATGTGGTGGAACGGGAGCTTCGCATCATGGATGTGCAGCCGACAAATCTGCAGCAACTGCGTGATGCTATCATGTCAATATGGACCAAAATCTCTGAGGAATGTTTCCAACACATTGTTGAATCTATGCCACGAAGAATAAGGCAGTTCTGAAGGCAAAAGGGGGTCCAACCTGGTACTAGCAAGGTGTACCTAATAAAGTGGCCAGTGAGTGTATACATACACACACACACACACACACACACACACACACTGCCGTTCAAAATACTTTTTTTTTTGTTTTGTTTTGTTTTTGTTTTTTTTTTTTATGTAATTTATTTCAGTGATGCAAATCAGTATTTTTATCAGCCTGATTTATTATCAATGCTGTTCTTTTTTAGCTTTCTATTCATAAAAGAATCCTGAACAAAATGTCACAGGTTCCAAAAAATATTAAGCAGCAAAACTGTTCCCTGTTGAAAAAAACCGCTTTTGCTGGTAAGGTATGTTTTGAAGCATGGGATGCTGGTTTGAGCTGATTTAAGCTGGTCCTTTGCTGGTTTAAGCTGGACATGTGCATGACCAGCACATGACCAGCTTAAACCAGCATAAACCATCATCCCAGCTTCAAAACATACCTAACCAGCAGATGCTGTTTTTTTTCAACAACACTGGTAATAAATCAATATATCTGAATGATTTCTGAGGGATCATATGACTCTGAAAACTGGAGTAACAGCTGTTAAAAATTCTGATTTGCATCACTATATTAAATTATATTAATTATGTATTATAAATGTATATGTTTATAACCTCTGACACGGAGAAGAGTGAAAACTCCTCACATGACCGCTTCTGAACATAATGAAACAAATCTTCTTCTGTCTGTTCTGCTAAATGTAAACAAATGAAGCCTTTATTTCTGCAAGCGTAAATATTGTGAAAATATCAATATTAATTGTGTCTAGGGAAAGGCATTCCTCCTGGAACTAACGCGGGTTTGGCGGGTGTTCATTTCATACTCTGTGACGGTTTATTTAATGAATAAATTATACATTGTATTTAATAATTGTAAGGTACATGTACAACAAACTGGTAATGTCATAATAGTATCGTGTACTGTAATCGAATCTCTACCTGTGGAACCGACAGCACACACAGTGTTCATCTAATAAAGATCTTCATAGCTAGCAAACCATAGCCTTTGCAGATTTGCTTTCAGCTGACTGTAGATCCAAAGCCACGTCTTCAGCGCTCTTGATGTTACAGCTCTTCAGTGAGAACCGCTTCAGACGATCAGCGCGTGCGGCAGAACTGAACGAATCATTCAAACTGATTCGCGAACCGATTCACTGGTTTGATCAAGCCTTCGAACAGAATTGACTCAAAAGAATGAATCATTTGCAAACGGGCATCGCTCATTGCCCAGAAAAAAGTAGACGGCGAGTTTGGAATAAATTGAAGGATTTTTAACTTGTATTGGATTAAGATAAAGTAACGAGAGGAGCGTCGCCCACAGTAACGAAGTAAAAGTACCGCTTTTTCACTAAAAATGTACTTGAGTAAGAGTAAAAGTACCCATTTTAAAATATACTCTAAAAGTATTAGTTACCCAAAAAATTTACTCAAGTAAATGTAACGAAGTAAATGTAACTCGTTACTACCCACCTCTGAGTAAAACTACCAGAAGTGGGAGGAGTAACTCGATTTACGCACCGCCGTCACCTCCCTGTCGTCATGTGCGTGCTACATCCATCGATTCATTAATTAAATTAATTAAATTATGATTGGATTCTGTTTGAAATAGACACTTACCTAAAGCTTTCGACCTTCTTTTTGATCTGAATGGTATGCATTGTCAAATGCAGAAAACATTCGAGGTTTGCCACAGACTTGTTCCATCGCCTAGAACGCAACTGAATGTTTCTTCAAGCGTGGGAAAAAAACGTGGAAAACTACTTTTAAATAGGAAATTACAGAATATTTACGTACATATTTACAGCTGGTCTGTTCGCACGGGATTAGTATTACCTGAGGTAATTCTTTCGGATCTTTTTACAGAAGGTAAAAGTCACCGTAATCTTTACTGACATCGTCCGTAATGATTACTGAGACGGGACTAAAATCCCTGAGAAGCTCTGGTAAAAATTACTTTACCCCACCTCTCCATGTAAAACTAATCCCGTCCGAATAGGGCTTATGACTGCTGTATCCAAATAGCCTATATTAACTAGCTGTTTTAAATATTTTTATATTTAACATGTTAGTTTTTCATTATGTTTGAAAGTATATTATTTAGGTTATTGGTGCTTCCAGGCTCTCTCTCTCTCTCTTGCGTGGTTTAAAATCACCAAATAGTTATGAAATAGCCTATGACAAATACAGAGAGTCTCTCTCTTGAGACTGCACGATAATATCGTGTATCGGCGATCTCACAGGCTGGCGATATGACGACATGAAAAATGACCATATCTCGCAACACTAATGTATTGCCACTTACGTGCTGTCCCATCCCATATATGTAATATATATTTATCTTTGGTAGGAGGATTCCAACCCAGAAGCAGAGAGAGCAGTATGCCCTTGGAATTGTGACTTTGTTTCCATCATTGAAAGACCCATTTTCCAAGAAGGGATATGTAAGAGTTTTTCCATGAAATTATTAAATGTTTTTACTTGAAGGAATTGATTGATAAGTGGAATCTTCATTGCTAAAATTCACACGACCTTATGTGACTGTCATTTCACCTGCTATAGATTTAGATGTATGAACGTAAAATGGTCCTTTTTTTCCCCCCCTATTTTACAGGAGCACTTTTATGATGCAGCAAGTGGAAGTGGTTATCTTGCTTGGCACTTAAAAACCGTTCAAAGAAACAACTCTCGTCACACTGAAAGTAAGAATAAGCCTAACTCTGAACAAGGAGGTCCAAACATCAGGAGAGACATTAGCTTAGAACATCAGCTTGAGGGAGATGCTCTTGTGGAGGCCATTTCACTTCTTGCTCATACAGGAGTTGAAGAAACCATTTTTGAAAAGATGAGACAGACATTTCGCTATCGCCAGGAACTTGTTCACAATGCAGATACGGCAACAAATATTCTAAAAACCTTTCCAAGGTTTTTAGACACCAAAGGATTTGTAAGTAATATTTAAAATGATTGAATGTTGCTTTAATTGCATATGTACGTGTCTAATGCTGATAAATATTTTCAAGGTGAACCAAGATTTTGTTCTTCTGTTCGATTTGGACGCATCCTCCAAGCTCTTGGAAAGGTGGGATGGAACCTTTAAGCCAAAAATCATTCAAGAAGCAAGAAACTTGACTAAGACATCTCCTGATGTCAGCTGAGAAAACCCCTGAGAATGTCACAGATTCAAGTAGGCAAAAATCGTCAATAAATCTGATTATAGTCATGCTTTTTGTCGCATTCCACGCTATAGAGTATAATAATGTTCCTTTTTTGTTGTTGCTGTTTTTTTTTTTTACCACAGACTGGGACAGTGATTTATCTACACTGCTTTTACTGGTTCACCTTCTTCCACCATCTGCTGGGCAAAAGATGGCTGCAAAAATAAGTGCCTCTGATGCAGTTGAGAAACTTGTGGTGTTTCATAAGGTATACTAATTTTTTTTTTTTGAATTTTATACTTACAATCAGTTTAAACCCTGTAATTTAATCAGTACTTTCTTCAGTTAACCAAACTTTAAAATTTATCACCAATTATAAGTAAGAAAAATACTAGTTAAGAATTTTAAAGTGTTTTTCTTGCATTGACTACAGAAACCATTGATTAATGTACCGGGGTCGTATCGTGTGAAGTTTACCAACCATCAGAAAAGTAGAATTTTTTATTTTTTTTTGAGGGGGCATGCACTTGTGTACTCTATTTTGAGTGTTCAGGGTTGCATTGGACAACAATGCTTTAGAATATACTGTATGTTACAGTTTGTTTCAAATGACAAAACATGTATAGTCTGAAAAATAAAATAAGATTACCAAGCGTTTAATTTTTTGGTCTATTTTGTTACCTGTAAAATGTTTTAAAAGACTAAAATTGGAAGGGTAACTTGTTTGTTTTTCACCTTTGTAGTCATGCTGCAGCATTGATGAGCACCTGGGGAAAAGCCAAAGTCATCAACCATATCTTCTAGCCATGGGGAGGAGTCGAGACAAGATTGACAGCTACTACATTGCTCTGGATAACAAGCTTATCCCTGATCAGACGGCTGGTATCTGGGTCCTTTGGATGAGCTCTTCAAAGTACACTACATTTTTAACACATCCTACGACAATGCTCTCATCAACTTCTACACTTTCCTGCAGACCACGGTTTATAACATAGATGTTGGAGAAAAAAAAAAAAAAAAAGAGTCACCAAGAGTGAAAGAACTGCGAGCTAAACTGCTGAATAGCACCTGAGCTGAAATCTTGAAAAAATGTTGCTCTGCTTTAGATGTGAAGGACCAGGCTCCCCTGAACCTTTTAAAAAGAGTTTTGAAAATCCATTTTAATTCTGAAGCTAAACGAGAAGTTTTTCAGTGAAAGATTTTGTGAATAATTAATGATAGGTAAGACTGAAATGTTTAACTCTTGAGTCAGTGTTACTTTATTAACACTTTTGAAAGTGTAAATTTAACTTGGGCCAGTGTGTATTTATATATATATATATATATATATATATATATATATATATATATATATATATATATATATATATATATATACACCAGTAAAGTATTAAATTAACTCTCATAAAGTTGAATTAACTCTGGCGATTTTGCTGTGTATAGGGAGAACTATTAAATATGTTTGATCAACAACATGAAGGATCTGAGGATCCACAAATACAAACTGTTACATCAAGAGAGTGACCATACATTTGTGTCATTTTAATTTTCTTGTTTTCATTCATTTAATCATTTATAATCATTAGTCATTTATGTAATGTATTGTTTTTTTTTGTTTTGTTTTTTTTTTAGCATTTACCATTTATATAATTTATTCGTTTATTTTATGATGTTTTTATATATTATATTTCTTATTATTTTCCTTGCTTATGTATTTCCATTGTTTAATCTGATGATTGTGAGGTTTCATTAACAGTTTTGTCTATATGAATAATATAGGGAATGAGATGTTAATGTGTTTTGGGTATTGACAACCCTGTTGACTTTTTGTTCAGACACCAAACAAAATTAATGTTTTCTGACAGGACCTGGCATCCGGCACTGGATCTTAATTATCTGCTGTGGAGACTCGATCTAACATACATTGTTAAAAAAAAAAAAAAGTAGCCAGTTCATATGAACTGTCTCTTATTATTTGATGCTTCATCAAAATTGTTCAACAGCTCTAAAGATTTTTCCTGTTACAACAAACCAAAATATAAAACTGTGTGAAGTTTTATTACTGTCAGCATTATTAATGAAGAAAGAAGAATAAACACCAACCTGTTTGTTGTTCAGTATCTTCAGTGTGTTTGATTCTGCAGGGCTCTGGATCTCTCATCTTCTCTCTGTCCTCTTTAATAAACTCAGTCTCTGCAGATTTCAGCTCTTCCTGATGATTTGATGCTCGTCTGCACTCGTGAACTGATGGGAATATTCCAGCATTTATTGCTGAATGTGTGATTGTTGTGGGAGGAGCTTCTGAACATGAATTTCTGTTTGGAAAAGCAGATTTGCCAAAATCAACAATAAATCAAAGCATTAAGATCTGTATCTTTGTAAATCATTAAATTACTATACTGAACCACTCACTGCCTTAGCCTACATCACGTCTTAAAGTGGCCCTATTATGGATTTTTGAAAATGAGCTTTCGTGCAGTGTGTAACACAGCTCTAAGTGAATGAAAGCATCCTGCAAAGTTTTAAATCTGAAAGTGCACCATGTATAAAGTTATTGTCTCTCAAAAGAAAGAGTCGACTCTGAATCATTGAAACGAGTCGTTTTTAAAACAAATCCCAATCCGTTTCATGATGACGTCAACATGAAACATTAGCATATTGCCCGCCCACTTGTTGGTCTTTTAGAGTTGGTCTGAATGAAAATGCAAACTCATTCTTTGCCACTAGGTGCTTTCGGAGCAGTAAAAATAGCGGTTTCCCTGGTAACGCTGTACACAAAGCAGCACTGTGCTCACCTGAACGCTGCTTTATCAGGCATTACAGGCATAATGAAATGAAAGTGAGACCAATCGCTGCAGATTAGCATCACACAAAGGAGGCGTTTGGAAAAATGAATCGTTGAGAGAATCGTTTGGGAGTCTTTGAGCAAGTAAGACAAAAATAAATGTATATTACACTCTAAAAAGCCGCTGGGTAACTATGGGACAGAACACGCGCTGGGTTGTTTTGACCCAAGTGCTGGGTTTAACCATTTGACCCAGAATGCTGGGTTGTTTATTTAACCCAACCAGTGGGTCAGGTTAACTGTGTTGCTGGGTTAAACATTACCCAAACATTGGGTTATTTGTTGTCTCATTGCCTTGCTACTTTTATATTTACCAATATTATTAATAATAATAAATAATCACAAAGGAATGTAAAATTATAATTTTTCTGTAATACAATTACACAACACAAAAAAATATCAATTTAATGAGTTTTCACATTTCTTTTTAAAACAATGTATTTCACAACACTTCAGCATGTTATTCTTATTAAGTGAGGGTCATTTTTTAGGATTTTTTACCCAAACAAGGTCTCTGAGAACCTGACACATTGCACTTGTGGAGAGTTCAGGAAGGTTGCAGTTCTGGAAAATGATGGCGCTGGAGACTAAATGGTTCCTGATAGTTTCTCACCTAATTATTCACCTTAATTCTTCATTCTTTTGCAGTTAACGTGTCTTTTCTTCTCCACCTTTTTTTTTTTTCTGACTCTGCTGACCCAATGAGCATTTCGCTGTCCAATGGTCATGCCCTAACTTTGCAAATTCTATTATTGCATTAGCATTGCATCCTTCTCATGGGCATTTAAGAATTTCTGACTTTTAGTCTGAGTTAAATCTCTTTTTTTTGGCTCATTTTATCTGTAAAAGAAAACCTGCCTAATAATTTGGCACACCTGAATATAAGGAGTTTTTGACTTCCAGCCTTCATGGACAATTATATATCACTTATAAATGATTAAATACAAAGTCAATAGTAGTTATTAAGATTGATGTGGTTTGGAATTGGTAATATGTTCTTGGAAAAAAATATGACCAGAATATCAACTTGCCTAATAATTCGGCACACAGTGTGTGTCAACCTGTTGTTGGGACTCCCAAAACCAAAATATGAAACTTTCATTACCCATAATAGGGGCACTTTAAGCAAATAACAGCAACATCATGCTTAAGGGACTGTCCTCAATTACTTTATCTCAATTACCTCCATTTATACAAGTACATTACTAAAATTCTGTAATTCACCAAAAGGTTTTTTTTTTTTTTTTCACATTCCAAAATTGTAGCTCACATTCAGTAAGTCAATTTGGCCACTAGCTTTTACTACAACATTGTAAAAATCATCCATGTGAATGAACGATTGGACATGGTTTAGGTTTTTTTTTTTTTTTTTTTTTTTTTTTTTTCTCACTATGGCTGGAATATGCTGATGGTCCCTTAAACATCATAAGTGATTATCCAGTAGATATCGAAACTAAAACTAACTTTATCACGTTATAAAATTAAGTGACTATAACAAATTCGATCTGCCAAAAATAAATCTCAAAAGAGAATTAACAGTATAAATAAAATCACAGTAGCAAAAACAAGGCAGTGTCTAACTGAGCAACTCGGTAATCAGCAATTCATCTTTCATAAACGGAGGAACATTAGACACAATTTTTGTTTTTCTGTCCGACATTTGCGAATTGCAATTCATTGCAGGTGTGATTTTAATGCCTGAAAGCCGTACAAAACTTACGCATTCTGAGGAAGATAGCACTGCTCAGTTTACCTCACATTCCTGCTACCCTCAAACTTAGTTACGCAAAATAAAATATGCAGGACATCAAAGAGCAAATAATAGAGAAGAAACAGAAGAAAAATAGGACTCACATCCTCTTCTTCTTTTTTCTCATTCTTAAATAGAGCATTACCACAATCTACTGTGGGTAATGGATCAGAAACTTACATCCCTGACAATAAAAATCTATATTCTATGAATTAGTACTTTTTAGAAATTGTATTAACAAACCATCACCTCCTACTGGATTCAAAAGCTCTTTGAATGTTAATTGCTGTTCACCATTCTTCTGAAGTTTGTCAATTAGTTTACTTCTTTCCTCTGTATATCAATGACTGAATAAGTACATGTTCCACTGTTTCTCTGACTCAATCACACAGTCCTGTTGATGTTTTTCTATTGTTGAATTAAGTCCTGTGTCTCAGCCTGAGTCTAGAAAGAATACAAACTTCCTTCCTCCTACCATTGCCTGTATTAAATGTAGATGCCTGCCCTTCTGCTCATTATCCCAGCAAGATTGCCAATTTTTATTTATCTCCCATTTTATTATTATTTGAACTCAGCTTTACTATACATCATTTGCATATCTGTACTTTCCTTTGCCAGAACTCGTTTTGCTATATTTGTCTGCTTCCTCATTCCCTGCCGCTCCTGTAAGTGTAACTTATTTGACTGTTGCAACATACAGGTGCATCTCAATAAATTAGAATGTCGTGGAAAAGTTCATTTCAGTAATTCAACTCAAATTGTGAAACTCGTGTATTAAATAAATTCAGTGCACACAGACTGAAGTAGTTTAAGTCTTTGGTTCTTTTAATTGTGATGATTTTGGCTCACATTTAACAAAAACCCACCAATTCACTATCTCAACAAATTAGAATATGGTGACATGCCAATCAGCTAATCAACTCAAAACACCTGCAAAGGTTTCCTGAGCCTTCAAAATGGTCTCTCAGTTTGGTTCACTAGGCTACACAATCATGGGGAAGACTGCTGATCTGACAGTTGTCCAGAAAACAATCATTGACACCCTTCACAAGGAGGGTAAGCCACAAACATTCATTGCCAAAGAAGCTGGCTGTTCACAGAGTGCTGTATCCAAGCATGTTAACAGAAAGTTGAGTGGAAGGAAAAAGTGTGAAAGAAAAAGATGCACAATCAACCGAGAGAACCGCAGCCTTATGAGGATTGTCAAGCAAAATCGATTCAAGAATTTGGGTGAACTTCACAAGGAATGGACTGAGGCTGGAGTCAAGGCATCAAGAGCCACCACACACAGACGTGTCAAGGAATTTGGCTACAGTTGTCAAATTCCTCTTGTTAAGCCACTCCTGAACCACAGACAATGTCAGAGGCGTCTTACCCGGGCTAAGGAGAAGAAGAACTGGACTGTTGCCCAGTGGTCCAAAGTCCTCTTTTCAGATGAGAGCAAGTTTTGTATTTCACTTGGAAACCAAGGTCCTAGAGTCTGGAGGAAGGGTGGAGAAGCTCATAGCTCAAGTTGCTTGAAGTCCAGTGTTAAGTTTCCACAGTCTGTGATGATTTGGGGTGCAATGTCATCTGCTGGTGTTGGTCCATTGTGTTTTTTGAAAACCAAAGTCACTGCGCCCGTTTACCAAGAAATTTTGGAGCATGTCATGCTGTCTTCTGCTGACCAGCTTTTTAAAGATGCTGATTTCATTTTCCAGCAGGATTTGACACCTGCACACACTGCCAAAAGCACCAAAAGTTGTTTAAATGACCATGGTGTTGGTGTGATTGACTGGCCAGCAAACTCACCAGACCTGAACCCCATAGAGAATCTATGGGGTATTGTCAAGAGGAAAATGAGAAACAAGAGACCAAAAAATGCAGATGAGCTGAAGGCCACTGTCAAAGAAACCTGGGCTTTCATACCACCTCAGCAGTGCCACAAAGTGATCCCCTCTATGCCACGCCAAATTGAGGCACTAATTAAAGAAAAAGGAGCCCCTACCAAGTATTGAGTACATATACAGTAAGTAAACATACTTTCCAGAAGGCCAACAATTCACTAAAAATGTTTTTTATTGGTCTTTTGAAGCATTCTAATTTGTTGAGATAGTGAATTGGTGGGTTTTTGTTAAATGTGAGCCAAAATCATCACAATTAAAAGAACCAAAGACTTAAACTACTTCAGTCTGTGTGCACTGAATTTATTTAACACACGAGTTTCACAATTTGAGTTGACTTTTCCACGACATTCTAATTTATTGAGATGCACCTGTATATAATAACTGAAGTATCTCCAAGACAATATCTCGTCTAGTTTCAGACTGTTGAGCATCCTGGCATAGTAAGGTCGAACTTGAATCTGAGCATATTAGTGTTTTGTTTAGTCCCTTTTCAAGTATTTTATTCATTGCTATCATAATTTCTCTAAACACTGACACATTTTTTTATATTCTTTTCCCTCCTGCCTCTTTCAGCCTGGGGATTAAGTACGCCGACCCACCTGGCCCTTCTGTGATTCCTCAGATGTGTCTGTAAAAACTTGCATATTTTGTTCATATTTAGTCCCATTTGTCAATTCTGCCTCTAATAAATCCTGACCTTTATCTTGTCTTGTTCCCAATAAGAATAAGTCTATTTGTTGTGCAATTTGAACGAGTAAAGCAGAAATCAGTGAAGTCAAAGGTCATTGCATAATCTATTACACTTTAAGCCCACCGGCAACTATAGTTGCCGCAGTTGATAGTTGTCATTTTACTTTTGTAAGTATTTTTCTAGATGTTATCCATGTTTTATGTCTCAATGACATGCAAGCTAACAACCAAATAAAGGACTTCAAGGGGGAAAAAAAAGGTATTCACTTCCTTCCTGTCACATGAGGCTGTCAACTTCCTACTCCTATTTTCAGGAAGCATGGAAAAGGCAAACTCTCCCAAAGAAAGATCATTTTCATGTTACTAATAAGTATTTTTTTGTTGCCATATATATACATCTACATAATCATGAAGGTCTCTAGGATTATCCAAACAAAACAAATCTTACAAGAGATCTATAGTTTTTTGTATACTTAGTCAAAAGTCCAAGCGGCAACTATAGTTGCCGGTGGGCAAATGACTTGTAAGAACATATAACATATATCATGGGGAAATGGGGGTATACTGTTGCTAGTATCATGCTACTCATGTTACCTTCTTGTTAAAAACAGCTTGTTAGCATCATGCTAGCAACATGCTAATCATGCTAACATGTTAGTATGTTGGTAGCATCATGCTAATCACATTAACAGCTTGTTTAAAACATGTTAACATCAAGCTAGCAACATGCTAATCATGGTAATTTTGTTTTAACATTTACTTGTGTTAACATGTTGTTAGCATAATGCTAACACAATTCACATGTTGTTAGCATGTTGTTAACATGATGCTAACACGATTAGAGTTACTATTAGTGCCTAGTGCCGAGTTTTCCCACGGCAAGCACCACTCACATTTTCTTCAGAAAATATACAGTGCCCTCCACTAATAATGGCATCCTTGGCAAATATGAGCAAAGGTTGGTTGTGAAAACAAATCTGCATTGTTTATGCTTTTGATCTTTCATTCAAAAAATTCACAAAAACAATTGAAGTAAAACAATTGAATGTGGGGAGAAAATCTCATGATGAAATAAATGTTTTTTTCTCCAATGCATGTTGGCCACAATTATTGGCACCCCTAGAAATTATTATGAGAAAATACATACAAATACAAAAACATATATATATATTTTTAGCACACCCAGGTGACTAGGAGCATGACATTGTCCAGCCATGACTTCCTGTTCCACAGGATTATAAATGCCAATTGATTAAAAAAAAAAAAAAAAATTCTAAAGCTGACTGCCTCTGTTAGAAATCTTATAATGAGCTGTGGTTGGATCTTCCATCAGGACAATAATCCAAAACAAACATCAAAATCAACACAAAAATGTGTCACTGAGCACAAAATGAAACTTCTGCCATAGCCGTCCAAGCACTCTGACCTGAACCCTATAGAAAATGAGTGGGGTAAACTGAAGAGAATTTCTAACCCCCCACCCCACATGGCCCAATCCCATTTTGTGAATTTTTTGAATGAAAGATCAAAAGGATAAACAATACAGATTTATTTTCACAGCCGCCATTGCTTATATTTACCAAGGGTGCCAATATTATTGGAGGGCACTGTACATATATTTTTTAATTATTTATATATTTTAATTTAACTTTTTGATACACAATGCCCTGTTGGGGCAACTTAATGGCTGCACTTTGTTCTGCACTATGTTCCACCACTTTAAGACAAATGGATTTGTTGTTTGTTGTGTATTCATATTCAAGAGATTATAAGCTAGATGCAGCTTTTTTGGGTTTGCATCGAATGTTCTTCGACTTTTATACATAATAAATTTGTTCATGAATAAAGATTGATCTGTTGAAAGCAGTTATTTTGAGTTAGATGCCAAATGTTCTCCTCCTCTTCAAATTTGACATTGAAGGGGTACATACAACATATTTGCCCACCGGCAACTATAGTTGCCACACATTCAAATGCGATTTTCAAGAAAAAAAAAAAAAAAAAACCTGTGGAAAATAAATGCAGAACATGTTCACATAGGACACTATGAACACGACTATATGCATGAAACCATTCAGAAAAATTTGGGCACAAATGGGTTAATTCTCATTCAAGTCCTCGGTTTATGTTTAGGATATGTTTTCCTCGCGTGCTTGTTGCCTGCTGATCTAAGTGTTTAAGACAGCAGACACACAAACAGCACTTTACTCGATGAAAACAAGGCAGAAACAACCTCGCATATTGTTGCATAAACATACTATGTAAAGTGTATTTTATAATTGCTTAAATATGTGAAATACTGTGAACTGCTCACCTCTGCTCAGAAGACTCGATGCTGCGTCTGAAAGCTGTGATGACTCTGTTCCTCCCGAAAGTGATTTCAGACAGACTTCTGAGGCATGTGAGACTGAGAGAGAAAAACACAGAAGCTCTGCAGTGAGAAAGCAGTTCAGTACAGTCTCTTCTATACCTTCAACGGTATCTTCTCAGACTAGCTCTAACTACTCATAGCCTTTGCCCTGTTAAAGGAATGCTGACAGAAGATTTAGCCACATACACAGAGAAAACAGCTACTATTTACACCTGTGCAAATACAATATGGAAAATAGAAAATGAAAATATAGAACTGTCCATCACACTACAACAGGCCACTAATTTATCGCTGGAAATGACATCAAAAGTGGAAAAAGCTGGTCAAAAACCTACATTGTGATTGCGTCTGCAACGCTTTTTCGGTTGCAAAATGGGAGATTTACACCCTTAACACCTGCATTGCAAAGCAAAATATACACGCAGCTTCTCTAACGTTCTGCTTATCGCAGCAGAAACATGTGTTTCCTTTTCGGCTCACAGGATGTAAAAAGTCTATTGTCACTCACAGACGGCGCTGAGGCCTTTCTAAGTTTAAGACATTAACCTTGTCTCTTACAGTTTCTGATTCAGAACAAAAATCACTAAATACAATCATTTCTTTTACCAATCTCGTTATTCCTTCTCGTTGCCTAATTAATCTTTTTGTCTGTTTTGCTTTGGAGACGATCTCTTCATAGTTCTGTCCCGTTCTTCTTTCTTCTGCGTTTTTCCTTCTTCTTTTGTTTCTTAAATGTCTTTGTCTTGTGTCCTTTGCAGATCTTGTACTATTAAAGCACTCATGTCAATTTCTTGTGATTGATTAGGAGAGTGCACCTCATTTATTGGATCTATTGCATTGGATACAACAGTTATAAAATTTAATCCTGAATTTTTTTTTTCCTTTATGTATTATTTTCTGTATTTAATTTTACATTTATTTTTATTATTTTTAAACTTTTACTTATTCTTTAATTTATTTTTTAATATCTATATAAGTTATTCATTTATTTACAGTGCCCTCCACTAATATTGGCACCCTTGGTAAAAATGAGCAAAGGCAGCTGTGAAAATAAATCTGCATGGTTTATCTTTTTGATCTTTCATCCAAAAATTAAACTGCCCACTTGTAAATAACATATCTGTACATTCATTTTAAACAATTATATGTTTTCCCCCTTTTCTTCTATTTCTGTATATAGTGCATTATTTAATTTTCTGTTTTTCTTATATTAGTGTTATATTTCATCTCTACAGTGTAATTCTATGTATGTTTGCACTATGTCCGTTCTTTCTTCTGCACTGGAAGCTCCTGTCATCAAGTCAAATTCCTTGTGTGCGTAAGCATATTTGGTAATAAAGCTCTCTCTGACTTCTAAATGTTCACACATAGGAGGAATAGCTTGATCTTCACAGTTCAACAATGTTTTAAATGCCTTCTTGTAATGTGATTCATGCACATTCGACGATGCTCCTTAAATCTGCACTAATCTAGTTTTGCTTTGTAACAAACTATTTACAGTGTGCAGACTAACGCAGAAAACAATTTTTCACATTTAGTCTAGAAACACAGTAAGTCTGAGGATCTGCTGAAGTGTACAGAGAATGAACATAATTACAAACCATACAGCAAAAACATCATACAAACTAACAAAACAATACCAACAACACGGGTATGTGAAACACATATAAATATGTATTAAATTTAATACCTTAAGCGTACCCTTTGCCAAAATAAATGAGAGCTGAAGGATTTTCTGCAGCATTTCGAATCAGAGGAGCAAATAACTTACAGAGAAGATTTACAAGCCATATCACAAACCATACCAACCTCTGAAAGTGAAATATCCTATTCAAACTGTGGGATAATCGTGGAAAACGACTAATAGAACTGATCAGCTATCAGTAACTCTAAAATATTAATACAAAAACAGAACACTCTAGAGATTTCGATCTTAACCTAAACTTAGCAAAATACTTGAGAAAGGTTTCGAGTAACATGTACACAAGTTCACAAAGCTCTGATTTTATACGGGTCAGAATCTGAAAGACTCAAAGTGACAATATTAATATTTCACTAAAAATGGTTTTACAACATCAGAATATTAGCACATGCATTCACGTTACTGTGTCCAAACTCCTCATATAGCGTGGGTCAATCACGAATGGTCCAGCTCTGTGAATTAAACTGCGGCCTTCTTCTTCTTCTTCTTCTTCTTCTTCTTCTGGTGTTAATGGCGGTTGGCAGACCAACTTGAATGGTGCATTCCCGTCACCTACTAGATAGGAGTGTGGAGCGCATAATGCTTGGGAAATTGGAAAACGATAACACAAATGACAAAGGGGGAGGGGACAGAGAGGAAAGGGGAAAAAAACACTTTATTTTAATACAACTGTATCTTAAATTCTATTGATCAGTCTTATTTATTTTAAGAAAATAATTAATTCATTAAATATTCTTGATTGATTTGGGCCATTTCCTAACAGAACCTGAGGTGACAAGTTATTTATACCCAAAGATCTTAAAGCTTGAATTAGTTGAAATCTTGCTCTTTCATACGCATCGCAGTCTATAAGTACGTGTTCTATTGATTCAGCATGACCACATTTATCACAATTTCCAGTTTCATGCTTCCCCATTCTATAAAGACACTGCAAACAATGACCAATACGCATTCTTGACATTAAAACGTCATCTTTTCTATTGCCAAACCTTCTTTCTAGACCTATCTTCTCTTGAAAGTGATAGAAGTGTCTACCTTTTATTCCACTACCCCACTCCTTCTGCCATTTCTTTCTTATTTCTTTTGTAATTAACCCTTTTACTTCTGTTTTACTCATTGATATTTTAATGTCAATTCATGCATGTTTCAAAGCCTGTTTAGCCAGATGGTCTGCCTCCTCGTTTCCTTCCACACTGTTATGTTTGATATCCCGAATAAGGACCAGAAACCCTCTAATTCACATTCCTAATTATCATGATAAGCTGCAATATAATTGCCCTCACCTCTGAAATCAGGATCTGCGGTCAGAAGATGTGAAATCCTTCCCCGGTGTCCGAGTCCGCTCAGCTGGGTTCGGTCTTCCTGAGGCTCGAAGGAAGTCTTTCAGTTTCAGAATAATAGGTTACCAAAATAAATCACTCAAGAGACGTGTCTTAATAAAAGTTTAACACATCACCATTTGTATTGGTTTTGCTTTATTAGTAAACAATAACTCATAAGCAATAAAATGAAAGTAACAGCGAGTAAGTCTTCACCATTGGAGTGCGGCCCCGTCTGGAGCTCTCCTTGGCTCTTTATAGCCTTGCATACAATTTGCGTTAATTTCATAAAAAACCTCCCTGCATTCTTCCATTTATAGTAATCTTTTTACACACACATATGAACAAGACACATGACCTTTATCTCACTTAGTACAGAGTGCCAAAAGTTCAAGTGGAAGAAATGCAGGGGTTATAAATACAATATGAATGTCTTCATTTCTGCTTAAGCCTGCAAAAATATTTGTAACACCTCTAGAAGCATAGTCTAAGTATACATCATCTTAACCACTAAGCAACACCCACATATGGGTAGAATACAAATTGTATGAATAGATAGAAATTCCATCTCACATATTTAATGTGAGATGCAGCTTCTCTCTTTACATAGTCATACAAAGCAAATAAACATACAGCGACTAAACCACCAGCCTTCAACACTTATAGTTTTGGGAACAAAATGTGTGATCTGAAAACACATCTGAAACCTTCTACAAATTTAGAGATGGAGCTTTAAGTTTCAAGGATTTTATATTACTAGCTAAGGTTTGTAATTCAAGATTAAAATTACTGTAATCAACCATCTCTCTTAATAGTTTCATTATTTTCTTATTCAATGTTTCTTGTTTCCGCATCAGCTTTATTATGTTTCTCATTTTAATATTTAGACTCTTCTGATGATCCAGGTCTCTTTTTGCTCCAGCGGCACCGCTCCACTTTCTCTTGTTTTTTAATTTTCCGGCTCTCTTCAATCTGCAATCCTTTAATGATCAAATCATCAAAATCAATATTTACTTTACTTGAATCATTATTACTGTTTCCAATAGAGAATTGATCAGGGAATTGTGTATTTATAGGCCCATTCTTAACAACACCCATATGTGATGGTACCCACATGAAGTTTACTATAAATTCAGATTGTCTTATTCTAAATAAACTCTGCATCACTTCAAATATCATATCTTGTCTTGCTGTTGCAATTCCACTTAACAAGCTATTTAAAACTGACAGGGAGTCTGTGCAAATTACTGATTTTATTGGTTGTACTTCTATCCACTGAAGAGCTAGGAATATTGCTATAATCTCTGTAGTAAAAGCAGATAAATGATCTGATATTCTTTTTGATATTTTAACTTTGAATTTGGGTATGTAAACTGCTGCTGCTGTTATTCCAGATTTAGGATCTTTAGAGCCATCTTTGTATATTTGTACTGTGCTTGTGCTATAATATATTTGTTCAATGTATTGCTGCACTGCTTGTTAATATACTCTTTTCCTTGTTATGTTTTTCTTCATATAGTTGAATATCAACTACAGGCATAGGGAAAAGCCAAGGAGGAATTGCTGAAGTTGCCACAGAAGGGGCTGTATCAATGTCACTTAATCCCGTACTCTGAGCCTCCTCATTGGCTCACAGCACGCCGTCATCTGCATAGAAGGACCTTCCTATACCCATGTTTATCTGTGTAAATGTATCATTAATCATTAGATTGAACAGAATAGGACTACTAACGCTTCCTTGAGGTGTTCCATTCTCTACTGGATAAATCTGAGAAAATGCTGAACCCACTCTAACTTGTATATTTCTTTTAAACAAGAAACTCTTGATCCAATTGTACATTCTTCCTTTCTAATTTTATTAAAAGTCCCTCTTTCCACATCATATCATATGCTTTTTCAACATCGAAAAATACTCCTACTAACACTTCCTTGTTTACTTGTGCCTTTCTTATTTCAGCTTCCAAGCAGATCACAGAGTCCATTGTGTTTCGCCCTTTCTGGAAACCACTTTGGTATGAGGAGAAAAGGTTTTTCTTCTCAATGACATGCACCAATCTGCTCATTACCATATGCTCCATCAGTTTGCAAAGATTCGATGTTAATGCTATGGGCCTGTAGTTATTAGGTTGAGTATGATCCTTGCCAGGCTTTGCATTTGGGACCATGACACCCCCAGTCAGCTGGTAACTTCCCTGATTCCCACACCTTATTAAAGAGGCTCAAAATGATATATAGTTAATTCTCTGACAGATGTTTTACCATCTCAGATGTTTTTAGCCACAGCCATATCATCCTGCAGCCCAAGACTGGTTGCCCACTGAAGCTAAGCAGGGTTGAGCCTGGTCAGTACCTGGATGGGAGACCTCCTGGGAAAACTAGGTTGCTGTTGGAAGAGATGTTAGTGAGGCCAGCAGGGGGTGTTCACCCTGTGGTCTGTGTGGGTCCTAAAGCCCCGGTATAGTGACGGGGACACTATACTGTAAAAAGAGCACCGTCTTTCAGATGAGACGTTAAACCGAGGTCCTGACTCTCTGTGGTCATTAAAAATCCCATGGCACTTCTCGTAAAGAGTAGGGGTGTAACCCCGGTGTCCTGGCCAAATTCCCTCCACTGGCCCTTGTCAATCATGGCTTCCCAATAATCCCCATCCACTTGATTGGCTCTCTCTCCTCTCCACCTGTAGCTGGTGTGTGGTGAGCGCACTGGCGCCATTGTCCTGTGGATGCTGCACACTGGTGGTGGTTGAGGAGAGACCCCCACATGATTGTAAAGAGCTTTGGGTGTACAGCTATACACAATAAAGCGCTATATAAATGCATTATTCATTCATCTCATAACAAATATCATCTCCTCCAAGAGAAGTTTGTTTAACCCCTGCCAGAGCTTTCTTCAACTCATCCGGAGTAAACTCTGAATCTGACGTACATCCAGATGGTTCTTTTTCCTCCAGTAACTGAGGGTTCGTACTCATGATCTGTTCTCTATACCTCCTCATTCCTTCTGATAAATTTGAGTTAATATGCACTTTAGCAAACCTTTCTGCTAGCGCCTACACTTTTCCACTGTCTGATATTACTAGTCTATCGTTATATACTAAGACAGGTATATTACTATTTCTTTGTTTTCCTCCCATTTTTCTTATCATACTACTTACTTCAGTAATGTTAATATCTTCACCAATATTGTTGCAAAATTCCCTCCAATAGTTTCTCTTAGACGTCCGAATTACTCTCCTCACTATGGCCTGTGCTCTTTTATAATTAATAAAATCGTTATAGCTAAATGATCTTCTTACTCTCTTAAGTGCTTTATTTCTTTTACTTATTGCCTCACTACACTCCTCATTGCACCATGGAACGGCTTTCCTCCTATTACCAGCCTTCTTCTTTCCTATTACTTCTTCAGCAGTACTCTGGAGAACTTCACATAACTTATAATTACAAACTTCTACATCTTCCATAGAATTATTAAATTTTCGCCAGTTGGCTGATTTAAACTTCCACCTTGGCATTCTTTCCTCCACAGTTTGTGCTATATCTAAACCAATCGTACTGCTGATAGGAAAATGATCACTACCGGCTGTACTTTGATTTATTACTTTACAATCACATTTTCCAGCTAAACTTTCAGAGACTAATGTCAAATCTAACCTTGAATATTTTCCCTGTGACAAATCAACTCTTGTATAACTTCCATCATTGATACATACTATGATACATACTAATCCTCCCCAATCAGGCATGTCTTCTATGATCACTCCATTATAGTCTGTGTTAGTATTCCTCCATAATGAGCTGTGAGCGATCAGATAGCAGTGATGTCACTTGCAGTCTTTTTTTTTTAAATTTAATTTATTAATTGTTTTTTAAATTGAAACTCTCATAAGAGCCATAAGAGAGACGGATCCTGATGCTTTCGAATCGCTCTCACAGTACTGTGGTGTCATACACTGATCATTCTGCAGCGCTGCTTCAAGTCAAACACACCTTTCATTTACAGATGTCTGATCCAAGAAATAATCATTGACTTTTGTTTAAATTAAACATAAATATTTTAAATACATTTCTGTATAAAATCAGAATGTTTTTCATACATAATAAAATATTTCTGATTCTGGTTTTCTGTGTTTGCTTGAATCTCTTCATCCACATGCCTCTGTTTGAGTCTTTACCGAGATAAATGTGGGTCAGATGACAACATTAAATTAAGAAGGTAAGTTCAGTAACTCAAATATTTATTACAATATAAAATCAGAATGTTTTTCATTTGTATACACCATAAAATCAATGTATTTCTGATACTGGTCTTCCTACATTGTCATTAGTATTCAGTCTCAGTTATTAAATTTAATAGATAATCTCTCTGCAACCAGAAAATTAATTTTGATCTACAAATTCTTTATGATTTTGAAATATTCAACAAGTTATTTCCAATCCTGTAATTTGAATATCAAGATACAGAAGTTTAACAAATGCTCTGTAATTTATCATGACTTTACAACTTTACAGTTGTTTACATTTAGATATAAGACTAGATAAAAAAAAAAAAACATAAAAACAAAGATCCATTCAGTTCATGGGTCCGTGTACTTTTGCGTCCATTCATTTTTAGTTTTTTAACCCAGAAATGAAATACGGAAAATGCGATTTCTTCTATAATAGTTAGAACTCTGATGAATAGAATAAGCAGGGACAAACTATTTCATTAAAAATCGTAAAAATGATATAAAGCTCTTTTTTTTGTAATGTATGTAAATGCTAAGTTTAATTTCTACCTTTTTTGAGTGTTTCTATACAGAGGTAGCTACCATAACTGCTTTATGAAAACATTTATCTTCGATATTTAGTGTCCCGCAGCAGCAGAGAGCGCCGTCAGCGCAGCTGAGAAGTTCTGCCTTCAAATACACACAATACACTGAAGCTTGCAGCACAGCCCCAGCAAAAGTAATTACCATGAATGTGTCCGGGGGAAATAGTAAGGAGATATTTGAATTAGTTACTAATAAAGTGTTTCTGTGTCAGTGTCGCAAAGATGAAGATGATGATCCTGACTCGCCATCTCCTCATTAGACGCGCCTTTGAAGAGAAGTGCATCTTCACGGATTATAATGAAAGAGTTTTTGTTATCGATTTGATTTATTTCGTTAAGTAGTGATTTAAAGCTTTCTATAGATATATTTATCATGTCTGTGGGGCATGTATTCGCTGACTTTCGGTCATTTTTGTGAAGCGCGCTCCTGTTCAAGACCAGACGGCAGAAAGCGCATCGTTTTCTTAAAAGCACGACGTTTTGTTGATATTGTGAGTGCACACAAATAAAAGTAGACCCTTTACAGTTCTGAATGATGTATTACTCTTATGAGCAAAAATTACGGCATAAGTTGTTTCCATTGAACAAAATGCAATTGATTGCGCTGGTGCCTCCATGTCCTGCGCTTTAGCTTCAACTCTCCACACAAACTACTGGATGCAGCGCACATTTGTCTAGGTTTAACGTTTAGACATTGTTGTATGATTGAACTGTTTCAGTAGGTTATATCTATAGATTTTATTTTAGGCAAGTCGTGATGATTTGAGAAGGCTAAATTGATCAAACGGCTACGATCATCCTGCTGGCCGCTTTGTCGTTACTTTAAGAAAGAAACAAACTTATTTAACGAGCAAAAAAAATGCTCCAAACGTTTTTCTAAATTAACTTAGCCTAATAAAAAAACGAAACGAAATATAATCACTTTGCCATTACATACAAAACTGAACTATTTTAATATCTGAAACAGTAGGCTATTATAATCTGATTTGGGAGAAGGGGAAAAAAAGACAATGATTTCAGATTTTCAAATGATTTCAGAAGCACCCTCAGTGATTTGATTCAGGAACCAGGCCTGCCTGTATCTGGAGATTATAACTTTATATATTTCTATATTATATTTCTATATTTACCCCATATATTAAACCGTGTGTAGCGCTATATCACTATATAGCCACTGTACTTTGAGCAACCATGCATGGTCCTCTCCGATACCGTGACCCAGATAGCACACAAAATTTTGACAAAATTATATCCCAGTATATAATTTCATGATGATAAAGTTCCCAGGATTCTGCTATGTCTATTTTAAAAATCATATTTGTATTAAGTCTCTGCATTGTTCCAAAGAAGGCTCTAGTTCTCAACTGAACGTGCAGGAGAAGCATTACTAAATTTGGCCAAAGAAAAACTGTTAAAATCTACATTTTTCTATATTAATTTGTGCATTTTTCAGTTTTGGTTTTCAGCATAGCATTTAAAAATACAATAACCATTCTTTTTTCATTTTTTTGGTCTGGGTTAAAAAACGAAAAACGAATGGACGCAAAAGTACATGGACCTTCATGATATACTTTATTATTTACATTTGTTTTCTAATGTGAATCCTATGGTTCTGGCGAAAGATTTTTATTTTGGTCTGTCAATGTGAAGTCATAAGGCTGCGCGCGCTCCGGCTGTGATTCGGCTGAAGAAAAGTGAGTGCTTTCAAACATTAAAGTGCATATTGCAGGCTAAAAAAATGTTCAAATGAATATATAACCTTGTATGAAAATATCATATGAACCGTTATTGCAGGGTTTGAACATGTTTTACAAGACGTGAGTGCACGAATTTAGAAGAAAAAGTGACGCATTCCTTGACAGTTCTCAAAAAGCGCTTTTTTTCAACATCGCGTCATATTACGTCACGAGAGGGAGTCGTGTGCAGCACTCTGTTGGTATTCAGTGTGAGTCAGTGTGTTTTAGGTAGTTATTTTTATTTCAGTTTATCATCGTCATGGTAAATTATTGTGTTTGTGGAGGTTACACAAACTCCAGCCTGTCAGGACATCGGGTCCACAGGTTTCCTGACAAGAAATAGGACGGTATTATATCTTCTGGGCCTCGGTGTGTTTGTGGAGCTGAAGAGACTTAATGCATCTGCTTCAAACAACGCGGTGGTGTGTAATTTAGCAATCACTATATACCAGAAGATTATCATCCTGGCGATATGATGCAGTTCAGCATGGGATACCGAAGCAAGAAGTGAGTGAGACTCAGAGCTGGTGCGGTTCCTTCATCGGGTCCCGGTGTTGTGCCCAGTTCTGACCCCTGCCAGATTATTACCCCCCTAGTATTGGTAGGTTTAGGGTTATGTGTGGGGGAGGGGTTAGGATTAGGGGTGGGGTTAGGATTAGACAATCAGGTAGCGATTTCAACGAGGGGGGTAATAATTTGGCAGGGAGTCGAAAATGGGCACAACACCGGTCCGCCTGTTGTTCGGCCGCCGGCGGGAGACATGATGCTCTCGGATCCTTCAGAGATGCTGCTCCATGAAAATGTCAACTGTGCACCATAAGACTTGATTTTTAACATTTGACATTTTAACATAACCAAATCAGTGAACATAATTATTTAAATAATGAGACACAACAAGATGTGTATAAGTTGTTGTAAAGCAAGGCAGCTAGCTTGTAAGCATTAGCAATATCGTTATATTTTTAAAATCTGTGTAAAAACGTTACCATATGAGAAGACATAGCTGGTAACCTCAGTTTGCTAATATTGTAACCATCAAGTCTAGTGACAGCTTAGTAACATTGTTTGCACAGCTAATTGGTCATTTTTTTGTCATGTGGTGTGTTTATAAGGCTTTGGAAGATGGGAGTGTGAAGATCTGAAGCAGTGAAGGAAAGCTGTTATGAACCACCTCTACTGGACTGCAGCTTCTGCTCCTGATGGAGATGCAGATGTGATGGAGGCCGAGTGGAAAAGCATGGTCAGCAGTGAATGTGATCTTGTGTTTGCTTCTCCCAGCATATGCATCAGTCTGAGAGAGGAATACTGCAGGACACCACAGGCTCCACGAGAACGCAGCACCGTCTTGTCTTCCACTACACCTGCTCCTCTTTCCAGATCCCTCCAGAGGATCAACAAGATCAGGCTGTTGGCGTGTATCTAGCACAGCATTCACCATTTAACACACTTCAACAACACATTAGTGTGATACCCAGACTGAAAGATTGTTAAATGTTTTTAAATGGGTCCAATGGTAAATTTTTCTTTCGGTAGTATATGCAGGGTTCCCACGGGTCCTTGAAATCCTTGAAAGTTTGTGAATCTGATTAAAAATTTTCAAGGCCTTGGAAGGTTTTTGAAAATAAACAAACATGGATACAGGTCCTTGAAAATCCCATATTATTCCCTCTGGTCCGCTAATGTGTTATTTCGCCAACACTTTGTGCATACTAGCTTGCTTGATTTACGTTGCACATTTATGCGTTACGTTAAGTGTTTCCCACGTGAGGTACTTTGTGTTGTTCGTTGCCATGACGTTCACACGCACACGAAACTACTAAGATGGTACCTCAACGTTTCACAGACACACCGTGAAACATTGCAAAAATAGGCTGAAACCGCTGAAACCTGATGCCTGGAAAATGCAAGTTTCAAGATATTTGGGTCACCAAAGAAAATTACAGGGCTCTCAAGTCTCACGCATTCACCGTAAGACAAACGCATTTCAACCAGTTCACACGCTCTCACGCCACACCTTGTATTTCTCACAAAGGGATAACTTGTCCCGCTACAATTAATATACCATTAATATACCGTTAATAGATGAGGGAATACGGAGGTAAGTTTTCTGCCGAGTTCATAGCTCTCTCGACTCTCGAGTTATAGAGTTAAATGCCACCTACCAGCCAATCAGAAATTAGGATGTTGTTGTTTCCGTTTAAATTAAACGATTTTGCCGCAAGCGCGTTCGTTACTAAGCAACACGGATGCGCGCGCACATGGAGTGTAAATTGGAAGAGAAAGATCCGATGAATGCTGTAGGTAACCCCTTCATTTATTTAGTTTTTTTTCAATTTTAAGATTCCTCTACGAAATCACTTGCCTGTAAAAAGATAGTGAGAGCTGATGTTGGGGAATATAGCCAAATTCGCGCTAAAGTATTATTGATGCAGTCAAAAAAAATAAAAATAAAATAAAAAACTCTCCAACTGCTTTGCAACCAGAAGCTTTAACTTAGGTTTGGCTTCCTGAAAGGAAAGTACTAGAGATGTTATAACAGTTGGTGAATCTGATAAAAGACAGACAAATTCATCCAAATAAAATAAATTGTTTTACATATTTAAAAAAGGATCAAAAATACAAAGAAATTTGGCCCCAAACATGCCAGCTGAACAACAGTGCTCAATGTACTGTACACACACAGTAGGATTACAGAACTTGTCCTGAACATGTATGTCAAGCTCTGTGTGTGTGTGTGTGTGAAAGAGAGAGAGAGAGAGAGAGCACATTTCAGCTTATGATTTTTTTTTTCTGTTGTGTTTGTTGCACATCTTTATGCCTTGATGACAGGGGTGGGGGCTCCCATATAAAGCACTGAGGCTTCCCCAAATTCAAATTCAGATGCAGTGTTTTCCATGGTGGGTTTGAACAAAACCAAAACTAGAAACACTTTGGCTCTGGATGGAACGCTGTTATCATGACAGTGCTTTATGTGGGAGTCCTCTACCCCGTCATCAGGCATCAAAATGTGCAACAAACATTTACAACAGAAAAAAAGAAACAAGCTGAAATGTGTCTCTCTCTCTCACACACACACACAGGCACACAGTTTGACATACATGCTCAGGGTAAGTACTGTAATGTATATGTGTACAGTATGTACATTGAGTAGTGCTGTTCAGTTGGCTCGTTTGAGGCAAAATTTCTTTTTATTTTTGACACATTTGTATTTTTAAATACATAAATCTTTTTATTTTATTAGAATGAATTTGTCTTTCATCAGATTTACCAAATGTTATAACTTCTATTTGTGCTGGTCAATTATGAACAATAGGTAAAATTGAACTGCTAGCAAAAACTTGGGTGCTGCAAATATTTGAGCTGCTTTTCGCTATAACTTGAGAGCCCTGAAATTACAAAGAATGGCTTGCCAGAGATCCAAATGATGTAATGTTGAATTGCTTTGCTTGTTAAGATAATGTAAAGCCATGAGGCAAGAAAAACTTAAAAGCATATTCATATATCTTAAAACTTCTGGTTACATGAGCCTAAGCTCTTTTCAATAAAATCCATGCAAAAGTTAATATCAGATCATTTTAGAATACAGTATAGTATATACCAAATATTATTAAATTTTATGCAAAACAGAAATACGACAAATATCAGATTTCTGTCACATGGCCAAAAATAAATGCAAAAAAAAAAAAAAAAAAAAATTGCTTTTTTGCATAGTTGTGTTTGACACATGAAAACTGTAACAATGTATCTTACAAGGTGACGTGATGTAACCTTTGCTCTCACTTGAAATGTGTCCCCACATTAAATCCTTGAATTTGAGGGTATTGGACCTGGAAAGTCCTTGAAATTGCTTGAATTTGAAGTTAACCAAGGTGTGGGAACCCTAATATGTTTGGTGCACACATATATATATATATATATATATATATATATATATATGGTAATTATATATGTCACGTGACTAAGGCGATTCGAAGCATCGGGGCGTGTCACAAGTGTTTCGAGATGTGCTATACCTGCCGAATCTGCGTTTGATTGACAGGGTCGGGAACAAATCACAAAATCGCACATCTGTCTCAACCTAACTCCCACAAAGTATAAAAGTGGAGTCAACGCATCTTCACTTCGTGGGTTTTTGTGAGAAGAGAAAGATTTTGCGATATAGTGATATTTATAGTGCAATTTGGTTATATTTAGGCTAGATTAAAAGTTATTATTAAGATATTGATAGATATGCTGTAGAGATTGACAGATAATTAGGATAAATATACTGATACATTCATATAGGCATACATATACATTCAAATAAGATAGATAGTGACAAGCACAGCAAGTTAGAGATAGGATGTCATAGGCTAGTTGATACATAGATTATTACATAATAATGGAAGCTCCACGCAAGAGATACCGTGCATCTGTGGTGTGGGAGCATTTCCATTTGGAAACACAAAATAAAGTGAGATGTATGTATTGCGATAGGCAGCTAGCCTACTGTAATAATAAAGCATCCATGATGCGCCATTTGAGGAGCACTCATCCTGCTCTTTTGGGGGGTGCAGAGGATGGTCACATTGTCCCTGTAATTAGGCCTGCTATTGACACTGCTGGGCCATCTAAGCAAGGTATGCATTGTATGAAATCTAACTCCGATCACAAAGTGTTGAGTCACTGTTTAGAAAATCCATATTTTTAAATAAAAATCTTTATATGTAAAAAAAAAAAAAAAAAAGAAGTCAGACATGTCTTTTATTAATGTCCATTTTTCATGACCAAAATAACATATTTATTCACAAAGAGTTCATTCAGATGTCAGACCGATGTTTCAACACATTACAATAACAGAACAATAAAAACAAATTTTAAATGCTTATTATAATTATATGAATTAGTGCTTCACCCAGGATTCGAAACAAAGGTGACAACATTCCAGTCGAGAACACTAACCACTCCCCCAACGGCTTACAAAACATACGTTATTATTTGTCAATTCGTCTAACTGCTTCTCTATCGAAGCTGTTTCAGAGCAATACTTGAAAATAAGCACCAGGTGTCACCGTAGAGACGGGTGTCGAATTGTTTCGAAGCCTCGACACATTTGCTTCGACTGTTTCAGTGTTTCACGAAGCCTCGCTCTGCCCACCACTAGTTCAGACAGCAAGCCTCAAAGCCTGGGTGCAGAGTCAGACACTGCACATCAAGTGTGGGGGTCACATTCTCCACTAAGACCTGGTGTGTATCTTAACTCCCTGCAGCACTGACTTTCCTCAGCTGTGACCATGGCCTTGCATTTAACTTAATGAAACAAAAAGGTGTTTATCTCTCTCTCTCCTGCGGTGATGAGACACCACTATAACACGTAACGTTAGTGTCGGATATTAACGAGTGTGTCGCCTGATCAACGCTTATTAGTTTCTGTTACTGGTAAGTATCAATACTCATAGATGACCAATACTAGCTTTGCTATTGCCTGATTACATTAGCTAACGTGTGTATATCTGTAAGCTAACACTGGTCTCTCACCAAGACACCTGCCCTGTTCTCCTCTCACATCAACTCAATGTGTCTCCTTTGACCGTTGTTCTGTCTAATCCTGGCCTGTCCTGCTCTCTTGGCTGCATAGCAGGCTTATAATTTTATCTGTGGTCCGTCATACGAGTGAAAATAAACATTTAAACTTTCCTCAGCGTCTGAGCTGTCATCGCGATCCATTTCTTTCCTATGGTTAAAATGGTCCACTCTCTCTCTCGTTACGTCACTTCCGGTTTTGGCGGTTTTCAGATGCGGAAGTAAAATTCTCTCACAAAAACGACTCAAGAAGCCTTAATAGTGTATTTTAAAGAAAATCTAGTTCCTACATTATTTTTTTATACATCGACTCACTGGAGTCTGTAACCTGGAATATGCCCTTAAAAGCGTTTAATCAGTACTCGTTTAGAGAATTGTGTATATAACTGCTACATTAAATATTACCTAATGTTTAACACTTTGGGTCTTTATCTATCTAGCAGACATTAATGAAGGATATTTTCTATTAAATGTTGCGCTCCCACACGAGTAACAGAAAAGCTGCGATTCATTTCGCTCCCAATTTCGTGAATCAGTTGAATTCAGTAACAAGTAGTGATGGAGAAAACTCCGAGTCAACTGAATCAATTGATTCACAAAATGATTCAGTGATTCGAATCAGCGCACGCTGTCGACTCCTGCTGATTAAAACAGTGTAAATACAACAAGAACAAACACAAAAATGTTAAATACTTTTACAAACCAACTGCAAATGTTTTCATTAAAGCAGAATCTGCTTTCTGTTAATTATTCTCATCTTTAACAGGACAAAGTATACAAACACAGAAAAACTCCTGAAGTGACAGATCCACGTGACACACTGTTATAAAGATGTTTATTAAAGAGGAGAGTAAAGATGTGAAGATTGAAGAAACATTCAGAGTCAAACATGAAGATACTGAGGAACAAACAGGTTAGTTTTCATTCTCAAAGCTGAACTCACTCATTTGATCCTGATTAAAATGTCCAGCTCTACAGAAATGAATGATATTGTTGAAGAAACTCATGACTGTTGTTTTAAAGTGTCATGAAACCCTAAAACACATTTTTTGTGGCGCGTGCATGAGAGAGCAGTTTCTGCGCTGAACGCCGCGATGAGTTTAAAGGGTTACTCCACCCCAAAATGAAAATTTTGTCATTAATCACTTACCCCCATGTCGTTCCAAACCATGGCGCTGACACAGAGGAGATGAATTGTTGAATAAAGTCGTTGTTTTTATTTTCTCTGAGTCCAGTCATGTTTATTTATATAGTACTTTATGCGATAGATAGCCTTAAATCAAGCAGCTTTACAGTTTTAAACATGAAAAACCAGTCAGTGTCGATTTCAGTTAGAATTACAGCTTGATTTTCTGTTATAAAGCAGCTCTCCAGTGTGGAGCTAGCTAATGATAACATCTTTTTATTAGTGGGAAAAACATATTATTTCATTAAAGGTTCCATATTGTCAAAATTTTAATTTCCTGGCTTTTTTTCATGATAACTGAGGTCTAGGGGCTATGTAACTACCAAAGTTTCAAAACAGTCTTAAAAACTACTCAGTCACAGCCTTCAGACACCACCCCGAGCACCGCCCACCGTCCCATGCATCCTCCAGCCACAATTAATCACGACAATGTACATACAATTACAAATGATTATAAATCATCAGTTTGTTGTTTTACACACATGCACACAGACATCGTGCGATGCAAGAAAACTTCAGACGCACCCATAACGACAAAAGACAATACTTTATTAAACCTTTTCTGATAAGAAGTGTGCGCTGAAAATGCAAGCATTTTTGACGATGTTTTGATTATCATAACCCTATAAGGTATTTTAAGAGAGATTATTTTGTGAATAAAATAGTTTATCCAAAAATAAAACGTCTTACCGCTTACCTTTATTTTGTTTCTTATCCATATGACTTACAGAAGGAGATGTCAGGCAGAATGATGTCTCATTCAGTTACTTTTTCATATAGCTGATTACATGGTGAATGAGAGTTTCTCTGTCTGTCATCTATTTTGTGTGCCAAATATATATATTTGCATAAATTAATTGTATAATAATTGTAAATACATAATATGACTTTCAATAGCTGAAGTGATTACCATTATATATTTGTTAGAATATGCATAACTCAACATATTAACTAATTCCAAAAGCTGAATAATCAGTCAATGTCTACTGATTAATCAGTGAAATAATTGACGATTAATCGTTCTAATAATCGTTAGATAAATCAATTATCAAAATAATCGTTTGTTGCAGCCCTATTTAAGAGTAGGGTCTATTATACGTAAGCCTTCACTTTGAAATTAGAGGTGTAATTTTTCCTGTTTTACATGCCAAATTGTGCGGTCATCATTTTTGGCCATGCTGTCATAAAAAGAAATTATGAACACATGCAAAAACAAAGAAGACCAATGAAATGTAAATAACTTATGTTGTAGTCAATGTGCCAGTGTTGCCAATTTAGTCATTTTGTCTCTAGATTTAGTAACTTTCTCATTGCTTTAGAGACTTTTTTTTTTTTTTTTTTTTTTTTTTCAAAAGCCTAGCAACAAAATCAATTTCTTGGACAAACCTTATCTACATTCAGAGACTCTCCCATGACGTCATAAAGGTGAGTTTACTGATCTATATAAATATAAATATAGATCAGGGGCCCGTTCTTCGTACGTTGCTTATTACATCTGAGATGATTTGAAAGATGCCAGATCTTCTAATCCTGATAACTGATCTCTGGCTAATTTGGTTCTTCAAACGAATTTGCGTATTAAGATTAAAATATCTGGATTAAGTTGTCTAGGATTACTGCGTGTTCTCGCGTTCCCCGAAAAGGGCAGATGTATCGATCCTCGAAACCGCGATCAGCAATGCAGTGATTGGCTGGCAGCAAGACAGCAACGTAATGACTCATGAATCATATCATTAAAAAGGACACCTGACGAAAAAGTTGACAAATTTCAATAGCCTACCTTTATAAGGAAACAGCCAAACGAACAAAACTGCATAAATGTTATAGGCTAATAGATCAATTAAATGTGCACTGTTTTTAATTTATTTAATTCATGATTCATACATGATTCCCAATTATTTATATTCATGATTTCTAGTATTTTTACAGGCTTTACATTTTTATTTCAATGTTGTAATTAGCAATTCATTTAATTTAATCTTTTAATCAGATTTCTTATGTGACAGCACTAATTGTAGTTTCTTAGAGATCAAGTTATCTGCATCTTCTGCTCCATCAAGCCACTCCCATAATATCTGTCATCACTCAAATTAATGCAGGACTCAGATTATCTGTATAGCATGTGTGTAAGACTCCAATACAATTATAAAGTGATTATTTCATCACTAATACATCTTTCAATGAGTAAAACTGCGACGTACGAAGAACGGGCCCCAGGGTAGGGTTGCACCAGCCATTCGTAAGTTCTTACTTAAATTAGGCTTAGTAACTACTAGCTAGTTTGTAACTAAATCTATACATTATTCGGTTGCACCAGTTGTTCGTAAGGCAGGACGTAGCTAGTAGTTCGGAAGCTCTCCGTAAAGTAATGCGTAGTCGCATAATATGACGTTTACCCTAAATCATCCAATAGAAACCTTCAAATAGGCGAGCAAAACTTGTTTAAATGCTATGAATGTTAATTTATCTTTAATTCTAACTTCTTTTGCCTCACGTATACTAACGGTAAAAAACAAGTTTCCATTAAAAACTATACATTAATAACATTAGTCAACATGTAAGCTATTTTTATATGTAAATAACATTCAGAAACTGTATTTGAAATAAATAAGGATCAATACTTACTGAAAGAAACATAAGAAAACATAAGAAATGCAATTTATTTATTATTTCATCTGACATGCGCAAACATGGACCTAAGCGCACAGAGGCGCGCTGTAGATGGGGTGTTGAAGACACGCTAAAAAAGAAACAAAGTACGTTTATTCACATATTGTTCTCCCTCTCTTAATATGTACGTTAGTGTAAATGTCAGCAGCATCATATATGCCTAAAGAATTGAAGGTTGTCAGGTAAAAGAAGAGCATATTGATGCAGTTCACTCAGTCTGCTATTTTATTCCAACCGTTACTCCTGATCAGACAGGAGTAAATATTCCTTCCGTAAATATTTAGTTTATACGTAGAGTTACACTTCAACTAAGTGTAATGGTGCAACGCAAAAATATTTAGTAGTGCGTAAGTTGTAACTTAGTGCCCATTTACGTCAAAACTAGGCTAAGTTGTAACTTACATACAGCTGGTGCAACTGGCCCCAGGTCATCTAGCAACATTAAGTGACCAGTTTTAGCTACTTTCAATTCAAAGCAGTTGGCAACACTGGTCAGTGTTTTTTTTTTTTTTTTTTTTGTCCTTTGTATTTTAATGGTTTAAGTGAAATATGGGGTCATTAAAAATAAAAAAATCCACACATCAGTTTTGGCCACGGTTGTGTTTGGTGGGGTCAGTGCCACAATATGTAAGACCCCTGCTTACAGTGTCATCACCGGTGCATTGCTGCATTTCTCCAATTTTCCAGCCAAAAAAAAATGTAATTACTACTTTCATTTCTGCAGTTAGAGCATTGACTTGTTGAGTGGAAGAGGTTATTAAATTTCTTACTTCGTCAGTTACAAAAACAAACACACAAAAAAAATCTTTTTGATCTTGACAGTCAAGTTTGTATCATTTTTATCAACTTCATATCATCATATAACTCCAATATCTTCGTTGGAAAGTGTTTGGCCGTTTCTCAATATGCGTTCTTATGCGATCTAGCGTCCTTGTGTTCTCGCTCTACGCCATCAGTAACCGTCGAAGTTCAGTTCCAATACTCAAGAACGCAAGTACAGAGGACACATGAAAGTGCCTGGATGTGTTCTTGATATCGAGGATGCATCGAATGTAGACTTGAGAGAATCGAAACGATAAAAATCCCAGAAGACGCTGCGGACGACATACAGAAGCCTTTAAACTTTTCGTTCTCGCTGCAAGCGCGCAAATACGTGACGGCTCGTAAAAGTAAACATTTGTCGTTTTGTTTTACATAATTTTAATAAAGTGAGAAAGCCTGTTGTACTTTTTATTGTCATATTACAAAAATCATTTTCACAAATACACGCTGTAAAAAGCTAAAAATCATATGAAATATAATAAATATTTTAAAAGTATTATGGCATTTGTTTGTGATGTTATTGTGCATTGTGTGCTGCTGTCTGGCTTCTTATAATCTGCTGGTGCACTGTTAGTTGAGCAGCAAGAACACAGCGCATCTCAAATCTCACAAAGACGTGTTCTGTGTTCTCGCGCCCTTCTGAGTTTGTTCTTTCAAGGAAGCCTGGCAAGACCGGTCTCCACGAGAACACAAATCCGTTCTCTGCGTTCTTGGAATTGAGAAACAGCCTTTGTTTCCTCTTTGCTGCCATCTTGTTACTCCTAACTAGGTTAGGAGACCTCTTCAGCTCTCTTAAATAATTTAGGAGCTGAGACTTAGTCTTAACACTTAAGAAGAAGAGTGATTCATGAAGGTTCCTAAGTCTAGGAATAAGAGTAAAATTACGTCATTCTGACACACTTAGGACTAAAATTTTACTCTGAGCAGCTTTATACATACGGCCCCAGATCTTCACTTCTGAGTTTCCTACAGGCGTACTTGGATATTGTAGGTATTTTGTCTCAAAACTATATCACTAATATCATCAAATTTATGTGTACTTTTTTAATACCCTGTGAAGGATATACTTCTACAGTTTAAGTGTTTCTGATAAAGTACTTAATGCATCTTATATTTAGAAACTGAACATCATTCACTCCTAACAATGATAGATGAGTAACACCTGAGTGTGCTGTCATTATTTTTGCTGGTTGATGAAACCGAACCTGTACAGCTTTAATCAGTGAACCATATTTCTTTCTTATGAAAAGAAAAAAGCTCATACAAAGATATTTAATATTTAACTGGAAATATCACAAATGCTCTGTAGTGAACTGAGAGCATTTCACACTTGCTTATATAAGACAGAAGATCTGTGTTAATGATAACTTATAAATCTGTGACTCTGTGATTCATCTCTTACAGATCCACGTGACACTGTTATAAAGATGGTGTTTATTAAAGAGGAGAGTGAAGACAAGAAGATTGAAGAAACATTCAGAGTCAAACATGAAGATACTGAGGAACAAACAGGTTGGTTTTCATTCTCAAACTTTCTCATTTGATCCTTATTAAAATGCCCAACTTTACAGAAAGGAATGATATGAGTTTTGTAATTAAAAAAGTTTTATTTGACATGGAGCGGGTCGCCTCATGTGAACAGACATGTTGTGGTCACATGACACATTACCTCTAAAATGAGCACTGAAACATAAGCAACTAAGATTATACAATAAACTTTGTTCTTTTTGTATTATCATCACTTTGAATAATGGGAAGAGGTTTTGAGATTACATTTAAGACCTCCTTTAATCGCTCAGCGCATATAAGATCTACATGTTGTTGGTTTTGATGTTTGTTCTTTGTGCCATTAAATGGTGTTAATTTGGATTTGTCTTTTTTTGCATTAGACCTGATGACACTGAAAGAGGAGAGTCAAGAACTCAATAAAAAGGAAGATAATTTTCAGCATGAGAAATATGTTTTCATGACTGGAGAAAAATCATTTAGTTGCTCACATGCTGAAAAGACACAAAAAAGAGCTCAAGAGACAGCAAATAGAAGTTATTTTACCTGCCAACAGTGTGGGAAAAGTTTCAATAGTAAAGGAAGCCTTGAAGTCCACATGAGAGTTCACACTGGAGAGAAACCTCACACATGTTATCAGTGTGGAAAAAGTTTTACACAAAAACAACACCTCGATGACCACATGAGAATTCATACTGGAGAGAAACCTTTCACCTGCCAACAATGTGGAAAGAGTTTCATAAAAAAAAGAAAACCTTAATAAACACAAGAAGATTCACACTGGAGAGGAGCTGTTTACATGTGATGGACGTAAAGTTGCTCTTTAACGTGTGCGATCACAACAATGTGATTCGTGTTCAGTGTGTCATGATTAAATTCAAATATGCTTTAATTCAAATATGTGACCCTGGACCACAAAACCACATATTTGTGAATCGGAATATCAGATTGTCCATGACATGGTAAGCAAGTTTGTGAATATATTAAATAAAAAAGGAAAAATGAAATAAAAGCGATCCATCTGTCATACAGTATTATTGTCGCTGCGGTGTGTTAAGTGACAATCATGACGCATCGCCATGGAAACAGTAAGGGCAAACGTTCTAAATTAATGGTCGCCTTAAAAAACTTTTATTTTACCACTTTTATTTAGTGTACAAATTGAATTTGTCATTAAAATGCCATTAAGTGTTAATACTCTGTCAAATAGCTTTATGACAGCATCATGATTGTTATTCTTGATCTCAACTACAGTGGTACAAGTCAGACTTCTCTATGTTCCTGTGGCTCATTGCGTTAGCAGCGCAAAAGGTCGTGGGTTCAATTCCCAGGGAACACACATACTGATTTAAAAAAAAAAAAAAATGTATAGCCTGAATGCTTTGGATAAAAGCGTCTGCTAAATGTAAAATGTCATTAAGTGTTAATACTCTGTCAAATGATTTTATAACTGCATCAAGAATATTTTTTCAGCAGTGACACAAGTTGGACGTCATTAAATGTTAAGTGGTGTTACTCTGTCAAATCATATTAAATACCTTAACAAAATTCAACAGACATGTCAAAAGATTATACTTAACTTAATGTATGTGAACAATACATAAATATATAAAAAGTATATTAGCATCATGCTTTTGCCTATTTCCACAATACAACTTTTAACACACTTTAAAATAATTGTAATTTAGTATATTTTCTAAAATAATTTTTTTACAAAAATACACTTGAATTGAAAGTTCTGTTTATTTTTTATAAGTATATTTATTTGCACTTAACTTAAATATATTTTATGAATATTTTTTAACTGTGTGCTGAAATTGATTATTGTAACATTGCATTGAAAGTATACTTTCAAAGTACATTATTAAATAACCTGAAGTTGTAGTATGTTTTAAGTCACATTTTTGAGTAATTTTTAAGTTTACTTCTTCGTGCTTGGAATTCACTTCATTACTTGGACATACATTGCTTTCAGAAAGTAATAAAACAAATAACTAAAGCAAATAAATAATTATATTATTATGCATTATAAAGTGTACAGTCAAGTAAACACTGTCTATATTGCAAGATCAAAAACTGAAGTTCACTCACTCTGCATTAATATTATATCATATCATTATTATAACATATCATTATCAATTTTATGGAGAAATAAAGCTGAAAAACAACAATTGGCATTGATATCTGTATAAAGCTGCAGAAGTAGTTCCCCAGGAATAAGTTTTTAGTCTCTTTCAATATTGTTTGGAAGTGGAATGGCATACAGTTTGTCTTTAGACCTAATAATTACACATTTACATTTGAGTGATTGAGGATGGACAGCGAATACATTATGAGACAAATGTTCAGGATGTATTTAGCTGAACATCTTAAAAAAAAAAAATTCATACACGCACGCTCTTTAGCTAAAACTCAGAATCTGTTTGTGGTGGATGCAGAAGATGCCCCATCCTCACACTTGAAAGCCACCAGGGTCATAATTTCACAGAATGTCTCATCACTTAACTGTACAACAGATTTGTTTCTCTTTTTAAGAGTCATGTTATTACAGGAATGATAAAGAACACTGCTCACTGGGAAAAAAAAAAGAAAAAAATATTTTTGGTGCTGTTCACTTTATTTAAACAATTCCTTTTGATTTAACACCATATATCAGGTTTCCCGTTCAAACATGACTGCATTGAACAGACTTGAAACAACCTTTTTCTTTTACTTACTTTTTCTTTTCTTTTAAATAATGTTTTTGGAGAAAATATGTTCATAGAGTATAGGGCTGTAGGTTATTATACCTAATTAAAAGCTAATCAAATAAATACATAAACAATAGTAAATATATTTAATATTTATATATTTACTAATATTTACTATATTTCACTGGAAAAATTATTAATTGAATTTACTACATGTTTTTAAGGAAAGTGGTTGCAATCAATTTATTTTAGCTACATTTAAATAAACAAATTTAGTTGACTAACTTTCAAAAAATTTTATTTAAATGCAGCCTAGCTAAAATATATTGTTTGCAACCACTTATCTTAAAAAATATATTATTATTTTTTTCAGTGTACATAAATCTTTCATATTAAGCCTACATTAAGCCTTTTTTTAATGTAATAACTTTTGCTTATAGAAAATATATTTTTAGTGTGTTTCCTAAAAAGATTCAAAAACCGCGGCTGTTTTCTAGTCAGTTGCGTAAAGTCAGCCCGTCCAATCACAGCTGAGCTGAGCTTCACTCAAAGAGTCACGAAAAGGAAAAGGTAAGCATTTCAAGCTTCTTTATTCCTATTTAAAGCACTTTTGAACGTTTATGATGTATTTTCATATCTTATTATTTTAACCAGCTCAGCAACGCTAATGCAAAAAGGAACTAACACGCCATTACATCAAAGTTATCAACGCCAAGTGTTAAATATGCAGTGTTTTATATCACAGTTTGTCAGTGGAAAAATAAAAAATTTCTCAGTCAGACACAGACAAACAAGTCCGGTGATTTTTGTCTTTTAAACAGTGTTGGGCACGTTACTTTAAAAAAGTAATTAGTTATAGTTACTAGTTACTTCTCACAAATAGTAACTGAGTAAGTAACTGAGTTACATCATTATAAAAGTAACTAATTACCAGTGAAAGTAACTATTGCGTTAATTTAAAAAAAAAAAAATTAAAATATGTCAAATAACTTGGATGCCCCCAATATTAAATATGTTAAATTAAGGAAATGGACACTAAATAGAATAAATTATTATTATAATACATTGTACACTAATCTACACTATTTTAATGTTACTGTGTTACTGTGGGACAATGTGAGAGACACCTATCAAATATCAATATATTGTTGTAAATATTATCAACCCTCTATGGGTACCTTGGCAATAGAATTGGCTAGTAAATCAGACTAATATTTATAATCTGATATACTATTTTATATCATATACAGTATATATATATATATATATATATATATATATATATATATATATATATATATATATATAGCTTATGTTTAATCTGATATACTATTTTATATCACATACAGTATATATATATATATATATATATATATATATATATATATTTTATGTTTGTAAAATGGCACAATTTTTTTTTTAAATATCTGACACTTAGCATCAGTCAGTCAAGCATTATAATATGATATTATGATAATTTAGCATTATATGATAGAACTTTAGTAATTAGAACAACCATGTATGAATGCATATTGTCATGTTGACTGAACTTAGGACTGGTGGTGGAGCTTAAGATATTGTTTGTCATTTAGTGTTTCTATAAAAAGGGGGGAAAACTAAAAATAATAGGCTACTGGTAAGACAACAAAACTACGAACTACTAATAACAATATAAAATGCACTAAGGATTAATGAGCTGCTGGGTTCATGAATATTAATCACGTAGTCTGCGTTTGCTCAAATCGATTTGCTGAAATCAAAACAGGGACGATAATAGGTGAGCGCCAGCCAATAAGATTGTCATTTGCGCATTAGTTCCGCCCACTACCAGAGAAACCAGCAAAGGAACTCCGTTATTTTGACAGGAAAATACAACAAAGAATATCATTTACATGGAGATGCTTTTGATTATTAAAATGTAATGGAACCAATAAAATGGAATCCAGAAAATAATGGAAAACAGAATTTGGTACAGATAAAACTGTAAAACTCAATTAATTAGACAGGCTTTTTGATTTAAATTTTTTTATTTAACCATTAAAACAGAGTATAGAAAAATGAAAATGGAAAAAACGGAATTTGGAAATAAAATGGGCCATAGGGCCCTATAATTATATATATATATATATATATATATATATATATTTTTTTTTTTTTTTTTTTGTGGTAATAAAAATAGATGTAAGTGAACAATAGCTTTTAAAATGACTTAAAATACATACATAATAGCAATGATGCAATAATAATTAGTTCAAATAAAGTATCAAAAGCAAGAAATCATATGGTTTTATTGAACAAAACTGTTAAAATACATAATGTATTATAAACAATAGAGCTAATGTACATTACGCATTACAACAAAGGCCTGCAGGGGGCGCCAACGGCCTGGCGATTTTTTTTACATTACTGTGCGATCTAATCCTTGTTTAATATTGACCAAGCACCATCTAATTCAAATGTCCACTTAATCTTTAATATTTGGCCATTTCTTTAGACAGAAATGCTGTAGCCACTGTAATTAAATGACATAATTCTTTATTAATTACTAATATTAACCTGTATTTGACATGTATGTCCTTGCCTTACATACAGGAATGGAATTAATGGTTGTGGTATGCAGAGGAGGCACACATACGGTAGGCCTACTGTATATAAAATAGGGGTGTCAACATTAACGCGTTAACGCATGCGATTAATCTAACATTTTTAACGCGTTAATATTTTTTTTAACGCAAATTAATCGTTTGATAATGTTTGACCCCATCTTCTTCCCGTCATCGCAGCGCGGAAGGTTATCTATCATTGTGTGATGAGGGTACAGTGAACCAGTGTTGCCAGGGTAACGGCACAAGTGGGCTATTTTGAAAATACAGTCGTGGGAAAAATTACAGAGCCGCTGGTTGCGTTTTTTTTGGGCTATTTTTATAAAGTACCGCGGCCGCCCAAAGTGTATATAGACAAATAAAAATTAAAACAGATCCTTTTACTAATGTGTATTATAGTTGGAATGTATACCTGGCAACTGAAGAACGGAGAGGCGGTTGTAACATCACAAACAACGTGAGTTTCAGCAGAGCACACGTTAAGGCTTTTACACAGCAGAAATAAACATGACAACAGCCACTATAGATTATATAAGATAATAAACAGGTAAATCCTAGTATTTTAAATGTGCGATTAATCATGATTAATCACAGTCCATGACTGTGATTAAATTTTTTAATCGATTGACAGCACTAATATAAAATATAAAAACTAAGGTAAGTTATTGCATGGCACTGGAGTGGTGGTGGGGTTCCTATCGCAAGCTGATTTCTTACAAAACACACTCACAAAACAGGCATTCACTACACAGGCAAGACCTCTATAAAATGTATTGCATTTATTAATATTGAATTTTCATACTACTACTACTACTGCTAATAACATTTATATGAAAGGGTCACAACTCAATGAGTATGACTGTTCATTAGTAGTTATTTCATAGTTATTTTTCTTGAACCTTAACTAGTATATAATTAATAGTAGTTCTTCAGGAGGTATGACAGAATACATTAGTTATTGATTAGCTAACTGTTACTTAACACAATCAGAAAATTATTTTACTTACTGATTAGTAAACACATCTTCCTTAGTAGTTAACAGTAGTGAGTTAAGTGTTAATGAATAATTACCTGGTAGTTCTTCAATAATTCCTTATTAGTTATGCAGTAAGAAACAGTATTCTAAAGTGTTACCGATTTCTGTAATAATTATTCATGGATATTGAAGGTATCTGTCTTGCTCTGTTGATCTCCATATTTAATATTTTATTTACCGCTTTCAGTACAGTATATAGAGCAAATATCCATACCATAATATCCACTGACATGAAGATAAATTTTGCTGTAATCTGGCAAATGATGAATATCTGGATAATCTGGAAAAACATGAATATTTTATTCATCAATAATTTCCTCTGAGTGCTGCGAGTTCTTCCTCCCTGCAAAATAAATTCAACACAAAAACATTTACTGAGCTCTCATGAGTGCAGATTGTTACAGATCAACGTAAATCATCTCAAAAACTCACCAGCTCTTCTTGCACAGATGATCTGAAGAAGAATCACAGTAGGAGCAGCAAACACTGCAAACTCAACAATAATCACAATCACTGCAGGAAAGATGATAGACAAAATCAAGAGAAAAAAAAACAGACTCAATCTGTGAAACTGGGAATGCAAACAAAGGTGTAAAACAATGAACAATGAAAAGATGTGTGGTACCTCTGAATAACAATCCAGCAGTCCTTCTGACTTCAGTTTCTGCTGGATCTGTGATCATGTTTGTTAGTTCGGTTCAAATATAATGAACATAGAAACCAAACATCAACATCACAACATACCTGAGCTTCACATCACAGAAATAATGAATGAACTTCCACTGCTTCATGAGTTTGCCATCTATTATTATTTAAGGTTTCACTAAGAACCCTTTCATGTACAGAAAGGCACTGGTTACCATAGGACTACATGTACCTTTTATACCTTGTTTGTATGCAACCCTTCAGTTTGTCCTGAATGAATGACATTACTATTTATCCTCAAATCATGTCACAGTATCAGAGAGTCTTCTGAAAGTAAGTTATGAAAGTTTGTTTCTCACCTGAATATCTGACAGTATATGTGACTGACGTCTTGACTTGAGTAACTTCACATCTCCACTCTCTGTTGTGATCTTCATTCAGGAGTGTTGTAGTCAGAGTGCTGATACAGTGTCTTGATGAGAATATCTGATATCTAGAGTCTGATATCTTCAGTCTAACACCAGCCTGATTCACCCAGAACAGCTCAATTCTCTCAGAACGGATCCAATCACCACAAGAGACTTCAGACGTATACAACTGACAGGAGAGAGTCACAGAGCGGCCTGCAATGATCTCAGTCTGTGAGGATGATGAAGAGACTGAAACACAAAATAACACACAAATCACACACTTTTCAGTCATTATGGGAGTTTAAATGAAGCATTTGCCCTTTTTAAACTGACCACATAATCATAATATTACCATGAAGAACATGCAGAAAAACACGAGCATCAGTTCCTTGTTGTTTGTCATTCACATATTGACGGCAGGTATAAGATCCAGGATCTTCTTTTGTGACATTCTTGATATTCAGAGAGCAGTCAGACCCCAGACTCAGTCTCTCGTGACTCTCTGTGTCTTTCTTCTTTATCCCTAAAGCAATCAGTTCAGCTGCTGTTAAATGATTGTATCTGTTATGATAGATCCATGTAGTTGAGTTGCAGTCAGGAAGAGCATTATTACAGGGCAGACGGACATTTTCACCAGAACTGATGAACACATGAGCATCATTCACTCCACTGGAACCTGAAACACAAGAACATTTGACTGATCATTATGTGATATATTAATAGATGAAGCTTCAGTCACCCTGTGACAGCAGGTCATTCATAAAACAGTATTTGCAAATGTGACTCTGAGATCAGAACATGTCAGGAAGAGTAAAGCATGTTCAAACTAACTCATTCTCAGACTAAACGCCAAACCAGCTCTTGTAAAACATTTATATTTGTGTGTATTTATATTGAACTCTTTAAAGAGCATCTAGAAATGTGTTTACCTGTGAGAAGTGAAGAGAGAATGATCAGTCCCAGCAGACACAAATTACACTTATCAGCCATTTTCTCTTTCTGACAATCTTTCTTTCTTTAACATCATCAGCTTCCTGTGTTCAGACAGACAGTCTTATAGACCAGCATGAGTGTCCAGATTCACACACATCAGTCTAAACTTAGTTCAGAGATGATCACAGTAACATGTTTCCAAACCTCAACAGTGAGTTCACAGCTCTGAAAATACTACAGGGAACATGTAATGTCACAATAAGGGTACGGCCCACAGCCACCATGATCAATTAAAACCAGACAAAAGTTTACACAAAGAGTATGAATACAATACACAATCTAACAAAGGTCAAGTCACACTTTATTTACAAAAAATAACTGCAGTACATTGAAGTACAACTGCAGTGAAACTGCAGTACAAAGTAGTATAACTGCAGTACAATGAAGTACAACTGGACAATTGCAGTATAATGAAGTATATAACTGCAGTTCATTAAAGTTCAAGAGCAGTAAAACTGAAGTGCAACTGTAGATTTGCTGTATAATGAAGTATAGATACAATATAACTGCAGTTCAGTGATACGCTGAAATGCAGGTGAAGATTTCAGATGCAAAAACTTCTAAGTCTGTCTGATTAAATTTATTTAATTGTATTTATTTTTTATGAGCATTTTTTAAATAAAGCTCCTATGATTAGGTTCAGTAATTTCACTTTAATGAGGTTCTTGTCATTGCCAATAAAGTCGTCTTGTATAAGCCCTGTACTGCAGTTATGCTGTATTGTGCAGCATGTAGCAAGTGCTGTGGCTACAGTAGACTTGGCAAGTGTTTTGTTTTTTTTGTTTTTTGTAATGTAGACTTCCTATAAAATATTTGTACAAAAAATATTTGCCTATGGAATATTTCACCCGCATAGATTAATAACCCGCACGTGAGATCTTCCTTTGCGCCAACGGTCGTTGTCCTAACAACGAGTCTCGTGAGCACAGTGTTGCCAACTTAGCGACTTTGTCGCTAGATTTAGCGACTTTTCAGACCCCCTTAGCGACTTTTTTCCAAAAAAGCGACTAGCGACAAATCTAGCGACTTCTTGGACAAACCTTAGCGAGTTTCTGAGACCCGCCGGTACGGCCGCACGAGGTCTTGTTTTATAGAAGGCCGATGGGGCCAAAAGTCTTCAAAAAAAAAGTGTCAACACGCACAATTTGTCTGCGTTAATGCAGAAAATTTAAACGCGTTTCTTTTGTACGTATAGACACGAACATTTTGGCCGTGTTAAGGCGGCGATTTTTGCCGCGTTTATTTGGTACGTGTAAAGACGCACAGTTTGACCGCATTAAGACGACATATTTAAACGTGTTTCTCAAGGCGCACATTCTGGCCGTGTTAAGGTGGCAATTTTGAACTTAAGGCATTACAATCCATATTACCCTCATTTTTTAAAGAAACTGAGTCCCGATGTCCTCAAACGAGGACATAGCATAACTTATGAATGAAATATCATTTTTTATTTATTTTACATTATTTTTAATGCTCTAAACAATGTAAAGACATGAAAAAAACTATTTTTTTCCTAAAACCTTTCTCTCATGTCTTAAGAGGTTAAATAACACGTAGGCTATAGGCTACTCTCTTTCTACAGGCCTTACTGTTGTCATATCATATATAACAGTGATGTTCTACAAAACAACAAGCTTTAAAACGATTCAAAATTGAAATTGCTCCCAGAGGAATAATCGGACTGATTTACATTTATTTTTGATATTATTTTGCTTATTCTTGAATTATATTTATTATGATTAAACTCCCGTTTTTGTATATTCTGTCATTGTAGTCGATCACGGAGGATATGACAAGTTTAAGATGATCAATCTAGCAGGCCCGCTGCTGGCCAAATGGGTGCCCTAAGCAGAATTGTATTGTTGTGCCCCCTCCCCAAAATATTATGGATGTAAAAAAAAAAAAAAAAAAAAAAAAAAACAAACAAAAAAAAAAAAACACCCACTATAGGGGTCAAATTAGAACTTTAATAAAATATAAAAGTAAATAAATAAATTGCAATTAATTTGTATTATTTACAAATTACAATTTTAGCTCTAGACAGAGCCACTCCTTATAAACATTTAAAATGCACCTATTTAGCGATTTAAAAAAAAATAATAATAACAACATGTTTTGTTCATATTTACTATTAATTGCCCAGCTCCCCTGTGGTTGGTCTAGCATCCCCTCAGCACCTGAGTTCAAAATTCTCTGGCGCCGGCCCTGATTATGATCATTTGCTTTCACCCGCAAACATGAGGTGCGAGGGTCGCAGGCGCGGATGCGGGAATGTGTGATTAGCCTACTGCCTACTGCATCTACGTTCACCGTAAAATGAATTTTTTATAATTATATATGTTAATATTTAGATATTTATTTGTGTATTTGTAGAATTATAATTTTTTATTATATTTTTAGTACTAATAGCCTATAGAACGAAAGTTTTATATTTATTTATAACAAATGATAGTTTATTTCTTGATGTAGTGTAGGCCTACTCAGTTAGAGAAATTAACATCAATACACTAAATACTTTGACAATATTTTCTTCTTTACTGTAGGAAATCATTTTTCTAAGAGACACCTGGGGCCTCATTTATAAAGCAATCATTTTCGTTTGTGATTCAGACAAACGAAAGTGCATATAGGACTATAAATTAGGACTATAAATAGGCCTAAATTTTCACTTACATATAATGGAATTAAATTAATCATTACATACGTTTTATTAGCCATCCATTCAACATCCACTGATCGCTATTGTAAGAGAACATTTTTTTCCATATCATCTGATTTCAAGTTGCATCAAGTCATCCTTCATATAGGCTAAATGCAGCATATTTTGGACATACTTATTGTTACATTCACAACATTCAAATCTTCATCAGTGTGGTTAGAAGAAGCCAGCTGCACGCAGTCAGAAAAGGTCCTTTGGCAGTGCGCTAAAACATTTCTAAGAGCCATAAGCTGCTGGTTTTTCTACCCGCGAAAGACCGTTAAAATAAAGAGAGAAAAAAAATCATGACATAGGACTGATATCACACACAACGTAGCAATGCATTATCCTCACGAACAAATATTACGTCTGACGTTTACATACGTATATGGCAGTGTACCATTACGACATCCTTCACGAACAAATATTACGTCTGACGTTTGTATACGTATACTCTGACATATACAAACGTCAGACGTCAAGTTTGTTCGTGAAGGATGTCGTAATGGTGCACTGCCATATACGTATGTAAACGTCAGACGTAATATTTGTTCGTGTGGATAATGCATTGCTACGTTGTGTGTGATGTCAGTCTTATGTCATGATTTGTCATACTACATCAGTGCATGTTGCTTGTTTTGCTTAACTTTAGCTATAGCCTCAGTTGCTAGCGGTAATCCTGTTCATAGTTTTTAAGAAATGTCATAGATTTTCAACACAGGACCACAAGTTTTAGCAAATATTTATTATATCCAGTTAAATTCCTTTTGCTCGACAGACTTGCCTGCTTTAATACTGCAGAGACAAACCCACAGCCCACTCACAGAACCATTTCACAGGGGCTAAGTGTTTGCCTGATCGGACTACAGAGAATGAAACCCAAATGCAGATGTGCAGTTTACCTTTCCGGGTACAAAGCTGATAGCTTAAGTCCATTCATCACTGTATGTAAGCATGGAATATAGAATCCATGCGCGACTTCAAAATGCAGCAATAGGCGTTCTTCAAAAGACAATGTGGGGAATTATTGCAGTAAAAACATAAGCAAAGTTTTATAATTAATAATAACATTAATAATATTAATCATAGGCGTAATTTGCGGGTGGTGCGGGTGGGTGAGACATGCCCCCACCAAAATCGATTCTGTCCCCCCACCGCTTTTTCAAAGCCGCTGAAAAAATATAGCATGCAGAAGGCTTATGAGGCAAAGTAAAAGTAAAAGCATCTCCAATCAGTGGTTCTTCATAATTTAATTCTTACAGGCCCAGATCTATAAACCTTGTCATGCACCTAACAGGATTTAACAGTAAATGGCGTAATTAGACTATGAGCACAGCAGCACTCTTTTATTGTGTAATAGATAAAGTAAACAATGCTTTATATTTACACATTTAGATTAAATATAACACTTTTAACTGTTATTATGTAAAAAAGACTTACATAATAACAGTTTGTGTTTCATGGGAAAAACCAATCCCCACGTAAAAATAGCTAATATTTATTTTTATTAATAATTTATAAAAAAACTTTAGGCCTACTTAAGTTTTCACAGTAATAATTAGTCTACTGCAATGTCTTAAGTCCCAATTATAGGCTATACTTTGGAATTATGAACTGAAAGGGCATACATGCATACAAGGTGTTTAGGGCCGCTCACACATTCAAAACATATTTAAGGATAAAACAATTAATCTTAAAGCATATTCAAATTTTTAACCCATGAAAAAAGAGATAAATCTAGCCTTAATTTCTGTTCAAATGACCAGAAGGTACACGGACCTGGGAGTAAAGAGTATCCTATAAAAATAAAATAAACAACAAAACTCTTTACATCTCATTACATTTATTAGGCCTACTTAATGACACCATAAACTAAAGAAAGCATTAATATGAGGGTAATATAGATTGTAATGCCTTAAGTTCAAAATTACCACCTTAACACGGCCAGAATGTGCGCGATGAGAAACACGTTCAAATATGTCGTCTTAATGCGGTCAAACTGTGCGTCTTTACACGTACCAAATAAACGCGGCAAAAATCACCACCTTAGCACGGCCAAAATGTGCGTGTCTATACGTACAAAAGAAACGCATTTAAATTTGCCGCGTTAACGCAGACAAATTGTGCGTGTTGACACGGTTAAATTTCACGCGTTCCGTTTGAAGATTTTTGGCCCCATCGACCTTCCATATTGAAGAGCCTGTGTAATGGAGAAAACGTGTGGTGTGATGATCTAATATGTGAGATCTCGAGTGCAAATGTCAATGTCAATGCATGCTTGAATTATTTGATTTGGTCAGGCTAAGTTTTTATTTTCAGTCAGACATGTTTTAACATGCGGTAAACTGTATTATGAGAGGGTATAATCCTAATTCTGATCTACAGGCATTATTTGGGGTTTTCCGCTGTACTCGTAGCAAAATTTTGCATAGCTCGGTCTGCAGGGTCTCTACTGGGTGTTTATCCCATCTAGTGAACTCTTAGATACTTTGATTGTAAACAAGACAAAAATACTAAGAAAAGCATTTTTGCATTGCAGGTACATTCATTCATTACATATATTTTCATCATGCAGACACTGTGAAAGTGACAAAAATGGCATGTCTTTTTATACAGAATCCTGCAGAGGAGGAGGCTGCATTAATTCCTGAGTTACATTTACATCGGAAGATGATTATTTAGATGTATTCGCTATATCCACATGCATATTTATTTGAGCGGTACCATTTTTAAATGGTATTTTTCTATAACATCATAGTTGCAGAGCACATTAGTATGGCCGCTGTATGCAGAGCTGTAAGGAAAGTGTGCCACACTCTGACGTTCTTTCTGAGAAATTCTGTGTAGTTTCCTGAGCACAAACCCATCGAATATAAAGCTGATTACAGTATGGAACGGTAGCTGGAGATATACCAGAATCAGAATCGGAATGAGCTTTATTGGCCAGGTATGTTTACACATACGAGGAATTTGTTATAGTGACAGAAGCTCCACAGTGCAACAGAAAGACACCAACAGGACAGGACACAGATAAAAAAATAATAATAATATACAAATAGGCAAATGTACAAAACAGCAAAAACACAATATATAATATAGACAATTATGTGTGTACAGGTCTGATATGTGCAAATTTGAAAAGAAAAATAAAATAAGTATGTGTGGTGAATAAATAATTTATAATAGTGTTGTGTGTTCCACGTTTAATGTCAAGTGTTCATGAGATGGATTGCCTGAGGGAAGAAACTGTTCCTGTGTCTGGTCGTTCTGGTGCTCAGAGCTCTGTAGCGTCGACCAGACGGTAACAGTTCAAAGAGGGAGTGTGCTGGATGTGAGGGGTCCAGAGTGATTTTGCCAGCCCTTTTGCTCACTCTGGATAAGTACAGCTCTTGGAGAGCTGGGGAGGGTTGTACCAATGATTCGCTCAGCAGTCCGGACTACCCTCCGTAGTCTTCTGAGGTCAGATTTGGTAGCTGAGCTGAACCAGACAGTTACTGACGTGCAGAGGACAGATTCAATGATGGCAGAATAGAACTGTTTCAGCAGCTCCTGTGGCAGGTTGAACTTCCTCAGCTGGCGAAGGAAGTACAACCTCTACTGGGCCTTTTTCACAATGGACTCAATGTGATTGTCCCACTTCAGGTCCTGAGAAATTGTGGTGCCCAGGAATCTGAATGACTCCACTGCAGTCACAGTGCTGTTCATGATGGTGAGTGGGGGGAGAGCAGGGGAGTTTCTCCTTAAGTCCACGATCATCTCCACTGTTTTGAGCGTGTTGAGCTCCAGGTTGTTAAGACTGCACCAGACAGCCAGCTCCTTAACCTCCTATCTGTAAGCAGACTCGTCACCGTCCTGGATGAGGCCGATCAGTGTAGTGTCATCTGCAAACTTCAGGAGCTTGACAGAGGGGTCTTTAGAGGTGCAGTGAGTCATTGGTGTAGAGGGAGAAGACCAGTGGGGAGAGGACGCAATCCTGAGGAGTTCCAGTGCTGATTGTACAGGTGTTGGATGTGTATTTTCCCAGCCTCACTAGCTGCTGCCTGTCTGTCAGGAAGCTGGTGATCCACTGACAGACGGAGGTGGGGACGGAGAGCTGAGTTAGTTTATTCTGAAGGGTGTCCGGGATGATGGTGATAAAAGCGGAGCTGAAGTCTACAAACAGGATCCTCACAGAAGTCCCTGGTCTGTCCAGATGATGCAGGATGAAGTGCAGTCCCATGTTGACTGCATCATCCACAGACCTGTTTGCTCTGTAGGCAAACTGCAGGGGGTCCAGTAAGGGTCCAGTGGAGGCCTTCAGATAAGCCAAAACCAGTCTTTCAAATGATTTCATGGCCACAGACGTTAGAGCCACAGGTCTGCAGTCATTAAGTCCAGTAATTTTGGGTTTCTTTGGGACGGGGATGATGGTGGAGCATTTGAAGCATGAGGGGAATTCGCACAGCTCCAGTGATCTGTTGAAGATCTGTGTGAAGATGGGGGCCAGCTGGTCAGCACAGGTTTTTAGGCAGGCTGGTGACACCATCTGGGCCTGGTGCTTTCCTTCTTTTGTTCTTTCTGAAGACTTGGCACATGTCAAACTTGCTGATCCGAATTGTAGGTGTGGGGGAGAGGGGGGTTGCTGGAGGTGTTAGTGGTTGTATGGAGAGGTGTTCAGGGCGGGTGTGGGGTGTTTTTTCAAACATGCAGTAGAACTCATTTAGGTCGTCTGCCAGCTGTTGATTCTCCAGAGTGCTGGGGGATGGTGTCTTGTAATTGGTGATGTCTTTCAGACCTTTCCACACTGAATGCTGTATGCTGTAACCACCACCACAGCTGTTAAATTTAATCGCTCATCTTTATTTCCTACAAACACAAAAGCAACAGTTATTATTTTTACTGTTGGATTTTAATATTCTTCCAGTACTTGGTATTGTGGCCTTCTCCTCTTCATCTGTTCTTCATTATTTTGCGAGCCTTCTTGCTGTTGACTGAGTAGAAGTCAAATGTTAATTTCATCACTGTAATTAAGAAATGCAACAGTATGGATTAGAGAACATTTAATTATGTGAAAAGAGCATTAGACTGTGTGGAAAAAGCTGCTGCACATTGAAATAGACACTGAATGATATTTATTGAATATGTCAAATGTTTGTAAAGTCATGTAGCCGACACCCATGAACCTTTTATGCGTAAAGCTTTACCTGATTGATTTATCTTTTCACACTTCATGTTTAGCATGTTCATTTTTAGAGAAACCACAGTCTTGATCAGACACACAGTATGTGAACAAACCTACTGCTCAAAATGAGGCTGTTGTGAATATGTCATTCAGGATGTTGTGACTGACATCTGACTCATTAACCAATTCCTGTTTACAGAGTACTTGTGTGGATGTCTGAGAACGTGGAGACCGACTTTCTAACTCTGTTTTGCAGAATACATCCAGCAAGACTGATTTATCTGTGTGTTTCTATATTAGTTCACAGGAGAATCCCAAACATTCCTCTATGAATCACAAAAGAAGAGATTTTGAAGAGCATCTGAGTGGCTGAAGGTTTCTTGCATGTTCGGTCTTTTCGGCGCACAAAGTTATTTAATTTAGGTTGATCTCTAATCTGACTCCATTATATTATGGCCTCGAATTTAAGTTGAAATGCCAGTTATTGTTGATAATTTATAAAATAATTTATCTAAACATCTGATTATTCTATTTAGCTCTTTAAATGTATTGAATCTCATTAATCTTATTCCTATAACACTTTGAGTCTTGTATCGGCCAGTATACGGATCTCATTCACAAACTCGATTGGCGATTGACTAATATTCTGGACGGCTCGTGCAATACTTAGCTCGTTCTAGAACACTTTTATTCAGTCCCCATAGATCTGTACACACTTAATTTAAGGTAAGACTATATCTAACCAGAGGTCATGACCATTACTATAGAACCAAGTTGACCAACTTAACTTCTTCTCTCGGCGAGATGTGGAAACAGATTAATGTACTGTGTGTGTATTGTCTGTCTCAGAAGATCAAAGTGTCTGGTTCTTCAATTCTTACAGAGATTATTCACATTCATATAGATCAGTTTTCGTCATTGTTCTGGCATTTCTCTAATTTTGTAAAAGGATCTTCAGGTGAGACTGATCTCAGTTCAGTCAAGAGCTCATGTCATCAGTCACATTTACCTCATTACAAGATCTCAAGTGTCTAAAACTTATTTAATATGTAATCAGATTGTTTTCAGAGGATTGGTTCATCCATCAGCGTGAGGATTCAGAAAACAGGCGAGTGATTCCTATAGTTCAACAGTAGATCATATGGGTTCAGTATTTACATTTTGTGGTTTCGTCTTTGTCTTAAAATGAGCTGTTTCATAGTTTCATTCTGCTCTCGTGTTTCGTCCAAAGATCTGCTTCAGGTATGAAATGTTTATTATATACGGTGGTTGTTTTTGTTTGTCAGAAGAACTCCACAGTTTGAATCTTTCACTTTGATATTTTGGCTTTCAATAGATTTTATGGCTTGCAATGAAGTTTTGATCAGTCATCTTTGTAAGTTTGTTGATTACGAGCCTGAATTCAGCTACTTATTGGTTTGTTACTTACTGACTCGTGAACCTTTCCTTTAAATAACGCAAGGCACAAGTCTATATGACGCTGCACTCAATAAGTGCTGTTAATTGAATTACTAAATTCAGCATTTCTCCACCAGCTGTAGGAATGTGTTAATGTGGAACAGTAACCAGTTATAATGGCAATATAGTCTTCTGAAATCATGTGATCTTTCTGTGAAGGACAGACCCGTTTTCAACCTTCTATATGAGTTTTTCTTACTTTTTTTTCTTTAAAAGATGTTTATTGTGCATTTTCACTCATTCTTAAATGCATATTTTAAGGAATTATTTATAAGGTTTTTTTTGTTTGTTTTTTATAATATTTCCTCTCTCTGTCAGTGTTGGATGATGGAGAGCAGCATGAATGTGACGTGTGCAGAGATTCAGATCACAGACGGGTTTGAGTTGAGAGTTCCTGCTGACAGATTCACTCACTTCCATCAGTCTGACTGAACCGCTCTGGTACTCACAGGTGAGATTGTGTTTCTGTCCTCAAACTATACCATTATTCACAATTAAACTCATAATAATGCTTTATTTGATCAGGATCATCATCTGATAGCAGATCCATCAGATCCTCAGAAACTGATTGCTCCTGTTATTTCTGTCTCATCTGATCGTCTCGTCACGTCTCACTGTGTGGATGAACTTCATCACGAGATCTACTGCGCTACTTCAGGAGTAAATAATTTCTCTCTAAACATCATGTTTATCTGTTTTCATATTTAATCCTTCATGAACACTATAAACGATGCTCTAATGAATCTTTCTGTCATCACAGTTCAGACTGGAGACTGTGTTCAGAGGTGAGAGAAACACATCAAGTGTTTCCTGATTGAGATCAAACTCTGTGTTGAACTGAATCGTCTGTAAATCTTCAAGTGAATCATGATTATTGTGAATGTGTTTTTCAGCGAGGAATGAAACTGCAGTGACTCCAAACTCAGGTGAGTTTCAGTTGATAAACGTCTGATTATTCACCGGTGGCGCTGCGCTGTGGCTTTCATGTCACGTGGTAATTCTAGACAGGCATGGCAGGGGGTAAAGACTATGCTTAATGCGCCGCATAAAGGTAAAGGAAATTCACATCTATTTTGACATGAAATTGAAAGAGAAGAGGTGTCAAATCAGCTCAATAATTTCTTTTGTAGGTTTGAAGACAGTAGTAGTGAAGGTACTCTAGTGAGGAACAGACAGGACACTATTGTGACCTCCCTGTCTCCATCATTAGATTTTAAAATTAATGTGTATTTTAGTCTTTTGCAGCATCTGTTGGTATGGTACTGAGGCTCAGAAAAAGTGTTTAAGAAAAATAGTTACTATAGCTAGTAAACTGTTGGGCACTACAATGCCGAACCTTGAAAAGATTTACAGAGATAGAGCGGTTAAAAAGGCAGGAAGTATTGAGGCTGATTCAAAACACCCACTCAGTTCCTCATTCGATCTTTTGCCATCTGGGCGAAGATATTGTCTCCCTCTGGTATCGAAAGAATTGGACAAAGTTTTCTTTTATCCCACAAGCAATAAGACTGCTAAATAGCAGCAAAGAACCATGAAGTCAGCTGGTCTGGCATCTCATCTTATCTTATTGTTGTTGTTGTATTATGTGAGAGGGTTATGTTGTTTGTTAGTGTGATGAAATGCCTGCAAATTAATTTCCCCAAGGGGACAAATAAAGCTTACCTTACCTTACCTTAATAAAACACTGCAGATCTGATTCACACTCAATCCAGTTTCAGTCTTTTCTCTCATATTGACTGTTTTTCAGTTGTATAATGTAACGAAGTAATAATACTTTCGTTACAGTACTTAAGTATGTTTTGGGAGTATCTGTACTTTACTTGAGTTTTTATATTTCAGCCAACTTTTACTTTTACTCCGATACATTTCCCCGAAGCATTTTCGTTACTTACTACAAAATAGTCAGAAGTCAGAAAAACACGGACTGCAGGAAAGCAGGTTTGACCAATCAGTGGTCTGGCATTTGCAAGTTAGACTCCTAAAAACACCTTTGCTCATGTGCAAACAAGTGCGCGCACAAACGCGGATGATTCGTTTTCCACTCAAGTCGAGTCTTGGGTGTGCGATATACAGGATATCTTCTGCGATAATATGGTAAGTGTTGTTGTAATGATGTGCGATCTGACATTATTATCAAGTAGGCTATATCCAAATCACACATGGAGTGCAGGCACGTTGGTCTATTAAAACTCAAAATTCCAGGCATTCTAAATTGTAGACTAGGGCTGGGCGATAATTCGATAACGATAATTATCGCGATATAATTTTCCTCGATAAAACGATATGAAGAGGTCGATAAATGTCGCGCCACACGCACCGTTTATCCGCTCAGATCAAAGTCAAACTGCCTCGCGGCGCGAGCTCACTAGAGCAGAGGCGTTTACTCGCGGATGAGACGGTCACGCAAGCACTAAACAACAGCGCTGTGCGATCGAAGCGATTGCATTCAGCGATGAACACAAATGATTCTGTGATTTAAACTAGTTTAGAACCAAACAGGAGAAACACTGTGTGCAACAAGACAGTCAGAAGGCTTTCGAGTCTACACATCGCCATCATTTACCATGGATTTACTGTAGTAACACTCACTGCACCATGGTATCGTGGCAGAAATGTGGGATATTCACATTGAATTTTATTACAGGAGTAATGGTGTAAAATTATAGTATGTATTTGTGATTAAGCTATAGCATGTGTGCATTATACTGAATGTTTTTAGGCTACTGTTTTTCATACAGGCTTCCTAAAAACCATATAGTTAATTGGTATTGAGGTGTTATATGTGTGGTTTTAACTGTGTCTATCATGATTTAAATGTATGCTACTATGGGAGACCAAATGCTTACTTAAAAAAAAAAAAAAAAACTTGGTCAGAATAAATGTAACCATATAAAACTGAGGTTGCTACAATTTATACAGATGTTACTGATTTTGATAATGAACAAAAATTTACCTCTGCATCCTAACTCAAGCTACCATCAAATGTGAATTTCTAAGAGACAAAAAAGTGATTATTATTATTAATATTATTATTATATTATTATTAATATTATCAGACAACCCAAACCTGTTTCTTGATTTGAAACAATATCACTCATTAGAACATGCAGAAACTAATAGATATTTATATTGATATAGAGATATTTGTTAGATATTTATTTTGTTAAGGAAAATTAAGGGTCTGGTTTCTACAACTTTCACTTTGGAGCAAAATTCTGGCTTTAAACTTGAAAAAAGTAAAGATTTGACATTTATCGTGATATCGACTGATATGAAAAGAATTATCGTGATAATTTTTTTGCCCATATCGCCCAGCCCTATTGTAGACGGCAAAATGCTTCTGTATGCTTTTTATATTTATATAATTTAATATAGTTAACTTAATCTATACCACACAAAGAGTACCATTTTTCTGCAGATATCAGCATGATAACACATTTAATAATCATTTTATACAAGTCCAGTAAAGCAATAAGTGACTTACATTTTAGACATATTGCTTGGTTTTGCTCAATTTTGCCAAAGAAAATAGTTCCAAACAAAGATCACAGCACTGTTTTGCATCTCTGAGCAATGGACTGTGCTTACTCATTGAATGAATCAGCTTTTTGAACGAATCGGTTGAAAAAATGATTCAGTGATTCACTCATTAACACAGTCTAGTGCCTTGTCCAAATACCCACACTTAAGGTCTTTGCACTTGACAACTTATATGACGTATTTCCTGTGTTTGGCCCAAGTGTTCAAGTGAGGATGAATACCACAAGTGAGTGTCGAACTTTTCATTACCTGATGGGACGCACTTATAGTGTTGTAAAAATGCAAGTGTTTACGTAGCTTTATTTTACTTTGTATTTTAAAATCAACTTCTAAATGTCTGTTCCGTATAGGGTTGGGAATCGAAAATCGATTCCGATTCCAGAATCGGATACTTAAGGTCAGGAATCGGATACTTCTTGTCAAATTAAAATTTCGATTCCGCCTATCGATTCCTATGCGCTTTTTTCCCCCTTCATCTGTAAGGACCTGACCTAGCGATCTGCCAGGACCTTGCTCGCTAATCTAAGCAATAGTTTGGCTACATTTGCGATCAGAAGCCAAAAAAACTAAGTATAATATCTGTGATAGCTAAACATGTTGCAAGAGAGGTGTCACCACCAACATGACAAAGCACTTTAATAGATCGCTAAAGATCGCAAACACCATTCAAACACCAACGTGATTCTATTCCTAAATTACAATGATTCGTCTGTTTCATTCCTCAACCTTTGATGTGTGTGATAAATGTGATCACTTGGTTCATATTGGCTGACCTAAAGAGTGCAGCTGTCATCTGTCATCTGTCATGAAGGAAACAGCCTCACAGTCTTTTCAACCACACAGTATCATTATTTTTGTGTTACAAACATTCAAATCACAGAAGCCTAGGCTACTGGGATAAAAGTTTATAGTTCAGATATAAACTCTGATGTGTACGGTAGCGATTAAAATGGAGTAAATCACCTTTTGAAAGTAATTTGACACTTCAAATGAAGATTTATCGATTACATTGTTACGCCAGTAGGTGGCGAAAAGGGGCCATTAAAATGTATTTGTTTTTTAATCATACAAGAGATTTGTTCAAGAACGCTGATTCATCCAGTAATGAAACAAGTACATCTTGAGTGAGTCATTAAATAATTTATAAGTTACATGTGATTTTGTTTAGTTGTCTAATGTTTTTTCTTCAGAATCATGAGAGAACCACAACTTCCATTGAAGAAAAAAGAAAAAAAAAAAAAATTATTCAGAATCATGCAGTTCTATTTTGCACACAAACAGCTCTTAAAGAGTCCAGTTTTTATGAAGCCTGTTGTTTTTTGTTCATGGTATTCAGCTCCAATAAATGGTTTGCAAAAAAAGAGACACGGGATAAATGTTTGATATCATTACTTAATTGCATTGAAATCGAAACCGGGAATTTAAAAGAATCGGAATTGATAAAGTTCAAATGATACTCAACTAGTTCCGTAGTCCCTTTAACATCACATAATTTAATTTGTGGTGCTTCTAATTAAGTGATAAAAAGCAGTTGCAAATATTGCACAAAATAAATATCACCACTACTCACTTTGCACCAATAAAATGTTTTTCTACCAAATTATATGTAGTATCTAATTATTATATTAATATTTAACTTACATTGGAAGGACTTCCGTGACCTCTCACGAAATCTCGGCAAAAAATCTCGATTTATTTCCAGAACATGATGCATGATGGGATACCCTATTCGAGATAGTGTGGATTTAGTGTGCGTTAAGGGCACCGCTTTGCCATTTTTAAGACCTAGGACAATCTTGCGCACTAACTTTCTTTCGCGCGCACGCGCTCTCAAGTGGCCAAGACCACAAGTGTGGGTATTTGGACAAGGCAAAATGCTTTGTTTCTGAATGAATCAGCCTTTTGAATGAATCGGTTGAATCTCAATGACTCACTCATTAACAGTCACTTGCTGCCACCTACTGGTGGTTTTAATTTCACATTTCGACAATTTTTTTTTCATGTTTTAAATTATTTAAAATATCAGTATTCAACGTTTTATGTTAAAAACAAAACATTAGGCCTATTTATGCATCTGTAACTGCAGTTTAAATGCATCCATGTCCCCTCTGAGATACATTAAACTGTGTAAATGCATCTAAATGCGATTTCAGATACAGATTCCAGAAATGTTTTCTTATGTTGGAATGAAAGACACTAAGTACCGGATGAAGTGCTTCTTATTCTTACCCAAAAATAGAAAATGGAAGAAAGAGTTAAAACTGAACTAAATCTTGCTACTCAAGCTGTGTATGAACACATATATATATATATATATATATATATATATATATATATATATATATATATATATATATATATATATTTGCTTCTTTTCCATTTTGCATTTACTTGTACTTTTACTTTCAATACTTAAGTACGTTTAATATTTAAAAAATACTTTTCGTACTTAAGTAGAATAAATATCACATACTTTAAGACTTTTACTCAAGTAATACTCTAAACGGTGACTTCAACTTCTACCAAAGTCATTTTCTGGTAAGATATCTGTACTTTTACTACTTTCAGGTCTCAGGTACAACATCAAGAGCTTTAAATTACTGTGGATTTGCTTTCTAATATAGATTAATCATGTTTACTGATCAGCTGATTTTCTATAGTGTCTCTTGTGTAGATCAGCTGTGGTGGATTTCTGCGCTGATTTTCATTGTTCTTCTGGTTTTGATCTGTTTCTTGCTGCGGAAAAAGATCTTCAGGTGAGTCACGACTGTTTAATTGTTTCATTTAATTATGCTTGTTAGAATCCAAGACTGTGAATCCTAAGTGTTGCATCTGTTTTCAGAAGGCAGCGCCGAGAGCCTGTCAGCATAATGATCCAGAAAACAGAGTGAATCAAACAGAAAGAAAGTCTTGAAGTGAGTTTGACTGAGTCACACGATCAAACAGACGGATGATGTTTGAATCTTCAACTCAGACTCAATGATTGAATCTGTGTTTCTCTCAGGGATCCTGAATCTGACGAGACGCTGGTGAAGGTCAGATCTGATCTGATGCTTCTCATTCACTGCAGAAATCTGAGCAGTTTAACAGCTCTGTGTCCAGAGGATCATCAAAACTAGTGCAGCCTGTGTATCAATAAAAAGATTTAACTTTAAAATGTTTTTGTTTGACTTTTGTCCCCCAGAAATATTCCACTGTTTGAAAATTTCACCTTCATATTTGAACTTTTAATAGATGTTCTTTGACTTGTTCCTCTTGTACACATTAATCTGGATATGTTGCTTTCGTTTTTCAAAATGCTCTTTTTGAATTCATTTTCAGGCATTTAATGAAATGTGGGAAGTGCTTAAATCGTTATACTGCTCGTGCATAAATGCTCACTGAGATTATACTGCGCAGTGCTGCCAACCTGGGGACTTTTCAGACCCCCACAGGGTCCATTACAGTTTCCATTAAAACCAATACAAGTACCAACAAGTAAAACCATTACAAATTTTGTGATGGTGTCTATTGTTTTGTTTTTGTTTTTTCAGCAGGGATCTTGTGTTTTAGAATTACCCTAATCTTAAACTTCCCATTTTATTAACTTACTAAAGCGTCACATTAAGATGAAAAAACAAGTCCAAAGAGGCTTATATGAATCTGGCAACACATCTGCGCACTTATGCTGCATTGTGATTTTGAGATGACAACACGCGACGATCTACTTGGAGCTATTGACACCCTTGGACTCATTAGGCCTAAACATAGTGCCTAATGAATCTAAGTTCACAAGTTGCAATTATGAGGATGTGAACGCAAGTTGGTATCTCATAATCACGGTAATTAATTATGGAGTAAATGCACTGCCTTTCATTGTTTGGTCTGAAATGCAATTGCTCTCATGCTGCTCAGGACAGCAGCTGTGAATAAATATTGACATGAATGTAATATGAAGATGTATGCAAATAACATATTATATATTTACAAATTTCTCTCAATCTCTTTCTTCACATTAAAGCTGACGACAAACCAGCAGCTTTAGGAGGAAATCAGCTTTCATCTTTTGTTTTGGCCGAGGATATGCTCTAGGTATGAAACGTTTCACAATTAGTCTGTCTTGTTTCAATAGCATATGTAGCATTTGGACCAATCAGACACACATTTGTTCATCAGATTTAACAAATCAAATTAGTTATTAGATTAACAACTAACCACAGACCCCTCACCCAACACACATTCTGGGTGCCGTATGTCTGTGATGACTCCAGGCCCCCGGTTCCATAGCAACCAACCTGATAACACTAGTTTATTGTTCTAAGGAATGCGGGCTGAGCAACACTCACCTAATTTTCCCTTAGGAAAGAGACATTAAGGCACATAAGAATGGACTCTTCTCTAATTAATTCATTGAAAAACCTTTCTTTGAATACATACACACACATCCTCAGGTCATTGTGTATATTGTTACTGTTCGTGTATATTGTCTTTTGTACTGTATCCTGTTTTATGCATGCTTATGATAAATCACTAGTTAATATTACCTCACGTATATCATGTTTGATCTCTATCAATTCGTCTTCGGATGATCTAAATGACAGTGTATATTACATGTTGATACCTATGCAACATATTAGTGTTCTAAGAATCTTTAATAGTTGTACATCAACTATTAAATCCAACCCCATGCAAATTACCATGCTCAGAGACAAAGAGTCGTAAAACCTTCCCTCCAAAGAGACTGGAGACCATTGGCTCTTTGACTCCCCAGAGGTGTGACCTCTATACCAGATAAAGGTCTCACTCACAGGTCCGGCCCTCTTCTTCTAAAATAACCTCTTCTGCAAAAACTTCTGCTGCAAGAAAAAGCTCTTCTGCTATCTTCTGACGGAGAGTCCGAACCGGTGCGGGCACGCCCGGCGAGCTCCCAACATAGAGCCGTGGGTCATCTCCCCAGCCTGGGGGATGACTCTTGACCACAAAGACCCAGTCTGCGGTTCTGTTAGACCCTAAGAGGATGAGGAAGATGTGAGCTGGAACTCTTCTGGACCCTTAAGTTATTATGCCAGGCTTATGGCCTTGTCTTTCCATTCAATCAAAGCTCCTCGGACCTCAGCAGATCTCTTTCTTAACTCTTTTTCCACTCCCTACCTGGAAGACATTTCTACCTCAGAACATCTTTGCAATTCATCACTTTTCAACCCGGAAGAATGTAATCGCGAGTCCAAAAACCTTGAAACCATCAAGACTTTTCATCCGAGACCGCATTCCGTCACGACAAAGGAAGTGCAAGTATAGTACATTTAACTAAACGAAACAGAGGTTTAGTATAAGTTATAGACCCCGTTATAAACGGCGCTGATGGTTTTACTCAGATGGTTAAATGACTTTTTTCCATAACTACTCTGTTTTCTCTAATGGCTTCATTCATCCACTTTAGCTCCACTTTGTATGTATGCGTGAGTGTATGTTATTTGTTGTTTGTTTAGATTAGTTATGTGTGTTAGCGTTTAGTTAATAAAACTCTTGTGCACAAATTACATGAGTTTCTGATTCTGCCTTGCATATTAATGTCCCTTTACGATTTTGACCCTTGCTACATGCTCTAATGCATTAATAGGAAGATATTTTCTGTGGCCACGGAAATATCCTTTCTTTGATATGAATTTACGCTGAATGTTCGCTGGACAAACAGATCAGCTGATGGCAATTTAACTCTGCGACAGTTAGCCGATATAAATAATTGTAATTAATCATAATTAATTGTAATTATTTATATACAATTCCCTTTTTGAGCTAATTTGCTACACATATTTAACTTTCATAATGGCCTACTGTATGCGTCAGTTTCCCTTTTCATCCTCCGACTCAGCTGAAAACTAAAGACTGGAACAGAAACCTGTAAAATGTCAACAAAATGTCAACAACAGATGGACATATTGTCATGACATAGATGCAACATTAGTGTAAAAGAGTACAAAGACATTTTTTTTGTTTATAACTTCCGGAGAAAATTACAGGCGATCTTTGACAAAGAAGCAGCTTTCTAGAGTCGACTGCCTGCGTTCACGTGCATATTATCGAATGGAGCATACTTTGAAAGGTTGTGCATTTGACTGTACGCATAAGTGTACACGTGCAAAAACTACATATATTTTGGGCTTAAGACTGCTGACTCTTTGGCCCGCTGCAATGACCCAGCATTGACTTTGCAGGTAGCGTTTGTGGACAAAGGCACCTAATGAAACAAATTTCTGACAAACTAAACTGGAACAACAACAACAAAAAAAAGAAACTGTTTTAAACAAATTAACTGAATAACAATCACTTAAATATATATTTTTTTTCCTAATTTCACTGCATATTTTCATTTCATTACCATCTTCATTAAACGTGCACCTTAACTTTCATAAAAAAGGCTAATTTCTTTAGGCTCATTTTGTAAATGTAATTTAAGCTGTAGACAAGCGCAAACTGGGTGCTTAATGCGAATGATCTTCAGATACTGCTTTTATTTCTCATCAAACAAAACTTTAAGCAAATGTGACCTTGGACCACAAAACCAGTCATAAGGGTCCATTTTTTTAAATTACGATTTACACATCATCTGAAAGCTGAATAAATAAGCGTTCCATTGATGTATGGTTTGTTAGGATAGGACAATATTTGGCCGAGATACAAAATATTGAGAAAATTGCCTTTAAAGTTGTCCGAATGAAGTTCTTAGCAATGCATATTACTAATCAAAAATTAAGTTTTGATATATTTACGGTAGGAAATTTACAAAATATCTTCATGGAACATGATCTTTACTTAATATCCTAATGATTTTTGGCATAAAAAAAAAATGGATAATTTTGACCCATACAATGTATTTTTGTCTATTGTTACAAATATACCTGTGCTACTTATGACTGGCTTTGTGCTCCAGGGTCACAAATAGTGGTAAAAAATCCTATCAATCTAATCCTATCAATGCTTATTTTAACTAACAGGCTAAACAGTATATACAAAATTAAAACATACTTCAGCTAAAATACTTTGGACGACCCATGCAACAAATTCTATAAGGTTCTATCTGACATTTTTGTCAAAATTTAGTTATTCACATATTCTTATTCTGTGACAACTTATTTACATTATGTGTTTTTTTTTTTTTTTTTTTTTTTTTTGATGATCAAGGAATTTTGATCTTATTTTATTTATTATGTTAGATAAAGTAAGTCAATTCTGTCCTATCTCATAAGCATCTGAGTTCATACTTGCTGAACAGGTCACAGAAGACTTCTCCGTGGTTATTATTATTACAATTAGTAAGTAAGCAGTACCAATATTCTACAACTACTGTATATAAGTATTAATTAAATTATAAATATGAAAAAGTTCTTTGCTCAAGACAATATCAGCGATGGTTCTGGTGTCGGAGAGATCTTCAGGTGGTCTCGAAGCAGCATCTGATTTTATCATCGCACTTCAGTCTCTTATAGACAGCAGGTGGATCCCAATGTCTTGTGACTTCATACTGGAAATCCCCTCAGAAGTTGTTTATAAAAGGCCTTGCATCTTCTCATTTTTCTTCTTCGGGATTCTCTGCTCTGCTGTCTTCTACTCTTCATCTGAAACACACCAGCTGAGGTAATGCTCCAGCTTCTTTTTTCTTCAACGCTCTTGCTAATACGTGTTTCATCTCTAGCTATACTCTTGCTAATACATGTTATAAACATTTTCTCAATAAAGGCTTAAAACAATGGCATGTGTGGTGTCCTCCTTAATAAACCATATTCTCAATAAAACAAATACAATAACTTGTGTGGTGTCTTTGTTAATAAATCACTTTCTTATCGCAATGAATACAATAACATGTTGCAGTTACATAATTGCCCATATGAGGCTTTTCCAGGAACTAAACAAAATAATACACAATTAAATATTTTATATTAACTAAATACATCAAACAGTGAGGCAGGGTAATTGTATTCTTATGCATATTACACAACATCCCCTTATGCAAAAAATCTGACTCGTAATTCTTGCTTTCGGTTTCTGACCATTTTTCACTTGATCAAAGTTTGTCATTTACATTTGTTCATCACGTATTGTTGCTTTCCCTTGTGAAAAAGAAGTGCACTTAAGTATACTTTTATAAAGTTTACTTATTGCAGAAATAATATACTTTAAAAGAACACACATAAGTGCAAATTAAATGTTATTATCGACACTTAAATATATTGCAATTGTAATTAACTTCAAATGCATCACATTTTAAAGTGATATTAAATGCAATGACCACTTAAGTGGGACTTTTTAGTTCATCTTTATATGTACTTTCATAATTGTTTCTAGTGTCTTTAAAATATGGTTAAAGTGTACTACTAATGTACTGACAAGCAATTAATGTTAACTAAAATACACTTATTGTCAGTTAACAATACACTTAAGCATGAATTAAATGTAATGTTTTCGACCACCTAAATGCATGTTATTTGTAATTGATTGCAAATATATTACAGTTTAAAATTACATTAAATGCAATTAGTTGAACTTTTGAGTGATATTTTTGAACCACTTAAGTGGGACTTTAGTCTATTTTATATGTACCTTGAAATATGGTAAATATGTACTTCTCAATAAGCAATTAATGTGAACTAAAATATACTTAAATGTCATTTCAATGTACTTCAATGACATGTATCTCTGGCAAAGAAGTTGAAATTTAGTATAGGCTATTTAAAATTTTATTTTAAAAAATCTCTTAATTACCTAGTTACAATCAACACAAACACAAAATGGAAAACCCTCTACATTTATTGACAAAATCTCTAAAACAAATACACAAAAGTGCTTTTTGCTGATGCGCAAGAAAAACCCAACACTATACACAGCTGCAACACTTTAACTCATTTAGAAAGAGTCTGGAGAACAATGCAAAATCACTTACATACAAAAGTACCTAATCTCGCCATCATAGAAAATATCATTCTGTATTCCTCATTGGGGACCTAAAAATGTCCACAAGGTCATTTGGTCTCCATAATGTATAGGATTACTAACACACAAACACACACATTTAATAAAAACATTCAGGAAATTATCATTCCATGTACAACAAATGAGACCTTATTGTAAAACATTACCAAACTGTGTTAATGGTAACCTCGGTTTCACAGACGAGGCTTAAGACCAGCCCTGGACTTAAATGTAATTCTGAGCTGTTTCAACTGAAAGAAACTTGCACTGACTGATTTTTAAAAATATCAGTGCCTTTGTTTTGTGTCAAGATGCACAGCAGTAATGTTTTTTCTAAGGCATGTTAATGAAAATGACTTAAATGTCCTAATTAAACTATGGCCTAATCTTGGCTTAGTCTAAGACCTGTCTGTGAAACCAGGCCATAAATTCTCAAACCTTTACTAGCACCAACATTAAACAGGACCGAAAGGTTTCTTCTAAAATCTTACTCCAGCATTAGTGAATGCAAGTTTGAATAAATAAATAAATTAATTAATTAATTTAAAAAATGAACTCCAAATGAACTTGCTGGGAAATGCTGTTTGTCAGTGTCCCAGAAGCTCTCCATCGGCAGTAAACTTCAAATGTCATGAAGCTGCACACCATCTCTCCACAGTTTCTGTGAACGGAAATGTTCCAAAGAGGCAGCAAAGTCAGAAAAAAATTCCTTGAGGAAAGAAAGAAGAACAATTGTTATAAAACATATCCAGTCATTATAAATGGTTCAGCTGAGTGAAAGCAATAGACACAGTTGCAGTCCAAAGTTTATATACACCTTGCAGTATCTGCAAAATGTTAATAATTTAAGCAGAGGGTAGATGAGTACACTGTTAGACATTTCAAAGGGTTTTTACAGTAACTTACTGGCAACACTGTTGCCAGTAAGTTACTGTAATTAAGATTTACAGTAGCAAACTGTATTTGATTTATCAGTATAGTACTGTAATTCATTCATTTTAATATAGATTTCATTAGATTTTATAATTTTTATACAGAAATTCATTTTATTTTTACTCTACATAGGTACTACTGGCATTCAATTAAAACAAACACAATAATTACAAAATATCAAATTCTTTATTTAAAACATTGCATGTATAACACTTAAAAATACAGACTTCCAATGCTGGAACAGTGCATCTTCACCATTTCTCCTGTCTTAGGACGTTTTGCAGTGCAGTATGTTGTGTCCTCTGGATTCATCCTCACAAAGAATCTTTAGGCAACAGAAACATAATGGGGAAAAAAAAGACAAGCAGCCAAAGAATACATAGCCATCTGCAAAACCCAGGTGCTGCTCCAAAACGTGGCCACCATCTTTGCTCACCATCCACTTTGACAGAAATTTCTTCTCTGAAAAACAAGAAGTAGAAATAGCACACTTTTAAAAGGCAAACCTCATATAGAATACACAAATCTCTCAAAACCATAGCTGTTCTCTTACCGTGAATTATCAGTCTCAGGGTGGCTGGCATGTTCATGTCTTTCTTTTTGGCCAGAGGAGAACTGGCCCCCCGACTGAGCCTGGTTTCTCCTGGTTTTTTTTCTCCATTCTGTCACAGAGGGAGTTTTGGTTCCTTGCCGCTGTCGCCTCTGGCTTGCTCAGTTGGGGACACTTAATTTCTAACGATTATCATCAATTTGATTTCATAGATACTATTTAAACTAAACTGAGCTAGACAATGACATCTCTGAATTCAATAATGAAATGCCTTTAACTGACAATTGAGTGTTTAATCTTATTATTATATATTACTGACACTCTATCCTCCAATTTAATACTGTTAAGTGCTTTGACACAATCTGTATTGTTAAAAACGCTATATAAATAAAGGTGACTTGACTTGGCTTGACTTTCTTGATGCTTCATTGCAGTTGCCTTTAAAACAAAAATACAAAAAAATGCAGTAAATCTTAAATTCCATTAAAAACAATAACAAACTAATTATAAAACTAGAAAGGCAGCTAGCCATAAAACTAGTTTAACCTAGCCAACATACACTTTTATTTTCTCAATAGAGCTTGGCAAACTATGTCACTGTGCATTGAATTATGGGTAGTCGCCGCCATGTTTTAGGTTACGGTCGTCAGCCGTCAGTACTACAAGATAGTAATATGAAAAAGAAAAAACAATGCACCGATCCAAGGAAAAGCAAAATCGTCCATACCGAGAAAAGCTTAATGAAGTGTCAAAGCTGAGGTATTTAGAAAAACTAAAATTAATCAACGGGCTCGATCCGTACGAGCATAAAGAGTGGTCGGACGATCTAAATGAGTTACCGCACGTAACATTCACAGACGTGTTTTCCTACCTTGTTTGTGGTGTCAGTGCGTACACATCTGAACAATTTTCGAAATTATAAATCTCTCGAGGCCCACCTGCAATTTACTAATGGATGGGTGCAGGACCTGCAGATTTTTCACGTTAACGAGCAGAAAACTGTTGTTCGTACAAAGGTATGTAACAAACACTCAACTCTGTCAAGACTAAACGTCTTTTCATCAGCAGTTTGTTTTTCTGTCTGTTTCTGTATTTATGTATCTGTCTGTCTAACATACCTATCTCTACATATCTGCTTATGTCTGTCCATCTGTCTGGCTGTTTATCTATCTGTTTATCTCTATTATTTTCCGATGGGTATACAGCGGGGTGCACTCGAAGGTGATGGAGCCGATTCTGGTGGTGTGGGTGTCGATGTCCTTGAGGGCGAACTTAAGCTCTCAGAGGTGAACAACCTCTCGTCAAATATCTCTGTGGTTTCCTCCTGGCTGCTAGGATCCTCAACTGAAAAATTGCACTTCACGTTATTTACACAAACTGCAACAATACAGTTTGAGATTCAAATACATAAGATACAACATAGTAAAACTCAATGGGTAGATAATGACATTGGTGAACAGTAACTATTTCCTACTTCATCACTGTACTTAAGCACATTTTTCAAGTATCTGTACTTTATGATAGTCTTTTATTTTGAGAAACCTACTTCACTACATTGCAAAGCATAATATTGCACTCTTAAAAATGTTTAGCTGTACATATAAGTACATAAAATGAAGTACTTGTACTGGTTTTACATATTTTCTTGAGTAAAATTATATCTACTTTTACTGAAAGAAGAAAGAAGTATATCTACTTTTACTGGAGTGATATTTCTTTACACATTCATCACACTTGTACTTGTCGGTGTTTTTTATTTGGATGTTTTAATATCGATTCCACCACTTCTTCCCAAACTCGCCGGTCTGTGTCCGTAGATGGCGTCCATCATATCGAACCACTTCCAGTTCTTTCTGTTTACACCACTCCGGCTGTTGTGGTCTTTCACCTTACAGTAGTCGCTCCGCAGTGTCTTGCATTTAATGCGGCCAGGGCCGCCGCTAGCAATTTTGGGCCCTATGAAAGAATATGAGGTTGGGCCCCCTACCGCATAAAACATACACAATATTGCCCAAAGTATTGGGACACCCTCTTCTAATGAACAGGTTTGACTACTTTAGTAATTTCCATGAGTGCAAATCTTAATGTTTAAGCATATAATGATATTCTAGGGAATTCTGTGCTTCTAATTTTATACCAATAGTTTGGACAGGACCCTTTTCTAATTTAACACAACAATGTCTCTGTGTATAAGGCAAGGATAATAAAAAATAAATATATAAATAATTTAAAAAAAAGATTGATTTAGTCAGTGTGGAAGAACTTGACTGGTCTGCAGAAAGCCAAGTCCTAATCCCAGCTGAACACCTCTGGTGTGACTTTAAATGCAGATCTTGAGCCAAAAACTCATCACCAAACACCAATGACTTGTACATACACTATATGGAGAAAAGTTTTGGGACACCTCCTTCTTTAGAACAGAAAAAGGCACTTCCAACTGTGTCAACAAAGATGGAAACATAATTCATGTATTTAAAAACTGTATTTCCATCTCTGTTGCCACAGTTTTGGAAGTGTCTAAAATGATTGTACGCATATGTACAAGTCACTGGTGTTTGGCATTGTCGTGTTAGAATAGAAAAGGGTCCTGTCCAAACTATTGGTATAAAATTAAAAGCACACAATTCCCTAGAATATCATTATATGCTTAAACATTAAGATTTGTACTCGTGGAAATTACTAAAGTAGTCAAACCTGTTCATTAGAAGTGGGTGTCCCAATACTTTTGGCAATATAGTGTACAAGCCAACCTAGCTATTTAAAATCTTTGTTTGCAATTTAATAATATTGACCTGTTACTTTTTCATTGCTTTTGACTATTAGGTATCAGTAACAATTCATTCAGAACCTGTTTTATGGACATACAGGTGCATCAGCGAAAAAGGCTAATCAGGGTGTAAACCAGGTATAAAATGAATCTGGGCCAGTTTTGGCGATGATATGGTAAATACTAAGCACTGGCTAATGTGGCTGTGAGCCTGAAGTGGCCCGCATATGTTGCCACAAATCATATGATGGGGGGGTTGTTAAAGAATTGTGTATAATAACCCATACAAATACTCATTATATGCACTATACACTTTAAAAGAGGGAGACATGTAGATGTTTGTGAAAGATATTTTCTCTGTTTTGGAGGGATGATCATTTTTAAGTCATACCCTATTTATTGCATCAAAATTTGTTAATACTTTACTATAGTTTGGAGTGGATAATTTTATCAGTTGCTAATTATTCATGCAACAATGCATATCACTATTATAGTTTTTATTAATAACCATTGCTATATAGGTGATAAATTTGTCTAGTGCTCTTATGAATGTTTCTAGCATGATTTGTGAAAATTTAACTACTATACTGAATGAAATAGCATAGACTTAATTCATGGCTAGTGTTTGCGTATTTCATTTCTGTCACAAGTCAGGCCTCTGTGGCTCTCTCCGATCACCACCGGAGGGCACCCTCACCCGAGTACTAACACTCTCATGGACTCCATTACCCACACACCCCGTACCTAGGCCTAATCACCGCCAGGTGTTTCCCATCAACCACTCAGTCACACCTGCACCTCATTTACAGACTGCATATAAGTCACTCACACCTTCAGTTCACCGCAAAGTCTTGTTTAGCCCCGTCTGAAATTTCTGAGCGTTTTAACTTGCCTGCTATTCCGTGTATGATCCTGGACTGCCTTGACCATTGGAATTCTCTGACGCCTGCCCCTTTGTTTGACGCTGATTCGGATTTGATTCTAGCCTGCCGCCTGCCCCGACCCAAGCCTGGTAAACGTTTACGATTCTGGTTCTCTGTGATTATTCCAGATACTGTCTATCGACCTCTGCCTGTGTTCTGATCCTGATCTTTAATAAACACTGCAAATGGATCCGACTGCCTCAGACTCTTCGTTACAATTTCATTCTGTAACCTACTTGCTCTACAAATCTGTGCACTAGTTTTAAATGCTACTGTTTTGACAGCGTTGATGGTGTTTCTGACAGATAATATTATGATTTTTATTTATTTTAATTTGCGCGTTTCTCTTACCGAATGTCATATCCTCTCAGCAGCAATAACCTGTCCATGGGCCTTTTTGATACTGTCAAGTTTAAGTGCCGGTGAAGCAGTGTAGTTCACTCTGCAGTGTCTCGCAGCGATCATTTTCATACCACAGATGCTAAACATTCTTGCAAACGGTCTAAACTGAATTATAAGTGCAGACATTCATATGATGAGTTTAACAGCAAATTAGTCATTCAGAGGATAAATTTTATTTTTGAACATGAAAAATTTACCGAAGTCCAGACCTCGGTGACCTAAAAGCTGGCTACGGGCCTCTTATGGTCACGGTTTCTGTTAATTTGGACTTTGTTTTAATTTTGCACCATTTCCCTTGTTTTGTTGATTGTATTATTCTGTTCAGGTGTGCCTAGTTAATTATCCTTGTTTGGTCTGAGTACTTAAGTTCCTGTATGTTCACTTTGGCTGCGTTTACACTTGGCATTAACATGCGATCGCCGTGATCCGATAAAGCAGATCGGATCATCAGTCAATCAGGACACGGCACGTTTACACTTGGCAACATCAGCTGACTTCTCTGTCTGGATAATGATCGGATCTGTCTTTCCTAAAGTGGTTTTTTTGAAAACCATTTTCAGTCGTGGGAAATTCAGTCAGAGCAGGACAAGCTGATCGGATAACATTCCGATCAGAAGCGCGTTGACACTTGTCTTTTCAGTGTGCATGTGGACAACATCCGGATTCAGGTCGCATGTTAATGCCAAGTTTAAACACAGCCTTTGAGTTTGTCTGGTGTTATGTCTACATGTCTTAAATGTTGCTGTGCTACATTGTGTTTGGATTTACTCTTGTTGGATTGAAGAGTTATGATATATAACCTTTCATCTTCATTGTGCGCTCTTTAACACAACATAGCCGTGACACTTACAGATTTACTGTGTAGCTAGAGTCTGAGTGAGAAGCATTTAGGTTCAAACTTGAGAAGAACAGTTTGTAACATCTTGGAATGTGTATTTAAATATTTATCTGTGACATTTGAATTGCTGCTTGTGCAAAACCTGGGTCAGGATGATTTTACCAAGTAGGACACATTTCTGTAACTTATTTGAACATTTAGGGAAGACATTTTACAATTTCTTTTTACAATATGTTGAGTATTGATGCATAACTCACTTAAGGCTTATTGTGGCCAAAATAATGTATATTTATGGTTTATTTGGTTCATTATTAGCTAAAATGTGGCTGTGCAGTGGCCTGCTTGGGACCACTGCCAAAATGCCACCATTCCATGCAGCATGTGGGTCACATGAGGAATAAGGGGAAGACCAGGGTTAGAATAAAAATCAACTGTGGCCCACATTAGGGCCAGTTTTGGTTTATTTGGTTGGCTTACATGCACAATACTTAGACTTACTTTAGGCCCAAATCTGGCAAACAGGACCGGACTGCCCAAATGCCACCCAGTCAGCAAATTTCCTTTGGCCCAGGTCTGGCCCATATCAACAGCTAAAGTGTGGCCCAGATTAGTACGTGTTCCCCGGCCCAGAACTGGTCCACATCTTTTTAGCCAGAACTGAACCAAGACCATGGGTGCCATAACCCAACCAAAAATGAGCCAAATCATGAAAACAGATGTGGCTGATATATGGATTATATATATTATATCTCGTATGGTATTCTTATACGGTTGAGTTCTGTAAAGGGCTGATGGCCGTTATGTTGCCCAGATGTGGCTGATACACCAAAAGCCATTATTTAACCATATTTACACCACACATTTTTTTTTTTTTTTAAAATACCCATTACACAGTAAATCTTAAACACAAACATTGATTCACAGTCTTTTTTTTTTTTTTGTTTATAATAGAATTTTAAATGATCGAAGTACAGAACATAACAGAAGTGTGCTATTTTGTATATGTCAGATGAGTGAATAAATGTACAATAATTGATACTTTCAGTAAGTCTCGCCAGTCTCTCACTCAGTCTGTCAGGAAAAAGGAGAGGAAAAAAAGAACATTAGTATATCATAATTAGTATCATACATTAGATTATTTGACTATTAAGACAAGCACATATTATTAATGACTGTAAATCAGCACTGCACACATTCTCTTTTTCTGCCACCCAAGACATGAGTGCTGCTGTGTAGCCCTTTTTAAATGAAGAAAACTTTAGCTACTCTAATAACAGACTATTTTTTTTAGACATAATACTTAATAATATACATAATATTATTGAAAACATTATGGGTGTAATGGTGCACAAAAATGATGGTTCAGTAGCTCAGTTTTGAAGTTTGATACATGTTTGGTAGAGCAGAGGGAAAAAACATAAAATTGCTTTTATATTTTAAGTTTACTGAGCAATTTGTGGCTCTGTCTTTAAATAAATTCAATTATAATTACAATTTTCTTAAGGACAAAAAAAAAAAATCTATCTCAGCTAATGCTATAAAATAGGGAGCCCTATTACTTGAACATTATGAAAATATTAAAGGCTACAATTAAAAACAGAGTCCAAACTATTAAATTCAATTTCTGTTTATTTTAGATACTTTTTTTTTTTTTTTTTTTTTTGTGTATGCAAAGATGTAAATTGCACATAGGCAGTTTTTACAAAATGTAAACTAATTATAGAAACGTTTCTTTGTTTTTATGACAGAGTTAAAACGTACACTAATTAAGAAATCACTAACCGGTTAAATGAATATAGGCTAATATAGGGCAAATATTTAGCAAAATGGTGTTATCCAGAGTTCTTTATTTTTAAGCAAAGTGATGAGCTGTGAACACTGAATGACTTGCCTGAGGTAAGAGTAATGCTGCTTCGTGACATTTTGTTGACAAGCTGTTTTGTTGGCATTTTTCTGTGGTTGCAAAACTGATTGAGAGATTACTTGAGACGAGAGATGTTCATTTGTGTTTAATTCGCGTTATAACTATTAGAAAAGAGAAAGGGATGATCACATTCCCTCTCTCTCCGTGCTGCCGTTTGTACCTGCAGCAGTCTGTCATTTATCATTTAAATTTCCTGATAGACATATAATTTTAAAAATGAGACTTTGTTTCTTATTAAGAATACAACAGATAGCTTATGCGATTATTGGACAGGAGGCAATGTATAGTAATAATGTATAGAGAAATTTTATTCACGCATAAACAGATTAAGTTCCGCACATGCAGTGGTCAAAACTATTGTTCGGTACACGTACCGAACCAAATGAAATTTTTCTGTATGAATAAGTGTACAATTACACCCTTAGAAAACATTTAAAACCCCAAAACTGCACTTACCTGAATAATAGTGTGTCTGAGCAAAGGCTGTTGTTGTGAGGGAGCTTCTTCATCTTCTTTGAAACGGCGGTTGTAAAGTGCACCAATAATGTTTGTAAAAACCCAAATTTGACATAAAATATATATATATATAAGATGTTTACTTTCAAATACGAAGTAAAATCATTAACTGGCTTATCGGTGACTCGATGAGGTACGAGTAAATGTCCGGGTAAGACACCTCTGGCCACTGGGTGGGGTTGTTACACCAGTTTGACGCTGGGAGAATGAAGGGACATGTTTTTAAATTGACCAAATTAAGTTTGTGCATGTATCTTTCACACTCTATGGCAGGCAGGGTGGACATATAATTACTTGACATGTTTAATCTTAGTGATTTCTTAAGTTATTCACGCCTGCCGGCTGTGTATGGACGTTGCTTTGTGCCGCTATTTTGTATTGAAGTCTATGGGAAGTCTAGTTTATTTTCCCCTAAAAAGGGGCGGTGACAAAATTGACAGTTACCCTGATAGCACACGTACATCTCTGAGACGTCTATTTGACGTCTGCATTTACATCTGCAAGACGTATTTTTTAGAGTGTTTGCTCATCTGCAATACGTCTATAAGACGTCTCCTTTTAGATGTCAAATAGACGTCTATTAGATGTCTTTAAGATGTTTATGATTTAGAATGCATGTAAAACTGACGTCTGTCAGACGTTTGTAGACAGCAGATGCTTTCCAGATCAAGAGATCTTTAACAGACATCTTGCAGACGTACGTGTGCTATCTGGGTAAGTTCCCGGATGTGCCGGTAGTACGTATATAATCCACATAATAAATGAAGGCCTATGTAATATAATCCACCGGAGAGGATTTGCTGCTTAATAGATACTGACATTGAGCATTGAGCGCTTGTTCAAAAGTGATTTCAATACCCCACATACTAATAAAGGCTCCCGGATGTGCGAAAATTATATACAATATTAGAATGTTTGCAGGAGCGGAACACACGTGTAAAAAGTGAAGTATACTTTGGGCTTAAGAAAACAATCCCGCGCAGGGCTCTAGTGACCAGTGACCAAAAAAAAAAAAAACAACTTTGTTTTTATTTCATTTTATGTAGATAAATAATGCAAATAAAAATAATAATCAAAAATAATAATTAAATAAATACATTTCAAACTTTATCAAAATGGAACTTTATTTGTCTCTAGTTTGTCATATGCTTTCTTTGTCTTCTAAGTTGTCATAGGTTTATTATTTATTAAGGAATATTAATAAATATTATTTAAATATTAATACATATTTAATATTTATTAAGAGGCACATATTATATTCCATAAAGGATGATGGAATGTTAATAAGAATTAATGTTCCAATCTGAATCATTAATGTTTGAATCTACTGATGTGAAGTGTTGTGAGATGATCTCCTGTCGTTGTGTGTAGAGCAGTTTATGAATGTGTGTGTGTAAGAATCCTGTTTGACTTCTGACCTGTGATTTGATTTATTGTGACCATGCTTTGATAGATTTACAGGATCCAAAATGTAATGCTTATTTCACCACAAGAGGGCAATATGCACTGTGGTGAATAGATGTAGGTCAGAATGTATTAGTATATTATAAAAATCATACACCAAACAGACAAATTACAAACAGTGGTCATGAGCCAAGCTGATAGACGCTTCAAACACAAGCGCTTATTATAATCTCTTCACTGAAAATTGCCTGTCCAATTTAGCCAGCATAGTGTCTAATACAGGGAGATACAAAAGACTTCTAAATGATTCCCAGTGCATCTCATTTTCATTGTGCTGTCCACGTGGTTGATACAATGCACTGCTAAAGCTTGGGAGCTGGTCATGAGTTTTTTCTTTTTCCTCCAGTTTGGGGGTCATAACACCATCCTCACAAAACATCCAACCCTCCTCTCTGTTCTCAGACTCCCGACTGCTGAGGAAGTGCTCTCTGAAGTGGCTTCCATGTGACGTGATGTGTGGTCAAGAATGGTGTTCCATACTCGGAATTTGTGCTCTGCATTCATCCCAGGAGTGAACACACACTCTCTGTGAACACACACCCGTAGTAGTGGGCATTTTTGTTGCAGCACCCGGGGAGCAGTTAGGAGTTTGGTGGTAACATTTATTTAGCTCTTACAAGTAACCTTTTGGTAAGGAGACTCTGAAACCAGAATAAAAGGTCTTTTGTGGCTTCTGGTCTCACACAGTTTACCGAAACAACCTGACCTGTGTTGCTGTGACCTTGTTTTGTTCTCAGAGGTTTGCACTTCTCTAATATAACGTGAAAAGACTTCCTTAACTTTTGAAGATTGCCGTAACTATAAATATACAGAAGGTGAGTCTTCATCTTACTGGTTTCTGGTGAATTTTAGCTCCATTAGCCAAAAGTGTGCTGTATAATATTACCCTTCTGTCATGATCTTGGTCCTCTGCTCATTTAAAAAAAAAAATCACCTCATTTTCAAACCACATCCTGTAAGAAGCAGACTACACAAAGCTACACGGCACTTTCGAAACAAAACAGTGTTATGTATACTTAGCAGTGGCATGTACAAACATCTGCTGGGGCAGGACCAGATGGACCAAAAAGGGCAAATCAATCCATCCATCTACATACCCAATTATTTTGACTTAAATGCATTCAGTGATGCCAACTTAGCAATTTAGCAACTTTTCAGACTACCCAAGCAGCTTATTGTTTTCAAGAGCACCTACAGCAACAAATTAAACTATTTTTAAAATGTATTCAACAACTTTTTCAACACATTTTCCCTCTAAATGACACACACACAAAAACAAATCTAAATGAACACATTTCATGTTCACCGAGATGGCCATTCAATTTGAATAATGTCTCAGTTGTGTTTTCAACATAATTTGTGGTGAAATTACGTAATGATGTCATCATGCCATGACATCACAAACATCATTTAGCAGCAAATTAACCCCTATATCAGCTTTCAATGACACGGTTAGCAACTGGATGCATTTCATTTAAATCACATTTTACATTTATTCATTCAGCAGATGCTTTTATCCAAAGCGACTTACAATTGAGGAATACAAGTGATTCATGATAAAGAGTCAAATAAACACAGGAAGTTATCTTAATACATAGTTTTAGGTATTGTTCAGATTAGTACAAGCTTGACAGGGGGAGGAGAAAGGAAAGAGAAAGCATTTTTTTTAAGATGAAATCAAATAACAGAGGCGGACAAAGTCCACAACATTACAGATACTGCTGGTCAAATATAACTCCATTACAAGTAAAAGTTGTAAAGACAGATTTTTACTTAAGTAAAAGTACAGAAGTACCAAATGTTAATTTCCTTTTCTATGTCAATGCAATGTTTTTGTATTGTTGTACGTAATACAATACCTCTGAACTTACAATACATTACACCTACTGAATACACTGACTAGCTTGTAGTATCTTTGGAATAAAGAGCTTTTAGAATGTTAAAAATCTATGGGGAAGAAATATTTATTTAGCACCCCTACCCACCCCCACAAAACCAGGATGGTAGTGAACTCACACAGCTCTGGCAGTGTGTGCACACATCAATGTGTAGCCATTCATCCACGTCTGAACAGAGTGGACAGTGAAATCCTGTAAATACAGAGTGATAAGGAAGAAAAAAAATCAAACCTGCTTTAAAACCCAGCAACACAACTGTAGTTGTATAACTTTACAACAGCAACACTGCTTTAACAAAAAAGGAAAACAGAAACAGACTTATTTGACATCAATATTTGACACCTGTGTTTTATTAGGAGATGCACAACAGTTCTTCTGTGGCTTTATAAGTAATATTTTCACATACACAATTTAGCAAAATCAGACAATATTGTGTCTAATATATACCACAATATTAACTTCTTATTATTGAAATGTTGTAAATAAATACCACATTTGCTATTGGTCAGTGTTAAAAAAAATACTGGGAAATCACTTTATGTATCCCTACAAGAGTGATCGCTGATAAACTGTCTGAAAAAAAAAAACCGATAGTCACAATTTAGAGAAGAAAAGAAATCACCCACCGACTTTCAAAACTTTCAAAGAGTGAAAAGTACAATATTTCTCTTTCAAATGTATTGAAGTTAAAGTCATAAGTTTCCAGAAAAAATAATACTCAGGTAAAGTACAGATACTCAAAAAATGTAGTTAAGTACAATATTCGAGTAAATGTACTTAGTTACTGTCCGCCTCTGTCAAATAGTGACGAATGAGATGAGTTTTCAGGTGTCGCTTGAAAACTGTCAGGGATTCAGCACTCTGGATCATTCCACCATCCAGGAACGGTGAACAAAAAAGTTCTGAAGAGTGATTTTGTGCCTCTCTGTGATGGTACCACGAAGCGTCGCTCACTAACGGATCTCAGACTCCTGGAGGGGGTGTAGATTCGTAATAGTGAGTGGAAGTAGCCGGGTGCTGAGCCTGTGGCTGTTCTATATGCAAGCATCAATGTCTTGAACTTGATGCGAGCTGCAACCGGTAGCCAGTGCAAAGAGATAAAGAGAGGTGTAACATGGGCTCTTATGGGCTCGTTGAAGACCAGTCGTGCCGCTGCATTCTGAATCATTTGTAGAGGTTTGATTGTGCATGATGGAAGTGCAGCCAGAAGAGTATTGCAGTAGTCCAGCCTAGAAATGACAAGGGCCTGGACAAGTTGTGCAGCATGTTGTGTCAGAAAGGGCCTGATCTTTCTGATGTTGTGTAGTGCAAACCTGCAAGATCGAGCAGTCTTTGCAATATGGTCTTTGAAGGTCAGCTGGTCATCAAAGATTTGACCCAGATTTCTGACCGAACTTGATGTGGTAATTGTTGATGAACCTAACTGAATCATGAAGTCATGCTGTAGAGTTGGAGTGGCAGGGAAGACGAGAAGCTCAGTCTTTGCCTGGTTGAGCTGTAGGTGATGTCCTTTCATCCATGACGAGATGTCCGCCAGGCAGCCTGAGATCCGTGCAGCTACCGTTGGATCATCTGGTTGATGATCCATTTCACCAAAACATACCATAAAACTTAAAAGCATTAAAAAGTCTCATAAACTTAATGAATAAATAAATAAATAAAAGTCCTCATTAAAATAAGAACATGAGGACATGCTAAACTATTGCTACTGACTATGAGAACAAACTGAATGAAGCTGGATGATGATCGCCTTCTGTTGAGCTGCTCAACTCTCACGTTATGTGTGAGATTCACCCAACTGAGACTTTCTCACTCTCTCATGCCACACGTCCATTTTCAGCAGCTACAAACGAAATCAAGAGCACCCACAGGTGAGGCTGTAATAATAGGAAATTAGCAAAACAGATTTGGCAAATGTTCCAGTGAGTATTTTTTATTTGTACTGTGGAGAGCATTAAAAGTGTTTGTTTACAGCATGTTTTGGCAACCAAAATAAGTTCCCAGTAATGATCACACTTGTACCACAAATTGAAAACTAACCATATTTGACCTTTCCTTCAGCACTTTATAACATGTAGATGTTATAAAGTCAGTTCTTCCAAATGACCAATGACTGCAACACAAGACTTTTTAAATTAGTAAATTTATTGATAGACATTGTACATTTGGTAATATATTCAACTGATTTATAACTTTTTATTTCTTACCACTGAACTGAAAGAACGTCTGGTTCTGTACATAGTATGAATGTATTAATACAGTCATGACAGCAAAATGAATAAATCTACGGTTTTCTGCAGCAAAGCCAAATCAGTAACTTACATATTTACAAAGAACTTGTGTATAAATAAGCACAGAAACTTCTGTGATAACTTGACCATTGTTGTGCGAGAGTAACGAATGGCCTCTGTGAATCATTTTATTCATTTAAGAAGAAAAATATCCAACACACTTTTCTGAAAATCTGAACTAAGGCAATGTCATGTAATACTCAAAGTACTGACTGTACGAGTTCCTTAAACCACACAAAGAGTGACTGGATCCATATATAGATTATTTACAAACAGATAAATGTCATTGCTGGATTTTCAATAACATTTTAGGGGATATCATGCATAAAAACTGTAAGAAGAGTAACAGGACATTTCAAAGGAGCTTTTCAGCTGAATTTGCTCTCCTGTTCTGTCAAACTCTTCTTCTGGATCTGATGTCATAAATCAGCACAGTAACAGTAGCCACACCCACCAGAACTGAGATGACCAATCGGATCAATGCTTCAGATGGACCGTGGACAGAGTCTAAACAAGGAAGACATTTTTTTTTTTTTTCAAAATCTACTTATTCTTCTTTTCTTTAACAATAAAACAAACAAACAAAACATTTTTTACAAAACTATGTCAGGTGTAGCATTTGGACCAGTCAGACACACATTTGTTCATCAGATTTAACAAATCAAATTAGTTATTAGATTAACAAATAACCACAGACCCCTCACCCAACACACATTCTGAGTGCCGGTATGTCTGTGATGACTCCAGGCCCCCGGTTCCATAGCAACCAACCTGATAACACTAGTTTTATTGCTTTAAGGAATGCGGGCCGAGCAACACTCACCTCATTTTCCCTTAGGAAAGAGACATTAAGGCACATAAGAATGGACTCTTCTCTAATTAATTCATTGAAAAAACCTTTCTTTGAATAAACACACACTTCCTCAGGTCATTGTGTGTATTATTACTGTTCTTGTATACTGTCTTTTGTACTGTATCCTGTTTTATGCATGTTTATGATAGATCACTAGTTAATATTACCTCACTTACATCATGTTTGATCTCTATCAATTCGTCTTCGGATGATCTAATTGAGAGTGTATATTATATGTTGCTACCTATGCAACATATACAGGTGCATCTCAATAAATTAGAATTTCGTGGAAAAGTTCATTTATTTCAGTAATTCAACTCAAATTGTGAAACTCGTGTATTAAATAAATTCAGTGCACACAGACTGAAGTAGTTTAAGTCTTTGGTTCTTTTAATTGTGATGATTTTGGCTCACATTTAACAAAAACCCACCAATTCACTATCTCAACAAATTAGAATAAGACCAATAAAAAAAATATTTTTTGTGAATTGTTGGCCTTCTGGAAAGTATGTTCATTTACTGTATATGTACTCAATACTTGTTAGGGGCTCCTTTTGTTTTAATTACTGCCTCAATTCAGCGTGGCATGGAGGTGATCAGTTTGTGGCACTGCTGAGGTGGTATGGAAGCCCAGGTTTCTTTGACAGTGGCCTTCAGCTCATGTGCATTTTTTGGTCTCTTGTTTCTCATTTTCCTCTTGACAATACCCCATAGATTCTCTATGGGGTTCAGGTCTGGTGAGTTTGCTGGCCAGTCAAGCACACCAACACCATGGTCATTTAACCAATTTTTGGTGCTTTTGGCAGTGTGGGCAGGTGCCAAATCCTGCTGGAAAATGAAATCAGCATCTTTAAAAAGCTGGTCAGCAGAAGGAAGCATGAAGTGCTCCAAAATTTCTTGGTAAACGGGTGCAGTGACTTTGGTTTTCAAAAAACACAATGGACCAACACTAGCAGATGACATTGCACCCCAAATCATCATAGACTGTGGAAACTTAACACTGGACTTCAAGCAACTTGGGCTATGAGCTTCTCCACCCTTCCTCCAGACTCTAGGACCTTGGTTTCCAAATGAAATACAAAATTTGCTCTCATCTGAAGAGGACTTTGGACCACTGAGCAACAGTCCAGTTCTTGTTCTCCTTACCCCAGGTAAGACGCCTTCTGACGTTGTCTGTGGTTCAGGAGTGGCTTAACAAGAGGAATACGACAACTGTAGCCAAATTCCTTGACATGTCTGTGTGTGGTGGCTCTTGATGCCTTGACCCCAGCCTCAGTCCATTCCTTGTGAAGTTCACCCAAATTCTTGAATCCATTTTGCTTGACAATCCTCATAAGGCTGTGGTTCTCTCGGTTGGTTGTGTATCTTTTTCTTCCACACTTTTTCCTTCCACTCAACTTTCTGTTAACATGCTTGGATACAGCACTCTGTGAACAGCCAGCTTCTTTGGCAATGAATGTTTGTGGCTTACCCTCCTTGTGAAGGGTATCAATGATTGTCTTCTGGACAACTGTCAGATCAGCAATCTTCCTCATGATTGTGTAGCCTAGTGAACCAAACTGAGAGACCATTTTGAAGGCTCAGGAAACCTTTGCAGGTGTTTTGAGTTGATTAGCTGATTGGCATGTCACCATATTCTAATTTGTTGAGATAGTGAATTGGTGGGTTTTTGTTAAATGTGAGCCAAAATCATCACAATTAAAAGAACCAAAGACTTAAACTACTTCAGTCTGTGTGCATTGAATTTATTTAATACACCAGTTTCACAATTTGAGTTGAATTACTGAAATAAATGAACTTTTCCACAACATTCTAATTTATTGAGATGCACCTGTAAGTGTTCTAAGAATCTTTAATAGTTTGTATCTGAACTCCCAATCCAACCCCATGCAAATTGCCATACTCAGAGACAAAGAGTCGTAAAACCTTCCCTCCAAAGAGACGGGAGACCATTGGCTCTTTGACTCCCCAGAGGTGTGACCTCTATACCAGATAAAGGTCTCATTCACAGGTCCGGCCCTCTCTTCTCAAAAAAACCTCTTCTGCAAAGAACTCTTCTGCGATCTTCTGACAGAGAGCCAGAACCGGTGCGGGTGCGCCCGGTCAGCCCAACATAGAGCCTGGGAGATGACTCTTGACCACAAAGACCCAGTCTGAGGATCTGTTAGACCCTAAGAGGATGAGCAAGATGTGAGCTGGAACTCTTCTGGACCCTTAAGTTATTGTGCCAGGCTTATGGCCTTGTCTTTCCATTCAATCAAAGCTCCTCGGACCTCAGCAGATCTCTTTCTTAACTCTTTTTCCACTCCTTACCTGGAAGAACATTTCTACCTCAGAACATCTTTGGAAGTCATCACTCTTCAACCCGGAAGAACATGATCGCGAGTCCAAAAACCTTGAAACCATCAAGACTTTTCATCCGAGACCGCATTCTGTCACGACAAAGGAAGTGCAAGTATAGTACATTTACCTAAACGAAACAGAGGTTTAGTGTAAGTTATAGACCCCGTTATAAACGGCGCTGATGGTTTTACTCAGGTGGTTAAATGACTTTTTCCATAACTGCATTCTCTGGTTTTCCTGATGGTTTCATCCATCAACTCTCATTAGCCCTTTCCCCATGTATGAGCGATTGTATGTTTGAGTGTATGTTATTCGTTGTTTGTTTAGATTAGATATGTGTGTTAGCGTTTAGTTAATAAAACTCTTGTGCACAAATTACATGAGTTTCTGATTCTGTCTTGCATATTAATGTCCCTTTACGATTTTGACCCTTGCTACATGCTCTAATGCATTAATAGGAAGGTATTTTCTGTGGCCACGGAAATATCCTTTCTTAGAGTTGATATGAATTTACACTGAATGTTCGCTGGACAAACAGATCAGCTGATGGCAATTTAACTCTGCGACAGTTATTACTGTCAGCCGATATAAATAATTGTAATTAATCATAATTAATTGTAATTATTTATATACAGTTCCCTTTTTGAGCTAATTTGCTACACAGGGTTGGGAAGTGAGAATTTGGGTGTTACTCAATACCAGTTCCATAAACAAAGAAAGGAAAAACTGGAAGTGATTCATTTTACTTTCTGTCAGTGACTTATGACTTTCAGTTCTCTTAATGGTTCTCGACATGTGTGTTGTCTTTTTGATGTGGACACTGTATTAATATACTCTGCTTTCTCTCTGGTTGCACACAACAATGACATTCAGACCGATGTGTACGTGAATGATTCTTAGGAGCTGATTCTTTTGAATGAATCCATCAAAACCACTCATGGCCCTTTCCCAAATGCTGCTCTAAGCCTTTGTTAAGGACTTTCTGTGAGTCAACACTTTGATAATGTAATGCCACATAGACTGTTGGGTAGTAGTCTGGTGTGAAGTTAGCATCAGATGTAACGCAAGTTCATATCAAGTGCACCATTTGGGACAAGACCAATGAATCTCCAGCTTGTTTAGTTTGAATTGGCCTCAACCTGAAAATAAGCGATCGTTGCATTTGTTTTGTATGGTTATGTAAATGTGAAGATAAAGGACACTTTGATAAGCGCTTTACAATTGATGTACATAATTGCACATCAGCACTACTATTCTGAACGGATTAACTTGATAGTGTTTGGTATAACTATGTTTATGATCTGAGTCTGACTTGTTAAGAGTGACTAGCACAAAGAGTTAATTGAAAGTCATACATCATACAAGAGGATTTATGTCAGAGCAATAAATTCAATAAGCATTGTTTTCCAAATATTTAAATATCCATAATTAAAATAAACATTAATGGAATCATGAAGGAACCTGAATCAATAAATGGAAAAAGTATTGGGACCAGAATCACCAAAGTCCTTTTGATTCCTAATCTGTGTTTTATTGTGATCTGACTTCAGTTGTCTCTAGAAACCAACAGACGATCTGGGAAGGAAACAAATAATCATTTATACTCACAAATACAGGAACTTTCCTCTGGCTGACAGAAATCAGAGATGTTGAGATGTCTGGACCGGTGACTGATGGGATTGTTGAGCACACAGCTGTAGGTGTTGTTATCCTCATATTCCACCTCCAAATGTAGAGAGATGGTGGTGTTGAGCTCCGGGACACTGATGGAGGAGAGTAAACAGTTTCCCTTGAACCAGGACAGAGTCACCTGTGTCACATTCACCACTGAACACAGCAGCACACATCTGGAGCTTGGTGATCTTTCAGATGATGAGGGATTAGATGGAGAGTAACTGCTGATGACAGGAATGGAAAGAGAAGCTGGAACATGTGAGAGAGCTTGTGAGTTCACTGCTTTCTCGGCATTTAGAATAGATTCACATTTCTGAAAAAAAGCCTCATACATTTTAAAATGAGACTGAGAAGAAATGAAATGCAGGTGAGAGCGGAGTACGGTGAGCCAGGTTTCACTTGAGTTCTAATCTAGACAAAGAGTAATTATGACTTTGAAAATAAAAATAAATAAAGTGGTCTAGTGGCTCATACCCCTTCTCAAACATATTAATGCTTTTGCAGGTATTTAGTGCAATAGTTTAATACTATTTAAGAAGAACAGGACAAATGACAGTGTACTGCTCTGCTTACCGTAGACAGTAACGCTGAAAGTCTTGATTGAGACCCTGTTTTCAGTGACGATTTCTATTTTATAAGGTCCAGAGTGCTCTGTGCTGGTGTTTGTGATGGTGAGCGATCCGGTCTGATTGTCCAAGTGCAATCTGTCTCTGAATCTCCCATCAACACCGTCATGAAAGATCTCATTGTGTGCTTTATTAATTTTAGCTATGTGCGTGTCTTTAGGTCCAAATGTCCAGAGAATCAGATCATCACCCTGTATTTCAGTCAGATCAGTGTGTAGAGTGACAGAATCTCCCTCCATTACTTCTGCTGACTTCGTTTTATCTTTCTCAACACCAGACACACCTTGAGAACACACAGGAACACAGTTTTTAAAATATTTTTAGTTATTATAGAATAATTAGCCGGGTTCCCATCCTAAGTTTGTGAATTTAACTTGTGTGCAAAATTGGAATATCGCATAAAACATTTGTGAATAAGCACCGTTTCCATCCAACGAGTCAGAGAGAACAAAATCGTCACTTCCTGATAAACTGGCACTAAATATCACTAAGAGAAGCAGGAGAAGCCACTGAGTATAATAATTCTCAAATATAATAAATTACTTGCACTTCGAGAGTGCAGATGAAACACAATAAATGATTTTGGAACACAAGTCGTGGCAGACCGTTCTGGGAGGCAATTATACAGAAATACTTTGAAGACAGACTTTACTCGGGCACTTCAGAATGACCATAACAACATTTTTGTGAATTAAGGGATTTCTTTTCGAAATTTGCCATTTCCATCACTTGTTTCTGATGCGATACTTCAAAATGTGCATAAAAAGAGGGTGACGGAAACCCTCCTTAGTTAGATATAATTTTAGTTTTTTTTTTTTTTTCCCCCCAGTTTAGTTGTTGTTGAATTAATCTATAATTAATATGAATAATAATTAGTACAATAATTGAACTAAAAAAAAAACAACTTACCAACAAGGTACCACAAAAACAGACATATAAAAACTAAAGCGTGAGACATTTTCTTCACCGAGATAATAACACTCCACGAGTGTGAAAATGCAGCTCTGTGAGGTTAATGCAGTTACACGTCTCTCTCTAAACAAGCACAGCTGCGGTCAGGGCCGCATTATTGCACGGGCTTACCTGGGCTTAAGCCCAGGGCCCCGGGCTGAGGGGGGGCCCCGGTGATACCGGAAAATATTGCAATCGCATTTTATAATGAGTTCACTGTTCCCTTAAAGCGTTATCGGTTTACTTTGAATGCACGTCCTGGCGTTGCAAGTCCTGCGGGAGAAGTGCAGCCCATCAGACAAGATTAAAATGGCCAAAATTCCGAAGCTGCACACGGCATATTAACACGGGGCTAGGAGAAGATGCCGATGCAGATCATGGCAGGTAGGTCATAAGCTATCAGTATTCAGTAGTTAGATAGTAGGCTATAATTAGTCAAATACTCTTCCATCTTAGCATAGTTGAGCTCGCAGTTGTTAGTTAGCCACTACAGGTGTGGAATATAATCATTTTTATGTCGCATCGCGATGCTGATGTAGACGATTCTGCATAAATGTAATTAAATAGTCGTATCATATAATGTACCGTTTTATTATAAGAAAGTATAGGCTATATTAATTAAGAAAAGTTGCATATGCCTTTGGAAGCAAAGCATAAACTTCTCATAAAGCAAGATATTTGGGCACATTTAGTTTTTTACGAAAAGAATATGTATGAATGAGAAAATAATGCGGGAAGTGCTTGATGATAAAACGAGATTTTAAGCGCAATAGGCTAAGACACAAAAAAGATCTCAATGTTACTTGCGCTGACTGACACACCTGACGCGCGCGGACGGAAAGCCGCCTCTCAGCATGCAACACTGAATTACTTCAAAATAAATAATATGTATATATATATATATATATATACATATCTGTCTTTGGAGTGTTCGCGTAAACGTTGATGGGTAGGCTGTTTTACTTGAACGTAAACAGTTGTGGAAAAATCTGATGTGTAACATATTAGATTAGATTACTGTTTTAGATCTTTAATATAATCTGTGATGGGAATAACAGCATATTTTTTCCAGTAACGAGTAATCAAATAAATTACTGTTTCCCCGTTGCAACGCCGTTACCGTTACTCGCCGTCGCTTTGTCTCACATGCGCAAAGAAAGATACAGAGCAAGAGAGTCTTTCATAACATGCAGAATTGACGCGCTACATGTAAACGATATTCTTTGTTGTATTTTCCTGTCAAAATAACGGAGTTCCTTTGGAATTCTTCAGCTTTTAAGAACTTCCGGGTTCTCCGGTAGTGGGCGGGACTAATGCGCAAACGACAAACTCATTGGCTGGCGCTCACCTATTATCATCCCTGTTTTGATTTCAGCAAATCAATTCGAGCGAACGCAGACTACGTGATTAATATTCATGAACCCAGCAGCTCATTAATCCTTAGCGCGTTTTATATTGTTATTAGTAGTAGAATTCGTAGTAGTTTTGTTATCTTATCAATTTTTTCCCCTTTTTTATAGAAACACTAAATGACAAACAATATCTTAAACTCCACCACCAGTCCTAAGTTCAGTCAACATGACAAATATGCATTCATACTTGGTTATTCTAATTACTAAAGTTCTATCATCATATAATGCTAAATTATCATAATATCATATTATAATGCTTGACTAACTGATGCTAAGTATCAGTAGATAAATAGTGTACATTAATGTACAATGTTTTATAATAATAATTTATTCTATTTAGTGTCCATTTCATTCATTTAACATATTTAATATTGGGGACATCCAAGTTATTTGACATTTGAACATTTTTTTTTTTAAAGTAACGCAATAGTTACTTTCCCTGGTATTTAGTTACTTTTATAATGATGTAACGCAGTTACTAACTCAGTTACTATTTGTGAGAAGTAACTAGTAACTATAATTACTTTTTTAAAGTAACGTGCCCAACACTGAATATAATACAACTCAAACAACGAAAGAAAAGAGGGAATTACTCACTGCTCTTGACTGAATAAATTTTGTAGCTTTATTAATTGTAATTAATACACTAAAGACTATGCAATGATTATACTTACATTTGACTATTACATTTCTGTATTATTCTTACTTAAATGCTTCTGTAAATTAGATGTAAAATTAAAAAAAAAGTACTGTTAATTCAATTTTTTTCATAGGCCTATTTTGTATTTGCTAATTGGAGGAAAAGATGCACTGAGATGCATAATCATAATCAAATCAAATCGTGAGGCAACTGAAGATTTGGCCATATGGGCTCAACAGTGGTTTAAATTTTTACTTGCCCTGCCACAAAAAAATAAAATAGTTTTGTTATCATTGTTTTTGATACCAAAATTATAGATACCAGTTCAATTTTACTATTCTTGATTCCAACTGAAGACAAGTGAACAGTTAGTAAGAATTTATTATTTATTTATTATTGACGACTTGCGCTTTGTGATTATCAAGATTGAGTGAATGTAGACTGTAGTTCTCATTGATGAAGGGCCCCTCGAGAGGTAAAGCCCAGGGGCCCCTTACAGTGTTAATGCGGCCCTGGCTGCGGTTCCTTGTTTGGTAGTTAGGTTGTGCATAGTAACAGCGTGCAGACATGAAGTACTCTAGTCTGAGCACCTCAGTGTGTGTTTCACACTTTTAACAATCTTCTGTGAGAAACAGGACCCCTTCAATGCTGCATGCTTCACGAGACAGAATAATAAATAACATTACATAATCATTCTGGGCTGCGTTTCCCAAAAGCATCATAAGCTAAGTTGATTGTGGAGACTATTGCTGGCAATGGGTCTACGATCTACTTAAGTTTACGATGCTTTTGGGAAACCCAGCCCTGTTCAAAACTTGGCAAATAGTGTGCTGTCTCTGAGCATCTGACTGCTTGCATCCTTCTGTAACAGCTGTGTTTGAGTCCTTTAGTTGTCCTGAATGAGATCTGGATCTCAGCATCACTGAATCACTGCGGGGAGGAACTTAAAAGAACAGAACAATTCCAGGATGGCAGAGAAACTACCTTTATTTTTACTTATGGATGCAGATACAAACAGCTGCTGCAAAACATTCTTAATGTAAATAGTGTGGAATAAAATAAGCAACTGTAATTTTCACATTGGATATATTAAGGTGATATTATGACGACCCTGAACCTTCTGTTTGACATATCATTCCACTTATTTAATCCCTAAAATGCGGGAGCTCACATTAACATTAGGAATCATGTAAACACTAAGTGCCACTGAATACTTTTGTTCCTTTCATTTCTCACTCTCACTCTGAAACTCTCTAGTCCTTTTATCAGCTCATTTCTGCCATCTGGAGCACAATGATGGAAGCTACAAATAAGAACAAAACATTGCTAATAATTGTTATTATTTGCATTTATTTGTAAGCTGATGATTGAATGGAGCAGATTCCTGAAAATGGATGAGGTTCTATCTATCTATGTATCTATCATTTGACAATATTAGTATTACAATAGTAATAATGATGAATTAATAACGCTTTCAGTTTAGAATTGTAGCGTACGTTTTCCATCTGAATTAAAAGCTGAACTATATTTCTATAAATAAAAGCATACACTCTAAAAAATGCTGGGTTATTTTTTAACCCAAAATGCTGGGCTGAGTCTCTTGGGTCATTTTGTTGGGTCATTTTATCACATTTTAAACACTGTTGGGTAGTTTCAATTTTCCAGGTGTTGAGTTAAACCTGCTGGGTTGCAACAGTTGTTTCAGCCCAGCGCTGAGTTACGACCTTCGCGCCTTTAAAGTCGGCATTAAACGGAAGTAGCGATTGTCTTTTTTTCTGTACTGTGACGTATATCCGAGTGAAACGGCATCTGAAATGAGAGGGCGGGACTTGATTTCATCCTTCGAGAATTGATTGGATCATTGGAAGTTGAGGCGTTGCTAACAAAATGGAGGCAGATCTGAATGCCAGTTTGCAGTTAGTTGTGGAGGGATTTCTCTCCACTGGATTCACCGCCGACACCCAAGCATGAAGATTTTTTTTTTTATGATGGATGATGGCGACGAGGACGATCAACGGCACAAAACATGGCTAATAGCGCGTGAGAGAGAGAGAGAGAGAGAGACTGCCTGAATGACAGCGCGTCCTCCATCAGGTTAAGTCATATTAAGAGAAAAAAAAAATAGTTTGCGATGTCCTAAGAGTAATGTTGTGGTAATATCCTTTCAACTTTTAAGAGTAGTGTACTCCCCCATGGCTCGCGTCAACTGGTCAATGGATTTATTTCTATAAAGTGAAGCATCAGCTTCAGCTTTTCCCCCTTTCGTTTATCCCAGCATTTACCTCTTACGTCACTGGCTCCGCCCTTGCGCCGTCACTCGTGACCGGAAGAGAAGATGAGTCATTTTGAGGGGGAGGGGAGGTTTACATTTTTGATTAAAGATTACAAAGGCACATGAATTTAAAAAAAATAATGAAGTGCACGAATACATTATTTATAATAAACACTACAGTATTCCATTAAAAAATAAGAATTTTCAATTTTGATTTCATGCCGACTTTAAGATGTTTAAATCGCTCCCCTAACTGTCATTTTGAAAGGACAATGGGGCAAAGCCACTGGTTTCAACTGTTTTAAGGTAAGTATATATAATGTTTCCATTAATAATTATTTTAAATTGGCAGAATTATTACTTTTTTCGCGGCAACAATATTGTTAAACTTCTACAGGCCAACATTAGTTATGTTAAATGACAAACAGTTTACCTCAGACGGCCATTATACATGTACTCGCATGTTATCTGAGACGACAGATTAATAGAGTTTTATTAAGTATCAGACTGAAAGAAGGCTGAAATATGTGAATATCTGTGAAAATAGAGGAAATTCGTTTCTGTCACTGAAAAGCGAATTTAACAAAGTGAGTCAAATGAGTTAAAATAAGTGAATTCAACATTCTGCTCTAATGTAAACGCCTGCAATTGTCCATATCGACAAATAAATCACATACAAAGTACGTACAATGTCGTCGGACCGCAGGTCTAAAAGAACCGACGATCCGGTTCAAATAAACCGGTTCATCAATTCTCGAACAAAGTGATTCCCGGAAAGGAATCAACGTCTCAGGGCCTCGATCCATTTCAAAGCGCGCGCACGCACAGCAAGTGCTGTAGGCCGCGTTAGTGAGGTGATTTGATGCTTGTGCGGTTTATAAAGTCTTTTTACATACATAAATAAAGATTTTTGGTTAGTAATATAATTCAAAATGTTTTTTCTTGTCAGAAAAGCACATGGATACAGTAAAACTAGCCGAGTGCAGTCTTTTCGAGACGTTTAACGGTAAGTTCATGTTTATTATGCATTTTACAGATTTTACATACATGATTGATTGTCTGTGATAATCAACTAACCCTCGCGGAACTTAAACGGACATATACATTAGTTTCGTGCTATAGTTAAAGCTGCACTTTGTTTTCAGAATGTACAGAATTTATATAATGAGCGAATACATCATACCCATTTTCCAAATCGTGTTTTTGACTTGTCCTGAATCACTTTGGTACACCTACTATATATAAAAGTGTTTATATATGGACTATTTTAAAGCTGAGGAGTAACCCAGTACCTGCATGACCTATAGAAATTTCTGCATATGCAGTGTGATCTCCCATATCTGTGTGCTAGTGACTGTGCATGTGTGATTCGATATACCCAGCATATTAATATAAAACTGTGATTATACTGACTGGAACATCCTATTGATTACACAGTTTGAAAGCACACCTTTCAGCCAATCAGTATAGCATATTCAGCTTCTGTAGAGCTACTCATAGGTGAATTTAACTCATAATCATGATTAACTCAATTTCATGATGAACTTCACACAGTTAATTGAACTGAATCATTGCTATTAAAACAATCTGTATATTGTTTACTTTATTTTATAGGTTGGAACAAACATGGTGGAATTCCTTAACCGAGCAGAGTCCACAAAACCCCATCCATTTGTCATGGCGATTTGAAATTGCCAGCAGATGTCCCAGGCATTGATCATAGACAGGTAAGGATATTCTGGACAATTTTCAAAAGGAATTGCAAATTGTATTTTCAATTGCATTTTTCCACATGTGGACGCATAAATTGTGACAGTCCAAACGTAACTGAAAATCTTGGATTACCGTTTGTGTTTTCGCTTTCGTGAACTCACAGTGACTGCCGCATTTGAAATGGAAAAGCAACTGTAACTGTATTTCTCTTGTCTTACAAGTAATGAGCCTGTCGTATTTAAATAGCAATATTAATTACCACGTCTGCTTTTTCACTCTCTCTGCGTTGTGCATGTAATATGCCAAAACTCAAATGGAACCGCAATTTCTTAAGCATTTGAATTTCCGATGCCTTTCACGGAAACCTGTCAATCCGTGTCAGGGGTGGGACTATACTGTGGGGCGTGTTTGTATCGGGAGGTGATGTCACTAACAGACGATTGTGCCAAATAAAATAATTCATAAATAATTTTGTCGTTTTTACCCCAAATCTCTCACTGTTTGCACTCTGATTGATGCATGTCACCAAAACAACATTGCAACTGTAATCTTATTTGCCTATTTGCATCTTACCCTATATTTTATTCCTCTCTTCTTGAGGCAGGTGAAAAGCATTTGGTTAATGGTGAATATTGACCAATAGTGGGTACCGTTGTGGCTCCCACTGTTAGCAGGGGATAGTCGCTGCATTTGGGGTAAAAATTTACATCCATTGTTCAAAGCATTTGGCACAATCGTCTGTGAGTGACGTCACCTCCCAATATAAACACGCCCCATAGTATGGTCCCACCCTTGACATGGATTGACAGGTTTCCATTTGAGGCATTGGAAATTCAAATGCTAAAGTAATTGTGATTCCATTTTCAGTTTTGGCAGGTTACATGTGAGACACAGTGAAACAGCAGACGTGGTAATTAATAACACTCGATGTACTTGTTTTTATGATGCATCTAAGCTAACATTAGTCTGTTTCATTCTTATTCTGAGGTCACTGAAGCTACCCGTATCCAGATCAGATGGTCACTGCAGTCACCTGGCTCTAGTCTGTATCCAGATCAGATGGTGGATCAGCACCTAGAGATGACCTCTACAGCCCTGAACGTCAGCGGAGACCACGTCACCTCAACAGCCATCGGCACAAGTTCACGAGAACCAGATGAGTCCTCTACACAATCTGACTCTGCTGCAGTTGGAATTGAACTGCGGGTTCATCTGGCCAGAGGAGAACTGGCCCCTCGACTGAGCCTGGTTTCTCCCAAGGTTTTTTTTTTTTCAGCATTTCTGTCACTGTTGGAGTTTTGGTTCCTTGCCGCTGTCGCCTCTGGCTTGCTTAGTTGGGGCCACTTCATTTCCAGCGATATCGTCAGCTTGAAAGCACAGATACTATTTGAACTGAGCTGGACCATAAATCACTGAATCAATGATGAACTGACTTTAACTGAAAATTGAGTGTTTACTGTTGTCCTTTTGCATTTACAGACTATTTTCCGATTTAATACTGTAAAGCTGCTTTGATGCTGTATTTTTTAAATATGACAGGCTCATTACTCATAATACATGGAAAATACAGTTTCAAATGGACTTTGCTTTTCCATTTGAAATTTGGCAGTCACTGTGCATTTGTGAAAACGCAAACAGTAATGCAAGATTTGCAATTGTGTTTGGATTGTGTCACAATTTGTCATGTGGAAAACACAATTGAAAATATAATTTGCAATTCCTTTTGAAAATTGCCTGGAATATCCTTTCATAAACAGGCTCTATAGCAGAGCACCCTGTTCTCAGCTGTAGATCTTTGCTTCAAAGCTTTCTAAGTGTTTGAGGATAGTTAACCCAAAAATGAAAATTCTGTCATTAATTACCCTGGTCTGAATGTTCTCGGATTTAATTTAAAATATCTTAACTTGTGTTCTGAAGATGAATGAAGGTCTTACGGGTTTGTAATGACATGAGGGTGAGTAATTAATGACAGAATTTTCATTTTTAGGTGAACTATACCTTTAACTACCCTAAGCAGTGCGCATCTACCTAGGAGTCTTTATATACTTGATATAAATTTTAGGACATCTTTAAATGATTTTGCATTCTCTTTCTTTTCAAATTTTAATTGTCAATATCATTTCACTGTGTATTTAAATTGCAACTGTATTTCTGTGATTTTTGCATTTTCTGGACAAAAAAAAGAAAAAAAAAAAAGAAAATTGCATGTTTGTCATTGGTACAAATTTTAACACATTTATGAATGTCAGTTGGCATTAAAAATCATTTTAACAGTCTAAATAACTTGTATTCTTCATTATTTATTAATCCATGATTGTCTTAAGCATAGGCAATGATTGAGAATAACCCAGCAAGAATAACCCAGAAACACAAAAATGCAAACACACAAATGGTAAAAATGACTATATCTTGGGTTTTCTCAACAACCCAGCCTGCTGGGTTACTTTAACCCAGCATGTGTTCTGTTCAATATTTACCCAGCGCTGGGTTGCCAATTGGGTATTTTTAACCCAGCCATTTTTAGAGTATGGTATTTGTTTTATAAATTCAGAATGAAATGTTCCATGTAATTGTTTTAAGTCACTTTGTCATTCATTTTTATCATATTCTGTATTTAAGTTGTATTTTAAGCTCGCTGAAGTTGTTTTTAAGCACTGTTTCAAAATCTCCATGCTATGTCATTTTTAGAACCACTTGTTTTTCTTGAATGTGATCATTTCCTGTTCCAAGTGTGGGGGCATAAATAAATACATTTGTATGTAAACTGAAGGATGTTGTCTACTTTGAGTGACTTCTTGATTCAAAAGCATATTAATTGCATCCCTACATGTTCTCCGATTGAAAGGAGTAAAAACAGCCAATTAATTGGCAGAGAATCTTGCTGCACATAAATCAAGATTGCTTTGATATTGTTTCTATGTTGTTTCAATGTTAAATAAGTGATTTAATGTACATTGAACAAATGTTGATTTTGTGTCCATCTTAATCGATTTTTGATTTATTTTTCATCATTGAAATAACATTATTTCAGGGTGCAGACCTGATGAAAAATCAATGTTAAACTTCAACATTGATTCAATGATAATTTGGTTGAAGCACTAACATTGATTCAGTGTTGTTTCAGTGTCAGTCTGCTATCTGGGAAGCACTTCTTGTCAATAGAAAAAGTGGCAGAAACAGCAGTTGTGAGTGGAGTGGCAAACCCTAGCTCCGCCCCTGCGTTAATTGCATCAAATATTTTTAACGAGTTAAACTGAAAAAGTTAATCACCTGCATTACCGCACTAATTTTGACACGACTAATTCTTATTAATTAATTATTATTAGTTATATGTCAGTCTCTTGAGTTTCTCTCAGATCTGAATGATGGTGTTGATGTGTGTTGATGAAGACGATTGAGTGAATGTGGTCTGATTTCAGTCTCAAGCTGAGGACACAGAGCGTCAGATTAAACAGCAGTTTGAGAAACATAATGTGGCTGTGAGCTTAAAGTGGCCCGCATATGATGCTACAAATGTGGCCCAGTTATCTTAAAACGTATCTGGACCAGTTTTGGCAAAGACATGCCACAGTGAGCACTGGCTAATGTGGTTATGAGTCTAAAGTGACTCACATATGATGGCACAAATGTGGCCCAGTTATCCTAAACTGTATCTGGGACAGTTTTGGCAAAGACATGGCACAGTGAGCACTGGTTAATGTGGCTGTGAGCCTAACTTGTCCCACATTTGAAGCAAATATGCCCCATATATTATAAAACAGATGAGGGCCACTTCTGGTTTGGATGTTGCACTTGACACTGGCTAATTGAAATGGAAGTTTGAAATTGTAAATATGGCCTAATAGAATTTGGCTACTTTTAGTAGGATGCAACACAGTTAACTCATGCAGGATGATTATATCCATCCCAGACAACAGCCCAGATCCAGCCCACATCTGGCCCGCATGGATTTCACACGGGCCAGATGTGGGCTGGATCTGGACCAACACTATGTTGCTGTCTGGACAGCAATTTATTTTTTGAAACATGCTTTTAATAGCAGTTTTTATATGTGTACTGTGCAGCATAAAAACAGAAGTGCACTATAATGATAGCTCTTACTGTCAAAGTCTCTATTAATTTGGACTTTGTTTTCCTTTTGCACCGTTTCCCTTGTTGTGTTGATTGTACTATTCTGTTTAGGTGTGCCTAGTTAATTATCCTTCTTTGGTCTGAGTACTTCAGTTCCTGTGTGTTCACTTTGAGTTTGTTTGGTCTTGCGTCTACATGTCTTAAATGTTGCTGTGCTACATTGTGTTTGGATTTACCCTTGTTGACTTATTTTAAAGTATTGGAATGTGTCTTTGAATATTTATCTGTGACATTTGAATTGCTGCTTGTGCAAAACCTGGGTCGGGATGTTTTTACCAAGTAGGACACATTTCTGGAACATATTTGAACATTTAGGGAGTACATTTTTTAATTTCTCTTTAAAATTTGTTGAGTATTGTTAATGCATAACTCACTTAAGGCTTAATGTGGCCAAAATAATGTAAATTTACAGTTTATTTGGTTCATTATTAGCTAAAATGTGGCCTGCTTGTGGACCACTGCCAAAATGCCACCGTTCCATGCAGCATGTGGGCCACATGAGGAATAAGGGGAAGACCAGGGTTCGAATAAAAATCAACTGTGGCCCACATTAGGGCCAGTTTTGGTTTATTTGGTTGGCTTACATGCGGCAGTGCTATGGTTTACTTGAGGCCCAAATCTGGCAAACAGGACCTGACTGCCCAAATGCCATTATTTCATATGGTATGTAGGCTGGAGCAAGGTGTTGGATCTGGGCCAGAATTCAAATAAATGTGGCCCAGATTTGGGCCAGTTCTGGTTTATTTTATTTATTTATTTTCATGGCTGACATGCGGCCTACCTATGGCTTGCCTGTGGCCCAAATTTTGCAAACAGGAGCGGATCGCCCATGTGCCATCATTCTTCACAGTATGTGGGCCGGAGCAAGGTGTTGGATCTGGGCCTGATCTGGGCCAGAATTAAAATAAATGTGGCCCAGGTTTGGGCCAGTTCTGCTTTTTTATTCATGGTTGACATTGGGCCTTCCTTTGTCTTACTTGTGGCCTAAATCTGGGAAACAGTAGTGGACCACCCAAGTGCCGTCATTCCACGTGGTATGTGGGCCAGATGAAAATGTCAGGTGTGGGCCTGATCTGGGCCTCAGGAATATTGCTATCTGGGACCGGCTTCTATGGTCAGATGAAACTAAAAAATGAGCTTTTTAGCAGCAAACACTCGAGATGAGTTTGGTGCACACAGGGATAAAAAAAGTACCCCATGTGTACAATGAAATATACTGCTGTATTTTTGATGTTGTGGGCCTATATTTCTGCTGGAGGTCCTGGACATCTTGTTTAGACATATGGTATCATGGATTCTATCAAATACCAACAGATAAAAAAATCAATAAGTGACTGACTCTGTTAGAGATCTTATAATGGGCCATGTTTGGATCTTCCAAACATACAATAATTCAAACACAAACCTCAAAAACAACACAAAAAATGGGTCACTGAGCACAAAACCAAGCTTCTGCTATGGCCATTCCAGTCCTCTGACCTGAACCCTATGGAAAATGAGTGGGGGGTGAACTGAAGAGAAGCACCACCAACATGGAGCTGTGAATCTAAAGGGTCTGGAGTGATTCTGGATGAAGGAATGGTCTCTGATCTCTTGTCAGGTGTTCTCTAACCTCATCAGGCATTATAGGAGAAACTTAGAGCTGTTAAACTGGCAAATGGAGGTTTCAAAAAGTATTGAATAAAAGGGTGCCGTTAATTGTGGCCAATGTGTATTAGAGAAAAACATTTATTTCATAATGATATTCCCCCCCCCATTTTAAATTGTTATTCTCCAATGAAAGGTTAGGTTTTTGTGAATATGTTAAATAAAAGATCAATTAGCAATGCAGATTTATTTTCACAGCCTTCTTTGATCATATTTACCAAGGGTACCAACAATTCTGACCACATGTATATGTATGTATATATATGTATGTATGTATGAGGTGCCAAACAGGAAATAATTATATAAAAATCTGAATATATAAATGTAAATCTGAATATATAGTTATAAGTCTGAATATGTAGAAGTAAATCTGAATATATAGTTATAAATCTGAATATACAGAAGTAAATCTGAATATATAGAAGTAAATCTGAATATATAGTTATAAGTCTGAATATATAAATGTAAATCTGAATATATTTATAAGTCTGAATATGTAGAAGTAAATCTGAATATATAGTTATAAATCTGAATATACAGAAGTAAATCTGAATATATAGAAGTAAATCTGAATATATAGTTATAAGTCTGAATATATAAATGTAAATCTGAATATATTTATAAGTCTGAATATATAGAAGTGAATCTGAATATATAGAAGTAAATCTGAATATATAGTTATAAATCTGAATATATAGAAGTAAATCTGAATATATAGTTATAAATCTGAATATATAGAAGTAAATCTGAATATATAGTTATAAGTCTGAATATATAAATGTAAATCCGAATATATAGTTATAAATCTGAATATATAGAAGTAAATCTGAATATATAGTTATAAATCTGAATATATAGAAGTAAATCTGAATATATAGTTATGAATCTGAATATACAGAAGTAAATCTGAACATATAGAAGTAAATCTGAATATACAGTTATAAGTCTGAATATATAAATGTAAATCTGAATATATAGTTATAAGTCTGAATATATAAATGTAAATCTGAATATATAGTTATAAATCTGAATATATAGAAGTAAATATGAATATATAGTTATAAGTCTGAATATATAAATGTAAATCTGAATATATAGTAATAAATCTGAATATATAGAAGTAAATCTGAATATATAGTTATAAATCTGAATATATAGAAGTAAATCTGAATATATAGTTATGAATCTGAATATACAGAAGTAAATCTGAACATATAGAAGTAAATCTGAATATATAGTTATAAGTCTGAATATATAAATGTAAATCTGAATATATAGTTATAAGTCTGAATATATAAATGTAAATCTGAATATATAGTTATAAATCTGAATATATAGAAGTAAATCTGAATATATAGTTATAAATCTGAATATATAGTTATAAGTCTGAATATATAGAAGTAATTCTGAATATATAGAAGTAAATCTGAATATATAGTTATAAGTCTGAATATATAAATGTAAATCTGAATATAGTTATAAGTCTGAATATATAAATGTAAATCTGAATATATAGTTATAAATCTGAATATATAGAAGTAAATCTGAATATATAGTTATAAATCTGAATATATAGAAGTAAATCTGAATATATAGTTATAAATCTGAGTATATAGAAGTAAATCTGAATATATAATTATAAATCTGAATGTATAAATGTAAATCTGAATATGTGATGCGATATAGGAAAACCCAACACATGGTGAAATTTGACCTTTAGGTTTTGATACCATGGAAGCTGGGTTCAAGTCCTTTCCAAAACTGTTTTTATTTTGTCCATAGCTTGAACGTAACAAAAGTTATGGCTATCTGAAGTTGGCTGATAGCTATTATTTTCAGGAATGGAATTTTGAGAAAAACGGGTTTAAAGGGAGACGGGTTTCACTTTCACTTCATGGGTTTAACGAGAGCTGTCTGTCAGGAGCGCTATTCTGCATCTTTACACAAACAGACTAACGTTACCCTGAAGAGGACAGTTTTCCGTTGTTTATCATGATGGGCATAGACTCTGAACTTTTGATCACCCCTTGTATGTTTAGATAGCACCAATAGTGTAGCTACCTTGTAGTTTACATTTAGGACTGTTCGCGCACCTGTGCATATAGGCTAACAGACTGTCATCGGACTCTTCCTCTTTAGTAACTTCATCTTCCGATTCTTCATCTCTGGATGTGAAATAGTCCGTTATAACATCGTGTAGGGCACTACCATCACCAAGATTGAGCAGACTGAGATGTGCAAGATCGTTTAAGTGAGCAGCTAATGTTACTTCAGACTGTTCTCCCGTGTTCCGCCATATCATAATATACTTAATACTTAATAAATTATTATTTACTTAAATAAATAAATAAATAAATAAATAAATAAACAAACAAACTTTGCATGCCATAGTTTACACAGGACTGCCGGGAAATGTCCATTGATCCAACTTTATTGTATATGTTACGTGGTTTATTTTGATAGGTTAACAGTTTTTGTGGTGTTAAGAGAAAGCACCTCCTCAGCGCGTCCTTAACATCTTTTCTGCTTGCTGCAATATATCGCTATTTTTCTGTACTAAACAAGTGAATTTTGCCAAGATATTTTCAGAGACGATAGACAAGATGTTATAGAATAATATTTTAATAAAAACCTAATTTTGACAAAAAAAAATTGACATTCGACTTATTTTTCGAATTTCCTGAAAATGTCCCAGCGCCACATCCGACGGGTTTTCCCAGATCGCATCACATATATTTACATAATATTAACATTTAGTCATTTAGCAGACGCTTTTATCCAAAGCGACTTACAAATGAGGACAACAGAAGCAATCAAAACCAACAAAAGAGCAACAACATGCAAGCACTATGACAAGTCTCGGTTAGCCTAACACAGTACACGTAGCAAACAGATAGAATATAGAATAAAGAAACCTAGTGTTTTTTTTTTTTTGTTTTTTTTTTTTAAAGAAACAAGTAGATAGAATAGAAAAAAGAAAACTAGTGTTAGTGTTAGATTTGTAACTATACATTCAGATTTACCTCCATATATTCACAATTTACGTTTATATATTCAGACTTATAACTATATATTCAGATGTACTTCTATATATTCAGATTCACTTCTATATATTCAGATTTACATCTATATATTCAGACTTATAACTATATATTCAGATTTATAAGAATATATTCAGATTTACATTTATATATTCAGACTTATAACTATATTTTCAGATTTACATTTATATATTCAGACTTATAACTATATATTCAGATTTACATTTATATATTCAGATTTATAACTATATATTCAGATGTACTTCTATATATTCAGATTTACATTTATATATTCAGACTTATAACTATATATTCAGATTTATAAGAATACATTCAGATTTACATTTATATATTCAGACTTATAACTATATATTCAGGTTTATAAGAATATAATCAGATTTACTTCTATATATTCAGACTTATAACTATATATTCAGATTTACATTTATATATTCAGACTTATAACTATATATTCAGGTTTATAACTATATATTCAGATTTACTTCTATATATTCAGATTTATAACTATATATTCAGATTTACATTTATATATTCAGACTTATAACTATATATTCAGATTTACATTTATATATTCAGACTTATAACTATATATTCAGATTTACTTCTATATATTCAGATTTACTTCTACATATTCAGACTTATAACTATATATTCAGATTTACATTTATATATTCAGACTTATAACTATATATTCAGATTTACATTTATATATTCATATTTATAACTATATATTCAGATTTACATTTATATATTCAGATTTTTATATAATTATTTCCTGTTTGGCACCTCATTGTATGTATATGTATATATATGTGTATATATATGTTAATATATATATATATATATGTATGTATATGTATATATATATATATATATATATATATATGTATATGTATATATGTATATGTATATATGTATATATGTATGTATATATATATATATATATGTGTATATGTATATATGTGTGTATGTATATATATATATATATATATATATGTGTATATGTGTATATATATATACAGTGGGTACGGAAAGTATTCAGACCGCCTTAAATTTTTCACTCTTTGTTATATTGCAGCCATTTGCTAAAATCATTTAAGTTCATTTTTTTTCCTCATTAATGTACACACAGCACCCCATATTGACAGAAAAACACAGAATTGTTGACATTTTTGCAGATTTATTAAAAAAGAAAAACTGAAATATCACATGGTCCTAAGTATTCAGACCCTTTGCTGTGACACTCATATATTTAACTCAGGTGCTGTCCATTTCTTCTGATCATCCTTGAGATGGTTCTACACCTTCATTTGAGTCCAGCTGTGTTTGATTATACTGATTGGACTTGATTAGGAAAGCCACACACCTGTCTATATAAGACCTTACAGCTCACAGTGCATGTCAGAGCAAATGAGAATCATGAGGTCAAAGGAACTGCCTGAAGAGCTCAGAGACAGAATTGTGGCAAGGCACAGATCTGGTCAAGGTTACAAAAAAAATTTCTGCTGCACTTAAGGTTCCTAAGAGCACAGTGGTCTCCATAATCCTTAAATGGAAGACGTTTGGGACGACCAGAACCCTTCCTAGAGCTGGCCGTCCAGCCAAACTGAGCTATCGGGGGAGAAGAGCTTTGGTGAGCGAGGTAAAGAAGAACCCAAAGATCACTGTGGCTGAGCTCCAGAGATGCAGTCGGGAGATGGGAGAAAGTTGTAGAAAGTCAACAATCACTGCAGCCCTCCACCAGTCGGGGCTTTATGGCAGAGTGGCCCGACGGAAGCCTCTCCTCAGTGCAAGACACATGAAAGCCCGCATGAAGGACTCCAAGATGGTGAGAAATAAGATTCTCTGGTCTGATGAGACCAAGATAGAACTTTTTTGGCCTTAATTTTAAGCGGTATGTGTGGAGAAAACCAGGCACTGCTCATCACCTGTCCAATACAGTCCCAACAGTGAAGCATGGTGGTGGCAGCATCATGCTGTGGGGGTGTTTTTTAGCTGCAGGGACAGGACGACTGGTTGCAATCGAGGGAAAGATGAATCCGGCCAAGCACAGGGATATCCTGGACGAAAACCTTCTCCAGAGTGCTCAGGACCTCAGACTGGGCCGAAGGTTTACCTTCCAACAAGACAATGACCCTAAGCACACAGCTAAAATAACGAAGGAGTGGCTTCACAACAACTCCGTGACTGTTCTTGAATGGCCCAGCCAGAGCCCTGACTTAAACCCAATTGAGCATCTCTGGAGAGACCTAAAAATGGCTGTCCACCAACGTGTACCATCCAACCTGACAGAACTGGAGAGGATCTGCAAGGAGGAATGGCAGAGGATCCCCAAATCCAGGTGTAAAAAACGTGTTGCATCTTTCCCAAAAAGACTCATGGCTGTATTAGATCAAAAGGGTGCTTCTACTAAATACTGAGCAAAGGGTCTGAATACTTAGGACCATGTGATATTTCAGTTTTTCTTTTTTAATAAATCTGCAAAAATGTCAACAATTCTGTGTTTTTCTGTCAATATGGGGTGCTGTGTGTACATTAATGAGGAAAAAAAAATGAACTTAAATGATTTTAGCAAATGGCTGCAATATAACAAAGAGTGAAAAATTTAAGGGGGTCTGAATACTTTCCGTACCCACTGTGTGTGTGTGTGTATATATATATACTCCTGTGATGGATGAAAAATAAGAGCAAATAAATGTAAATAAAAGTGTCTTGGCTTTGTATGTACCGTGTGTGTTGAATGATGCATAAGTGAGGTTGCTTTGTTCATGCTTTAAGAATCTGTACACTATAGCTGAAAGTGGATAACTATTGTGTTGTGTGAACTGAAAAACAATTAATGACGGCACGTTTTGATGTTACGTTGATCAATCAGCGGAAAGACTATGTCATTTGCCGCCGACATGTTTGACTATATAGAATAATCAACGTTAATTAATTTTCTACCCCTGAACGTAAAATTCTCGTTTTTTGCTAATTCTTGTTTTCTTTTCTTTAATTTTTTAATTAATCTGATTTTCTATCATTTCAGCAGCCATTTTAAGAATGTGATTTATTCTTTCAGAAGTTAAGTAGACCTATTTGATTTCCCATATAAGCAGCAATTTTCTGCGTATTTGTTTGAAGATTTAAGCATTAGATTTGTCATTTTAATTTTATTAGAAAGACACTTATATAACTGCAGTTTTATAGGGACAGAATATTACTTCAACATAGGTCTGAAATCTAACTTTAGTGTAGGTTTCAAATCTGACATCAAAGCTACTGGAACTAGACATAACAATTCTGCTAAACGAGTCTAAATTTAATGCCAAATACTTCAACATTCACAGGTATCAAAGGTGCGAGATAGTGTTTGGGACTTGGTTGGACCTTTGTTGTTTAGGTAAAATAAAAACATAGCTTTGATATCATGCAGGTTCAAAGTAACTTACCAATAATACCAGGTCATATGTACTTTGCTGGCTCAGTATATCCTACCATTGCCTCAAGAACGTCGGAGAAGCAAGCTAACCATGGCCAGCCCTGCAAAAGCACGGAAAGTGGTGGATTGCGCCGTAGAAGGTTACATACATAGCATGTCTCCAGCAAAAAACTCTAAAAGGAATAAATACTTCACTGCTGTGATACAGAGCGGGAAACACGAATATCATAAAGTTGTAAGTTTTCCGCTGGACAAACTATCCGTGTTTTCGCACGCTTCTAAGAACGGAACAGCAGTGAAGCTGAAGAACGTATGCCGCAGCCTCAGTAAGTGTCACATAGTCTACAAAATTACAGAGTCTAAATAAATTTGTAAAAAAATAGGGCACAATGTAGGCTACTGTATTAATTTTCAGGAATTTTTCGTATTTATTTTACAGGTGTTGTGTTTTAGACTTAATAAAATAAGAGCTAAATTTCATTACACCGATTAGGAAATTGACAATTCTGTCAACTGTATCGAAATGTGAGCTAAAGTCTTGTATCGCAGCATTCAGCTCTAGATGCGCCGATGTGAAGACAAGGTCAAAGAGAGAAGACGTGGTACAGCTGAATCACTCACACTGTTTTCAAAAGACTGATTTGATCTGATGGTTTGTGTGAATTTATTTATTCATCTAACCTACACGCTATATTGAATAAATGTTTTGCAGGAATTTCCCTCATTTTAAAGTCGAAAGCTGCTGGAATGAGTAATGCAATATACTGTATGTGCAATACCACACTGAAATTCAGGACAAGAATACTTTATGCATTACTGCATGCATTACTGATGAGAGAGAATAGCGTACGCATCCATCGGATACTTTTCAAAATGGCGCTATGCTGACACAGAGAGACAGAAAGGAGATGAATTGTTGAATAAATGTCGTTATTTTTATTTTCTTTGCGTACAAAAAGTATTCTCGTCGCTTCATAAAATTCAGATTGAACCACTGATGGCAGATGGACTATTCTGACGATGCTTTTCATACTTTTATGGACCTTGACAGTGTAATTTACTTGGCAGTCAATGGGACAGTCACAAGCCTCCCGGTTTTCATCTAAAATATCTTAAATTGTGTTCCGAGGACGAACAAAGTTTTTACGGGTTTGGAACGACATGGGGGTAAGTGAATATTGACAAAATTTTCATTTTGGGGTGGAGTATCCCTTTAATACCTGGGGATCCCTTTAATCTTCACCCTTAGTTCTCTGTGAATTTCTTTGAATTTTTTTCTGTCCCCTTCTCTGAAAGCCTTTTTCTTCTCATTTAACAGGGTTTTCAAACTACTATTTACCCATGGTTTATTATTTGAGAAACAACTAAATTCCTGAAGGGCATGGTATCATCATTACAGAAATTAATATAAAGGGTAATGCACTCTGTTTGTCCATCAATGTCATCCCCATAAACCTCACAGAAAACATCCCAATCTGTTGTTTCAGGGCTTCATCTTTCTCCGAGGGACAGTATTTTAATGTTCTATTACAGGCAGCCTCTTAACCAATGGAACATAGGAGGGGGAAAGATGTACCATATCATGGTCTGATTGACCACGAGGTGGCAGAGCAGTGCATTTATATGCATTTTCCACATTAGCATACAAGAGATCTAAGGTCTTATCTCCCCTTGTTATGCAGTTAACGAACTGCTTAAATGTGGGCAAAGTCTTTGAGAAAGAGACATGGTTATAATCACCAGAAAGGAAAATGAATGCATCTGGGTACTTCGACTGAAGTCTCGTGATAGTAACATGTGAATATAAACAACAATGGCAATCACCACTGTGAATTCCTTTGGCAGGTAATGTGGTCTTAAACTGACCAGCAACAGTTCAATGTCTTTAGTGCATATCTGTTTTTAATAGTAACATGACTGGGATTACACCACTTTTCATTAACGAGCACTTTTCATTAACCCTAACTCCTTTCTGCTTACCGCTTGATTCGGCATCCCTGTCCACTCGTATCGTTCGGTAAAGCTGGTCAAAAAATCTGGAGTGCCGTCCGTCAGCCACGGCTCCAACAGACATATAAAGCTGCTCTCCCGATACATTTTCTGGCTCCTGACAAGAGTCTGTAGTTCCTAAAGCTTGTTAGTTACACAGCGTACATTTCCCATGGTGATAGATGGTAGAGATGCTTTAAAAGTCTCTCTCCACACTCTGTCTCTGCTGGCTCTTAACCCCAGCTCGAATTCCTCAATGTCTCCTCAATATTTCCTAGGGGATAATGTGTATAATCCCAAATTTCGAATCTTGTGGCAGGTCTAACAGTTCCTGTCTGGTGTATACCAAAAGTCTGCAGTTCTCTGCTCAGATAGATTTTACAGATGTCAAGTTCATATCAGCAATTAATCCCCTACTTAAGACTTAAAAAAAACAATCACTAAAAATTGCTAAAAACACTACAAACAAACATACAGCTGCATGCTACAGGCTGCCGTCTCACCGGCGCCACTGGAAGAGTGGGATGTTTCTGAAGAACTGAAGTTTATTTTATAGCATACTATCTGAGTATGTTGATACATCCACTCATTTTCTTAAAGTCCCCCTGTAGTCGAATATTTTATCCAATAAAACTCATCTTTGATAATCAAAATGACATATTTAAATGTTTTTTCTTGTGAAAATAATTTTCTCATGCCTTATAATAGCTTGAATGTAACTCTACACCCTTGCCTCATTTACTATACGCGGATCTATGAATATGCAAATTAGCCCCGTCTACACTCAGTCGCACCAGCCAGCGCCTCCTGATCCACTGAACTGTAGTAAACGCAAAACAATGGCATACATGGATAATGACTGATAAAACTATGTTTTTACTAGCGGACAACTACAGTGAATACTGTAACATTCGTTAAAGTTTCTTACTTGACGATGTTGTGTCCTAAAATGCCTTGAAGACTATGAGGTGTGATTTGTGCACTTTTTGCTGATTGCTAAGCAAACTGAGAGGAGAACTAACGTGTATACACTCGCCAGCCGTCTGGCCAAAATCCCATAGTATTCAGGCGTCAGACGTAAGAAATGAGACGTAAGACGTCACGGTCACGTGTCGGAGCTGCGGTCAAACTGTGCGGCGGCGTGGCGGCGACATAGCAAAGAAAGGATTTTTTTTACTTTGCGTCTGGATAACGTACGTGTGGATCAGCGCCTGGATATTAAGTGCTATAAATTCTATTATCTTAACTATTGTCCCTTTTTAATTAAAAAAAAATAAAAATAAAAACAGAAGTAAAAAAAAAAAAAAAAAAGGTATTCATGTTTCAAATTCATGTTTCACATATTTATTTAATTATTAACTGGTCATAGACTGATTTTAACTTACCTGTTAAATTTAGCGTTTTATGGGTTTCTCTGTCTATTCTGTATGTTCTGGATGTCTCCTCAGTCAAAAACATCTGATTCAGATCAGCTCATTAATAGGGACTTAAAGACTTTTATTGGCCGTTTCATACAAAAGAAACATGTAAAAGAAAAATGTGTAGAGCTGGGGGGCCTCCAGGAGTCAGGGTTGGGAATCCCTGTTCTATACTCCATCAGCCCACCAAGCATATATAGTCTAGAATCAATATGCAGGGCAATGTACAACACTGCATTTGAATGTAGGCTTACTGTGAATGTATAATTTTTCACCTCTTCTAAAAACATAGAAGAATTTTTTTCTTGGTCTTGTCACAAAACGCTTTCTGATCATCACTTAGACATGTAGTCCAGTGTTTCCTAACCCTGTTCCAGGAGGCACAACAACAGTGCGTGTTTGTGATGTCTCCCTCATCTAGATACTCTCCTGTAATTCCAAATCAGCCAATTGGCTCTGTGTGTGCTCAAAGGATGCCTGTGAAATGTTAAAAGGATGATTTGATTGTACAGAGTGGTCAGTGTTTTTTGATGATGAGTTGGATAGTATTTCTGACAAAGTCACTGGTTATATATTGCTGTGTTGAGTCAGTCATTCCACGTAAACAAATTAATTTTTTTCCTAATAATAAACCATGGGTGACCAGCAGCTATTAATAGGAAAAAAGCTGCTTTTTTTAGTGGTGACAGGGACCGGATTAAAAATGCTAAAAAGGAGCTAAAAAGAGCTATTAAACTGAGTAAATTTATAAGGAAAGATTTGAAGAACAAATGTCTAATTGGCCCTTTGCAATGGTTTGAAATCTCTTGCTGGTTATGAAACTAAAAATATCAGTATTTGCTGGTCTGGATTGAATGTAAATGAGGTAAATAATTTTTTAAGGTTTGATGAGTTTGATTTCTCTGATACTCATGAAATTATATTAGAATCTCGTGTACAGAGTGGTTATGTGGACTGCAGTCCAGCAATTATTATTAATGAGAGTAAGGTTTGTCAGCAGTTAAAGTGCCTTAAGACCAACAAAGCAGCAGGCCCTGATGGTGTCCACACATGTACTTTTAAAGTTTGTGCTGATCAGTTGTCTTCTGTTCTTCATTCAATTTTTCTTTTTCCTTGTCGTCATCAAAATGACCCGTTATGTGGAAGACATTGTGTCTTGTTCCTATTCCAAAATATGGCAATGTGGGTCGTAGTGTAAATAATTTGAGACCCATCATATCTAATGAAATGTTTTGAAAGGATTATACTTTGTCATTTGGGCAGTAAAGTGTCAGTTTTTCAAGATCCTTTACAATTTGCATATAGAAAAGGTGTGCGAGTTGATGATGCCATACTTTTTATGTTCCATAATATTTATAGTCATTTGGAAACAACTGCCAGTTAGGATTATGTTTTTTATTTTTTCTAGTGCTTTTAACATACGTTCTGGCTGACAGATTGTTGTTTTTTAACCCACATAGTACAACTATTATGTGGGTATTGGATTATCTTCTATGTCGACCCCAGTTTGTTATGCTGGGTGATAAAATGTCTGACATTATTTTGACTAAAACAGGAGCCCCACAAGGCACAGTTTTATCACCTTTTCTATTTTCATTGTATACCTCTGACTACAGGCACACCCAGACATCTTGCTGTATACAAAAGTTTTCAGATGATACGGCCCTTGTGGGTTTAATCAAAGTAATTATGTGGATTATAGAAGAGAGGTAGAGTTATTTGTTACATGGTGTGATGAAAATTTCCTAAAACTGAATGTGGAGAAGACTAAGGAGTTAAAAAAAAATGATTTTAGAAGAAATAAAGAAGTGGTACCAGTGACAATTAAAGGTCAGAAAGTAGAGATTGTTCAGTCTTATAAATATCTTGGTGTACATCTGTACAGTAAATTAAACTGGAATGAGTAAAATAGGATTAATAAATTGATTAGAAAGGCTGGATCGGTTATTGGCCTTAATCCTGATTGACTTGAGGTAATTGTGGAAAAGAGAACAAGGGCAAAATTTAAAATGAATTTGTCTTACAAAGGTCATCCACTACACTGTTTTTAGTGGACTTAAAAGTTCATTCAGTGGAAGATTAGTGATGCCTCAGTGCTTTACAGAGCTATTTATAAGGTCTTTTATTCTTACTACAGTTAGGTTTTTAATGAACTTGTGTAAATCTTTGCATGTATTATTTTTATTTATTTTTTAATGTTCAATTGTCTATCTGTGTTGTTTGTATTGTGTAATGGTGGCAAATGAATTTGCCCTAACAGGGATTAATATAGTTTTCTAATCTAATGTAATTGACTGCTTTATGTCTTGGAGTCTCTACTGAAGAGGTGATGAGTTGATTGAGATGCGATTATGAAGAATTGGAAAATGTGTAGTGTTTGATGTGCCTCCAGGAACAGGGTTGCAAAACAGTGATGTTACCTTTTTTATTTGGTAAAAATAAGTCTACAAATAAATATGACAATCACAATTTAAAGGGAGTGCAACATGATAGTTTACTGTATGTACAATATGTAAATTTCTCTCATCTTACATCAAGTACCATTTGTGTGTAGGCCTACTGTAATTGTAATGTATGTGTACAATATTTGTGTAGGATTTTGAACTCTCAGGTATTTATGTCTGTTAATAACCCTTGAACCACAAGGGCTAGAAACAAAATGATTGTTCCGCAGAATCATTGAAGTAATTACATATTTGATTTCCTTTAGCCATAAAGTTTTTCCCACTACTTCCTACTTTTGATTTAGCGGCCAGCAGTTAGTCATTGTAACATATAATGATGTGTAATCCGAATGGTTTCCATTATGAGAACGAGTACAGTCATGTGTTGTGTGAAATCAAGTGCACTTTGGATTCGGTGAACAGCCACAAGTTAGCGCAATAATAAGCAAATTCGTTTTTTGCTAATAACTCCACGGGAGTGCATGGTATAGGCCTAATCATTTTTTTATTTTTATTTATTTATTTTTTTAATCCTTGCAGTGAGCGTCAACAAGGTTCTTAGTATAGCCAAATTTTCATGAAGTAAACCTAGGTAGTTCCTTAAATTAAAAATTTGGCAAATCACCGAGAATCAAAGAAAATGTGTTTGAGAAAAGTTTAGCCGTTATCCTACTTAAAGAGTTAAAGTTCTGTTATTGAATTTCGATTAATTAACACGGCTAGAATAAACAGCACCCTCTGGTTGGAGAGTTAAACCCCATTAACACTGTGTCATTAGTCACATCCGGGACATTTACGTGTTTTGTGCAGACGTCACGCAGCTTCTCAGGCGAGAAGGGGGGCGACGAAAGTGTCGCGCTTTTTATCTATGGAAGGCCGGTGGGGCCAAAAGTCTTCAAACGGAACGCGTGAAATTTAACCGTGTCAACACCCACAATTTGTCCGCGTTAACGTGGGAAATTTAAACGCGTTTCTTTTGTACGTATAGACACGCACATTTTGGCCGTGCTAAGGTGGCGATTTTTGCCGCGTTTATTTGGTACGTGTAAAGACGCATAGTTTGACCGCATTAAGACGACATATTTGAACTTGTTTCTCTAGGCGCACATTCTGGCCGTGTTAAGGTGGTAATTTTGAACTTAAGGCATTACAATCTATATTACCCTCATATTAATGCTTTCTTTAGTTTATGGTGTCATTAAATAGGCCTAATAAATGTAATGAGATGTAAAGAGTTTTGTTGTTTATTTTATTTTTATAGGATACTCTTTACTCCCAGGTCCGTGTACCTTCTGGTCATTTGAACAGAAATTAAGGTTTGATTTATCTCTTTTTTCATGGGTTAAAAATTTTAATATGCTTTAATATTAATTGTTTTATCCTTAAATATGTTTTGAATGTGTGAGCGGCCCTGAAACACCTTGTATGCATGTACGCCCTTTCAGTTCATAATTCCAAAGTATAGCCTATAATTGGGACTTAAGACATTGCAGTAGACTAATTATTACTGTGAAAACTTAAGTAGGCCTAAAGTTTTATTATAAATTATTAATAAAAATAAATATTAGCTATTTTTACGTGGGGTTTGGTTTTTCCCATGAAACACAAACTGTTATTATGTAAGTCTTTTTTACTTAATAACAGTTAAAAGTGTTATATTTAATCTAAATGTGTAAATATAAAGCATTGTTTACTTTATCTATTACACAATAAAAGAGTGCTGCTGTGCTCATAGTCTAATTACGCCATTTACTGTTAAATCATGTTAGGTGCATGACAAGGTTTATAGATCTGGGCCTGTAAGAATTAAATTATGAAGAACCACTGATTGGAGATGCTTTTACTTTTACTTTGCCTCATAAGCCTTCTGCATGCTATATTTTTTCAGCGGCTTTGAAAAAGCGGTGGGGGACAGAATTGACTTTGGTGGGGGCATGTCTCACCCACCCGTACCACCCGCAAATTACACCTATGATTAATATTATTAATGTTATTATTTATTATAAAACTTTGCTTATGTTTTTACTGCAATAATTCCCCACATTGTCTTTTGAAGAACGCCTATTGCTGCATTTTGAAGTCGCGCATGGATTCTATATTCCACGCTTACATACAGTGATGAATGGACTTAAGCTATCAGCTTTGTACCCGTAAAGGTAAACTGCACATCTGCATTTGGGTTTCATTCTCTGTAGTCCGATCAGGCAAACACTTAGCCCCTGTGAAATGGTTCTGTGAGTGGGCTGTGGGTTTGTCTCTGCAGTGTTAAAGCAGGCAAGTCTGTCGAGCAAAAGGAATTTAACTGGATATAATAAATATTTGCTAAAACTCGTGGTCCTGTGTTGAAAATCTATGACGTTTCTTAAAAACTATGAACAGGATTACCGCTAGCAACTGAGGCTATAGCTAAAGTTAAGCAAAACAAGCAACATGCACTGATGTAGTATGACAAATCATGACATAAGACTGACATCACACATAACGTAGCAATGCATTATCCACACGAACAAATATTACGTCTGACGTTTACATACGTATATGGCAGTGCACCATTACGACATCCTTCACGAACAAACTTGACGTCTGATGTTTGTATACATCGGAGTATACATATACAAACGTCAGACGTAATATTTGTTCGTGAAGGATGTCGTAATGGTACACTGCCATATACGTATGTAAACGTCAGACGTAATATTTATTCGTGAGGATAATGCATTGCTACGTTGTGTGTGATGTCATTTTTTTTTCTCTCTTTATTTTAACGGTCTTTCGCGGGTAGAAAAACCAACAGCTTATGGCTCTTAGAAATGTTTTAGTGCACTGCCAAATGACCTTTTCTGACTGGGTGCAGCTGGCTTCTTCTAACCACACTGATGAAGATTTGAATGTTGTGAATGTAACAATAAGTATGTCCAAAATATGCTGCATTTAGCCTATATGAAGGATGGCTTACTTGATGCAACTTGAAATCAGATGATATGGAAAAAAATGTCCTCTTACAATAGCGATCAGTGGATGTTGAATGGATGGCTAATAAAAACGTATGTAATGATGAATTTAATTCCATTATATGTAAGTGAAAATTTAGGCCTATTTATAGTCCTAATTTATAGTCCTATATGCACTTTCGTTTGTCTGAATCACAAGCACATTTAAGAAATGATTGCTTATAAATGAGGCCCCAGGTGTCTCTTAGAAAAATGATTTCCTACAGTAAAGAAGAAAATATGGTCAAAGTATTTAGTGTATTGATGTTAATTTTTCGAACTGAGTAGGCCTACACTACATCAAGAAATAAACTATCATTTGTTATAAATAAATATAAACTTTCATTCTATAGGCTATTAGTACTAAAATTATAATAAAAATATATAATTATACATATACATAAATAAATATCTAAATATTAACATATATAATTATAAAAAATCAATTTTACGGTGAACGTAGATGCAGTAGGCAGTAGGCTAATCACACATTCCCGAATCCACGCCTGCAACCCTCGCACCTCATGTTTGCGGCTGAAAGCAAAGGATCATAATCAGGGCCAGCGCCAGAGAATTTTTAACTCAGGTGCTGAGGGGGTGCTACACCAACCACAGGGGAGCTGGGCAATTAATAGTAAATATGACCAAAACATGTTGTTATTATTATTATTATTTTTTTAAATCCTTTTTTTTTTTTTTTTTTTTTTTTAAATCGCTAAATAGGTGCATTTTAAATGTTTATAAGGAGTGTGTGTGGGGGGGGGGTTCTGAATATAAAATCAAGCAGACAACTGTATTAATAAAATAATAGCCATAGGTAACTGTCTAGAGCTAAAATTGTCATTTGTAAATAATACAAATTAATTGCAATTTATTTATTTAATTTTATATTTTATTAAAGTTCTATTTTGACCCCTATAGTGGGTGTTTTTTTTTTTTTGTTTTTTTTTTACATCCATAATATTTTGGGGAGGGGGCACAACAATACAATTCTGCTTAGGCACCCATTTGGCCAGCAGCGGCCCTGCTAGATTGATCATCTTAAACTTGTCATATCCTCCGTGATCGACTGCAATGACAGAATATACAAAAACGGGAGTTTAATCATAATAAATATAATGCAAGAATAAGCAAAATAATATCAAAAATAAATGTAAATCAGTCCGATTATTCCTCTGGGAGCAATTTCAATTTTGAATCGTTTTAAAGCTTGTTGTTTTGTAGAACATCACTGTTATATATGATATGACAACAGTAAGGCCTGTAGAAAGAGAGTAGTCTATAGCCTACGTGTTATTTAACCTCTTAAGACCCGAGAGAAAGGTTTTCGGAAAAAAAAATATATTTTTTTTTCATGTCTTTACCTTGTTTCGAGCAGTGGCTCTCAACTGGTTTGGCCTTGGGACCCACATTTTCCTATGGTCATCAAGCCGCGACCCACTTATATATATTACACAAACATATATATTATTAAAAAATGAAAACAAAGCAAGTTTATTTAACAAAAATTAAGTTAAGATTGTTAAGAATATGACTAATACTGAATATACAGCCTATAAGGTAAGGCTATTAAATAGCAGTCCCAAACTAGTTTTTGTTAATACAGTTAAGTTGGTATGAGACACCACAGTCATTTAAGCATATACAAAATAACACAAAGTGGAAATAACATGATATTTTTGGGTTATGGAAACAACCGTTACCATGAATATACTAACATGAACTGTTAATAACACGTGAAAACTGCTCCTGAATAGAATGAATATCATACCTTCATTGCAAATCCTTCCCAGCTAACACACGCAGTACAGTTATGTGATTTATCAGTACTGTACTTTTATTTCACGTGTTGCATGCTCATAGTTTCTGCGCTTTAGTGAATATATATATACAGCGCGGCGCCGCGTTCGCGCGCGCTACGAACACTGTATAACATCGGACAGGACAGGATAGTTCGTTTTTCTGAGGTAAGAGACTATTTTTTCATAGCAAGTTACGAAAATAACGATAGAATAATGACACTGACAATAAATCAGTCTACATCTCATCTGACCGCAGATACTGAATCTGGACAGCGCGTTTTTCTCAGGAATTATTACTGCATCTGACAGAAGTGTCAACAGCGTTCATGCACGTCTTTTAAAATAAAAGTCTTGCATCAGAAAAAAACATTTAGAATTACGTTTTTTGTTGTTGATGTCGTTTCTTTGGCCGTACACTCTGCGACCCACTCAGAACGGTCCCCCACCAGTTGAGAACCACTGGTTTAGAGCATTAAAAATAATGTAAAATAAATAAATAAATAAATAAAAAATGATATTTCATTCATAAGTTATGCTATGTCCTCGTTTGAGGACATCGGGACTCAATTTCTTTAAAAAAAAATAAAAAGACATGAATGAACATGCACAGGCAAAAACAATAGCTTTTTTAAATCACCAATACACTTTTAGTTTTCAAGATTTTTTTTTTTTTTTTTTTACCAAACTTTGTATAAAGATGATTCTCAACTATGTTATAACAGAATGATTCGATATACCATTTTTCTTTCTGCAAAATGTGTGTAAAATGGCCATAAACGGGTTTTCTCATTATATACAATGTATCTATAAACTAAATCTAATTTGCATGTTAATGTGTTTTTGGGGCAACATGTAATGAAAAAAGAAGTATAATAATGGGAATAACAATAGACAAGATTTTCATAATTATATATAATATTTCATAGAATATTGAAATGTAATTTATTTCCCTATTCATTTGTTATGTCTCCCAAAATGCGTAATAAATATGCTTTTAGTCCTGGTGTCCTCACATGAGGACATATATGAAATCAACGTCCTATTTCGTAACAGAAAGTCATATTTTGATTTGAAACCCCATAACATTTTCCTGAGATGTTGATTTATGACACACAATTAAAAAAATTGACAGTTTTAAATGGTAATTACAAAATATTATCATATTTCCATAAGAGTGTTACTAAATTAATTTCCTCATATGAGGCCGCAGGGTCTTAAGAGGTTAAGAAAAGTATAATTATATTTTCAGAATGACATAATTTTTTCTCAAACATAGTTAGTGGGGTAAAACGCCCCCAGGGAGCAATGGGAAATTACTGTAGTTATTCTGTTCTGAACATCAAATCCTTTGTTTTTCCACCAAATGCATTCTAACTAGTTGGTTGAATAAAAATATTTGGATTTTATATTTAAAAATTATCTCAAGTTAGCATCAGGTAGCTAGTAAGCAAGCAGTTAGCATCAACTAACAAAATGTTTCAGATAGGCTATTATAATTTTGTAATTCATAATTATTGATTATATTCTTTTAAATTTTAGGCTAAAACTGCCTGTACTCTGATTTTTCAGTAAATATTTAAAGCAAATTGCTTTGTCAGATTGGGGGACATTTTACCCCACCCATGGGGGTAAAACACCCCCTTGCCACGCAGTAAATTTTTGTTAAAAATCTAATAACATGACAACTCTGGACATTTTTCATACTTTTAACTGTTATTATGTAAAAAAAAGACTTACATAATAACAGTTTGTGTTTCATGGGAAAAACCAAACCCCACATAAAAATAACTAATATTTATTTTTATTAATAACTTATAATAAAACTTTAGGCCTACTTACGTTTTCACAGTAATAATTAGTCTACTGCAATGTCTTAAGACCCAGTTATAGGCTATACTTTGGAATTATGAACTGAAGGGATGTACATGCGAACAAGGTGTTTCAGGGCCGCTCACACATTCAAAACCAATATTAAAGCATTAAAAAATTATATTAAAACATTAAAACATATTCTAATTTTTAACCCATGAAAAAAGAGACAAATCTAGCTTAATTTCTGTTCAAATGACCAGATATGGACCTGGGAGTAAGAGTATCCTATAAAAATAAAATAAACAACAAAACTCTTTACATTTCATTACATTTATTAGGCCTGACACCATAAACTAAAGAAAGCATTAATATGAGGGTAATATAGATTGTAATGCCTTAAGTTCAAAATTGCCACCTTAACACGGCCAGAATGTGCGCCTTGAGAAACAGGTTCAAATATGTCGTCTTAATGCGGTCAAACTGTGCGTCTTTACACGTACCAAATAAACGCGGCAAAAATCGCCATCTTAGCACGGCCAAAATGTGAGTGTCTATACGTACAAAAGAAACGTGTTTAAATTTGCCGCGTTAACGCGGACAAATTGTGCGTGTTGACATGGTTAAATTTCATGCGTTCCGTTTGAAGTCTTTTGGCCCCATCGGCCTTCCATACTTATCACACGTCATTGGTCATGGCTTCTGCTCACAGCAAGGTACGCGACGATCGACACGACTCATTGCTTAGTTAACAAAGTAAATGCATAAATCACACCTCATATGAAGACTGGAATGCAGCCGTTTGTGATTCTTGATTCGCGCCCGTGAGCATACACGTGTGAAATGCAGATGCCGATGTGGGAGAGGTAGGTCTGACTCCGGGCTATTTTTACACTGTTGCCGCAGGTTATAATGATAGTTAGCGGTTCTAAATTCACATTAAATCATGGCTCCATGGGTTTTTTGCTCTAATTTATTTTTGGTTTTGTGCTGGTATTGGTATGTTTTGCATGCTAGTGATAGGAATCTATCCCTTGACGTGATTGGTTGTTGAATTTTGTGATGTAGCAACCCTAGGGCTGTTTCAAACCGCATTTCTGGGTGAGCCTTTGGAAAACAGTTTTAAGGAGAAAATAGCAATGGTGTTGATTAATGGACTGGCACATGGTTTGTCTAAAAACATATTAAAAACACCACAGACAAATAAACATAACTTGATTTTCACTACAGGGGGACTTTAAAGCAATTTGAGAAAGGGAACTTAATATTCAAGTTATGTAAGTCACATTAAAGCATGTAAACTGTAGTTTGGCATTAAATTTTAATAAATTTAACTAACCTTAAAAATAAATGAGAGAGACAGAGACAACAGTTAGTGGTTGCCCAAGCGGTCCTCTTTGTTGTCTGACAGTGCGTTCACACCAGACGCGACTTGCGTGAATAAATCGCGCTATTCGCGCGTAGTTGGACGCTTGAACATTTTGAGTTTACTCGCTTCATTCGCGCGTGAAATTCACTTTACAACAGACGTGAATTCGCATCATGGGAGGGGCTTATATATAGCTCGTATTAAGTAAAGAGCGTTTTTTACAAGATTGTCCGACCTCCTCACTCACTTTCTTCCAAGCAAGATCCTTTTTTATTCCTGTTTCTATAAAAGTACGAAGATGTATTGTACAGCTCCGGGTATCCACATACAGCGATGATGATTTTGTCCTCCATTGTTGTTTGGGATTTCTGCCTCCGCTCGCTACGTCACTACTAGAGCAAGCTCCTGATTGGTTAACGCAGCGCGAATTTTCGCCAAAGTTCAGATTTTTCAACTCGCGCGTTTCGCACGTCAAATGCCCGAAACGCTCAATTCGCGCGAATCGCGTCATTCGCACCGCCTCATTCGTGCGAATCGCGCCGCAGGATGTCTATTCGCGTCTTTGCATTGACTTAACATGTAAATCACTCGCGCTTAACGCTTCATTCGCGTCTGGTGTGAACGCACCTTGACAGTGCGTTCACACCAGACGTGACTTGCGCGAATAAATCGCGCTATTCGCGCATAGTTGGACGCTTGAACATTTTGAGTTTACTCGCTTCATTGGCGCGCGAAATTCACTTCATTCGCGCGTGAAATTCACTTCACAACAGACGCGAATTCGCGTCATGGGAGGGGCTTATATATAGCTCGTATTGAGTAAAGAGCATTTTTTTACAAGATTGTCCGACCTCCTCACTCACTTTCTTCCAAGCAAGATCCTTTTTTATTCCTGTTTCTATAAAAGTACGAAGATGTATAGTACAGCTCCGGGTATCCACATACAGCGACGATGATTTTGTCCTCCATTGTTGTTTGGGATTTCTGCCTCCGCTCGCTACGTCACTACTAGAGCAAGCTCCTGATTGGTTAACGCGGCGCGAATTTTCGCCAAAGTTCAGATTTTTCAACTCGCGCGTCAAACGCCCGAAACGCTCAATCCGCACCGCGTCATTCGCGCCGCAGGATGTCTATTCGCGTCTTTGCATTGACTTAACATGTAAATCACTCGCGCTTAACGCTTCATTCGCGTCTGGTGTGAACGCACCTTGAGGATGCACTGCAGTCACGGTAACGCTACTCTCTCAACTGTCACCCGGAATTTGGAAAATGCAGCTGTACTGTTCAGTGCAAACTCATTATAACACAATCCTTGTTGGTGCAACCCACCCAGTGTATAAGTTTAAATCTAGATTAAATCAAGGTTTATCTAATAATTCTGTTGCACCAAACTTTAAACCTCATTTAAATATAAGCAGGTTTACATTTAAATCATCAGTTTGATCCTGGATTTATATATTTAAAATAGATTAACTTTAATCCTGTTGCTCCATAATTTTAAACTCAGATTTAAATCTCAATTAAGGATTAACTTTAAATTTACAGATGAGGAGGTTTAAATACAATAAAGTGCACTTACAGTTACAGTATGTGGCTGATTGAACAAAGACAGAAACAGTGGGTGTGTCGTCAGGTCTCAGAGAGGTGTTTATTATAAATAAAAATGAAAATTAAAGCGCACTGAGCCCGCAGATTGTGAGGGTCGTGGCAGCCCGTAGTAAACTCGCGTCTGCTATCAACTCCGGGATGTGAATCCGTCACTTATCTCGGTGCATCTCGGCGTACGACAAAAGAAAAGGAGACAGGATCGCGGCCGCGCCTCTCGTTTCCCTATGAAGTACTTTATTATGAAACAGATTAACAGTACGCCTTGTTACTAATACGGTCTATGAACTTCCATTCACTCACCACCAGAGGTCACTATTCCATTACACTGACTCTTGCACTACACTACTGTTGCATGTTACCCACGGACTACAATTCCCATCATTCTTTGCACTAAGTACAAGCAGCCATCTCCCTAATGCTGAATCAGCCATGGTGGCTGATTTTGAACTGTCCATCTGTTTAGTCTCATCAAATGTATCTGGTTTTGAACTGTCTGTCCTGCCCGTTTCCGTCAAGGAATCCAAACGTGAGTTGTCTGTCTGTATCAAAGCTGTTATTGAGTCTGAATTTGAACTATCTGTCGGTCCTGATTTAAGCATTGTGTTTGATGTTGAACCCTGTGTTTGTCCCATTGCAATCTGTTTTTTGCCCCACTAGTCCAGTTAGGACCCCAGAGACCTTATCCGAGCTCCCTGTAGGCTCTAGTAGCCTTGTCACAGCCCAAGGACCTGCCGTTGAACTCTTAACCCTGCCTGTCATGAACTCAGAAACCATAAATGTCTGTCATGAACTCAGAAACCATAAATGTCTGTCCTGTTTCGATCAAAAAGCCTGATTTTGATCTGTCTGCTTGTCCAGGTTCAGTCACTGAAATGTCTGTTAGTCCAATTTCCCTCAATGAGTCTGTTTTTGAATTGGTTGTTTTGCCAGTTTCTGTCACTAAACTGTCTGCTTCAGTCTCTGTCAATGCACCAGATTTTGAGCTATCTGTCAGTCCCATTACAGTCTATGAGCCTGATTATGAACTATTTGCCCGCTCAGTTGTCATCAGGGAAATTACTGATGAACTTGTGTTCCCTGCCTTGGCCCTTGGGGCCATATATACTCTGTCTGTCTCAGTGTTCCATAGGTCCCAGTTCTTGCCGTGGTCCTCAGTTCCCTCTCCTCTTGTCTGCTCCGCCTTGGTGGTCGTCTGCTCCACCTGCTCTGCCGTGGAGATCTTCTGCTCCGCCCTGGTGGGCTCCTGTTTCGTCTGTTCCGCCCTGGTGGGCTCCTGTCCCGTCTGCTCCACCCTGGTGGGCTCCAGTCCCGTCTGCTCCGCCCTGGTGGGCTCCAGTCCCGTCTGCTCCGCCTTGTTGCTCTGCTCTGCCGGCTTTGCCTCAGTTCCTGGTCTCTTCACTTCCTCATGGGCCGGGCCCTCCGTCCCTCCCCCTGTTCCGCCTCCGCTCCACGGAGTTTGGAGTGTCTGGAAGCCGCTCCTTGGGGGGGGTGCTCTGTCAAGAATATGGTCTATGAACTTCCATTCACTCACCACCAGAGGTCACTATTCCATTACACTGACTCTTGCACTACACTACTGTTACACGTTACCCACGGACTACAATTCCCATCATTCTTTGCACTAAGTACAAGCAGCCATCTCCCTAATCACACGCTCACACCTGAGACTCATTACACCATCACACATGCTACATAAGCCATGGACTTTCTCAGTTACACTGCCGAGTATTGATCTGCGTATAGCTCTCTTCAAGCGCTAGCTGCCTTACCATGCAATTCCATGTTTCTGTTCAGTTCCAGTATTGTCCTGCGTTTCTCACTCCCCTAGTGTTAGCTGCGATGCGGAATCTGTTTCTTGTTTTCTAGTCTGTGTTCCCTGTATTTACCCCTGTCTCACCGTTCGGACTCTGTTTGCCCCTGCTTGGATTATATCTGTGTACCTGGACTATCTCTCTGCCTTGCCCTTTGGATATTGTTCGCGCCTTGCCTGGATTATTGCTCACGTTTCGGATTACCTTTCTCGTCTAGCCCTCTATATACCTGTTTGCCATTTGTTCGACCCTGCCTGTATTTGACCATGTTTCACAATAAAAGCTTTCACTTGGATCCGCACGTCTCACGTCTCATCAGCCCTGTTACAGCCTGTTCAGAAAATGATAACATGATAAGAAATACAGTAAAGTAATAACAAATTAACACTGCTTAATACATACTTTTGCCATTACGTGTTGATAAATCCCCATAGTAAAATTCGAACCTAGTTATGACGTGTTCATTTTTCCATGAAAAACCATTACATTATAAATCTTAACCATGTTAATATACAAACATGCATACACATATATATTACATATTTTATATACAAATCCCTCATCAACAATATCACTGTAAAACAAACAAAAACCTATAATTAATTCATACAACCTTTACTGATGGTTCTTATGGAGATAGCAATCATTTGTGAAGACAAATGAAAACAAAAAAAGCAAACATTTGAAGGTCTCTGTTCATTCTGGGGATGCACACAAAATGCAAGGCCCAGAGGAGCATTTTATTGTTTGCATCGATTATTTTGTATTCCTCAAGAAATTAGAAAAATTAATAGTATGTGTTTGTTTTCACCCCAAATTCTCTCTACACGTTGGTTGTGTGTGCAATTGTTCACCCAAAATGAAAATCTCATTTACTCACCCTAATGTTGTTCCAAACCTTTGTATTTCTTTCTTCTGTTGAACAAAATTTCTTTACGCCTTAAAGTAGCTTGAATGTAACTCTACACACTTCTTCATATGTGTGCAAATTAGCCCCGCTTCATCTCAGTGACACGCTCTCAGACTACCTGATTCACTGTCAACTTTACTGTAGTAAAAATGTATTTAGTTACCACTTGTAGTACACTTGAGTGTACTAGTGAATGAAAGATGGGTTCAAGTGTACTACAAGTGGTAACTAAATACATTTTTTAAATACAAAGATAGTATGTTAAAAGTGCATTTTAGTTCATATTCATGGTGTCTCAAAATAGCACATTTGAGTACACTTAGATGATCTAAAGTTTATCTTTAATATATTAAGTACAAAATTAGTGCGTGAAAATAGAGTACTTTAAGTACATTATGGAAGTGCACTCGTTTTTTACCTGGGTACACACACTGCCGAGTATTGTTTGTCTGTAGCCAATTGACCTATCGGTAAGCCCCTTCCCTCGAATGCAGACTAGACAATGGCAGTCGAGTATTAGTTGCACGGGGAGCGAGATGGTCCTCACTGCAGAACACAAGATCCAGGAGGTGTGGTTGAATCTAGATCCAACTCCTCCCACCTTACATTTACCTAAACCTACCTGTCTCCACCCCCTGATCCTTAAACCCACCCATCCCCACCCCTAAACCTACCAATCTCCACCCCTAAACCTACCAATCTCCACGCCCTGGATGTGGATCCAACCCCGCCCCCTAGATCTTTGTTCTGCAGTGAGGGGCTACTGCGGGGAGCGGAACTCGGACATCTTTAGATTTCAGCACCATAGAGAAACATTGGAAGATCCAAAGCTCGCATCGGTTTTATGGGGTTTATGCTTCAAAAATGGAAAAACGATGTGCCTGGGGTACTTGTAACACTGATTCCAGGTATCCTGAGAGGATGGGCAATATAATTTATTTTTTATTACATTTACTGAATCCAAACAAAACAGAGCAAAATGTCCCTAAGTATTCACTCCAATACAAATGAAGACAAAAACGTTCACTTTCTGGTTGTCATACACTCATTAAGTTACAGTTTTCATCTGCTCAAGCAGAACGTTAATGTTATCTTGTGCTTTAGCAAGGTATGTCTGGCTAAAACTAGCTAACGTTAAAGTTAGTGAGTCCAAGCTAACGTACAAACCTAAATAGCGGACTGTTCTCGCGTCTTGTACAGTGTAGGTCAAAACACATAAACTAAGGGTGCCTCTCCATATTAAACTGGTTAAATGTGCATTAATTTAATCGTACCCTACGATACATGAACAGTGTTGATCCTGAATGTTGTCATCTGCGATCAGGATGACCGTAATATGAGACTTCTCCCGCTTGCATTGTGATCTGTAAACCCTCCTTTGAGTGACCCACCGTATTTATTTTTAAATATTTTATAAATCCCTCCATGGAATATTTAATTCCCATTTGGTGGCCTTCTGTGTCCAAAATTGTGCAAAAACATCGTGGGACAAGGTTTTCACACTGCAGCTGTCATTGTAAGACAGTGAGCAACTCTGTTTGTTTGTCCGAGGGAGCAACAGTAACTAAGGAGGGCGGGGCTTACCGATAGGTCAATTCCTAGCCTTCCCGTGTCTCCGTGTTTTTCTTTATTTTGCCTTGGGTTGCCTTGCTTTACCTTGCCTGTGTTCTGTGACCTTGGACTGTTTGTGCGTACGTGTGTCGTATGTACCCTGGTTGTGTCCTGTCTTGTCCTACCTTCCCTTATCTTGCCTTGCTGTGGTGTGCCCTGTCCTGACCTGCCTGCCTACCTGCCCGTTTTTCCCCTCGGGTATTTTTTTTAATTAATAAAGAATCCAGACTTCCTGCATTTTTGAGTCCTCGCCTCATCCCTTCACCCAACCGTGAAATTAGTCTCAAAACAATAAATTAAAAAAAAAAAAAAAACAATATAATAAGCAGAAATTTGTTTATCTTTATTGTTTGTACTCTTGGTACAAATACTAATCTATTTTTTAAAAAAAATTAATCTACTGTACAATAAACAATAAAATCACCTATTAATATTATAGTAATTCAACAAACATTTAATCTGACATATTTTTACAATTTAATGTATGATGTTTAATTACACATCTGGCTTTATTAACTATCAATTTAACATCAGGCAAAAGAGGTCGAAAGGATCTAATAGCAGCTTACATTAATGACTTTATTAAACAAATCAAAGAAGATAATCCAAGGGGAAGCAATAACAAAGAAACTTTAAGAACCAACATGTGACAGCACAAACAACACAACACAAAGAACAGAACAAAATGAGGGCAATATATGAAGAGTTCATTTGCAAAAACCAATAAACGGCACTTTAAAAAAAAAAAGATTGCCGTGCATTATTCTCCACATATAGCGCAATCTGAATCCTAAAAACGTTTTGTCAAAAAAGCCAGTATTGTCCACTTTCAAGGCAAAGCGAGTTCATTTTTTACTGCAGAAGCCGACAAGCGCCCTTGTTGTTTTTGAACAGAAGCCGATAAATCCATTTTAACGAATCAGTGTGCTGTATTCAGGTCAGGTGACAAGGCTACTTTCACTTTGAAAAGACGTGCTAGCTGGACTTCCGGTTGGAGCGAGGCGCAAAATGGCAGCATAAAACTATAGATCCTGGTCATTGAGTGAAAAAAGCCATAATACTCTAAGAATTTCTATTTCAAATACGAAAAACGACGGTAAAATGAGTGGGGCGAAGCCTAAAAAGGGACTTGTGAAACAAAAAACAACTGAGGAGAGTAATCAGATGGTTGATGATAATGACAAATCTGCATCGGAGAATGAGGGCGCGGAAACTTTACGCACGGTGCGGGCGCTCAGCAAAGATATCTCCGACTTGAAGACGGAGTTGAGAAAAGAATTTAGCCAATTCAAGGAAGAGTTTAGGGAGGATATTAAAACTGAAGTTGAAAAGTTGAAAACAGACATAAACCAGAAGCTGCAAGATATTGCCGAGGATATTCAGTCACACAGCGCGAGATTAGATGAGACGGAGGAACGAATTATGGGACTCGAATCTGAAAATGTTGAACTGAAGGACGCGCTACTCCATGCTTTGAAAGAACAAAAGAAAATGCAGGGCAAGATCACGGATCTCGAAGGTCGGTCACGACGAAATAATATCCGAATCTATGGCATTAAAGAAGGAGCTGAGGGAGCGTCCATGTTCAAGTTCATCAATGGCTTACTGAAAACGGAGCTCTCCCTGAATGACGATCTAGACCTGCAGATACAGAGGGCACATAGGTCTCTAGGCCCAAGACCTCAAAATGATGCCACCTCGAGATCGATCATTGTTAATTTCTTGCAATATAGTACCAAAGATCTGGTTCTGCGTGCAGCATGGGCAAAGGGAATACGATATGAGGGCAGACCAGTCTTCTTGGCGCATGACTATCCAGCTGAAATTAATGCAAAGCTCAAGGAATATAAAGAAGTTAAAAAAGTCCTTAAGGAGAACAAAATTTGATTCCAGACGCCGTACCCTGCCAAGATGCGAATCCATTGAGAGACAGGACCTCAGCTTTATGACAGCGCAGCGGATGCGGCAGAGGACCTGAATAAGAGGGGGTATGCGGTGGACTTGACAGAGATATCCAAGGGATCTGAACGAAGAGATGAGAAGAAAGGCTGACGCGACATATGCAATGGCAGAAAGTGGGAAGAAGCGCTCATAATCGCATACAGGAGAAGCTTCGGGGCTTCCAGAGATAACCACCAATATCGAATTAGTAAATTAACTGAACGGACATTACTGGACTGAGCTCTGAAAAGGTATGCAGGTCTAACAGCATTTAAACAACATTTTGGTGGACTGAATATGTGTTGAACTTCGAGTCTGAACACTCCTCTATAGGTAAAAGTATTACTAATTCTACGAGTCTTTGTTTTTTATGATTCAAATATATGGGTTTTTTTTTCTTTTTCTTTCATTTAACTATATAAGTTGACCGGGAACTGTCATCTGACATATGATTGGTGCTATACCATTAGGTGATAGTGGGGGCCCCCTACCAGAAGTAGGACAAGATCCCTCATCCCAGGTTTGGAACTGGGATTTATCAGGTCATGTTTGGACCTTAATAACTGTGGAAGTCACTGTTCTTGAATGTTCGTTTGTATTTCAGTTATATGTTTGTTCTAGAAGTTGCCAGCATTTGTTTTTTAACTTTAAAACGATATGCAGTCATACGTTAAAATTGCATCGATAAATGTAAATGGGTTAAATAACCCAATAAAAAGGAGTAAGGTTATAGCCAAGTTGAAACGTGAAAAGAGCCAGATTATATTTTTGTAGGAAACTCATCTCTCTCCATCTGAACATGACAAGCTGAAAAATACGGGTACAGACAAACATTTTATAGTTCTTTTAGAAAATTCAGTAAAAGGGGTATGTCCATATTAATACATAACTCTCTAAATTTTGATTTGCTGAAAGAGATATCAGACAAAGAAGGCAGATATATTCTGGTTCAGGGAAAATTAGATCAGCATCTGATTACTCTAGTAAATGTTTATGCACCCCCAGGAAGCACCCCCAGGAAGTAAAACAGGTTTCTTTAACACAATTTTTGATCTTGTAGTCACAGAATCTAAAGGAATATTGATATGTGGTGGTGATTTCAACATTGTTCTTAACCAGAAACTAGATTCATCCAACAGTAAGAGAACTAAGGCAACACAATCCAAAATTTTTAGGAAATCATTAAGTGAAGTGAAGTTGTGACGTATTGTCAAGTATGGTGACCCATACTCGAAATTGGTGCTCTGCATTTAACCCATCCAAGTGCACACACACAGCAGTGAGTAGTGAACAAACACACACACACACACACACCGTGAACACACACCCGGAGCAGAAGGCAGCCATTGCTCCAGCGCCCGGGGAGCAATTAGAAGAGTTGGGATTAATGGATGTCTGGAGAGAATTTCATCCTTTGGAACGTAAATATTCATATTATTCAGCACCTCACGGTGTGTACAGTAGGATAGATTATTTTTTTTATGTGTAACAACAATAAACACAGGGTAAGAGATTGTACAATAGGAGCGTCAGATATATCAGACCATGCAATAATATGTCTCACTCTAACTTTGAATGATAAATTCACGGACAAACTATGGAGGCTTAATACAAGTAAATTAGGTAATGAGAATGTGGTGGCCCAGATTAAATCAGAAATTAATATATATATGGAGAACAATGATAACGGGGAAGTAAGTCCCCCAATATTATGGGATGCAGCCAAGGTGGTATTAAGGGGTAAAATCATTTCTATTACTACAGCCCTTAGGAAGGCAAGAGAGCTTTGTTTTAAGAATCTTGAAGGTGAATTACAACATCTTATAGAACAACATGCAATTAACAATGATTCTCAGATTTTGAAGCAGATTAAAAGATATTAAAAATAAGATAAATGAGATCTACAAAGATGATATTGAAAAAAAATAAAAATTTCGAAAACAAACATATTATGAAACAGGTGTGAAAGCAACTATAAGATTAGCATGGAAACTTAGAAAACAACAAAAATCAACAATCTATAAGGTACAGGACCCTGTCTCAGGACGCATGTTGTATAATTTGGATAAGATTAAAGAGGCATTTGAATTATATTACAAATCCTCATATTCACAACAGACACAGGCAAATAGTGATTTAATTAAAACATTTTTAGATTCTCTTGATCTTCCTTCTATTGGACAGAAACAAATTAACCTTTTAGCAAAAAAAAAAAAAAAAAAAAAAATTACATATGAGGAAGTAGATAAAGCATTAAATAATCTTAAGAATAATAAAATGCCTGGTAATGATGGTCTGCCTTCAGAGTGGTTCAAAACATTTAGAAGAGAGATTTCACCACTTCTTATTTCATCATTTAATTGGACCCTTAAAGAAGCAGTTATCTCCCCTTCTTGGAGGGAAGCAGTCATTTCAGTTATACCCAGAGAAGGAAAGGACAAAACCCTGTGTAGCTCAAATAGACCTGTATCAGTTTTGAATGTGGATTACAAGTTATTTGCCTCCATTTTAGCAAAAAGACTTGAGACGTTTCTACCTGATCTGATAGATTCAGATCAAACAGGGTTTATTAGAGGACGTCAAACTTTTGATAATATTAGAAGAAAGCTTCACGTAATACAACAAATCAAAAACGATCATATTAAAGCAACTTTGGTAAGCTGGGATGCGGAAAAAGCATTTGACTGTGTGAATTGGGTATATTTATTTCAGGTTCTTTTGAGGTTTGGTTTTTCAGAAAACTCAGTCAGAAGTTTTCAGTCACTGTATTTCAAACCAGAAGCTAGGATTAAAATAAATGGTGGCCTTACAAAAAAGATAAACTTAGAAAGGGGAACTCGACAGGGATGCTCTCTTTCTCCGTTATTATTTGCAATCTATATTGAGCCTTTGGCCCAGGCAATAAGGGAAAATAATACAATTGAAGGGATTACAGTTAATAAAGTAGAACATAAAATGGCATTCTATGTTGATGATGTGTTAGTTTACATTTCTAATCCAGACATATCACTTCTTAAGTCATTTGACTTTCTTGATGAGTATGGACGGTTCTCGGGGTATAAATTAAACATAAAGAAAACTAAAATGTTATCATTTGGTTTCAATCCAATAAAAGAAATTAGACAACAATTAAATGTTAATTGGAATCAAAAAGCAATTAAGTATCTGGGGGTATGGTTAACACAAGATTTAACAAAGTTATATAAGAAAAATTATAATATAATCAATGGAAAAATTAAAGAAGATCATAAACGGTGGTCTTCTCTACCACACTTGGATTTTAGTTCAAGAATTGAAAGTATAAAAATGAATATACTTCCGAGACTGTTATATCTCTTCCAATCACTTCCTGTGAAAATACCACCTAAACAGTTTCAAGAATGGGATAAACAAATCTCTAGATTCATTTGGAATGGAAGAAAACCAAGAACTAGATATAAAACATTGCAATTGGATAAAAGTAAGGGTGGTATGTCACTCCCCAATTTGAAAGATTATTACTTTGCCCAATTTGAAAGATTATTTGAAATTTGAAAGATTATTACTATGCCGCTCAGCTGAGACCATTGGTGTGTTGGTGTGATTTACAGGTGGAGACTGGGTGGTGTACAACCCAGATTTCAAACCAGGGACAATGGATCATAGGTTTACACAATGGATTTACTTGGGAATTTCTGCATTCTGCACAATTATAAACAATGGTAATATGGAGAGCTTTCAAACTTTAAAAGACAAGTTTGGTCTTGTAAATCACGATCTATTTAGATATCTACAGGTTCGTCAATATTATTTGAAAGAAATAAAGAATAATGATGAGATTAATCAGATCGTGCAGGTTATTATACAGGCATATAAGAAAGGCACGAGTAAGGCTGTATCCAAATTATATAAAGGAATAAGTAATTCGAGGAATCATTCAATAGAATATTTAAGATTAAAATGGGAAAAAGAGATTGGCATTTCCTTGTCACCTGATCAATGGAATAAAATATGTACTATCCCACATACTTCAAGGAGCTCAAGAATGTGGCGCGAGTTTTGTTGGAAAAATTTTACTCGCTTTTTTATCACACCAAGAATTAAGGAATTACAAATGAGAACCTCCTACCCATGCTGGAGGAAATGTGGTGTAGAAAATGCCCACCATACACATTTTTTGGCATTGTTCAAAAGTGACTAGTTTTTGGGAGGTTGTACGGTCTACTATTAACGGTATTTTCACTCTACATATACCAAAATCATTTTATGTTCTCTACTTGGGAGATATCCCAGGTGAGGTTGGGAAAGATGATAAATATTTATTTAAAATTTTACTGGCAACAAGTAAAAAAGTGATAACCCGGAAATGGTACAAGGAAGACCCACCTACGAGAGAAGACTGGTTTCAAATAGTAACCAAGTTAAAGAAATGGAAAGTCTCACATATACACTTCGGCTGCAAATGCAAATCTTTGAGAACAAATGGAGGAAATGGCTTACAAGCTCCTTGGTGTTCTAGATGTTTGCATTGGTAAATGTATGTAATTGTTTGCTGATCTATTGTATTGGTGAAATGACTAAAGGATTATTTGTAACATATGACAATCTTTTGTTATTTCTGAAAGTTTTTATGTAATGTGTGGCAACCTTCGTTTAAACATTGATTTATTTTTTTTCTTATTTGTTGAATTATTTAATTTTCCTTGGTTTTGTTATGTAAACTGTTCTTTTGTTCTCAACCAAAAAACAATAAAAAATAAGTATAAAAAAAAAAAAAGACGTGCTAGCTGAGAGGAGTTTCGTCAAAGCTGATTAAAAGTGATCGAGGATGTATAATTTCGACGAACTTGATGAACCTGTGATATGTTCTTCAGGGCGAAAAAGGAAAATAAAAGCTGAAATGTTTTCATGGAGCCTTGCAAAAGCAGCATGTTACAATGGTGAGGGAAAAGCTCAGTGTATTGTGTGTAATCACATCCATACAGTTTATGATCACAACAACAACAACGTTTGTCAGGCATCTACATTGTCATCTAAAGAGATTACAAATATTAAATGAGTGCTTTTTAAACTCTAAAACATGAAATGCAGAATTATCTGCTTTTGCAATAAAACAAACTTTTAATATGTAAAAAACATACTTTCAATGAACTTTAATTTTGTAAATTACCTGTATTCATGTAAGTTATTATTACTTAATCAAAACAACCCAACTGCAGTTTGATTGATATTACTTGGAATGCGCAATAAAAAAAAAAAACCTGATTTCTGAAAAAAAATGGAGTTATCGGTTTTTGGAAATGAACTCTTCATATATACTGAATGATAATGGTGAAAAAAGGGACATGTGGGACTAATAATCAACTCATTTGTAACCATAGAAACAACCTGAAAATGGGAACATGAAAAATAGCAACAAAAATGAATGAACTACAGCAAAAATGTAGTTCAGGGAACGCACATACATTACAGTGAAACGAAATGTTATATCAAACAGCGTTGCCTCTTTTCCGTTTCATTTAAAATATTAATAGCCACAAAAATGTGGTTCATGCAACGCGTACACATTACAAAATATAAAACACAACCCTCTTTTCGTTTCCATTTTAAAAACATAAAACATTAATATATGGTTTAGGTAATAAGTGCACATATACTCTGATTCACTGTATGTATAATAAAATAAAATATGATAAGCACAACTCTGCTTTTTTTGTTAAATGTCAGTTTTAATGAACAATAATAGCCATCATAAAAGTATAAAGTATAAGAGACTTATGTAATAGGAAATAAAGACAAAAGCAAACAATTCAATTACATTAACAAAGTAAGCGCTGTATTACAATTAATAAATAAATAATTTATGAAACATAACTTTGTGCTCAGCCAAAACGTTATGACCTGGAAGAAATAATAGATTCATGAGACCAAAGATTGCCTTTTAGATTTACCCAAAACTAATTTTACCTCATGTTTAACCACTACAGAGACATCAGAGCCAGCGACAAGTGTCAGAAGGACTAGCCGCTGTGAGGCTGCTCTCGGCGGATACATGAGCACTGAGCGCACGGTGATCGCGTGGAACTCACGTCTCTGAAATTGGCGAAACAAATTTTCAAATAGGCGCTATCTTTATAAATAAACCACAGATTTGAGTTTTAAACAACTACATTCTCGCCTGAAATACTCTTGGAACGGCATTTCATGACACAATAACAGTAATATTTAGAAAATTTTGTGGTTTACCCCTCCGCCATTAACACTAGCTGATTGGTGCGAAATGCATTCTGGGATACCTTGCTGCCTCAAGTTCGCACAAGTCACCTCTGGATGCATCCTTGATAAAGGGGGCGGAGCAAGAACACATCCGGGGATTTAAACTGTACTTGGCTAGATGTGAACTTCGAATTGGAACAATACTTGGGCGACTACTGATGACGTTTCACAAGAACACAAGTACAGACAAGAACGCATATTGAGAAACGGCCATTCAAAATGTGCAGAGCAGGGGGTCCCTAGGTCCAGGATTAGGAACCAAAGTTCTAAAACAGTTTAAAAACTTTATATTTAAACACCTATAATTCTGGATCTTAAAATTATTATAGAAAACTGGCCTGACAGTGGCAGATTAAAGCTTTCTAAAACTTCAACTTTGAAAAGGGTCGAGTCAGTTCTGTATCATTAGTATTAGTTGTGTTCATGTTCACAGTAAGGCTCACAGGGAAATGGTCAGACAGCCTTATTGTCTTGAGTATTTCACAACTTTCTACATAATCAATATCATTCTTTAACATGAAAATATAGTCTAATCTGGACATTGTCGGGGGGTTGACTTGCCTATGTATGTATGTGAATTCAGACTCTTGACCATGCTTTTCCCTCCAGACATCTGACAGATTCATCCTTGTCATGAACGTGATCAGTATGTTTCTCCGTGCAGCATGTTTTGGGATCTCTTTGTTTGCATCCAGTTGAGGATGAAGAGTTGTGTTAAAGTCCCCACCAATTAGAAGATTGAAAGTCAAAGAATTTATACTGGTGTAAATCTTCTCCATGAGATTACTTTTTGAATCATTAGCATCAGGATGGTAATACACACTTACAAATGTGTACTTCAGATTATCAATCTCAACATGAACCCACGCATAATCTCCATCCTCACAAAAAGCTCTCAGACAATTGTGTGGTTTATTGATTATAATTGCAACACCTCTACTGTCTGATCTGAAGTATGTCATATACATTGTCTTCTGGTGGTTGTCAGTTTTCTCTCTGTACGTCTGATCTTTCAGTCTTTCGAAGGCATATTTGTCTTTTAATTTATCAGTGATGTAATTCCAGTCTGCATCATCATCATCATCATCTGTTTGCATTTGACCAATTTTAGTCTCTTGCAGTAGCACAATGCCATATTGATCAAAGATATTCAATAGATCAGTTTCTCTTTCGTCAAATTTTGCTTTCAGGCCATTAATATTCCAGGAGAGAATGTTGATTCCAGCACTTTTAGATGCAGATGCCATTATGATTTTTTTTGTTGCTGTTGTTTGTGAAGTTTACTGTAAGTACACACACATATTTATGAAATGACATTTTGGTAGGTAAGCTTAGATCAAGCACATTCACTTTTATTCAGACTCAGTTCAAATAGTGCCGCTTAAAACACCTTCCAAGTAAATTTAGTAGAAATAAAAATAAGCATATATTTTCAATGCCATTATAAATTCTTACTTTTCTGTTTAGTACAATTTGCAAAATGAGCAAACAATCTTCTCTCACCCCCTACACTAAACTTGTAGGTGCATAATTCAAGGTGACAACGTTAAATAAAATGAATCAGAAAATATTCTACTTTAATATTTAAGGAACAATTAATGACAAGCCATTGAAAGCTAATGCAAAATCTAAAGAGAGAGAGTGCATGGATTCCATGAAATAAAAACAGATTTCTATTTCTATTTCTGCTTGGTCAGCAGACTGTAAAAGTCTCTCAAATTGTGGAAATAATTTAGTGAAGTAATATGGAACTGTAATGCAGTGAGCCATACATTTAAAAAAATAAGCCGTGAATACCTTAAGGGTAAATGTAAAAATATAATGTATTGACTCAATGTCATTGCATAAAAACACACATACTGTACCTTTGATGTTCACAACAGATTTGTCCTGGTTTATCTTTGTAAGCAGATACAGTAGTTCAAACACACTTTTCAGTGTACAGAAATCATAACTAAACAATTATTTAGTTCTATGGTTACAGGAGGTTATATAATGTAGGCTACAGTTATGGGGTGTGACGAGCCATTCATGTGTGTATCAGCATCACCCTTGGCAACGAGAAACAATGACTGAAGGGAGCGGCCACTCCATCCCATCATGCAGCAGCATTTCTGTAGATCAAGTTCAGCCAGTTCAGGCATCTGCTCCATCTGCTTTTTGTTTCTTGACTTACTTTTAATCTAAAAATCTATCATCTACAATCTTCAGTAGCAGTTGATGGATTTGTTTGGTGTAAATTTATCGTCACTAATATGTTGTTGAATGGACGGATGGATGAGTTTAATTCTCAAGTCAAGTCACCTTTATTTACAGTATATAGCACTTTATACAATACAGATTGTGCCAAAGCAGCTTCACAGTGTTAAAACAGGACAATAGTGTCAGTAATGTAAGAAGACAATAGTAAACAGTCAATTTTTCAGTTAGTCAGTTCATCGATTTAGTGATGTCATTGTACAGCTCAGTTTAGTTAGTGTCTGTGGAGAAGTTGACAATATTGCCAGAAATTAAAGGAGCAATAGGTGATTGTCTTCAGAAACATTTTTTGTTATGCTGGTTGAAAATCTCTTCCCATCCCGATAGCAGTCAAGTTAAGTGGTCTAAATGTATTAATGTATTTATTCAACCCGCATTCTGGAAATGTTGGGACGTTTTTTAAATTTGAATAAAATGAAAACTAAAGGACTTTCAAATCACATGAGTCAACATTTTATTCACAATAGAACATAGAGAACATAAATGTTTAAACAGAGAAATTTTACACTTTTATCCACTAAATGAGCTCATTTCAAATTTGATGACTGCTACAGGTCTCAAAAAAGTTGGCACAGGGGCAACAAAGGGCTAAAAAAGCAAGAAATTATGAAAAGATTCAGCTGGGAGAACATCTAGCAACTAATTAAGTTAATTGACATCAGGTCTGTAACATGATTAGCTATAAAAGGGATGTCTTAGAGAGGCAGAGTCTCTCAGAAGTAAAGATGGGCAGAGGCTCTCCAATCTGTGAAAGAGTGCGTAAAAAGATTATGGAACACTCATGGAAGCACAGCAGTTTTGAAAGGTGTCCGTTTCCTCACGCGTTCGCCTGGCCGGTGGCCATTTTTGGCAGGTGGGACACCCACCGCCGCAGACCCCCGGCATCCGCCCGATCAACCCTGACCATGTTTGGGGGTCCATACCCCCTAGGGGCCGTACGGGAGCCCACCAAAGTTTGTGGCCCCCAAAATCAGTTCAGCCTTTATCCACAGGGTGGCGCAGTGCCATCCCACTCCAGGATTATGACAATGGCATGCATCTATATGGGTGTGGACATGTTTTCGTCCCACGAACCCACTATTCATCCCACTTACCCACTAAATTGGCCAAAAAAAAACAGACCCCCATGGACCACCTACACCTGTCGCTCTGCCTGTCTCTTTATAAGAGACTTTATGGAGAAATCAAATCAAATGAGTGTATGATATGAGCAGAAGAGCTGAACGGGACACATAAAGAAATTCACAGAAGCAACATACTGAGGGAAAAATTAAAAATGTTGAGTTTTTTATTTGTAACATGATGTAGTTAAGCAACATACCATGACAAGGGAGCTAATTGCTGAATATTCTCACATTTGCAAGTGTTACATTGATTTTAGTTAAATAAACAAGTAGTTAAGTAGTCACGTAATTAAGTTACATTTTAAACACAATATTGACTTTTTTGTTCTGTTTCAACTAAAATGGTTCCAAACAAAGAAAAGTGATGAAGTGCTTAGTTAAGCTGTTTAAGTTGAGTGATTTGCTTAAATTGATGCTGAATTCTTTCAATAACAAACACTGGTTTACACTAGACAGTAACTGAGCAGTAAGCCAAAGATGTTAAAAGCTATGAAGTATAATTATTTTACATATACAGCCCTGAATTGAACCTTGTACAACCATATAATTATACTTCACATTTTGTGCATTTTAAGGCCAGTATCTCTGTCAAGCTCAGATGAGGAATCAGATGGTGCTGGGCATGATCGTCCACCATCTAGTGTGCCTTTACTTCCCCCAGTTCCGCCAACCAGAGGCTCCTCAGTTGCTCAACATCCGTCCATTTGTCCAGTCCCCTCCACCTTCAATACCTTCAGCTGTTACACCAGACCGCAGACTTCAGCAAGGAACCAATAATTCTACATTTAGGGATGGCATTTTTATACGCCTTCTATCCCTCCTGGAGGAAATTAAGGAGACGCAGGGGGCTCATGGAAAGATGATACAGTCACTCCTTACACAGCGTGATGGAAACACTGTTGCAGTACTACCCCAGGATATTCTTTTCCCCCTGAAGATGGTCTCAGATGTTGAAGCAATGGAGCTAAAATTGGCAGACCCCACCGTCCACAAAGAAATGGTATGTAGAGGCTTCTGTATTTTCTTTTTTAAAGGGGACATCAGGTGCCCATTTTCCACAAGTTGGTATCATTATTTAGAGCAGGGGTGTCAAACTCATTTTAAGTTGAGGGCCGGATCAGAGAAAATATCCCCTTGTGCGGGCCGAATTACCTTTGTTAAACCCTTGTTTGTTTTAATACTAACCATTGAAATTACAATATCATTTTGAAAAAACCTAGGAAAACATTTTTCAAAGATGATGCTAGGTTATTTTTGGGGTGTGCAAAATTGACACAATGTCTTTTTTTTTTTTATTGAAAGTGATAATTGCTATATTTTGCAGAGTGTGTTTTTGAGATCGCACCTTGGTAGGTTTAAGCCTGTCATGGATAAATAAATGACTCTAAAGCCGCCAGTAGGTGGCAGCAAGTCTCCATCTTAAGCCCCGTTCACACTACAAGCGACATGCAGTGACAAAGCGACACGATCCCATTCATTTCAATGGACAGCTGGCGATTTCCGGCAACACGAGCGATAGCGACCGTTGGCGACTGGATGGGTCGTGTTCAGCGACACGACAAAGTTCAGAATCCTTCAATTTTGTGCTAATGAAGAGTGACTTTCGAGAGCGACAGCCAATAGGAAAGAAGACGGTAGAGCTCATGTGATAGTTCTCTTCTCAGCCGTAGATAAACATACGCAATGGAAGAAAGTAGGCTCTGTTTCTCATTCATTTTTATTTGTATGTACGGATTTAATTTAGATTTAGATTATATTTAGTCTTTTGCCTCCAAAATGTTTGTACATAGTGGCAAGAAACCTGATTCCTGTCAAGGCAACCAGTAGTGGGAACGGTCACTAACGACCTCATTGCCAGCCCCTGGCGACATGCAGTGACAAAAGTCGCTGCTAGTGTGAATGGGGTTGAGTGATTCATTGCCTCGTTCATTCAAACTGGCTGATTCGTTTAGAAACAAAGCTAGTGATTGTCTCTATGAATGGGGCACTGAATCATTGACTCATGATTTGTTCAAAAACAGATTAATTCAGTAACAAAATACACAGTGCTGCTCGGAGACGCACAATTGGTCTTACTTCGGCTTTGTTAAAAACTTTTTCTTGCTGAAACAGAGATAAACAGACAGCATTGTGACTAAAATGTAACACACTTAATACTAGCATCTTGTTTGGTGAGCTGTTGTATAAAATCAATTCATTTGCGATCATGCTGACATGCTGGAAAGCAACACTCTGTAGGAATTTCATATATAGAGACTATCCCACAATGAGCTATCAAATAAACTCATTTGAAGAAGAATCTAAAATCTTCCCCCTCTCTGAACCATCACGAGTGCTAAGTTAATTATCACTACCACTGACGTCAAGATTCTGAGTGGTTTCCTGTCAGCGCCTTAGCTTTTCTACTCAAAATGGTGATAATAATTAACTCAATCAGGAGAACAACAAAGATCTTTTGTATCCACCCTTACAAAAAATTACTGCAGTTTTCAAAAAAGTAATACTGCCGTTTTTTAAAAACTAATACTGCAGTTTGTTACATGTAGAAAAATGCAGTTTTTTGGACACGAAAAAAACTGCATTATTGCCGTTTTACTGCAGTACATCTGATGTACTATTGAAATCCAACTGCAATACTACTGCAGTAGAGCTGTAGTTTTACTAACAAAGAACTGCAATAGAACCGCAGTATTACTGCAATAAAGCTGAAGTAGTACTACAATTATACTGCAATAAAACTGCAGTAGTACTGCAATATATAATACAACTGAAGTACAATTCAGTACTACCGAAGTGCAATACTAATAAAACGCTGTACAATAACACTGAAATGCAACAAGAATATTCAGAATAACTTTTATTTGCACACAACTGCAATATAATGAATCAAGGTATAAAACAACAGTGAATGTCTCAAACAGCAATGCAACAATAAAGGATTTTACTTTTCTTTAAACTTAAAATAACAGGCTGAGAGTTACACTAAATGTACTTAGTGTTTATTTAAAATCACGCAATCATGCACGTTTCTTCCCGCACTATTCAGGCAGGTTTCATTTTTTGAAGAGCTTATCCTCATTATTCTGCTTGGTTCTTATGACTGCCTTCATCTCAGATGTGGAAACACTATTTTGGATGTAGTCTGGAAAAACAAACAAACAAAAACTCAGAAATTCTCAAGTTTCAGTTACACTTTTCACCACAGGCATATTTAGTATACTTAAAATAAATCTTGAATTGTGATGTCACCAAGTGTTTGTGAAAAGTATTCATACTACTCCCAGTTCATTTCTTATGGCATATTGGTCAGTATTAACAATGTCTTTGAACACTCCAGGTAAAAGAAGTTAAAAGGTTGGTTCACCCAAAAATGAAAAATTCTGTCATCTATTACTCACCCTCATGTCGTTCCAAACCTGCAAGTCTTTCCTTCTTCTTCAGAACACAAATGAAGATCTTTATAATGAAATCTGTTTTCTGTCCCTCCACTGAGTCCATGCAACTACCCCTTGCACAATAACATGCATTTCTGGAAAAAAGCATAGACACAATCATGTTTAAATACTTTACAGAGTCCTCCACAATTATTTAACCTCTTTATCATTTTGGTTTTTCATTCAAAATTCTAACCTTAAATTAAAAAAAAAATAATAATAGTAATTGAAAAAATATATTATATACAAATATATGTAAATATACTATTAGAATACAGTATATAGAATATACTGTGTGTTCCAGAGTTATTGCCCCCTTCATTTAATACTTTGTGTAGCCTATAACTCTCTTCACACATAAGGGCTAATCTATGGCTAGGTGTGCATTACATGATTTTAATGCATGAGGTGGAGGCAAAGAACCACCCGACATGAAACCGGTTGCCTCCATTGAAGTCGATTAAAATTGCGTAATACACACCTGTTAAAGCTAGGTTAAAAAGTTAAGTTAAATTCTGCCATTAATTAGTCACCCTTGTGTGGTTTCACACCCGTAAGACCTTCATTCCTCTTTGGAACACAAACAAATGTATTTTTAAAGAAACAGAGAGCTTTCTGACTCTGCATAGACAGCAATGTAACTTACACATTCAAGTTCCAGAATGGTAGGAAAGACATTGTTAAAGTAATTCATGTGACTCCAGTTGTTTTAACTCAATTTTATGAAGCGACGCGAGTGTTTGCGTCCAAAAAAAAAAAAAAAAAAAACTAATTTACCACTTATTTACAAAAAATTATTGATCTGTAATGTGCATTCACAAGAGCTTCACAACGCATGAGTGTTGTGTTCATACGACAGAAGACAAAATTGAGGTTAAACCACTGGAGTCACATGGATTACTTTCACAATGTCTTTCCTACTGTTCTGGAACTTAAATGTGTAAGTTGCATTGCTGCCTATAGAGGGGTCAGACAGTTCTCAGATTTCATCAAAAATATCTTAATTTGTGTTTTAAAGATGAACAAAGGTATTATGGGTTTGGAACGACATGAGGGTGAGTAATTAATGACAGAATTTTCATTTTTGGGTGAACTAACCCTTTAATGTTTGTGGAGTACAATTTGACTGGAAGGGTAAAACTAAGTTAATTTTCATTAGTTTGTTTGGTTACAGGTCATTAGATCTAGCATTCTGATTGTATATGTGTGCTACATTAAAAGCCGCACATTGATTTAAAATGGTGATTGCACTGATTATAATTATCTAATGCATTCATTGTTTTAATGCACACCTTCCAGTCAATCAGAGAGAATCAAAGAGTCCTCAAGCAAACTGTTCAGAGCTGATGTTTAGCATTGAGAATAATTGTTGATATAACTAGATTTCTTTACCTTTCCACTCCCTCAGCTCTCTCTCTGTTTTCATGCCATGAATTGGCACTAATATTGTAAATCTTCTTTTAGCTCTTTGACTTCATTTAACTCCTCGATCTCTTCATGTCTGAGGATCTCTTACATGGCTGAGGAGACAGAAGACTTGGTACACTTGATTTCTCCAGCACTCCCACAGGTCTTAGCTCCTGAAATACAATAGCAGCTATTATGTATTATAAACTATAAAGATAATAGTTAATAAAAGATAAAATAAATAAAGTAGATTACTGCTCACCATTATTTGAGTGCTTGTTTCACCACAACGATCATCTTCTGTTGACTTATATTTTTGGTCTTCTTTTTTTTAGTTGTTACCAGTGCATTTTCATGAAAATAGCAATCACACACTAAAAAAAATGTCCATTTCCACACATTAATGTCACACTAAACATAAATGCTGGTGTACAGTGCTGTGAAAAAATAAATCCTGATTTATTCTATTTTTGTGTATATCCAGTACTAAATATTTTCAGATATATTTTAATAACTTTACAGTGATAAAAAGAAAAATAATGATGCAAACAAAATTCACTTGTGCTGTGAAGCAGCTCTAAACAGTAAAAAGTATCATTGTTCAGTTGAAATCAGTGTTGACTGATCAGTATTAAAAATCATCAAATATAAAATAATTCCAATGCACCTACATAGCAGTTGTGCAGAAAACAGTGGTGTCATCATCTAGCTCAGTTCAGTCCTCATCCAATAGTGTCACTGGAGTCAGATCAATAATATTGCGTGTCCCCAAATAAGCAAGCCAAAAGTCGACAGTGGCAAGGAACCCAAACTCCATCAGGTGACATGGAGAAGAAAAAAAAAAAAACCTTGGGAGAAAGTATAGTTTAGGGATCAGTTCTCCTCTGGCCAACAAATGAACATGGTGTGATTATGATTCAGGCTGCATCACAATTTAGTGTGAAATATACAGGACTGTAGGCCTACAAGTAGCTGGAGTTATGAATCTAATTTAAATACAATCTAAAATCAGGTTTACATTTGTGGCTAACTAGAATGTGAGTGACCTTTAATGCATTTGCAGAAATAAAGTCTCACCAACATCTGTTGAGTGCCTTTTCACTTTCTCTCTTCTCCTCTTTCCTAATGCTTCCTCTGTTGCAAAGAGGGGTACACTGTATGCTGAACACTTTTCAATGATTTTTCCTACATGTCAATTAGGGGTTGACGCTCTTCTAGAAACAAACAAACAAATACACAGAATATTAAATGCAATTTTGTTTATTCCATTATTGTAAATGATGTACTAATGCTATTGGAATGAGAACTGAACTGAGCTGGACAATGACATAACTAATTTCTACAGAACTGCTTATAACAACTTTCTGAGCCATAGCAGAATTAAATGCATCTATACACATGGTTGTCATTATAGATGTTGATGTTTTTACTAGATTAGATTTTGAGATTTTATAATGTAATTATAATTTGTTTTATTATAGTAAAAGTGTAGTAAAAACAGCATTAAACCAGTGCTTTTGTCTCTCTATCAGACTTCAGTTCTGTGTGTTCTGTGTATCATAAGCATCTCGCGCACTGACCCGCGGGCGCTACAGATCAGTACTGAAGCAGCGTTTCCTCTCATTTTCTTCTCATCTCAGCAGGTTGAATAAGATATACGTCAAGTCTTTTTACATCTCTCTAAAATTATAACTAAAGATATATGAGGACATTAGACATTATACTCACCGCTAAACTGGATGAGTCGACAAAGTCAACGCTCCAACTCGCCTGATGAACTTCTCTTCCGGAAAGCGTTTCTTCTCTTTTGTCACACTTGTGAATGGTCTAGGAGTGTAATGTTGTTATGTCTTTGTGCTTTAATTGTGATAGTTCACATATGAACAATGTTGTCAAACCAAAACATGTTTTATACTTTTATATCCATCCTGCAGTAGACACTACGGAAAAGACGCCGTTACAAGTAATCAGCTGCTCGCGAGACTCGTTGTCAGTCAACGACCGTTGGCACGAAGGTAAGATCACACGTGCGGGCTATTAATCTATCCGGGTCAAATATTCTATAGGCTATTTTTATTTTATTTTATTTTTATTTTTGTATAAAAATATTTTTGTACGAATATTTAATAGGAAGTCTACATTACAAAAAATAAAATAAAAAATAAATAAGACACTTGCCAAGTCTACTATAACCACAGAACTTTCTACATGTTGCACAAATGAATACAGTATAACGTCTCGGTTACGTACGTAACCCTCGTTCCTTGATGGAGGGAACGGAGACGTTATGTCGTGACGACATAGGGGACATAGGGGAAGCTCCAATCATCTCTGACTTTAAGAGAAAACGGCAATGAATATTGGCTAGTGGATTTTGCATACCTGAGCCACTCCCTGTGCACACGGGTATAAATAGGCGAGCTAACACCAGTGCTGGGCCTGGCGTCAGATTGCTCCGCCCAGTCTGACTGCCGGGGGTGCTGGAGGAACTCCACCAGGGTTCGCCGTCCTGGAAACTGAACTGGAGGAGGAAAAAGGCGCTCGTATCCCCGGGTGAGGGGGAATGGCGCAGCAAGCGTGACACTGGCCAGCTCTTCCCGCCAATTACCTGTTACCCAACACACGGGAAGAAACTGGCTCAACGCGGAGACTGTAGAATCTCGCGAAGGTGTTCGGTGTCGCCCAGCCCGCAGCTCTACAAATGTCTGCCAACACTTCATGTGGAGTGAGCCCTCACCCCCAGGGGGCAAGGCTCGCCTTGAGATTGGTACGTCAAGGCGATGGCATCCACTGTCCAGTGGGCCAACCTCTGCTTGGAGACAGCATTCCCTTTCTGCTGACCTCCGTGGCAAACAAAGAGCTGCTCAGAGCTTCTAAAGCTCCGGGTGCGGTCCACGCACATCCGCAATGCTCTTACGGGACACAGCAACGCCAAGGCTGGCTCTGCCTCCTCCGAGGGCAGTGCTTGCGGAAGGGCATGGTGGGAACCTTAGGCACGTATCCAGGCCAGGGTCTCAGGACAACGTGAGAGTAGGCCGGCCCGAACACAAGGCACTCTTCGCTCACCGAAAATGCTTGGAGGTTCCCGACCCTCTTGATGGAAGTGAGCGCGGTCAGGAGCGCTGTCTTAGCTGACAGGAATTTCAGCTCGACTGAGTCCAGCAGCTCAAAGGGACCCCTCTGAAGTCCAGCCAGGACGACAGAAAGATCCCAGGGGGGCATCAGAAGTGACCTAGGAGGATTTAACCTTCTGGCACCCCTCAGGATCCTCACGATGAGATCGTGCTTTGCCAGGGACCAGCCGTCCACTGCATCGTGATGGGCCTCGATAGCAGCCAAATACACTTTCAAGGTGGAGGGTGATAGCCTACGCTCCAACCTTTCTTGCAGGAAAGAAAGCACTACTCCAGTTGTGCATCTTCGGGGGTCTTCTCGGCGAGAAGAACATCAGTTTGCGAACAGACTCCACTTCAGTGCATAGCCTTGCCTTGTTGAAGGAGCTCAAGCCTGAGTGATGGTCTCGACCACAGCCTGTGGTAGACCACTCAAGTCTGCCGCGTCCCGTCCAGGAGCCACACATGGAGGTTCCACAGGTCTGGACGCGGGTGCCATATGGTGCGGAGCCCCCGAGAAAGGAGGTACTTCCTCAGAGGAATGCGCCAGGGAGGGGCTGTCGCGAGGAGTATGAGTTCGGAAAACCAGGTCCGGGTGGGCCAGTATGGCGCGACCAGCAGGACCTGCTCCTTGTCCTCCCTGACCTTGCACAGTGTCTGTGCAAGCAGGCTCACTGGGGGAAATGCATACTTGCGTAGAGCCCGAGGCCAGTTGTGTGCCAGTGCGTCCGTGCCGACGGGGGCCTCGGTCAGGGAAAAATACAGCTAGCAGTGGGAGGAAGCAAACAGGTCTACCTCGACTCGAGCCAGTTGGTGTGCCAAAGCAGTTGAGGCCCTATCCAGGACCCCGAGACTACCTGCCTGTTGCATGTAGCGCACCAGCCTGCACTGGAGGCATCCATCGTGACAACGACATTCCAAGACACTTGTTCTAAGGGTACTTCGACCCGTAGAAGGACAAGGTACGTCCAGGGGCTGAATGAGCAGCAACGCGTTGGCATGACGGTCACGCGAACTGTACCGCGGCGACATACCCATCTCGGGACTCGGGAGTGTAACGTGTGCGGAAGTGGTCCCATATGAAGCAATCCGAGCGGCGAGACTGCGGCTGCGGATGCCATATGCCCCAGGAGCCTCTGAAAGTGTTTCAGTGGTACCACCATCCTGCCTCTGAAGGAACTCAGGCAGGTCAGCATGGACTGGGCACGCTCGTTGGTGAGACGCGCCACCACACTCACCGAGTCTAACTCCATACTGAGAAAAGAGTTTCTCTGCACAGGGGAGAGCTTGCTCTTTTCCCAGTTGACCCGAAGCCCCAACTGGCTGAGGTGCCAGAGCACCAGGTCCCTGTGATCGCACAACTGTTCTCTCGCGCGCGACATAGTTGAGGATCCTGATGCCCACTTCCCGTAACGGGGCAAGGGGGCCCTTCGTGACTTACGTACTGCCTGTACTGCCATGCCCGACCCTCGAACACAACCTGTAGGAATGGCCTGTGTCAAGGGTGGATCGAGACATGAAAGTAAGCGTCCTTCAGGTCAACCGCTGCAAACCAATCCTGGGGTTGAATGCATCTGATGATGCGCTTTTGCATCAACATCTTCAATGGGAGCCTGAGAAGGGCCTGATTCAAGATTCGCAGACCCAGGATTGGCTGAAGGCCACCGCCTTTCTTAGGTACGATGAAGTAAGGGCTGTAAAACCCCTGCCTCATCTCGGCTGGAGAGACCGGCTTGATTGCATCCTTTGCCAGGAGGACAGCAATCTCCTCGCACAAGACAAGTGCGTCTCGGACTGCCACCGAAGTCTTGAGAGCGCCACTGAGCTTGGGAGGTCGCCTGGCAAACTGAATCGCATAGCCGAGTCGGATAGTGTGAATGAGCCAGCAGGACAGGTTGGGCAGTGCAAGCCATGCCCCCAAACTCCGTGCGAGTGGCACCAAAGGGACAATCGACATACCCGCGGTGGTGCAGCGGAGGGGAGCAGAGCTGGATGGTACAGAAGGCGTCGCGTTCTGACACATCCCTGCCGAACTCCCCAGGTCCCCGGGGGGACTGGCCAGAGATGCATGGAGAGGCATTGCGTCTCCCAACCGCAATCTCTTGGCTGCTGGCAAGAGGGGGCATCGCAGGCGAGAGTGAAGAGGCAGTGCGTCGCACGTTGTCAGCCTGCGAGCCTGAGAATCTGGAGGAAAGGAAAATTGCTCTTTCTTTTGACAATGTGGAACAGAATGAAATGATTCTCCCCCTTCCCTCCTTTGGGGGAAGGAGCGGCGCTGTCCTCGCCATCTCCTGAGATCGAGCAGCTTCCCACATCTCCGGGTTGCCCGTGTCAGGGCCACTTTATCGCCTCCCTGGATGATATCGGGGCCAGCTGGAACACGGGGGGCGCCTCGCTCCCGTGAGAGGCTCGACGCGCCGGCCTAGGTGACGATTCAGCACGGGGCGGAGCAGCTCTGGAGGACACAGGAGGGCGCCCACGGCGATGAGCAGACTGGGGCTTGCCCTGCGGCGGAGCGGTGGCCGATGGTGCATCACGCCAGGGCAAGATGAGTTGGCTCCAGTCTGCTTCTGTACTGCCGAGAACTGCTGGGCACAGTCCTCGACAGTGTCGCCGAACAGTCCAGCCTGGGAGACGAGAGCGTCGAGAACGCGCACTTTGTCGACATCACTCCTCTCAGCAGGCTGAGGCAAAGATGGTGCTCTTGGACCACAAGTGTGGACATTGCCTTCCCGAGGGACCGCACTGTGACTTCCGTTGCCCGTAGAGTGAGGTCAGTCGCCGAGCGCAGTTCCTGCATCAACCTCGGGTTGGTACTACCCTTGTGCATTTTAATGCCTTGGCTGGTGTACTCGCAGGATAGCCATGGCATGCAGGGCAGAGGCAGCTTTGTCCGCAGCACTGTAAGCTTTGGCAGCAAGCGGCCGTCAGCCTACAGGCTTTGGACGAAGACGAGACGATTCCTCCAAGTGGCGGCGTTTTGCGGGCACAAGTGCACCGCAACCGCACTCTCCGCCTGGGAAATGTCAACGCACCCCCTAGCCGCCCCGCCATCGAGGGTAACGAGGATGGGGGAGGCAGACGAGCCACTTCTGGCCGTAAAAAGGGGCCATCCACGACTTCGTCAGCTCCTCATGCACTTCCGGGAAGAAAGGAACTGGGGCAGGGCGTGGTCACAAGCCACGACCCGTGCCGAGGGACCAATCATCTCACCACGAGGGCTCAGGACTGGGAGGTGTGCACGCCTCCAGCCCGATGCTCGCGGCGGCCCGGGAAAGCACGGCCATCAACTCTGGGTCCGATTCGGTGGCGGCCACGACTCCCGAGGGAGGCAGCCCCGCGAATCTTCATCCTCGGACGACGATTGCCCATACCCCGATGCTGCGATCGACATGTGATCCTCTATCGGCGCACCGAATGAAACGCTGGGCACGCCGTGAGACGGCACAGCAGAATCACCAGGGAGCCGCACAGAACAGCTGCTGCGGGAGGAGTGAGAGGTCCGTGGGGACTGGCCCGGCGGAAAGGCTCTCACTGCAACCCACAGATCGCCCAGAGCACTACCCGATGAGGAGAGAGAGGCACGATCGCAGCGCTGCCATGGTTACACGCTCAGAACGAACGCATAAACCATCCACGAACGCAGCTTCAACGTGCTGGATGCCAAAACACTGAAGACAACGATCGTGGCCGTGGACGGAGGATAGGAAATGACTGCAACCAAGAGGACACGGCCGGAACGGCGTCTTTAAAAAGACGCGAACCGACCGTGATTTGCTCTTTTAGGAAATCTGCTCTTTTAGTTGAAGTGCCCAGGGGAATCGCTGCAGACAGAGATGCACTGTAACGCCAACCAGAACAGCTTCCAGACAGATGATGAATGGCTTTGTGGAGATCAACACGTTCAACCACTCGGCTCCAAAGCAAAAATCTAATGAGTGGATGCACCTGCCGCCTATTTATACCCGTATGCACTGGGAGTGGCTCAGGTATGCAAAATCCACTAGCCAATATTTATTGGCGTTTTCTCTTAACCCCCTGGGGTCGGCCACTCATTTTTTTTCTTATCAGTGTGAAAGACACTAAAAATACTCCTCCGATTTTGGTCATACAGATAAGTGTTATACATCAATTGAAACTTTGAAGTATCTATTTTTTTTTTTTGGGTACACTCACAATAAAAACAAAATGTTGTGGTTTTGGAAAATAAAGAAAACAAACAAGGTGCGTTCTCTGTCTTCGGCGTCTCCGCGAGCTGCTTTTAGAAACGCGTCACTAAAATGAACTGTAAACTCAGCGAAATCTCAACACGGAGACAAGGGAGTTATATCTATAGAAAGCTTGAAGTGTCTGCTTTTAAATGAAGTAAGTCTTATCAAAAACAAATATTCTGTGATAAAGTAATCCGTATGAAACCAACACGATGTTCAGTCTTTCCCGTCTAACTGATTATCTTTAATGCAATCCCGCCCCCTCGCGGCTCGCGCCGTTCATATGTAAATATCCACGTGAGACATGTGCGCATGTAAACGCCCAACATAAACAAAGCGTGAGGAGTTCGTTCATCGCGGCTACTGTCCGTTTCTGCAAGAAGAAGCGCTGAGTAAAGGCTGGATTTCCCTCAAAAGAAGAACAAGATTTCATCGAGTAGAGGAGATCAATCTGATGAGTAAGTAATGTTTCTTTTTTGCATTAGTTAACGTGTTATTGTGACATAAACAAGAACACATTTACTAGTTAGGTTGTTCCCAAACTACAACATGATGAATGCTAGGCATCTAAGAATGTTTAGACCATGTTTATTATTAATACTCTGTTCACAAATAGATTTTAATAACATGCTAAACAATAATAATTAGTTTCTCAGATGTAAAATATCCTTTTTTATAGTACAAAGCATGTGTGAGTCTATGGCTACAGAATCATATCATAGGCTACTATAAAACCATACATACTAGGCTATATGACAACAAAATCATAGTTGGGTTTTTCCCAAACTATAATTCCTGACTACAATGTTTGAAATCGAGTAAAACATTTTGAATATGTATTTAACACATTGTATTTAAATTGATTATGGCGCGATGATGTTTTCATGCTCTATATAAAACAATAAAAGTAATATGAGTGTACACTGTAACATGATCAATGCTACGAGTCTAAGTATGTTTAGAACATGTTTATTATTAATAGCCTACTCTGTTCAGAAATAGATTTTAATAACATGCTAAACAATAATAATTAGTTTCTCAGATATAAAATGTCTTTTTTTTTTAATGATAATACAAAGCATGCGTGAGTCTATGGCTACAAAACCTACAGATGCTCCTGATATTAACATGCTCACAAATGTTTTTTTGTTGTTGTTGTTGTTGTTTTTTGGTTGTTTGTATTTTAGTGAATCAGGTACCTGAACCACAGATGAATCCTGATGACTTTCTTCAAACTGTTTTCCTCTGAGAGCGCTGTACCAACATCAGATGTTCAACTACACTGATATTCTATGGTAAAACAAGCTCCTTGACTATTGATTATGTTTTTTTTCTTCTTGAAGCCATGGAAAGAAGCAGAAACACTTAAATAACACACGTAAATATCAGGTATGATTTACTTGTTTCACTTGTTGGACAGAATCTGTTGCAGGAATGACTCAAAGTCTGTTCACATCTCTGTGGTCAGTGTGCACAATGTGTCTTTGACCTTCATTATGTATGTTTTGATTATACTGTGTTGTAAATAAAATACAAATAATTTAAACAACCCATTTTTTCAGTCTCCTCACATTCTGTCTTACCTGCCTCAAAGTCACAGTCACACTGATGGGCCATTAGAGGCCATTAGGGGAGGGCCCTTTGTCTCTCAGGGGAGAATCACGTAATATTCAGGGCCATTGCCACTCCCTCGCATATTGGCTTTCAATCACAAAACATGTCTTTAAAAATTTAAATCAATATATTGTTTTCTGTGAATGAGTAAGCAGAATGATTTTCACATAATTTTGAAGTAAATATTCTAACCTACAAGACTAATTACTCAAAAGTCTTATTCAGAACTATTTAGTGTGGGTTTTATGGCCTTATTTCAGCTACATTTTCCCCCCAAAACTTACTAACCACGCATAATATTTTTTTTCTAAAAATTACAAACATGTACATCCATCAGGGTCACATATTATTGTAGCACAGTTTGTGCTGAATACAAACAAATTACATGTTGGTCAATAGTATGTTTTAAGTAGCTGAAATAAGCACAAATATCAGGGCATGTCAAAACATCTCAAGGGCCCCAAAATCACCTCAGACCCCAGGGGGTTAAAGTCAGAGATGATTGGGGCTTCCAAGTAAATCCCCTATGTCGTCACGACATAACTCGTAGTGACCGACAGATAGGGAACTGCAGTACAGGGCCTATACATGAAGACTTTAATGGCAATGAGGTTCTTTTCATTGCCATTAAAGTGAAATTATTGAACCTAATCGTAGGCGCGTTTTTAAAAAATGCTCAAAAATAAATAAAATCAGACAGACAGAAGTTTTTGCATCTGAAATCTTCACATGCATTTCAGCGCTGTACTGTAGTTGTAGAACTGTAGTTATATTGTATCTGTACTTCATTATCCTGCAAATCTACAGTTGTACTTCATTGTACTTCAGTTATACTACTTTGTACTGCAGTTTTACTGCAGTTGTACTTCAATGTACTGCAATAATTTTTTGTAAGGGTTATATTTCAGGAAACTAATTATTGTTTATATTTCAGGAAACTAATTACAGTAGAACCATAATTAATAATTGTAAAATTACTGTGAATATTTGGCTTGTTTGTGTGCTGTTGCACGTCCCTGTGTGTGGATTAATGCTGCCTTCACGTGCTATCGGAAATTTCCTATTTCCCACTTATGAAGTCATGATTACGAGCTTGTCGTGTTCAAGTGCTTTCATGTCGGAAAGAATAAAATGTAGCATCCCATTGGTTGACAATCATATAAACATTCACCGTGCTATACATGCAGTTCGCTGACAATTCTGTAATTTTGGTCAAATACATGCTTATTTCACTGCTTATAAAACATACAATATGCTTCGAATGATCGTTCATATCTAGCCTATAAATACACTACTTTAGCGACAAGACAAAGGGATGTAGTTGTTGTGTGAACAGCATTGATCGCCGCAATGGTTTGCCCTCCACCATGTTTAAAGTTTATGACTCGCCCAACTCGGAAACTCAGGTATCAAAATTATTTCCGAATTTCCCAGTAGTAAATACGACTTGAGAGGCCGTTCGCGTCCAATTTCCGATTAGGAAACTTGTATTTACGATAATTCTGATAGCACGTGAAGGCAGCATAAGCAGAGTGAGTTGAGCACCTGCCTGTCAGGCTCATATTACTAACGTGCCCTAACGCCATTGACTCTAGATCAGGTGTTTGCTGGTCAGTGGCGCAGTCTATTTCAGTTGCCGCAAAATAGAAATGTGCCAACAATGAGCCCGTTTTCAGATCAGCATGCCCATGGGCGCACTGATGGGCACAAGTGCATTTGCTATATAAAGAACGTGGCACAGGACATGAAAAAATGATTTCATGTTTTGAAAATTAAAACTACATCGGGCTGAAACTAACAAAAAACACTTGCGTTGCGCCTGCCGTCACATTGCGCCGGGTGTATGATAGGACCCTTTGACTTTGAAAAGCCTTGTTCAAGTTGTATCACTTATTAAGACATTAGTTATATTCAGTAACTCACTGCTCCACAGAATCCCTCAACCTGCTCTCCAGCAAGAAGTTTGTTGCTCCTACCACCATATCATCTCTGTCTTCTAAGGTCTGTATATGCCGGAGTGACCTCAACATCGCCAGATCATCAGCAGCTCCCGTGATGGCCTTCTTTACATCATCAACATTCTGTGCTGATTGGATCTAAATCATAAGGCATTTAAGAAAAATATGAATTCACATAATGGTCTCTAGGAATTGAGTTGAGAAACACTGCATACTTCTGACAAGCTATCCGAGTTCTCTCTTCATCATAGTATAAATAAAGTTAAATTATCAAAATAAATCCGTAATTATCAAAACAGTACTTGGTACTAACTGTGTGGGTGAACATGAAGATAAATAATATAAAAACGTGTACATATTAATGTGGGTGAGGAAAAAGTGGAGAATAGATTGACAATGGGCAGGTTGAGTGTGGATATCTAAATCACAGAAATTCAAAGGTGCATGGGGGTGGCGGGTGGAGGATTTTTTTAACATTCAGATGATGTTACAGCTGATCTGCACATCTGTACAGTGCAACAACTGCTGTAACAGCTGCTTAAATCAGAAATAAAATAAGAATTTACACTACCAATGGCACAAAATGCCTTTGAAATGGGCATTAGTCATTTTTAAAAGGATTGCAAAAATCTTACCGCCCTCATCTTCTCTCTGAACACGTAGTCTACTATCTCTTCAATGTCTGGTGCAGGAGGCTTAAGGTTGCACACTTGAAGAAATAGTCTCTCAGAAAAGAAGTGTGGCTCGACACCATCATGGATGAGGCAGACGGCAATCATTCATCCAACCTGCTTGTACATACCATTGTACAAAGCTGCAACACAAACAGACAAACGTATGTACATTTACATTTAGTCATTTTGCAGATGCTTTTATCCAAAGCGACTTACAATTGGGGAATACATAAAGCAATTCATCTTAAAGAGGCAAATAGACAGAGGAAGTGCTCGTAATACCAAGACTCAGGCATTGTTCAAGTAAGTACAAGCTAGCAAGGGAAGGAATAAATAAATAATTAGAGAAAGGTTTTTTATTTATTATTTTTTTTTTTTGAAGTTTAGGATCAAGTCAAGTAGTGTCGAAAGAGAGTTTTTAGTTGTTGCTTGAAGATTGACAGGGATCCAGCATTCCGGATAGGGGTGGGAAGATCATTCCACCAGCCAGGAATGGTGAATGAGAATGTTCTGGAGAGTGATTTTGAGCCTCTCTGTGATGGTACCACGAGGCGTCGCTCACTAGCAGATCTCAGACTTCTGGAGGGGATGTAGATTTGTAATAGTGAGTGGAAGTAGGCGGGTGCTGAGCCTGTGGTTGTTCTATATGCAAGCATCAATGCCTTGAACTTGATGCGAGCTGCAACCGGTAGCCAGTGCAAGGAGATAAAGAGAGGTGTAACATGGGCTCGTTGAAGACCAATCGTGCCGCTGCATTCTGAATCATTTGTAGAGGTTTGAGTGTGCTTGATGGAAGTCCAGCCAGAAGAGCATTGCAGTAGTCCAACCTGGAAATGACAAGGGCCTGGACAAGAAGTTGTGCAGCATGCTCTGTTAGAAAGGGCCTGATCTTTCTGATGTTGTGCAATGCAAACCTGCAAGATCGAGCAGTCTTTGCAATATGGTCTTTGAAGGTCAGCTGGTCATCAAAGATTAGACCCAGATTTCTGACCGAAGTTGATGGGGTAATTGTTGATGAACCTAACTGAATCGTGAAGTCATGCTGTAGAGTTGGAGTGGCAGGGAAGACAAGAAGCTCAGTCTTTGCCAGGTTGAGCTGTAGGTGATGTTCTTTCATCCATGACGAGATGTCCGCCAGGCAGCCTGAGATCCGTGCAGCTACCGTTGGATCATCCAGTTGAGAAGAGAGATAGAGGTATGTGTCATCAGCGTAGCAATAGTAGGATAAGCCATTTGCCTGTATGATGGGACCCAGTGATGTAGTGTATGTGGAGAAGAGGAGGGGTCCAAGAACAGATCCCTGAGGAACCCCAATGACCAGTTGATGTGCTTTGGATACCTCCCCTCCCCAGACCACAATGAAAGACCTACCAGTGAGATAGGATTCAAACCAGCGAAGTGGAATCCCAGAGATGAGAGGGTGGACAGGAGGATCTGATGATTGACAGTGTCAAAAGCTGCAGATAGATCCAGGAGAATAAGAACTGATGATTTGGAATCGGCTTTTGCAATTCGCAGGGCTTCAGTGACTGAGTAGCGCAGTCTCAGTTGAATGGCCACTCCCAAAACTTGACTGTTTAGCGTCCAGTTTGTTGTTCTGTGAAAGAAACAATGATACCAGTTTACCAGTTTGAAGACAACTCGTTCGAGTGTTTTCGCTATGAATGGAAGGAAAGAGACAGGTCTGTAGTTTTCTATAAGAAAAGTGTTTAATGTAGGTTTTTTGAGCAGTGGGGTTACCCAATCCTGCTTGATCGCATTGGGGAAAGTGCCTGTGAGGAGGGATGTGTTGATAATGTGTGTGAGTGCCGGTAAGAGTGTGGGAGAGATTGTTTGGAGAAGGTGTGAGGGTTTGGGTCAAGGACATGTTGTAGGATGGCTAGAGAGGAGAAGTTTGGATACTTCTGCCTCAGTGAGGGGACAGAAGGAGAAGATGGGAGTTTTATCAGTGGATGTGGTTGGTTGGAGGTCCTGAGTGTGTGGAAGTGAGAACTGACTACTGATTGTTCTAGTTTTGTCTGTGAAGAAAGTGGCAAAGACATCAGCTGTTATAGAAGTGGTGGGAGGTGGTGGAGGGGGACAGAGAAGAGAAGTAAATGTTTTGAAGAGAATTACGTGTGTCTGGAGCGCTGTTGATCTTGTTGTGGAAATGTGAAGATTTGGCAGTGTGGACTTCAGCAGAGAAAGATGAAAGCAAAGACTGATACCTACTCAGGTCTGACGGATCGTTTGATTTGCGTCATTTTCTCTCTGCCGCTCTGAGTTTGGTCCGATGCTCATGAAGAACATCGGATAACCAGGGGTTAGAAGGGGCAGCCCGTGTTGGCCTGGAGGAGGGAGGACAAATGTCATCTAGACAAGAGGTTAAAGTAGAGCATAAAGTGTCAGTAGCTGCATTCACATCTAGAGATGAGAAATGGGTAGGTGAGGGAAGAGAGGAGGATACTACAGAGGAAAGATGGGAGGGAGAATGGGAGCGTAGGTTTCGTCTAAAAGTAACCAGTAAAGGGGTTGGTGGCACACAGGTAGCAAAATGTAATTTAAATGTAATGAAGAAATGGTCAGAGATATGTAGTGGTTGTACCAAAATGTTATCTGCAGTACAATTGCATGTGTAAATTAAATCAAGTTGGTTGCCTGATTTGTGTGTGCTTGGTAAGGCGTTTGAGATCAAATGAAACAAGGAGTGAATGGAAGTCCGTAACATAAGGCTTGTCTAGATGAATGTTGAAGTCACCAAAGACTAAGAGTGGAGTGCCATCCTCCACGAAAGAGGACAGCAGCCCATCCAGCTCCTCTAGGAAGGTGCCTAGAATTTGCCCAAGGGGGCGGTAAATTACCACAATCTGGAGTTTTATAGGAGCTGTTACAGTAATCGCATGAGATTCAAATGAGTTGTAATTGCATAGGGGAGAGTGGGTTGAGTATTTCCAATTGTTTGAAATGAGCAGACCAGTGCCCCCGCCCCGGCCAACTTGATGTGGGATGTGAGAGAAAGAGAAATTATTAGAAAGAGCAGCTGGGGTTGCTGAGTCTTCAGGATGAATCCAGGTCTCAGTCAAGCCCAAGATGCTGAGTGTGGATTGTAAAGAAAATGCAGAAATTAAGTCTGCTTTGTTGACAGCTGACTGACAATTCCAGAGACCCAAAGAGAAAGAAAGAGGTGCACTAGAGGATGTAGAAATAGGGCGCAGGTTAGCAGGATTACATTGTGTCTGCGTGTGATGTTGGAGCGTGGTTGAGAGAAAACCGGAATGGTTTGGAAACACACGATAGAGGTGGAAAGAAAGAAGACAGGAAAGGAGAGTGTGTGAAGGGAAGATAAAAATAATACTTAAGTGTGTAAAGTTGCACAGGAAAAAGTCATAGATCTTTACACTCGTTGGTCTTTAACCGAGGAGGCTAAACACAAGGGATGAACGCTTCCGCGTCAGTGTGAGGACATCAAATAAATACACAGTCTAAGAGATTAGAGTGAAAACAGCTGTGGCCGCCTTTAAATTAGCACAGCCAATAGCCTATAGCAGTGCAAATAGCTCAAGACGAAACTAACATTTCGCACTTTAACTGGAAATGAAGCAGTCAGTCCAGTTTACATTATTTAGGAAAATAACTTCCATTTTAACCCTCTGAGGTCGACAAACGCGGATATGCATTTTGTGGCAGATTTTCCTGATAAGGCCGAAATGAGCTTGAATTACTCTGCCATTTTTAATCGTACAGATAAGAGCAATACACCATTCAAATCTGTAAGGGGTCTACTTTTATTTGTATACACTCATTATAACAACTAAACTTTGTGCTTTTGAAGAATAAAGAAAACAAACAGAGTGCGATCTCTGCCTTCTCCGTCTCCGCCAGCTGCTTTTAGAAACGCGTCACTAAAATGAACTGTAACTCAGCAAATACTCAACACAGAGACATGGGAGTTATATCTATAGAAAGCTTGAAGTGTCTACTTTTAAATGAAGTAAGTCATATCGAAAACAAAAATTCTGTGATAAAGTAATCCGTATGAAACCAACACGATGTTCAGTCTTTCCCGTCTAACTCATTATCTTTAATGCGATCCCGCCCCCTCGCGGCTCGCGCCGTTCATATGTAAATATCCATGTGAGACACGTGCGCATGGAAACGCCCAACATAAACAAAGCGCGAGGAGTTCGTTCATCGTGGCTACTGTCCGTTTCTGCAAGAAGAAGCGCTGAGTAAAGGCTGGATTTCCCTCAAAAGAAGAACAACATTTCATCCAGAAGAGAAGATCAATCTGATGAGTAAGTAATGTTTCTTTTTTGCATTAGTTAACGTGTTATTGTGACATAAACAAGAACACATTTACTAGTTAGGTTGTTCCCAAACTACAACATGATGAATGCGAGGCATCTAAGAATGTTTAGACCATGTTTATTATTAATACTCTGTTCACAAATAGATTTTAATAACATGCTAAACAATAATTAGTTTCTCAGATGTAAAATATCCTTTTTTAATAGTACAAAGCATGTGTGAGTCTATGGCTACAGAATCATATCATAGGCTACTATAAAATCATACATACTAGGCTATATGACAACAAAATCATGGTTGGGTTTTTCCCAAACTAGAATTCCTGACTACAATGTTTGAAATCGAGTAAAACATTTTGAATATGAAAGGCAATTCATTGTATTTAAATTGATTACGGCGCGATGATGTTTTTATGCTCTATATAAAACAATAAAAGTAATATGAGTGTACACTGTAACATGATCAATGCTACGAGTCTAAGTATGTTTAGAACATGTTTATTATTAATAGCCTACTCTGTTCAGAAATAGATTTTAATAACATGCTAATAATAATTAGTTTCTCAGATATAAAATGTCTTTTTTTTAATGATAATACAAAGCATTCGTGAGTCTATGGCTACAAAACCTACAGATGCTCCTGATATTAACATGCTCACAAATGTTTTTTGTTGTTGTTGTTGTTGTTGTTTTTTGGTTGTTTGTATTTTAGTGAATCAGGTACCTGAACCACAGATGAATCCTGATGACTTTCTTCAAACTGTTTTCCTCTGAGAGCGTTGTACCAACATCAGATGTTCAACTACACTGATATTCTATGGTAAAACAAGCTCCTTGACTACTGATTATGTTTTTTTCTTCTTGAATCCATGGAAAGAAGCAGAAACACTTAAATAACACACGTAAATATCAGGTATGATTTACTTGTTTCACTTGCTGAACAGAATCTGTTGCAGGAATGACTCAAAGTCTGTTCACATCTCTGTGGTCAGTGTGCACAATGTGTCTTTGACCTTCATTATGTATGTTTTGATTATACTGTGTTGTAAATAAAATGCAAATAATTTAAACAGCCCATTTTTTCAGTCTCCTCACATTCTGTCTTACCTGCCTCAAAGTCACAGTCACACTGATGGGCCATTAGAGGCCATTAGGGGAGGGCCCTTTGTCTCTCAGGGGAGAATCACTTAATATTCAGGGACATTGCCACTCCCTCGCATATTGGCTTTCAATCACAAAACATGTCTTTAAAAATTTAAATCAATATATTGTTTTCTGTGAATGAGTAAGCAGAATGATTTTCACATAATTTTGAAGTAAATATTCTAGCCTACAAGACTAATTACTCAAAAGTCTTATTCAGAACTATTTAGTGTGGGTTTTATGGCCTTATTTCAGCTACATTCCCCCCCCCCCCAAAACTTACTAACCACGCATAATATTTTTTTTCTAAAAATTGCAAACATGTACATCCATCAGGGTCACATATTATTGTAGCACAGTTTGTGCTGAATACAAACAAATTACATGTTGGTCAATAGTATGTTTTAAGTAGCTGAAATAAGCACAAATATCAGGGCATGTCAAAACATCTCAAGGGCCCCAAAATCACCTCAGACCCCAGGGGGTTAATAGCCATAGAAATGTATTTCAGGGAAAGTACATACATTACAATGAAACAAAATATTATATCAAACATTGCCTGTTTTCATTTTCATTTTAACATATTAATAGAACAATATAACAAAGACCAAAGATTACCTGTTAGATTTACCCAACGGGAATTATATCTTATGTTTAACCACTACAGAGACATCAGAGCCAGTGGCAAATGTCAGAAAGGTTATGCTCCTCTCGTCGGGATAAATGAGCACTGAGCGCCCGGTGATCGCATGGAGCTCACGTCTCCGAAATTGGCGAAGCACATTTTCAAATAGGTGCTGTTTTTATAAATAGAGGCACGTCTGAATCCAAAGTTAACTTCACTTCCTGTCTCCTGAGATGCCTTCATCTGATCGATTTTTGAAGGCAGCATAGATGTATCCTTCGCTGCCTTTGATATCCCACAATCCTGTGCATTCCATTCCGAGACGGTTGAGCTATAAAAATAAAGATGGCGGCTGGAAGTTGCGTTTGGTGTTTAGTTTGTGTGTAAACGTATATTTCTGGTTAACTTTTTGCACTTTTGATGTTATTTCTAGCGAGAAATTAGTATTATAGTAATTAAATATTAATTTAGTTATCACCAAAACTCGTTCTATTTTGTTGTAGATCAATAAACCGTTATGCTGCCTCAGAAGCCTGTCCGAAATCAGTTTCGTGAGGTGCCTTCGTGCATAAATGCTGCCTGCAAAGTCATTCCCTCATGAGGCAGCGAGGCAGCTGCCTAAGTTTTCGGATGCAGCCTCCGTCTTTGCAGGATTTCCTAATTGCGTCACCAGGTGTTCCCGATTGCCGCTCCTGTCGCATAGCAACGGTGTGAGAGGAGAGCTGCCATCCTGACAGGATAGGTGGAGCCAGAATTGCTCATTTTTGTTTTTATGTTTTATGTCATAATGGAGGAGACAGTGATTAGCCAAGACCGAGGCCAGATAAATTACACTGGTTTGCTGAGTCCTTAATTGCCAGATTACAACTTTAAATGCAGGTATTGGCTTGGAGCTTACTTGAATAATATAATGATACATATGGAAAAACTACAAAACACAAAACCTAACCCTAACACACACACACACACACACACACACACAGAGAGCAGTGCAAATGCTGACTGGTATCTTACAAAGGTGCTCCTCCAGGCCAACTCCAGGAGATTTTATATAGTTTATTGTCTTGCATGGTGATCATATGTAGACAGGTTTGCAACCCAGACTTTTTAGGCAAGCATAAAAATAAAACTGTAAAAAAAAAATAAAAATAATAATAGGGAATTGTTCAGCTCAATGTTCAGTGGCAGCTGTGACAGCCGAACAGTGCTCTTTGGCCGGTCCGAGTCCTTCAGATGCAGCCTTTGATACAGTTAGCAACAATTTGTTAATATTCTGACAATAGATGTTGTTACTTTCATTTTCAAAATAATCAGTGGTGGACTGTAAGGAAGTACATTCAATAAGTATTCTCCTACAAATATGAAAGTTTTTTTCGTCTTTTTTTTTTTCCCACAGGACAGCAACACTACAAAAATATGGTCTTTTTACAACATGATGCATTGTTGTAGATTAAACTACCCAACAGTAGGCAACTTTAAATTTAATAATCTTGAACATATTCAGAAGTAAAATGCAACATACACAGTAGTGCAGCAGTAATATTAATGCAAAACCATCCTGACGAACTCTTTTTTTTACTGTAAATAACTTTACTTTTACTCTCAATACCTTAAGTATATAGAGTATGTAAGATAATACTTTTAATTAGAGGATAGATACCCAAAAATGAAAATTTGTGTTTAAAAAAACTCCTAGCTTTTAACACTTTCGCTATGTATTTGAATAAATGAAAACACAATACTTACAGAACTCTCATCCACCATGTTCTTGGAATATAAATTCCATCGTCATCTGTGCGCAAGTGATTCTGGGATATGGTAGGGTGCAAAGTGTCCATCAGATGTATACTTAATTTTCCTGGGAAACGGAGGGCGCATTTGACGTCGCTTTCGAATTACGGCAGCCTTCGTCGCGCCACCGTGACGCAATCGGCCTTGGAATGCGGTCTTCGGAGGGCACTTCCTGAATTGGGACAGCTTACGTCGTGACGCTGTGATGCAATCGCACTTCAAATACGCACTTCGGAGTGTGTACACTTCACATAGGGACAGTCTTCGTAGTGTTGGTGTGATGCAATCGCACTTCAAATCCGGTCTTGGAAGGGCGCACACTCAACTTTGGGAAACAGCTATGGTGTTACTCACCTATCGGGAAGAAACAAAGCAACCTCGGCATCCGATCACAGGCCTTCCGCTCCTTGAGTTCTCTCCAGCGCTGGAAAGCTGATCCGATATTTACACGGGTCCTACTTCTTGCCTTATCGTTCCACAGACGTTTTCGTCTTTTGTTTTTTATTCGCCATCTCTATCTTTCGCCATCTCTATCTTTCTATCCTCCATGTCATGAGTAGACACGCCCCTTACTGCTGATTGGCTACAAGTTTGTTTTGGTACTCGGCCCCGACTCAGTTTTCTAAAACGTTTTTGAAAAATTATATGCCCCACCTTTAAGGACATTCATTGGCTTCCTATTGCTTTTAGAGTGCAGTGTAAATAACTTTAGGAACTTAGCTATGATTTAATCTTTATTTTGAATTTTTGGCTTTACGAAATTGCATCGTAAAGATAGATATTGATTTGATTAATTTCTATTAATCAAAACGTATAGTTTATACCTTTTAACGGCTCGTCCAGCGAGACATTAAAGTCAGTATATGTTAACAATTTTGTTTATCTTGCTTGTGGCCAACAATAAAACAAACAAAATAGTAATTTATCAAATTTGAGCAGGGTAGCAAAGGGTCGACAGCTCAAGGCAGTAACTGAATCAAATATAAAACACAGACAATGCTCTATACAATGAGATAAGTTTATTGAGCTACTTCTAAGATTACATGAGACTAAATCATCTAAACACACATATGACCACACACACACACAAATGACGGAGTTATGCAGAATTATGAGTTATGAAGGAAGTCTCAACTTCGGTGGTTATCAGAAAGTCAACAAAGCAGAGCTTAGTTCTATCTTTCCATTAACAACAACTTTGCGCCGTTTTCAGCCAATAGATAAGAGATTTGTTTTACTTGTTAGGTTTGCTGCAGAGTCTCGTCTCGTCTCTTTGAGGGAATCCCCGGGCTTAGCTGATTGGCTGGTGAACCGTTGTTGGTCTGACGTCTCTTAGGGAATTCCGCCTGTGATTGGCGGGTTGCCTTTCTGGATGAGACGTGCTCGAAGTTCTTCTTTTCCTTTCTTGGTTGCAGAAGTTTTCTTGAAGAGCTTGAAGTTTGGAATGAGGTGGTTTGATGCGGCGTATGAGCGCACAAGTTGAAGCAGTTTTCAAACCATGGCAAAGAGCGTTTGAGTTTAGTTGAACATTAGAATTTAAGCAGGCCACTTTGGGCCCGCCCCGGAGCTGGGGTACCAATCCGCAAGGTAGAGCTCAGCTTCCTAGGCTCCATTTCTCTGCATAAATTAACGAGCTGCCCGTGTAATCACGTGACAGAAAATCCTTGCAGGGTTTTGTTAATAATCTTGATAAACGTTATAACGTTACGGGATTTACCTAATTTCTACATTTCATCCACACAGAGTTGTTGCAAATAAAATATACTTTCGTTTAACACCAAACATGACACACACACATATTCATACCCTCATAATACATAGGTTAACTGGTACTGACCTTATAATGGATAGATTAACATCGCGTATGTTTTACTAACATATCAAGCATATCTAAGGCATAACACACATAATTTGGGAATACATTTTCATTACTTAAAAGTCTTGAATATTGTCTTTTGGAGTTTTGGCGCACTTTTGCGTGTTTCCTTTGTCTGTCTGAAAAAGGCATGCACTCGAGGAGGGGCGCGAGTACTCCTGAGGTCAGTAGGTGTCCGGGAGAGGAGTTCTGGCATATGTTTAAGTCAGGCCTACGACTGTAAATCCATCGCGCGTTTGTTGATAAGTTTGTCAATTTATACATTGGCTGGTCAAAGTTCATTTACCATCTGGATCTGGTATCTTTCCCGCCAGAAATTTCCTTTGTTCTGCGTTGGTGAAGTTGATCCTCTAGCTCGTTCTGATTTTTATGACTTCCAGAGGTGAAACCAGAGATCGACTCATTTCTCTGGAATGAGTCTGCTCGCGGTATGTGTATGTCCGTTCAAGGATCTCCTACAGCAGTTTAAAACTTTAGTTATGCGATTAGCCTAAATTAGCTCTCTTTGGTTGTTGAAGTATTGTGTATTTGCCACTCTGTCTCCTGAGTGTTTTTTTTTTCTTCTGGAGTTTGCTTTATGGATTACAATGCAGTCTCATAGGATTCATAGGATTTTAGAGAGATAACATCACAGTTAATTAGAAAATTTATTTGAGGTTTGATCATTTTAATAGTTTTGTTTATAATAACAGCTGGTAATATTTGTTTCTGTCCTGTGAATTGTTCAAATGCCAAACGTTGTCTGTTTAAAGTAAGAAAAAAACTTTCTGAATTCAAACATTTGACTCATAGTCCATAACTGGTCTTACAGGAACTGCAAATGCTAACGTAACATATAGATGTTTATGTTCTTTTCCTGTTTTTTTTTTTTGCTGTGCTCTTAAAGCAGTTTACATTCTGCAATATATTGCAAAATATTTGCAAACATATATTTCAGTCTGTGTTTTTTTTTTTTAAATTGACACATTTTAATTAGGCTATACTGTTGTTTATATATGTGCAAAACCACACACTCTTCTACCATTGTTTCACAATCATAAACTTGTCTGACAAGTACTGCAAGAAGTGAAAAATACAGCTCTTCTTCCAGTAAATCACATGCTTCTCTGAAATTTTGTGCTTTCTAACTTGGGGCAGAAAATGTGACCATTCTAAACACAGCAACAGAATAATAATTCTAGTGGTGTTTGAATGATTTAGTACAAGGTTATGAAAGAATGATTTTAGTAGTACAATTTCTAAGTGTGAATTTAGAACCTGACCTCAACGTAACATGTCATTGGTGCTGGGTAGATTACTTACAAATTGTAGCTCGTTACTGATTACGGGACACAAATTGTGCTTATCATTTTAGGAAATATAATCAGACAACTTTTTGATTACCTTTGATTACATGTCATCACATGGTCTCAGATGGTTCTTGAAAGCCCATTGCCATTAACTCTTTATAAATAAGCTAATTTTCCTCAGGGTGTGATCCCCTGGCATAGTTGCATCAAGTTGTGGACACTTGTCACAAAGAAAAACAAGCCATCAAGGAATGCGGTTGCTGGTGATCAGGGCCTGTATTCACAAAACATCTTAAGGCTAATGTAACCGTTATAGTCTGCGTTGTGTTTTTGATAGAATAACCACACGGACATCAGCTGACGGTTTGACTCTTCTTTTACTCTCTGATAAGACAAGTATGTATATACTAGGGGTGGCACGGTACACAGATGTCACGGTTCGGTACGTACCTCGTTTCGGGGGTCACGGTTCGATACGATTTCGGTACAACAGGAAAAAAAAAAAAAAAAAAAGAAATCTACTATGCTCAGTTTCTTTTCATTTATTTCGAACAGACAGTAGTGCAAATTACAATTTTTTTACATGTTATATAAAATCTGTTTCGTTTTCATTGTGAGTGTACACAAATAAAAGCAGACCTTTATACAGTGATTATTAATAAGACAATAAGTGTTTAAAGTTGATTCTGCTGGTATAAGGAAACAATTGAAGTGATCGCACCGGAGCATACACACACACACACACACACACACACACAAAAACACACATCAATTCCAGCATTGCTAACTTGACAGCACAGTTGGTACTTTATCAAAATAAAATACAGTGAGCCAAACATCAGCGCGCGCACCTCTGTGTCACCATTGGAAGGCGTCTGAAGTACATTTACATAATAAATAATAGTTTAGCATTCAGATACGTTACATCACAAATATGGAATTATGGAATATTTGGATTTGTGACGAATGAGAGAGGTAGGATACACGAGCACAAAGCTCCTTTTCGCAAACATTTGAGTGCGCAAGCCTTTAAAGTATACTGCTTTGTCAGTCTATGTGAGAGATGCATTCAGAATCAGCACATGGTAACTGTCTAGTGGGCTTTGTTTTCAGGTGCGCAACTCATGGCATTCGCTGTTCTTCTGCTGGCGCTGACGGTTATCAAACAGCGTTGCATTACTGTGGGTGCCCCCTTCTGGATTGGGGGTGAATTGCCTGTATTATTCGTAAGGCTTCATGCACCAAACCGAGATGTCCGTACCGTGACGGTTCGGTATGAATACATGTACCGTGCCACCCCTAGTATATACTGTGTGAATTTGCCCTTTTTTCGTTTCTCTCCCATGCAGAGACAATGCAGAAAGGGAAGAGGAGGTGCAAAGATAGGAAATTAGGTTCAACATTGAAGTCAGAAATTTAAAGGGGAAGGTGCACACACACAAACTGGCATATCAGGTACACATTTGAATATTTTTGTGTAATTCTATATACATGAACATAACACTTTCTATACCTGTTACACTCACCCCCTAGAATTACACAACATTGTGAGAACATAGGAAAACTCTGAACACAGGTCACGAGAATTACTTGGTCCACACACCAAACAATCAGTGAGGACGACCGGCATTGAAAGCTACCGAGTAAAAGGATAAAAATGTGAAGGAAGTTGGCCAAACCTCTACACATGTTGTAGGCATATGCAAAATGCCCATTACACTTTGAATAACTTAGACCTTTCGCTTAAACAGAACATGAGAGAATACAGGAAATGACACTTAGCATCATCAAAGACAGTGCAGTACAATACACAGACCTAAACATGAATAACAGGAGATCGAGACTCCATACCAAGTAAGGTCTCAAGTTGAACCATTGACTCAATTAGTCTACGTACAGGTCTAATTACCCAACCAAACTTTGTAGTGTAGTGATTGCTGGGGACACCATCAACCACAGGATCACGTGAATTGTTAGAAACTGGAACAGTAGGTAAAGAGGCACTGGCTACTAAGGGTTTGCCATATCATACCGTTGACGATAATACCGGTATAAATGTTTACATGATAAAAAAAGTGTCATATCGCTGTATCAATGATATAGCGACTTGATGGCGTATTTACTAGGGATGCACCGATTGTTCGGCAGCTGAAATTATTCGGCCGAAAATAGCAAAAAAAAAAAGCTCTTTCAGTGTTCGGGCGAATAAGCAAAAAGACAGAATAAATTGTACCGAACAACAATGTGACGCGATCAAATAGAGGTGCACACTAATGCAGCAAATGTGTCTGCAGTGTGGAAGCATTTAAAACTGTCCGAGAAAGACGCAAAAATCATTACAAGCACTGACAGCGAGAGACTGTTTAGCACTGCATCGCATGTCTTCCATGAGAAGAGGAAGGGGTGGTTGTTGCTGATTACTGTATGATGATTACAATCGCGTAATGGCCTTAAACAATTAATTACACCACAGAACGTTATGTTTTCTAATACACGCATGAATTGCATTCAAACAGCACTGCACGAGCTCACACCGCTGTCTCATTAGCCAGGGTTCAAAGTCCAAACCGCGAGGGAAATCTGCGCTGAAACTATGTTACTCGCCAGTTGCTCAGTAACACTTTTATGAATTTTTACAAGGCATGTGACAATGTGATACGTGCATCCTCCCAAATTAGTAATGAGAATAATTTATAAATCTGCTTCTGTCAACAAAAAGAAGCACTGAGGACTTCCTGTGGGTTTCTGTCAAAATAAAAGCTCCATCAACATTCATAAATCTTAGTATTGTAATATTACGGTTGTTCTGTTTAACAAAATTAAAAAGACAATAATAATGATAATAATTACAACAGCTCTATTAATACATTTATTATAATGTTTACACAGTGTTCAAATTGGGATCTGTAATATTATCTAATGTTTTAAAAGATTTTCCTTCTGCTCAGCAAGGCTGCATTTATTTGCAAGCCTGATTCAAGAAGGGGGTCTCAAAAATGGCCTCAAAATATTATCTTACTAACTTATTAATTTTGTTAAATTGTGCTTTGTTGGTATAACGTCTGATAGAATATTAAGAAATGATCAGTGTTAAATAAGTATTTTTAAATTGTAGTTTTGTATTAGTGTACAATGTTTAAAAATAATAATTTATTCCATGTAGTTTCCATTTCATTCATTTAACATTTAATATTGGAGGCATCCAAGTTATTTGACACATTTTAACATTTTCTTTTAAAGTAACGCAATAGTTACTTTCCCTGGTAATTGGTTACTTTTATAATGATGTAACTCAGTTACTAACTCTACTGTTACTATTTGTGAGAAGTAACTAGTAACTATAACTAATTACTTTTTTAAAGTAACTTGCCCAACACTGGTCACTACTATTGCACTATAATGCTGCTTCTGCCACCTTATGACAATAGATTTACACTTCGAATTAGGTAGTCTGTCATCAATGACAGTAGCTCATTGGAAAAGGATGGAAAATGCCCTTCATTGTGTTTGCACCAATAAATGCTGCTGTCTGCCAGCTGCAATCACCAATAAAATGTTGTTCCATATTTTTTGTATATCGTCATAAATATCATTATCGCAAATATTCTTGAAATATTGTGATATAATTTTGAGGCTATATCGCCCACCCTTACTGGCTACAGTGTCAAAATCAACAACAGATACATCATTACGTGCCTCAGAAACAATTTGAGAAGAATGGGATGAGACCCAAGCAGCAACAGGGTCATCATCACATACAGCTACATGAGAAGTGACATACAGAGACTCTGCATGTGACAAATCATCAGTGACTGGCATTGTTGAATCAGCTAGATCACATATAGACAGAATGTGTGGAAGATGGACCATTACCAACACGTTCATAGACAGCAAAATCAAACTCAGATGTGGGCAAAGGAAGAAAGTTAACTGGTAACAAGATATTCCGGTGCACTACTTCTCACGATCAGATCTGTCTCGGATCTAATAAATGTGCAAAGATGGGTTGGAAGAAACAATGGAGTACATGGTGGGCTCCCATTTCTCGGCAAGCTTCTGTTTACCTCTACAGTCTTTGTTAGCAACGAGAATGTGATCACCAACTGACAAAGTTAAACCCTTGACTCTCTTATTGTACTGATCAGACTGATGTTTTTGTTCTGCAGTAGAGTTCTTTTGAGCCAGCACCATAGCAGACTGCAGATCTTTGACAAGGGATTGAACGTAGTCATTGTAATCACAGATGGACTCATCACGAAAAACACTTTGAAACTTAAGGTCAACAGATAATAGATTCAATCAGAACATTGCAACATGAGGAGCCAAAATTCCACAGAGTCCCAAGAAAACAGGACAACGTCATAAATCAGATCCCTAGCGCCAGCCCTTCTGAAGCACGCCTCTTTCACAGAACAGCTTACAACATTGACACAAAGAACACTTATTGATAATTCCAACTCAGGAAGGAGATTGTCAAATTTGGGGCAAGTAATCAAGATTGATGGTCAAAGACACCACATCATGACCATCACATGAGGGAAATCATTAGTAGAGACTTCGTTGGGTGGGTTCCCCCACCAAGGCACAGACCAGACTGAAATTCCTTTGTTCACAGAACACATTCTCACATCCACAGTCTTCTATGTGTAGATGCACCAAAATCATCTTAAAAGGACTTAGGAGCAACTAATCATTTCCATGCATAACTCCATATTATGTATATAACCCACACATGTGACTATCATGTTCTAATCACTTATTGTGTATGTCTTTTTAATAACTATTGAATAGCTTAAGGTTTCATATTCATGTTTGGTATGTATGAGTTTGAAAATTCACGCTTTAAACTTTTCTGTCAATCAATTCTTTGTCTATGTATCATAGTCTGGTTATAGAAATCCTGTCCAAAATTATACTCTCCAAGAGCGGGAAAATTCGGACCATGTGACTGATAAGATAACATGTGATTTATATTTTGGGGAGGAGAAACATGCAACACCCCTAAGACAATATCTAATTGGTCAAGACACCAGTTGGGATGTGTCCAAAAGCCGAGTTTAAAAACTCAGGACACCATCAAATTCTCTCTCTTCTGTTAGCCATGCTTTTTGCCACTGCGGTTTGCCCTTGAATTCTTCGAGCGCTGTTCCAGCGTCCTCTGGCTTACATGCCAGCTGCTACTTAACCACGATGAGAAGAAAAACCACTTAGTCTCGTTACATCCTTTTATTCTTTTACTTTAGTTTCTTTTCTTTTCCGTTGCAAGTTTCGTGTTCTCAGTTTAAGTTTTGCCGCCATGCCTTGTCTCCGAGTTCAACTCGAGCCTGTGACCGCCTCAAAACTTCTACCAGCCACAACTCCGCATCTTCAGCCAACGCCCAACCATTGGCTTCCCAAGACATCACTTCAACGACTATTGAACTTCCAACCAATCAGCAACCTTGGGAAACCCACCTTTCCTGCAATGACAATGACAAAAGGGAATCCCTTAACACAAAGACAACGCAAGTAATACAACTCCAGATTTTAGCTGAATTGGTGTATTTAATATAAATTTTAGCCTCATTGAGAAACTCAATGCGAGGGTTAATTAAGTGATTGATGGTTCAGGTCTATAGGCAATTGCACATATTGCTGTAAACTTGGGATTTCACATTTTCATTCTTTAAACTCATCCTTTCCTCACTTCCTCTCTTTCTGCAACCTACGAATGTGTGAATTTGTGTGTTCATGTGTTAGATTAGATTAGTTTACATGTCTTAGGTTTATATAAATAAAGTCTTATTTATTTTGAAAAGAGAAGTATCTTGTGTTTTGCTCTTACAAGTTAATGTCTTAAACTGCCGATCTTGTTACTGTGCTTATTAATAGTGTTTTCACTATATTTTGGATTTTAATATCCAGTGCAGAGTTGATGTTATACGGCTCATTCAGTGAATCACTGCTGACTCCGTGAAACAGTGATTCTGTTCAAATTCCCTATTAAATCATAAATGATTCCCTTTGAGCTAAATTGACTCGTTTCCCTTATATATTACGTATTTACATTTACAGGCATCATGTCCCACCTGGATGTCACCTGGTGGGGGAGAGTGGCTATCCATGCAGGACGTGGCTTCTTACGCCTTACATCCACCCACAACCAGGACCACAGTTGAATTACAACAGGTAAGCTAATAAAGTGCTTGCTTTCTTTTTGAAATTATAGTTATATTGGTCACATAAAGACTTTAATTAAAAATAAATATATATTAAACAAAGTTACACATACATACAACATATGTTCAACTGTATGGAACCTTTCGATATGTATTCACGTACTCACTCAAGACGCTATGTTTTAGAACCCATAAGAAAACTCGCAGCGTTGTGGAAAGGGGCATTGAGCAGATGAAATGTCGGTTTCATGTCCTACATGTGGAAATCCAGCTAACTCCAGAGAAAGCAAGCAGGATCATCATTGTTTGTGCCATTCTGCATAACCTGTGCAAGCAAAAAAATATTCCACAGCCAGAGGAGAATGAAGATGATGATGATGATGATGATGATGATGAGGATGATGCTGATTCTGCTGCTGCTGATGATAGCAGAATGGCTGTTCACACAATACAAAGTGGACTGGCATACAGGGACCACTTCGTCAATACTCACTTTGGGTAAACCATCACAACAACAATATCCTGCTGAGAGCAGCATCACAGACTAGCAGAGTAATGTCACTTCTCAGCTTAAATAGCATGATAGATACATGGACCTTGGATTACCAATCTATAATAAGCACTTAAATGACAATTATTGTAGCTTTATCTTGCATCTTTATCCTGCCCCGAGCTTCGCCATGATTGCCAGCTGAAGTGTTGGTCTTAAAAAGAGAGAGAGGGTTTTGGTATCTTATTTTGTGTACCCTATATTGTGAGGCATTTACAAAATTATTATTATGATTACTATTATTTTGTAAGTCATTGTAATTATGTGATTCTTAATTGATTTATTAAACATGACAATCATTAATGGCTGTCCCAGCTGTGAATAACTGAGGCAAATGTTTCAATAAAAAAAAAAAAAAAAAAAACTTACTCGTCCACTTCATTCAGCAATTGCATTGCAGGGTCAATGCAACCCTCCAGCCCTGTTATGCTGGTGTCTGAGTGCTCAAGGACACTGTATACCATCGAGGCAACAGGTGATAAAGCCTTAGGTGCTGAACCACCTCCTCATGAATGCAATAAATATTTTAATAAGGCTATAGATGTTAATCTGCAATAGCATAACAAGGTTACATGAACACATTATGGTCAACTTGAAAACAACGTCCTTTTACCTGTAACAGTTGTTTGTCACTTGAATTCTGCAATCTCTGCCCTTGCCTGACTTTGCAAAGAATACCAACACTTTTTCACAGTCATCTTTGCTTCTGGACAAAAGTGGGAAAGCTGCATTTATTTGCACACATACTGTATATTTTCCCACACATCTTTTTTTTGGTTTTGGAGATTATTCCAACTCCAAGTTTTACCTTGATTATATGCTTGTTTTCATTAACAAGTTGAGCAAGAAGTAACAGTTGTTCTTGGGTCCAGTTTGCTTTTCTCTTGTTTACATGCCTTACTATCAGCCAGGATTATTCTACTCTGTTAATTAAAAGGCTGTTTATATGCATATCCACTAATTGTTTACGAGAAGCACACATGTAAGAGGCTGACAATTAGCTGAACATATACTTGTTTAATTAGTGACACTTAGCCTGTATTTTAAAATCTTTATTTCATGAGTTTGTGCGCCCATATAATCTTAGCATTAATGGTAAACAGATTTGGCTTGATGTCCGCAATGGAGGGCTCAGACAGACTATTCTACTTGAGCTCCGATAGCCCCCCGATAGACAGAAGGATAAATGAAATAAATATGCATAAAGGAGGAGATGGGGAGGAGGGATGCCGAAAGAGCTAACGATGGAAGTAGTAAGAGGCTGTCTTTTATACTTGGATATTGATTGGGAGATTAGATGGGTGTACTCCTCCTGAAATTACGTTAATAACTTCACTTCACGAGTTTGTGCACCCATATAATCTTCATATAAGCATTGATGGTAAATAGATTTGGCTTGATGTCCGCAATGAAAGGCTCAGAGAGACCATTCTACTCGAGCTCCGATAGCCCCGCAAAAAGTGCATGCCAAATGGCACAGTGAGCTAGAGATACTAAATTCAAGGGAAAAGTCCTCTTAAGGAATCAAGATTATTGAACATCCGGAAGCCCCCCAAAGATGGCACTGCAGCGGCAGTATCAAATGAAGCGGGCACTGCAGCGGCAGTATCAAATTGAGTGGGGCACTGCAGCGGCAGCATAAAACAATTAGGCAATGGTTAGACTGAATTTCGAGGGGCAGCTATCTAACTTAAAGAGAAGAGAGTGTTAGCTGGGCTTGTCTGAAGAGGCTGAGGTCGGAACAAATGTAAGTCTGAAAGGCATCTGAGGACCATCGACCTAGTAGCTTAATCTGGTAATCGGGCAGACCTTTTTGGGCTGCAGTGGTGGCTACCCCAATGCGGAAGGAGTGGGATGAGTACAAGTGAGCAGGGAGACCAGATTGGGTGAGTGTATTTAATTTTATTATGAAACCAATGTCTGGAGACTGGATGGTTGTTTTCGTTGATGAAAAGGGGGTCAAGAAGAGAAGGGAAGAGATTTGAACCCTCCTGTGTGCCAGGAAGGAGGAGAGTCAAGTCAAGTCAAGTCACCTTTATTTATATAGCGCTTTTAACAATACAGATTGTGTCAAAGCACTTAACAGTAATCAAATTGGAGGATAGAGTGTCAGTAATGTATAATAATAAGATTAAACACTCAATTTTCAGTACAAGGCATTTCATTATTGAATTCAGAGATGTCATTGTCTAGCTCAGTTTAGTTTAAATAGTATCTATGAAATCAAATTGACGATAATCATTAGAAATTAAGTGTCCCCAACTGAGCAAGCCAGAGGCGACAGCGGCGAGGAACCAAAACTCCCTCTGTGACAGAATGGAAAAAAAAACCTTGGGAGAAACCAGGCTCAGTCGGGGGGCCAGTTCTCCTCTGGCCAGGATATTATTATTTATTTTTTTACTTATTGTTTTAATTAAATTTTAAATGTATAAATGTATTATATTTCTATTTTTATATTGTTGCAATTTCTAACAATAATAGTATTATGTAGTTAGGTATTTTATTATATTATAGTTATTTTGTTTAATTTTAAGTTTTATTGTATTTAAGTCGAGGTCTTCACTGGGGATATGTCCCCGGGGCTCATCCAGGTGTCCGGCCTTTGCTGACGATCAGGGTCGCAGACATCATCTCTCGGCGCCGATCCACCATCTGATCCGGACACGGACGGAGAAACAGAATAAGAAAGAAACAGACAAATATTAGCGTAGATGCCATTCTTCTTACGATGTAACGAGTACATCGTGTGTTATGAGGAGTGTTCCCGGTTCCGGTTGATCTAATTAATGCAGCCTAACAATCCTTTAACGGATTTGAATAATAGAAGTGTATTAGTGTGTTATGTCTAAGCCAGGTTAAAGAAATGTGTCTTTAATCTAGATTTAAACTGACAGAGTGTGTCTGCCTCCCGAACAGTATTAGGTAGATTGTTCCAGAGTTTGGGCGCTAAATAGGAAAAGGATCTGCTGCCCGCAGTCGATTTTGATATTCTAGGTATTATCAAATGGTCAGAGCTTTGAGAACGCAGCGGACATGGAGGACTATAATGTGATAAGAGCTCGCTCAAGTACTGAGGAGCTAAGCCATTCAGGGCTTTATAAGTAATTAACAAGATTTTAAAATCTATCCGATGTTTGATAGGGAGCCAGTGCAGTGTTGACAGAAGCGGGCTAATATGGTCATACTTCCTGGTTCTAGTAAGGACTCTAGCTGCTGCATTTTGGACCAACTGTAGTTTATTGATCAAGCGTGCAGAACAACCACCCAGTAAAGCATTACAATAATCTAACCTTGAGGTCATAAACGCATGAATTAGCATTTCTGCATTTGATGTTGAGAGCATAGGTCGCAATTTAGATATGTTTTTGAGATGGAAAAACGCAGTTTTACAGATACTAGAAACATGGCTTTCAAATGAAAGATTGCTATCAAACAGCACACCTAGGTTCCTAACTGATGAAGAAGAATTGACAGAGCAGCCGTCAAGTGTTAGATAGTGTTCTAGGTTATTACATGTGGGGTTTTTAGGTCCGATAATTAACACCTCTGTTTTTTCAGAATTTAGCAGTAAGAAGTTACTCGTCATCCAGTTTTTTATATCGACTATACATTCCGTTAGTTTCTCAATTTGGTGTGTTTCACCGGGCCGTGAAGAAATATAGAGCTGAGTATCATCAGCAAACAGTGAAAGCTAACACCATGTCTCCTGATAATATCTCCCAAGGGTAACATGTAAAGCGTGAAAAGTAACGGCCCTAGTACTGAGCCTTGAGGTACTCCATACTGCACTTGTGATCGATATGATACCTCTTCATTTACTGCTACGAACTGATTGTGGTCAGATAAGTACGATTTGAACCATGCTAAGGCACTTCCGCTAATGCCAACAAAGTTTTCTAGTCTATTCAAAAGAATGTTGTGGTCGATAGTGTCGAACGCAGCGCTAAGATCCAGTAGAACTAATAAAGAGATACAACCACGATCAGATGATAGAAGCAGGTCATTTGTAACTCTAATGAGAGCAGTCTCAGTACTATGATACGGTCTAAATCCTGACTGGAATTCCTCACAGATACCATTTTTCTCTAAGAAGGAATATAATTGTGAGGATACTACCTTTTCTAGTATCTTTGACAGAAAAGGGAGATTTGAGATCAGTCTGTAATTAACTAGATCTTTGGGGTCAAGTTGTGGTTTTTTAATGAGAGGCTTAATAACAGCCAATTTGAAGGTTTTGGGGACATATCCTAATGACAATGATGAATTAATAATAGCCAAAAGAGGATCTATGACTTCTGGAAGCAGCTCTTTTAGTAGTTTAGATGGAATAGGGTCTAACATACATGTTGTTGGTTTAGATGATTTAACAAGTTTATACTGTAAAATAACTTTAGGAACTTAGCTATGATTTAATCTTTATTTTGAATTTTTGGCTTTACGAAATTGCATCGTAAAGATAGATATTGATTTGATTAATTTCTATTAATCAAAACGTATAGTTTATACCTTTTAACGGCTCGTCCAGCGAGACATTAAAGTCAGTATATGTTAACAATTTTGTTTATCTTGCTTGTGGCCAACAATAAAACAAACAAAATAGTAATTTATCAAATTTGAGCAGGGTAGCAAGGGTCGACAGCGCAAGGCAGTAACTGAATCAAATATAAAACACAGACAATGCTCTATACAATGAGATAAGTTTATTGAGCTACTTCTAAGATTACATGAGACTAAATCATCTAAACACACATACGACCACACACACACACACACACACACACACACACAAATCACGGAGTTATGCAGAATTATGAGTTATGAAGGAAGTCTCAACTTCGGTGGTTATCAGAAAGTCAACAAAGCAGAGCTTAGTTCTATCTTTCCATTAACAACAACTTTGCGCCGTTTTCAGCCAATAGATAAGAGATTTGTTTTACTTGTTAGGTTTGCTGGAGGGTCTCGTCTCGTCTCTTTGAGGGAATCTCCGGGCTTAGCTGATTGGCTGGCGAACTGTTGTTGGTCTGACGTCTCTTAGGGAATTCCGCCTGTGATTGGCGGGTTGCCTTTCTGGATGAGACGCGCTAGAAGTTCTTCTTTTCCTTTCTTGGTTGCAGAAGTTTTCTTGAAGAGCTTGATGTTTGGAATGGTGATGGTTTGATGCGGTGTATGAGCGCACAAGTTGAAGCAGTTTTCAAACCATGGCAAAGAGCGTTGAGTTTAGTTGGACATTAGAATTTAAGCAGGCCGCTTTAGGCCCGCCCCGGAGCTGGGGTACCAATCCGCTTGTTGCAAGGTGGAGCTCAGCTTCCTAGGCTCCATTTCTCTGCATAAATTAACGAGCTGCCCGTGTAATCACGTGACAGAAAATCCTTGCAGGGTTTTGTTAATAATCTTGATAAACATTATAACGTTACGGGATTTACCTAATTTCTACATTTCATCCACACAGAGTTGTTGCAAATAAAATATACTTTCGTTTAACACCAAACATGACACGCACACATATTCATACCCTCATAATACATAGGTTAGAATGATACTAACCCTATAATGGATAGATTAATATCGCGTATGTTTTACTAGCATATCAAGCATATCTAAGGCATAACACACATAATTTGGGAATACATTTTCATTACTTAAAAGTCTTGAATATTGTCTTTTGGAGTTTTGGCGCACTTTTGCGTGTTTCCTTTGTCTGTCTGAAAAAGGCATGCACTCGAGGAGGGGCTGCACGTACTCCTGAGGTCAGAAGGTGTCCGGGAGAGGAGTTCTGGCATATGTTTAAGTCAGGCCTACGACTGTAAATCCATCGCGCATTTGTTGATAAGTTTGTCAATTTATACGTTGGCTGGTCAAAGTTCATTTACCATCTGGATCTGGTATCTTTCCTGCCAGAAATTTCCTTTGTTCTGCGTTGATGAAGTTGATCCTCTAGCTCGTTCTGATTTTTATGACTTCCAGAGGTGAAACCAGAGATCGACTCATTTCTCTGGAATGAGTCTGCTCGCGGTATGTGTGTGTCCGTTCAAGGATCTCCTACACATCCCCCTTTTGCCTGGTGAGGTTCCCATTGCGAACGTCGGCAGGCACTGGAACAAGAGGCAGAGAGAACAGGAACACACAAGATACAAACAACATCTCCATCACTTGACTGAATTCCGGTGCAGGACTTGGGTAATTTGGGATAACTGGGTTAAGAACACTTCAATCGATGTAGGGGTGCATTGTTCAGGGTTGTTGGTAATTTGTAATTGTAACTTATTGATCTAATTGTCCGTGGTTCGACGAGACGGTATAGGCGTGATCTCAATCAGGTTTGTTGAGTTCTCAGGTTCAGGTTCTTGGTCAGTTTTATCACGTCGGAAAATGCGCGGGATGCCAGACATGCATTTGTTGAAAGACTCTTGTACGGCATTCACTCGCTTGTGCAGGAGGAAGGCCAGCGTCAAGGTCACAACATATCCTACAATAGTAGAGATGCAAAGCGCTGTGTCAGCGGCAGACCAAGACCGAATTGGTGCGCCAGGGGGCGGAAGGCGACCAATAGGCTCTGGGGCTGTATTTACAAGAGTCAAGTCAATGAGTTGCGTTCCTTCCTCCTTGATCCTTTCTTCCAATTCTGGATCAAGGGTGAAAGAATGCTGTTTAAAAAAAGGTGAGATTTCAAGTTCGGCCTGATACTCGACGTCAGTAAGGTGATACAACGCTAGCTCGTCGATATGGAGGATTGAGTCCTTAGGGACATTAATCCATAAAGTTTGGTTGGGTAGGATAATGCGAGTGGCAGTGTCATGTTGATCATAGGTGAGGGTAGCGGTACGTGCAGGAGTATTGACTAGCCATCGGTTTCCGACGATTTCGGCTTGAGTTGCCTCAATTTGAGACCGTGGGGTAGCTTCGGCAGGTTAACAATGGCTTTTACAAGTTACGACACTTCTGGTGAAGGGGAGTCAATCCTACTATCAGTACCTGGATCAGTTAAGGGAGTTCCCTGATGAGGGGACTAGGTGAAAGGAAGTTATAATGAGAGAGAAAAAATGGAGAGAGAGAAAAAAAAAAAAAAAAAACGAAGGGAGAAAGAGAAACGGAAAACACAGAGACACAAGGACACTGACTGAGTTCACGAGAGTAAAATGAGTGTCACACGTGTGGAGTAACTCCTCTCTACTAAAGGTTAGTCCTAGCAGTGCTGTAGAGGAGCGTGTGTAGGTTTTGTGTTAAAAAAAAAAAAAAACAAACAAACGAAACAAAACCATGTATTTTCCTAAAATGACATTAGTGTGGGGTAGAGTATAGGATTGTCGGTCTGTGTCAGTGGGTTTGATTCTCCCCCTTTCCCTGTTGGTTGGAACCTTGGTGCCTCTTTATCTGATTCCTATGGACCCATCGAAGGACTGGCTCATTCTGGCCTTGTCTGATTTTGATTCGGTAGGCCACAGGTGAGAGCTTGTCCACAATCTTGTGGGGTCCTGTCCAGTGAGGTAGGAATTTCTTTGACAGGCGATGGGGAGTGTTCTGCTTCGGTTGGGCGAAGCTGTAGTACCACACTTTGTCTCCGACATTGAGTTCCTGGTGAGAGGCCTTTTGGTCGTAGTAGGCTTTACGACCTTCTGCACTTCTTTGGAGATTTTGTTGGGCGAAGGCGAAAGTCGTTCTCAGGTGCTGATGCAACTCTTCCAGGTACTGGTGAGTGGTGTAAGCGGTGACGAGGTTCAAGTCACCCGGTTGGTACAGCAGGTGTAGTGGTAGTGTCATTTGTCGCCCCGTCATCATTTCGAAAGGGTGTACTCCGGTAGACCAATGAGGGGTGGCCCTTATGGCCATCAGTACCAGAGGAAGCTTGATATCCCAATCCTTTTGATTGGCGGACACATACTTCTTCAACATGCTTGTCACTGTCCTGTTGGCCCGTTCGACCTGACCTGAGGAAATTGGGTGATGGCTTATATGAAGCTTGGCCTGTATGCCCAGGAGTTTCCATACTTCCTGCATGACTTCGGCGGTGAAGTGGGTTCCTCGGTCAGAGTTGACTCTTAAAGGCAGTCCAAATCTTGAGAAGATGTGGTTCATTAACAGGCAGGATGTCGTTTCTGCTGTATCATTGGGAGCTGGGAGGCACTCTATCCACTTTGTGAATTCGCAAACCACAGTGAGGAAGTATTTGTTACCCCGTGTTGACCGTGGCAGAGGTCCTACCCAGTCAATTTGAAGGTCTGACCATGGGAAGGTCATTCCTTTCCGTTGTAGTGGTGCTCGGTGGTTTGGGTTTGCCGGTTGGAACTGGCAACACACCAGGCATCCTTTTACGTATTCCGCTACGTCTTGCTGCATGCCAGTCCAGTATGCTACTTGCTTGAGTGTTTCATAGGTGGCCTTGGCTCCGTGGTGTCCTGCGCATGGTGCATCGTGGGCGTGTGTCAGCATAATCCCCCTTTGGCCCTGAGGGACTACGAGCTTTGGCGCAGTGAGGGGCTCAGGGACATATGTGAGAACACTGTCTCGTAGATGCAGCATGTGCTTGATTGAGTGGAGTTTGCAGAGCTCGCAGGAGGTGCCAAGGTTGGAGGTGGTAATTGGATGAGTTAATGGGTCAGAAATGTGGGCTGCCATAGTTCGCAGTGTCGGATCCGTAGCTTGGAGGGTGAGGAGATCGTCCGCAGCGAACTGAGGTGATAGGGCAATGTGGGAGGAGGCGGGGGTATGCACGCCAGTGACGTGTTGGCGGCGGGTTATGGCTGCCACAGTTGGGTTGGGTGGGAGGGCTTGAAATGTCCAGGACTCTCCGTGTAATGCACCTGCTTTGGCGAAGGCATCGGTTTGGTCATTGAAGTCTTTGTCTTGTCCTGGTTGACGTGAATGACCTCGAACCTTTTTCCAATAAACGATCATGTCGCGTTCAGTGACAATGGCATCGCATGCTTGGAAGAGTTCCTGATGTTTGACAGGCTTGTTGTTAGCTGTCTTGAATCCATTTTGTTTCCATCCAGCTAGGTGGCATGTGAAGCTTAGACGGGCGTAGTTGGAGTCGGTACATATCAAGAGTTCTTTGATGTTGTGGGAGGCAGCCAGCTGTAGGGTGATGAGGATGGCTGCTATTTCTGCATATTGCGATGAGTGAGGGCCTAATTTGAATTGTTGTGGTGGGTAAGGGTCGTTGTTGAGCCAGACCACACCTGCTCCCGCTTTTAAGTTGCCCTGTTGATTGTAGGAGCAGCCATCGACATATGCTGTGGGCATGCCTGCACACACATTCTCTTCAAAGTACCTGTAGTTTGTCAGTTGAGGTTGTGACGGTTCTTTAGGTTCCGCTGAGGTGTACAGCGTATCCGTTGAACAGTTTTGGCAAGCTGCTAACCCATTTCCCAGCGATGATTTGTGGTTTTGGGCATATCTTGCCTCGACGTCTCGTCCTTGGAGCGCCATTAACCATGTAGCTATGCGTGCATTGGTTACCACGCGATCTCTGATTCGTTGGCTGTTGAGGAAGGTAACTGGTTGATGACACGTTTCAATGATGACTTTCTGAGCACCAATGTAATTAGAGAAACGCTGGATAGCCCACACAGTGGAAAGCAACGCTTTTTCGCAGTTTGAATACTTGCGTTCTGGGGAAAGCAGCGTTTTGCTGGCATAAGCGACCACTCGCTTGTCTTTGTCATGGAGCTGGTATAGGCCTGCACTGAGGCAATGATTGGAGAATCCAGCATCCAGATAGAATTCTTTTCCTGGGTCTGGGTAGGCCAGGCACGGAGCAGAGCACAGGCGCTGTTTGAGCTGGCTCATTGCTGTGTCCTGGGCTTCTGTCCAAACGAAGGGTTCATCCTTTTTCAGGAGGGAAGTTAGTGGTCGTGCGATGTCAGCGTAGTTTTCGATGAACTGTCGTGAGTAATTGCACACTCCCAGAAAGCTTCGCAGCTCAGAGATGTTAGTCGGCGTCTTTATGCTTTGGATTGCTTGGGTGCGGTTCGACTGTGGCTCGATGCCGTTTCTTCCGACAAGCATTCCGACATAGTTCACCTTGGTTTTGCACCACTGTCCTTTGTGAAGGGCGATCTTAGCTCCTGCTGTTGTCAGCTGGTTTAGGACGTGATCGATTTCTTTGAGGTGGTCTTCCACACTTGAGCTTTTAATTAAGACGTCGTCCACGTAGACGAGGTTGCCTCTGGCTCTGGCGTCAGGGCATGCTTTGTTCAAGAAGATGTTGAATTCTGCTGGTGAGTTGGCATAGCCGAAGGGGCACCGTGTGAAGGTGTATTGTCGATTGCCAAACGTGAATGCCAGCTTGTGTTGGTCATCGGGGTGGACAGGGATTGTCCAGAACCCGGAGGCGACGTCCAGTGTGGAAAGGATCGTCGAGCCTTTGATTTTTGGAATTTCTTGGTCCAACTGGGTCATAGGCCATCGTGACAAGGGTACTTGCTGGTTCAACTTGCGATAGTCAATGGTGGGCCGCCATTTGCTGTTGGGCTTTAGGACTGGCCATATCGGAGCAGAGTATGTGCTGTTGCAGGGCCGGATGACCCCCTTTTCCAGCATGGAGTCAACAATTTCTTGCACTGGCTCATATGACGCTATTGGAATTTTGTACTCCCGCACAAATGTGGGTGGCGCATTTGGGTTTGTCGGGATGCGCACCGTGTGGATGTTGGTCAGGCCACAATCCAGGGAATCTTTTGCGAAAGAGTCTTTGTATTTGTGCAGAACCTCTTTGAGTCCTTGACGATCCAACTCGCTGTGGAGGGCATTCGCCTCGTTCAGGATTTTTTGGATTTGTGCATTGAACCCGGCGTAGGGTTCCTCTGCAGCTGAGTCATTTGAGGGACTCTGGGCCTTGAATGTCGTTTGTACAGGTGGCTCTGTTGCGGGCTGTGTTGAGACAGCGTAGACAGCAAGGTGAGTGTCATCTGTGAGCTCTGATCGGCAGACACTTTCTTTGGACACTGGCAGAATCGAAGTGATGGCGATGATCTCATGGGGCTTTGTGAAGGTTACAGTGTCATCACATTCATCTGACATTAGTTCGGCTGGTAGTGGGCCTATGACAGGTACCATCAGTTCAAAGTCATGGAACGCTTGGTTGATGAGCCATCCCATGTGACTGGCTTTGGGTACGTTGATGTCTTTGGCCGTACAGTTGTTGAACAACACATACACAGCACGAGATGACACTTCAATGAGAGGTGTGGCTTCCAAGGTCAGTCCTAGCTTTAGGCAGGTCCTGGAAGGGTGGAAGAAGCCTAGTTCACTGTTAAGCGTTTGGTCAGGTCGCATGTTGAGGCGAATGCTGAAGCTCTTGCTATACGCAGGTATCGTGGCTTCTTGCTCCGTGATCATGGCGCATGCGTCTGGCATTGTTTGACCAGACCGCATGTTCTTGAGATTGACTGAAGTTGTCAGTTGATGTGACAGTGGAGCCCATATGACGTCATTCACTGTGTCGACGCAGGCGTTAAGACGGACCATGATGTCTGCTCCAATGTGGATGTCATGAGGTAGGTTGGGGACAACGAGGAAGTAGTGACTCAGGAGTCTGTTGTTCCATCGTATGTCTACAGCGCAGATGATCTTGGAGGTAGCCATGGTTGTTGACCATGGGCTGAGGGGGAAGCGGCTGTGCTTTGAGATGTGTGGTAGGCTCTGAAGACTCTGCTTCAATGTTCTGAAGAGCTTTAGGCTGATAGCTGAGTTTTCAGCCCGCAGGGCTAATGCTGCATCAGGCACTGGTGTGTCTTGGACATTTATGGCTGTCATGATTTGAAAGAGACCTGAGTCTGAGTCAGACGCTTGCAATGAGCAGAGAAAGGGGTCTTGGGTCTTGTTGTTTGGAGTTGAACTTGCTCTTGGCTTTGACCTTGCATCGCCGATCAGTGAAGGGGGGGCAGTGTCCGTGGCTTGACACTGTGACTCGTTGGAGTCTACTGACTGGAAGGGCAGAGGCTCGCGGACTTGCGTCCACATCTTTAGGTGCTTGAAGTCTATTAGAGGTTCGAAGCGATTAAGCAGATCTTTCCCGATAAGGAGTGGATACGTCTTGAGTGGTGAGACGTATATTGGATGAATGAGATCCATTGCTCCCACCGTTAGGTGGATTGGGGCCACATGTTTTAGTTGTAGGCCCGTGTGGGAATATGCTTGGAGATTCAGTTCACACCTCTGGAGTTTGAGGGTTCTGTTAGTCCTCTTTGCTCCTTCTTGGACTTCTTCGAGGAGTTCGGTAGACATTAGAGTAATGTCGGCCCCTGTATCGAGAAGGGCTTCGACTCTGATGTGTCGTTCGATGATAATGGAGAGATAAAACTTTCTTGCTATACCTCTTTCGATGAGATCACCTAGGAGTTGAGGAACTGGAGTTTGGGAGGAAACAGTTAGGATGTCAGGACTGATGTGTTCGTCGGAGGAGTGGCAGACGACCAAGACAGCACTTTCAGGAACTTGAGGGGTTTCGTCAGCAGGTGTTTGTTGGACGCTGCTGTGATCTGGAGCATTGAGTGTTGAGTTAGTGTCTAACTCTGTTGCTGGGCTTTCAGGTGGGTTTTCGTGTCCATCTGAAGTTAGGGTAGTTACAGTTCGCTGAGAGTGAGGTGAGGGAGTGCTGTTTTCTGTGGCTGGTTGGGTCAGCTGGTCGCTGCCGTCTTTTCCAGCCGCTAGTCAGGCTGAATCTGGTTTCTCTTTCTTTTCCTACTTCCGATCCTCCTCCTCTCGTTGGAAGAATTCTTTCATCATCATCTTCATCAGTTCTTGTGAGTCGAAACACGGTGGTGTCTTTTGTTCTTGTGTGGATTCGGTTTGAGCTTGGTCAGCTTGGAATCTTTGTGAATTCTTTCGTTGATTCCTTGGGCTGGTCGCTCCAGGATGAGTTTGTCGTTTTCCCTTGGAGTTTCCATTGTATTTTGAGTTTCCAAATGAGCTCGGTTGATTCCATGATCTCTCCCAATGACTCTCATGCGGTCTTGATTGGTCCCATGAATTTTCCCAGTGACGTCCAGGTGAGCGTTGTCGTCCACGTGGTCCCTCCCAGCGGTTGTTTCTCTGTTTAGATCGGGTACCAGCGTGGGAGTCTCGTTCTTTGTTGGACGAGGGTCCATTCCATTCTCTAGGTGGCGGCTTGGCAGTGTCTTGGCGTTGGGTGCCCTCTAGAGCCAGCCCTTGGCTTTGAGTGTTGAAGTCAAGAACTGCTGGGGTTTTGGCGCCCTTTTCTGAGGCCATCTTTTGTTTGCCATAGGCTTTCTGCGCCAAGTCTCGCAACTGCTGAGCATTCATCGTTCGTGGACATGCGAGAACGCCCAGATGGTGACTTACTCCGGGATGGAGGTTTCTTAGGAAGAGAGTTTTGAAGTTTAGATCATCTTCCATGTCAGGTTCGTTGCGAGTTCCGAAATATGCTCGTCTGAGTCGGCTGTAGTATGCTTGAGGAGGTTCATGACGTCCTTGTCTTGTCTCCAGGGCAGCCACTAGGCCTTGTTCGGACTCAGGGTCGGAGAACTCTTTAATGAGGGCTTCTCTGAGCAGGTGATGATCAGTCTTTATGTGGGCCGGCTGGCTGTCCAGGAAACTGCGAACTTCCGAGCTAGATGTTGCTCGGATCAAATACAGTCTATCTTTGTCGGTGACACTGGGTCTCATTTCCAGATGAAAATCGACATCTTGTAGATATTCTTTGATCTCCTGACTACCTGGCACATTTGGAGTGAATTTGCCAATGTTCCTGGCGAGCTTGTCGAGGTCTTTGAGGTCCAAGCCGTGCGATGATCTGTGGCTGGCTGGAGCAAGTTCTTTTAGCTTAGAGGGGAGGTAGGATTCTTCAGAGGGAGCCGGTGACTGTTTTAGCACGGTCCCCTCCCCCTTTTGCTCACGTGCCAGTCCAGGAACAGGGGACCCGGTTCTGCACGGCGGGGGTGAAGTCTGTGCCCGTCGGGTTCTTGACGGTTCACGGCGCAGTTCATATGCATGTTTGAGTTCCTCTTTCATGCTGTCGAACTCATCTTTAATGTAGTCGTGCTGTCGTGTTAGGCGGCTAATCTCGTCTCTGGACTCATTCAGGTGAGTTTCAAGGGCTTTAATTCGGCTGTTCTTGTCTCTGAAGTCAGCCTTTGCCTTTTCCAGTAGCTGTTCTGCATACTGTAGCTTGTTGGAGAGATCAGCGTAGTCTGCTCTGTTTCGTTCCATTTCCTGTGTAGCAGCTGCTAGCGTCTCTTTTAGCCTGTTGATCTCCTCCTTGGTGCCTTGTTCCACTTCATCTGGCTCTTCCCTTTGTTCCTGAGCCTCCAGTTCCAGCTGTTCGATGCGTCGTTGTGCGCGTGTCAGCTCCTGCTGGAGGTGGGCGGCGTGCCTGTCACTCAGCTTGAGGGTGGCGATGAGTGTGTGACTTAAGGAGCCGGTGATCTTGGCTAATTCTTTATGACTGTAGTTCTGACCTGGGTTCTGTTTCATGAGGCTCGTTATGTTGTCATCCAGCTGGTCCTGTGTCTGCTGCTTTAGTGTTTCAGCTGCCTGAGGTAGGAGGCTGTCTGTTGCAACACTTAGCCAGATCTCGAGGTCTTCCCAGTGGCCAACGGGGTCTGTTGTGTGAGACATGATTTGACACAGCAAGGGAGATCTAGCACCGAGCCTGACACAGACCTGGAGGAACAGAACAAAACAAAAAAAAACAAAACAAAACAAACAAGCAGGGCAGAATAAAGGTGTAAGTGTGCAATGTCAGGTGTGGCTGATGTTGAGTGTGTAATGTGCGGGTGAAAGTGGTTCCCTGAGCCTGTGGTACTCTGGTAGGCGTGCCTCTAATTTGGAATTTCTGTGGGGACAATTAGTAAACACACACAGGTAGCACAGCTAGAGAACTGGGGAAAGAAAGCGAAACACAAAACACAACAGAAAACCACAGAATAGTATTCAGCAAAGAACAGAATAACACTTGGATGCTTCCAATGTTCCTATAAAAGAAAGTTTCCCTCTTTTTTTTTTTTTTTTTTTCCAAGGGAAGAAGGTTAAGGCTACAGTAGAAAGAGAGATAAACAATAAGAATACACTTTTCTGGTCACAGAATAAGTATAGTTAAATTTTCTTCTCTTTTGGTTATAAAAGAAAAACAAAAAAATGATTTTTTTTTTTTAATTCAATTCAGAAGGGTAATTTTTTTTTTTTTTTTTTTTAGCTAGGGGTTTGAAAAAGGATTTCTCAATGCCAGGACTGTGATTGTTATTGAAATTTCCTCCGGGGTGAAAGAAAACAATAACAATGACAGTGTGGGTTTCTCAGCTAGTCGGATTGACAACCATTCACCAACCAAAGCGTTTCTAGACGCGTGTTCGAGGTTTGATGGACGCCTATCAGTCTTCCAGTTGACCTGCTTGAGCCTAAGCTGGGTAGGATCACAGGATGTGGAGGGAAGGTACAGTAAATGTCATACAATTTTGAAACGAAGTGTTCCTGTTCCCCAAATATTTATTAAATGTTTCAAAAATGCTCTGCTTTATGACTTTCACAAACACAAACCCAAAAACCAGCAGCAGTAGTCGAATTAGAAGAGGACAGCTGAGAGAGACAGAGAGAGAGAGAGAACAAGAGTGAGGTTTTGCTCCCAATGTTAAGAAAAATGACAAGGTTGACAGGGTGGTGGCGCTGTGGGGTCGCTATCCCTAGGAGTTGGCCTACTGCGGTAGCAGAAGATGCTAACTGACCTAAGTATTACAGAAGACCCTAATTTTCCCTTTTGAGGTTTCGCTAGCTAGGTGGGCTGATGCTCTTATCCGCTAGGCTTGGTGATGAGTTTAGGCTGACCCAGTCGGAGTTTGGTGGCTGGGCCCTCCGTCTGAGCGCACTCAGTGAGCTCCTGTAAGGCTAGGTTGAATACTATGCTGCCAGTATTGCAATGGGCCTCAAACAGTCATGGCTATAGGGGCACGAACACGCCTATCGGGTGAGGCGCGTCAACGACTGGCTCGCAAAGAGAATGGGCTAAGCCTTGGCCTAATTGTTTGCCGGAGCAAACAAAATAGGAACAAGGTGGTGTACCCAAGCTATTGTTGACCAGCCTCTGTTGACTCCTCCCATGCGTGTACAAATGCCGAGCCTCCACTGCGGGCCCTCACCTGCAACACTGGAACGTAAATATTCGGTTTAGCCCCCAGTCGGCACTAGGTTACGTCAGAACAGGTGACTCGTCCACCGCAACTCACCGTGAAGGCGACCACCGCTGTACCAACCAAACACTAGGGGGAGCGCTATACTACCAGGCTTAAGCGAAGGAAAACCCTATGAAAAGTCTTAGCTGATGTAATTAAATAAACGACTGAGCGAATGTATGGCCTGACAAGGAGAGGTGAGTCTTATTTGTAGATTAAATTTCAATTCAAAATTATAATTAAGAATTTAAATTTTAATGAGTTCAACATTAAAACTGACAGGGGCAATTATAATTAAATTAATCAATTAAGTATCAATACCTTAGGGAAGCCCAACCCTAATTAATTACTAATGAAATTAAAATTTCAAGGTAATGATAGTTAATGATTAAAATTGAATGACATTTGTCATCAAAATCATAAAAGCAATTACAATTACTTAATCCACGAGTATCCTACAATAAGTAAAATACAATATGGAAGCCGCAACTGTGAATAATTATGAGAATGAATTAAAATTAAAATTGAATTAAAGTTCCAAATCCAAAATCAATATTCCCTGATGTCATTAAAGTCAATACGAGCAATTATAATTACTCAAAATTGTCATTAAAGTAATGAGGACGAAGTTAGTTGTCAATAAAACCAGTGTTTAACTGAAAGGCAAATGACAACTTTAAACAAATAAGATTAACACCCTGATTTAAAATCGCAAAAGCTTATTAATTCAACATTTGTCATGTTCTTTCCAAAAGGATGAGTGATTATAACAGAGAGAGAGAGAGATACAGGAAGATACAGGAACTAGTGTGTCTGACAGAGTTAAAGCAAAGACCCAGTACACTTCAACACTGCTGACACTGCATTCAAATGCAGACTAATTCAAACCACAAAATGCTATGCTAGCCACTAGCCCCTTAGCAATGCTACAAGCTTTATAGACTGCAATGCACCCGCGCTAGCTTTAGCTAGCTCGGCTAATGCTACGGTTTGTTTACAAACAGCTCAATATGGCGCTGGCGGACCGCGCATGCGCACTTCAAAGCTACCCAGGAAGAGGTTTCTTGGAACTTCTGGGGTTACAGCTGTCACCGTGGTGACGCAAACACAGGTGTAGCCTGTGAACTAATAGCAAAGGAATAAACTTACGAGCATTTCTTGAACTGACGGCGCAGTTCGCAAAGAACATGCAAAAGCACTAAGTTATTCAGACTCTTCTCTCGTTAGAGTGAGGCAAATTAATCCACAGCTTTACTGCAATTAATAATAATAATGTTACTGAGATTGCGGCGAATCTCAGCCTTCGTGTTAGTCTATTTGACAGACACAACACACGTGGATAATCATCACACAATCTTTTCTTTGATCAAAATTCTCCCACAACATAACGTTTGAACACTCCTTTCTGAGTCAACGTCACTTTCACTAGTTTAGTGAATTTTGGATGGCAACGAAGCTTAGGGAGCTACCCTGAGTTCGTGTACCAGGGAGATAAATAGCTCGATCACATCAATGGAACACGCATTAATGAATCAAAACTATACAGGCCTTATTAAGAGGAACACACAAGGAACACGCTTGGGTTTCTCTTTTACTTTGTCTTTAGCAGACAAATGTTTTAATTTTACTGCAGTTACAAACGCCAATAACTCAGAGTTCATTCACACTGGTATGCCATAATAAAAGTTTTCTCTGTTTTTTCTGTCTTTGATCTATTCTTCCGGATAAAATAGAACAAATACAACAGCATGTGTCAATTTTATACTTGAACAGTTAGCTTGTGCTGCCCAAAATTATCTCCACCAAAACTGTAAAATAACTTTAGGAACTTAGCTATGATTTAATCTTTATTTTGAATTTTTGGCTTTACGAAATTGCATCGTAAAGATAGATATTGATTTGATTAATTTCTATTAATCAAAACGTATAGTTTATACCTTTTAACGGCTCGTCCAGCGAGACATTAAAGTCAGTATATGTTAACAATTTTGTTTATCTTGCTTGTGGCCAACAATAAAACAAACAAAATAGTAATTTACCAAATTTGAGCAGGGTAGCAAGGGTCGACAGCGCAAGGCAGTAACTGAATCAAATATAAAACACAGACAATGCTCTATACAATGAGATAAGTTTATTGAGCTACTTCTAAGATTACATGAGACTAAATCATCTAAACACACATACGACCACACACACACACACACACACACACACACACACACAAATCACGGAGTTATGCAGAATTATGAGTTATGAAGGAAGTCTCAACTTCGGTGGTTATCAGAAAGTCAACAAAGCAGAGCTTAGTTCTATCTTTCCATTAACAACAACTTTGCGCCGTTTTCAGCCAATAGATAAGAGATTTGTTTTACTTGCTAGGTTTGCTGGAGGGTCTCGTCTCGTCTCTTTGAGGGAATCCCCGGGCTTAGCTGATTGGCTGGCGAACTGTTGTTGGTCTGACGTCTCTTAGGGAATTCCGCCTGTGATTGGCGGGTTGCCTTTCTGGATGAGACGCGCTAGAAGTTCTTCTTTTCCTTTCTTGGTTGCAGAAGTTTTCTTGAAGAGCTTGATGTTTGGAATGGTGATGGTTTGATGCGGTGTATGAGCGCACAAGTTGAAGCAGTTTTCAAACCATGGCAAAGAGCGTTGAGTTTAGTTGGACATTAGAATTTAAGCAGGCCGCTTTAGGCCCGCCCTGGAGCTGGGGTACCAATCCGCTTGTTGCAAGGTGGAGCTCAGCTTCCTAGGCTCCATTTCTCTGCATAAATTAACGAGCTGCCCGTGTAATCACGTGACAGAAAATCCTTGCAGGGTTTTGTTAATAATCTTGATAAACATTATAACGTTACGGGATTTACCTAATTTCTACATTTCATCCACACAGAGTTGTTGCAAATAAAATATACTTTCGTTTAACACCAAACATGACACGCACACATATTCATACCCTCATAATACAAAGGTTAGAATGATACTAACCCTATAATGGATAGATTAATATCGCGTATGTTTTACTAGCATATCAAGCATATCTAAGCCATAAAACATAATTTGGGAATACATTTTCATTACTTAAAAGTCTTGAATATTGTCTTTTGGAGTTTTGGCGCACTTTTGCGTGTTTCCTTTGTCTGTCTGAAAAAGGCATGCATTCGAGGAGGGGCTGCACGTACTCCTGAGGTCAGAAGGTGTCCGGGAGAGGAGTTCTGGCATATGTTTAAGTCAGGCCTACGACTGTAAATCCATCGCACGTTTGTTGATAAGTTTGTCAATTTATACGTTGGCTGGTCAAAGTTCATTTACCATCTGGATCTGGTATCTTTCCCGCCAGAAATTTCCTTTGTTCTGCGTTGATGAAGTTGATCCTCTAGCTCGTTCTGATTTTTATGACTTCCAGAGGTGAAACCAGAGATCGACTCATTTCTCTGGAATGAGTCTGCTCGCGGTATGTGTGTGTCCGTTCAAGGATCTCCTACAATACAATTCTTCCTCTCCTATAATAGAGAATGAGTGGAATTGTTCCTCAGGGGATCTAAAGTCCACTATCTGATGCGATACTGTAGCTGACGGCTGCATGGTTACAATTTTATCTCTGATAGTATCGATCTTGGAAGTAAAGTAGTTCATAAAGTCATTACAGCTGTGCTCTTAGGAAATGCCAACACCTGTTGATGCTTTATTTTTCGTTAATTTAGTGACTGTATTGAATAAATACCGGGGGTTATGTTTGTTTTCTTCTAGAAGAGATGAAAAGTAATCAGATCTAGCCGTTTTTAATGCTTTTCTGTAGGATAGGGTACTTTCCCGCCAAGCTATACGAAATACCTCTAGTTTTGTTTTCCTCCAGCTGCGCTCCATTTTCCGGGCTGCTCTCTTTAGGGTGCGAGTTTGCTCATTATACCACAGAGTCAATCTGTTTTCTTTGATCTTCCTTAAGCGTAAAGGAGCAACTGTATCTAAAGTGCTAGAAAAGAGAGAGTCCATAGTTTCTGTTACATCATCAAGTTTTTCTGCGCTGTTGGATATGCTGAGGAATTGAGATAAATCAGGAAGATTACTTAAAGCAGTCTTTTGTGGTAGAAGTGATGATTCTACCATACTTGTAACAAGGAGTAGAATTTACAGTTTTGGCTATATGGAGTTTACACAAGACTAGATAATGAGCTGAGATATCATCGCTTTGCTGCAGAATTTCAACACCACTAACATCAATTCCATGTGACAGTATTAAATCTAGAGTATGATTTCGACAATGAGTAGGTCCTGAAACTTGTTGTCTAACCCCAATAGAGTTCAGAATGTCTATGAATGCTGATCCTAATGCATCTTTTTCATTATCGACATGGATATTAAAATCACCAACAATTAAGACTTTATCTGCAGCCAGTACTAACTCAGATAGAAAATCAGAAAATTCTTTAATAAAGTCTGTGTGGTGCCCTGGTGGCCTGTACACAGTAGCCAATACAAACATCACAGGGGATTTATCACTAACACGTGTTTCTCTAGATAATGTTATACGCAGCACCATAACTTAAAACGAGTTATACTTAAAGCATACCCTCTGAGAAATACAGAGAATATTGCTATAAATTGTAGCAACACCTCCCCCTTTACCTTTTGGACGTGGCTCATTTTTATAGCAGTAATCTTGGAGGGTAGACTCATTTAAAGTAATGTATTCATCTGGTTTTAGCCATGTTTCTGTCAAACAAAGCACATCTAGCTTATGGTCAGTGATCATATCATTTACAAATAGTGCTTTTGTAGAAAGGGACCCGATATTCAGTAAGCCAAGTTTTATCAATTGTTTCTCTGTATTGTAAACATTTTTTATTTGTTGAACATCAATTAAATTGTTACTATTACTTTGGTTTGGACGTTTTCTGTATTTTCTAGTACGGGGAACAGACACAGTCTCTATAGTGTGATATCTAGGTGAAGGAGTCTCTATGTGCTGAGAATTAACTGACTTCTGTGACGTGAGGTGGCTAGCAGACGGTCGGTTTAGCCAGTCTGTCTGCTTCCTGACCTGGGCCCTAGTTAGTCAAGTACGAACTCTAAGACTATGTGCCATATTTCTAGAGAGAAGAGCGGCACCACCCCAGGAGGGATGAACACCATCTCTTTTCAACAGGTCAGGTCTGCCCCAAAAACTCTTCCAATTGTCTATGAAACCTACGTTATTCTGCGGGCACCACTTAGACATCCAGCCATTGAGTGACGACAGTCTGCTATGAATCTCATCGCCACGGTAAGCGATTGATATGGTTGGATGGGGGTTGGTAAGTTAAAGTAGCAAAAATATGGGTAAAGTGGCCATTTCTTAATTGATCTGTTTTGCTATGTTTGATGAAAAAACGAATGGTGTCTTTATCTAATACTTGAATGTCAGAAATGGTTGGGTGAATGGCTGGGTTGAATTTTGAATTTGTCGAAATTTCCGATACTCTGAGGAACCCCAAAAAAAGCCAGGATAAACATGGCATCCAGAGTTCTAGCTGTGTGACAACTGACCGGAGTGGAGGAAGGTCAGGCATTTGGCTAGGAGATCGATGGTTAGAGGTTGCCTGGAATCGGGGCGAGTAGGGTTGTTTTTTTGGATTCCTTTGATTAGGAGAGTGATCTGGGGGTTTGTTATAGCAGGACATGGATGACTGTAGATAAGTTTAAAGAAAAATTGAATGCCGCTAAGATAGACTTTGATGGTACTGGGTTGGATGAACTTAACTTGATTAAGATACGTAATGAAAGAAGATATTGAAAGGACGGAACAGTCGGGAAATGATTGATTGTAGGAGGTAAGGAATTGTTTAACAGCACCCCATGCTGTCCAGTAGGACTGTAGAGTCCTGAGCGAGACGGCATGTAATATTGATTCTAGGGAAAGGGTGTGGAGATGTTTAAGTGGGTGGTTTATGGGAATATCAAGTCTGAAAAGGGAGGTACTGGAATTGGGTCTGGATCCGCCTCCAGGGCTAAGGCTCTGAACTTCTGAAATAGAAAACGAGACAAAGCATCAGCAATTTGGTTTTTGTTACCTGGAATATGAGCGGCTTTGAAGGTAAACTGTTTGCAGGCAGATAGCCAGGTGAGGCGTCTCAAGAGGGGCATAATTTCAGGGGAATTTGAACGGCCTTTGTTTATGCTGTGAACGGTGGTCAGATTATCACAGTGGAATTCTATATTTTTAGAAGACCACTCGTGACCCCACAAAAAGGCAGCAATTATGATAGGATATAACTCAAAAAGAGCTGAAAATGCGGCGTGCCCATTTAACATAGAGCTCAGGAGGCCAGGTTGAAGCAAACCAGTGATTCTTGTAGTAACCTCCGAAGCCTACGGAGGGAGCGACATCTGTAAACAGAGGGAGATCACTGGAGCGGGATTGAATGTCGTCATAAAAGAAGGTCAGGCCGTTCCACTGTTTAAGAAACATGATCCATAATTTAAGATCTGCGAGACAGGAAGGGGTTAAAGATATGATGGTATCTAGTTCCGGAACGGAAGATGCAAGCGACAGCAAATGGGAGATGAGAGGGCTACCTTGAGGTATTATACACACAGCATAGTTTAAATGGCCTAGCAGGGATAGCAAATCACGTTTGCTGCATTGGGGTGCTTCGAGCAGATTGGAAGACAGAAATTATCCTATCTATTTTGTCTTTGGGAAGGGAAGCTTGGAATTTAACGGAGTCAAGGGTAATTCCATGGAACTCTAGGGATGTAGTAGGACCCTGGGGACAGAGAAACTCCTAATTTAGAAAAAACTTCCTGAACCTTAGTGAGATGAATGGCTGGAGGGAAATGGTTTGGGGTAATAGTGAGAAAGTCATCTAGAAGATGAACCAGGTAAGGGACTGTGTAGTTGTTTTGCAAGATCCAACATAATGCTACTGACAGCATGTCAAAAAATTTTGGACTACTTTTGCAGCCAAAAGTTAGACGTACTGCAAAGTAGAATTTTCCCTGCCAGTGAATACCAAAAAGGTGCCAAAAATCTGGATGTATGGGCATGACTTTAAAAGCTGACGTAATGTCAACTTTAGCTAACCAGGCCCCAAAGCCAGCATTTTTTATTAAATGGATGGCTTGGTCAATGTTATGATAGCACAAGGAGAATTCTTCTAGTGGAATTGAGGCTGTTTATACTTGGATGGGTGCTGTTGTGGGGAGCAGAGAGATCAATGGTCATTCGTTTTTCCCCTGAAAATTTCCTTGTGGCTACACCGATGGGGCTGATCCGGAACACTTCAAATGGTGGGGAGTCAAAGGGACCTATGATGAACCCGGACTCCAGCTCTTTAGATATTAAGACATTGACTGTTTTGGGTTTGGAAATTGCTGACTGTAGGTTCTTGCAAATAAGTGGGTAAGCTTTCCAGACCTGGATCAAAACCTTCCTTGAAACCTGAAAGTAGATACTGAGTGAAATTTTGGTCTGGGTGATTTGCCAACTGGAATGAATTGGAATGTGTCTGAATTGATGCCTGACTTACTCGAAGGGTCGGGATTGAAAAGTGGACATGAGGAGGGCTCGTGGGTAACAGAATTGCAAAAGGCACAGGACACATTTCACAATTTAATAGTAATGACTTTATGAATTTCTTTACTGATAAGATAGATAACATCAGAAATAGAATAACAAATGTAGATTCTGCAGCGTCTAGTACTTCAGCTCCATTCATTGCACCCAAAGAAAAACTGCAGTGCTTTACAACTATAGGACAGGAAGAGCTAAATAAACTTATCAATGCATCTAAACCAACAACATGCCTATTAGATCCTGTACCCACTAAATTACTGAAAGAGTTGTTACCTGTAGCAGAAGAACCGCTTCTCAATATTATTAACTCATCGATATCTTTAGGGCACGTTCCAAAATCATTCAAGCTGGCAGTTATTAAGCCTCTTATTAAAAAACCACAACTAGATCCTAATGAACTAGCAAATTACAGACCCATTTCTAATCTTCCGTTTATGTCTAAAATTTTAGAAAAAGTTGTATCTGCTCAGTTGTGCTCTTTTTTGCAAAAAAATGATCTCTATGAAGAATTTCAGTCAGGTTTCAGGCCCCACCATAGCACAGAAACCGCACTTGTTAAAATTACAAATGACTTGCTTCTTGCGTCAGACCAAGGCTGCATCTCATTGCTAGTTTTACTTGATCTTAGTGCTGCGTTCGACACTATAGATCATGACATACTCATAGATCGATTACAAAATTATACGGGTATTCAAGGGCAGGCTTTAAGATGGTTTAGATCCTACCTGTCTGATCGCTTCCACTTTGTTTATTTAAACAGGGAGTCATCTCAATTATCACCAGTAAAATATGGAGTACCACAAGGATCTGTCCTAGGTCCTCTGCTATTTTCAATATACATGTTGCCCCTTGGTAATATTATTAGAAAATACGGGATTAGTTTCCATTGTTATGCTGATGATACTCAACTATATATCTCAACAAGACCAGATGAAACTTCTAAATTATCTAAACTAACAGAGTGTGTTAAAAATGTAAAAGATTGGATGACCAGTAATTTTCTCCTATTAAATTCAGATAAGACAGAAATATTACTTATTGGACCAAAAAACAGTACACAGAATCTCTTGGATTATAATTTGCAACTAGACGGATGTACTGTTACTTCCTCTACAGTCAAAAATCTGAGTGTTATATTAGACAGCAACTTGTCTTTTGAAAATCATATTTCCCATGTTACAAAAACAGCATTCTTCCATCTTAGAAACATTGCCAAGCTACGAAACATGTTACCTGTTTCTGATGCAGAAAAGCTAGTTCATGCATTCATGACCTCTAGACTGGACTATTGTAATGCACTGCTAGCTGGTTGTCCTGCATCTTCAATAAACAAGCTACAGGTAGTCCAAAATGCAGCGGCTAGAGTCCTTACTAGGTCAAGAAAATATGATCATATTACCCCAATTTTACAGTCTCTGCACTGGCTACCTATTAAGTTCCGCATCAGTTACAAAATATTATTACTTACCTATAAGGCCCTTAATGATTTAGCTCCTGCGTACTTAACTAGTCTTCTACCACGCTACAATCCATCACGCTCCCTAAGGTCGCAAAACTCTGGACTTTTGGTAGTACCTAGGATAGCAAAGTCAACTAAAGGAGGTAGATCCTTTTCACATTTGGCTCCCAAACTCTGGAATAGCCTTCCTGATAATGTTCGGGGTTCAGACACACTCTCTCTGTTTAAATCTAGATTAAAGACACATCTCTTTAGCCAAGCATTCACATAATGCATCTCATAATCTTGTACTGCAGTTATATCTGATCAAACACACATTATTGTTCTTTAGCTTGGATTGAACAAATAATTTTTGCTTGGTTGGAACAGCAGCTACGCTAATTATGTCTCTATTTGTTTCTCTGTTTCTGCCACGGGATTAACATCCCGTGGTAACTAGGATTTACACAAGCTTCAGTCTGGATCCAGAACACCTGAGAAGAGATGATGCCAACCCCTCAGAGGACCTCAGATGAAGCCTACCCTCAGACAACATACAGAACTACCAAATTTCGCCATAAGTTAAGTATATTAAGTTTCTACAATATATAAATATATTGTAGAAACTTAATTTCCTGTAAAGCTGCTTTGCAACGATTTGTATTGTGAAAAGCGCTATACAAATAAACTTGAATTGAATTGAATTGAAATTTCGGCAGCCCAGGAAAACCTTGTTGAAAAGCTCTAGGTCAAGAGCTCCCCAGTAAGGACATTGATTCCACTGAACAACTCGGGCTGCGTATTTGGCTGAAAATAGCTTGTAATAGGTATAGAAATGAGATCCGCCATAAGAGTGTGCCAATTCAGCGATAATAGACAAGAAGTCATTCAGTTCTTTGCTTCTTGAGGGCAAGGCAGAACAAATTATTTATGTATATCTTCCGAAAGCGATGCAAAATTCAGCCAAAGAAAGTATGCGATTCGATTTGGAATTTGAATTTTTTAGGTTAATAGTTATGGGACCACAGTCAAGGGAGCGAAGGGGCTCACTTATTGAAATAGAGGGAAGAAGAGAAGCAAGATCAATTTCCGCACTATTGTATTATTTTACTTTATATTATGATATTTACTCAATATGGTATTATCTTACTTAAAATATGATGTATAATCATGAAAGCAATCGATATACTGATCAATATGTTGAATTATTGCAATGCTGGATATCTTAATACAGATTGTAAGTCTTAAAGGGCCATCCATTGGGCAGTACTGGTATTTTTCCATAGGAGTATACCAGTGAACTCAAGTAACCCAATGAACTTTGGGTGATTTCCAGAATATGACAGGAACAAGTAAACAAGTTTGATGTATGTCTCATTGGATCACCTCCAACCAATAGGAGGCCGTAAAATAATTTTTTTTTTTAAAAATGGCGGATCTGGACAAATTCCACCATTGAAAAATGGACCAGGTGGGCTAGTAATAAATTGTGGCAAACCAGACAGGCATAGCCAATTAAAAACCGGAACTACCTATTTTGGGCAGAAAGATGGGTATAAAATGGATGCCCCGACAGACAGAGATTTCAGATGCAGCGGCTGTCATCTCAGCTTTGTTTCTTTGTTTAACCCTCTGGGGTCGACAAACGCGGATACGCGTTTTGTGGCAGATTTTCCTGATAAGGCCGAAATGAGCTTGAATTACTCTGCCATTTTTGATCGTACAGATAAGAGCAATACACCATTCGAATCTGTAAGGGGTCTACTTTTATTTGTATACACTCATTATAACAACTAAACTTTGTGCTTTTGAAGAATAAAGAAAACAAACAGGGTGCGATCTCTGCCTTCTCCGTCTCCGCAAGCTGCTTTTAGAAACGCGTCACTAAAATGAACTGTAACTCAGCAAATACTCAACACACAGACATGGGAGTTATATCTATAGAAAGCTTGAAGTGTCTATTTTTCAAAGAAGTTAGTCAAAAACAAACATTCTGTGATAAAGTAATCCGTATGAAACCAACACGATGTTCAGTCTTTCCCATCTAACTCATTATCTTTAATGCAATCCCGCCCCCTCGCGGCTCGCGCCGTTCATATGTAAATATCCACGTGAGACACGTGCGCATGTAAACGCCCAACATAAACAAAGCGCGAGGAGTTCATTCATCTCGGCTACTGTTCGTTTCTGCAAGAAGACGCGCCGAGTAAAGGCTGGATTTCCCTCAAAAGAAGAACAAGATTTCATCCAGAAGAGAAGATCAATCTGATGAGTAAGTAATGTTTCTTTTTTGCATTAGTTAACGTGTTATTGTGACATAAACAAGAACACATTACTAGTTAGGTTGTTCCCAAACTACAACATGACGAATGCTACGCATCTAAGAATGTTTAGACCATGTTTATTATTAATAATCTGTTCACAAATATATTTTAATAGCGTGCTAAATGATAACAATTACTTCTCAAATATAAAATATCCTTTTTTTATAGTACAAAGTACATCCTTTTATAGTACAAAGCATGCGTGAGTCTATGGCTGCAGAATCATATCTTAGGCTACTATAAAATCATACATGATGTTCAGGATGGCTATATGACTACAATATCATAGTTGGGGTTTTCCCAAACTATAATTCATGACTACAATGTTTGAAATTGAGTAAAACATTTTGAATATGATAGGCAATTCATTGTATTTAAATTTCTTACAATGCAATGATGTTTTCATGCTCTATATAAAACAAAGGTAATATGAATGTACACTGTAACATGATGAATGCTACGAATCTAAGTATGTTTAGAACATGTTTATTATTAATAGCCTAAGTTACTCTGTTCAAAAATAGATTTTAATAACGTGCCAAACAATAATAAATAGTTTCTCAGATATAAAATGTTTTTGTTCTTACGATAGTACAAAGCATGCGTGAGTCTATGGCTACATATATACAGATGCTCGTGATATTAACATGCTCACAAATTTTTTTTTTTTTTTTTTTTTTTGGTTGTTTGTATTTTATTGAATCAGATACCTGCACCACAGATGAATCCTGCTGACTTTCAGTCTCTTCAAACTGTTTTCCTCTGAGAGCGCAGTACCAACATCAGATGTTCAACTACACTGATATTCTATGGTAAAACAAGCTCCTTGACTACTGATTGTTTTTTTTTCTTGTTGAATCCATGGAAAGAAGCAGAAACACTTAAATAAAACAAGTAAATATCAGGTATGATTTACTTGTTTCACTTGTTGAACAGAATCTGTTGGAGAAATGACTCAAAGTCTGTTTACATCTCTGTGGTTAGATCAGTGTGCACAATAATGTGTCTTTGACCTTCATTATGTATGTTTTGATTGTACTGTGTTGTAAAAAAAATACAAATAATTAAAAAACAAACAAAAAAAAAAACATTTTTTTCAATCTCCTCACATTCTCTCTTACCTGCCTCAAAGTCACAGTCACACTGATGGGCCATTAGGGGGCCATTAGGGGAGGGCCCTTTGTCTCTCAGGTGAGAATCACTTAATATTCAAGACCATTGCCACTCCCTCGCATATAGGCTTTTGATCACAAAACTTCTATCTTTAAAAATTTAAATCAATATATTGTTTTCTGTGAGTGAGTAAACAAGCTGATTTTCACATAATTTTGAAGCAAAAACTCTAGGCTACAAGATCCAGTTCTCAAAAGTATTGTAAACAGATGTTCTGTATGTGTTTTATGGCCTTATTTCAGTGACTTCAAAATTTTAGTTTTTCACTAACCATGCATAAACGTTGCTTTCTCAAAAACACAATCATGTACATAAATGCTGCTAACATATTATTATAGCCCAGTTTGTGCTGTTTACAGTGTTATTAGACTTTAGCCATTTATATTTTTATAAGTAACTGAAAAAAGCACAAATGTCAGGGCATGTCGAAACTTCTCCAGGCCCCCAAAACACCCTCAGACCCCAGAGGGTTAATAAAGTCTTATTTTGGCATCTGGAACTCTGCTTTTCGAGCTTCATTGACTACTTTGAAGAAATTTATCATCAACCTCGAGCCACAACATAACTTGGCGTCACGAACAGGATTGGCTTGAAGTCCGGCGTCCACTAGAGCAGTCGCGGGCAGGAGGCCTTGCTGCCATGCAAACTAATCGTAAACAAAAGCGCCTAAAAAGGTAAGCAATTTTTTGCTTAAAATTGGAAATAAGATTGTTTGCGTGGTTGGCTAAGGTTACACCTGTGATGGTAATCTGAGACAAGGTTTCACCAATAAACGAATCTAAGGTATTGGATTTGTATTAAATTAATGAAAAGTAGATGTAAAAGTAAAAACAGAATAAGGAGTTCCAGATTTCAAAAGCCGCGCATGCAAAAAGATTGAGAGGGGCATAAAATCCCGTAAAAGCAACTTCCTAAGTGGGTACACCAAGGAAAATATCAGGGAGCCGCTCGTGGTTGGTTGAGCGTGGCCCTGGTGGCCACGGCGAAAGGGTTGTGCAAGCGGGTGTCTGCAGACTGGAAAGAGTTAAATTGTTAGTCTTTGTCTGTCCATTGTGTGTTGAAAGAGATATCTGTGTGTGTGTTGATGCATTGAAGCATTGAATGTTTGAGTGAAGCATTAACTGTGCTGGCTGCTTTGCGCTGTGTATGTAGTTGGATGTGCGTGGTAAATGTTTTATGTAAATGCTCTTTGGTTTAACTGGAATGAAAAAGCAATAAATGTAAAGATAAATACATTGAATGGAAAGTAAAAAAGTGTATTGAGAAAATTGTAAGAGTTGAAAAGACAAAAAATATTCCAAAAAATTGGCTATGTCGGATGTTTGGACATCACCCAAGTTGTAGACGTTGTGATCCAAATCGTGAAACTGAATTATTGATAAAGAAAAAGATAAAAAAACTGATTGATTTTTCATTCCCAAAGAGAGAAAGAGACCAAGGCTGATTGATCTTTCTCTCTCTGCTATCTTGTGTGTGTGAAGGAGAAAGTGGGAGTGGGAGCATTGAATATGCGTGTGAGCTGAGGGTATGTGTGTGTGAGGACGTTGTTGAAAGTGAAAGTAAGAGTACAGGAGAAGGAGAGAAAAAGGGCAGAAACATTACAGTGATAATTTTTTGTATCTATCTCATCCAAAATAGAATAAAATGTACAAATTTGATGAATACTATGATGATCCAGGTGAATGGGAAAGTGAGAGAGATTATCAAACATTCCAAGAGACCTTGGTAAAAACACGAGGGCTCCACAACCATTTTTGGTTGGAATCAAATTTTATGGATTTGGATGGACAGATACAAAGATTGACAGAGTGCAAGAAAACTAATCTCCTCAGAAAATTGACCAATATTGTAAATTTGAGAGAAATAACATTTGAATGGCCAAGAATTCCTTGGGAAGATGTGGTACACAGACATATAACAGTTCGTCAATTGGCAGATAAACTGTTGGGGCTCTGCGCCCCAGCAACTTCCCAACTGGAAGCTGCATTAAATATAGTTGAAATCCCAGTTGACCCAGTTGTAGCACCTTATCTTAAGCGGAACTTGGTAGGCCAGTGGCCAGAGGATATTACAGGAGCTACAATCTTCAACAACGTTCGTCTCAGAGTGTCAGCTGTCACACGAGAAGTGGCCTGGACATCCAAAGTCCTGTTCAGGTCAGATGAGATGGGAAATGCGTTACCAATGTATATGACTGGCAGAACATTGAGACGTTTGTTGGTGACGATTGAGCTGAGAAGTCAGCCACAATACACACAGCATTTGTGGGTGGAGATCCAAAAAGATTGAGAAAGAGCAGAAACACAGCAGTTTGTTGAGATCACTGCTTAATTAAATTGAATAAAAAACAAAAAACAAAATGGCAGACAAAGTAGCTGTAAATAAGAATAAGAAAAGAAGGGGAAAAAGGGGTAGAAAAATTCTAACGATACAGGAGAAAAGATTATTGATTGACTATATGGAACCCTTAAATCTATTATATTGTACAAGGGATGAACTGAACATTAGTGTGTTCAAGATAGAAGAGTTTTGCATAAATTTAACGCCATCTCTTACTTACTCAATTTGGGCAGGAGGAGTGACGGCTACAGGTCGCAGATGTCATTTGAGGAGGCTGTAGAGTTTTGAGGCATTCAGCTTGGGAGAAAACATCATTTGAACAAAAAGCAATCTTCAGAAGAAAGAGCTAAAAGGCCTTGTGTTACCCATCAAAATATTAACCAGAAAACCCATTGTGATTATTTTAAAATATTTGAAACAATCTAATCAAATCTCATAAAAAGGTGATAAAAAGGCTCATAAAAAGTCCTCCGCCCAGCAAAAGCCCAGGTGGAAATCAGTGGTCGGATACTTTTAGTGATCCTCGTCTGATGAGCCGGGTGAAGATTAGCTATTAATTGAAGGGCTGGGATTAGAGAGGTAAATCACTGAAGGGAAAAACTAAGTAATAATAATAATAAAAAATAAATTATTACATTAAACAAAGTGATAGGTTTAATTTTCAAAGATGTCAACCCCAGTAGAATTACTGACTTAAAAAAATCCAGCTTGTAAAGAAGTAATAAGGGAACTCTCAAAAAAGTGGGCAGAAAGAACAAAGAAATTGGCTACCAAATGGCCAGGAGAGGGAACATTTGATGTGACAATGTGTAGAGAGATGGAGGTCTTGTTAAAAAATTACAAGTGTAGCATTTGGACCAATCAGACACACATTTGTTCATCAGATTTAACAAATCAAATTAGTTATTAGATTAACAAATAATCACAGACCCCTCACCCAACACACATTCTGGGTGCCTGTATGTCTGTGAACGAAGTCCAGGCCCCTGGCTACCATGGCAACCAGGAGACTTTTGCACAGGCCAGATAAGCTTTACGCCCTAATGGCATGCAGAGAGCTCTCTCCCTCACTACACTTTCCATAGGAAAGACGTGATGCACATAAAAATGGACTCTTCTCTAATTAATTCATTGAAAAACCTTTCTTTGAATGAACACACATATCCTCAGGTCACTGTGTATATTGTTACTGTTCGTGTATATTGTCTGTTTGTACTGTATCCTGTTTTATGCATGCTTATGATAGATCACTACTTAATATTACCTCACTTATATCATGTTTGATCTCTATCAATTCGTCTTTGGATGATCTAATTGAGAGTGTATATTATATGTTGCTACCTATGCAACATATAAGTGTTCTAAGAATCTTTAATAGTTTGTATATCAACTTCCAATCCAACCCCATGCAAATTACCATGCTCAGAGACAAAGAGTCGTAAAACCTTCCCTCCAAAGAGACTGGAGTCCATTGGCTCTTTGACTCCCCAGAGGTGTGACCTCTATACCAGATAAAGCTCTCACACACAGGTCCGTCCCCTCTCTTCTGCAAAAAGTCTCTTCTGCAAAAAGCTCTTCGGCTATCTTCTGATTGCTCCGTGAAGGACTCACAGAGAGCCTGAACCGGTGCGGGCGCGCCCGGTGGGCCCCCAACATAGAGCCGTGGGTGATCTCCCCAGACTGGGAGATGATTCTTGACCACAAAGACCCAGTCGGCGGTTCTGTTAGACCCTAAGAGGATGAGGAAGATATGAGCTAGAACTCTTCTGGACCCTTAAGTTATTGTGCCAGGCTTACGGCCTTGTCTTTCCATTCAACCAAAGCTCCTCGGACCTCAGCAGATCTCTTTCTTAGCTTTTTTTCCACTCTCTACCTGGAAGAACATTTCTACCTCAGAACATCTTTGGAATTCATCACTCTTCAACCCGGAAGAACGTGATCGGGAGTCCAAAACCTTGAAACCATTAAGACCTTCATCTGAGACTGCATTCTGGACACTCGTCACGACCAAATGCATTGCAAGTATTGTACATTTAACTAAATGAAACAGAGGTTATTAGTACAAGTTATAGACCCCGTCATAAACGGTGCTGATGGTTTTACTCAGGTGGTTAAATTACTTTTTCCATAACGGCATTCTCTGGTTTTGCTGATGGTTTCATCCATCAACTCTCATTAGCCCTTTCCCCATGTATGAGCGATCGTATGTTTGTGTGTTTGTTTGTTTGTATGTTAGACTAGTTTGCATTAGTGTTTAGTTAATAAAACTCTTGTGCACAGATTACATGAGTTTCTGATTCTGCCTTGCATATTAATGTCCCTTTATGACTTTGATCCTTACTACATGCTCTAATGCATTAATGCTTAGGAAAGTATTTTCTGTGGCCACGAAAATATCCTTTCTTAGAGTTGATATGAACATACACTGAATGTTCGCTAGACGAACAGATCAGCTGATGGCAATTTAATTCTGCTACAGTTTATTACTGTCAGCCAATATAAATAATTGTAATTAATCATAATTAATTGTAATTATTTATATACATTTCCCTTTTGAGCTAAATTTGCTACACAAGACTAATGACAAATCTAAAAAGAGAAATGAAAAATGAGAACAAGAATTAGGTGTATTGACCCTGTTCAAACAACATGGAATTAAATTATTAAAATTGGAGAAACAAGAAAGAGAATAAAAATAATGAAATAAAAGAAGAAAGGCCGCCTCCATATGCTCCTTCCTGCAATCAAGCTGTAAACCAAATGCCTTTAGTACAGGGAACAATAGATTTAAAAGGGCCAATAGAATTTGAGGGATATGTACATGATACAAATACAGAAACTGAAACAGATAAACAGAGCTGCAGAGTTGAGTTGAGGAGAAGCTAACCACAACCTGTTAAGAACCATCAGAGAATCATATCACCTTAATTAAAAGGGGTCGAGGCCTAGAAGCGCATCTAAACAGTTAACAAGCGGTTACTCGCATTGGGTTTTGGGTTGGTGCTAAGTAAAGTGTCCTGGTGCGTGTTCGATGCGTAGATTCTGATGAATTCCTTTGGGAGTAGAAGCTTGTCATTCCAGCCCTGGGTTGATTGGTCCGAAGTGAATCGATAAAGTTGCGCCTTTCAGGATGGGCTTGTCCAATGAGAAAGGCTGAATTCCCAAGGGGGAGGTTGGAAATACTGGGGGGTTTTATGACCCTTTGTCTGAGAGCATGGTATTTCGCCTATGTAATTCGCTTGGATGTGTTGATGCAAAACTACAAAAGATTCTTAGAACACTATTATGTTGCATAGGTATCAACATGTAATGTAATATACACTCTCGCTTAGATCATCCGAAGACGAATTCATAGATACTAAACAGGGTATAGGTAGGTTACATGAAAGAGTGGTTCTATCATAAGCATGCATAAACAGTATACAATACAAAAGACAATATACCAGAACAGTAACAATATACACAATGACCTGAAGGATATGTGTGTTCATTCACAGAAAGGTTTTTCTGTGAATTAATTGGAGGAGAGTCCATTTTTATGAGCATTATGTCTCTTCTAAGGAGAAATGTGAGTTGCTCTTTCCGCATTCTTTTGAACAATAAACTAGTGTTACCAGATTGGTTGTCATGGAACCAGAGTCCTGTTCTCTTTGGAATGTGTTTAAAGTCCGATGGAGAGAACAGAGAGTCGATCTGTTCAGCATCTTTTTGACAGTGGGGAGACAACCATGTGTGGCCAGGTCTGTGAATTATATGCAAATATCATAAGGCTAAAAGGGTCTCTTAAGACATAAAGTCAAAATGAATCAAGAAAAAATCAAGACAAAGAACTGCAAAGAAAACTGACTCAGCTACAGCTTGAGGAGCTGCTAAACAAGAAGAAAAAGGTCCAAGCAGTGCAGAAGGAAAATCATTCAGCAGTGGCCCTGACAAAGGTTACTAGGGCTGCCCAGAGAATCCTACAGGGAGGAATCAGCTTCCAATGATATCATGTGATGCTGATCAAGAACCAATGCTGCAAGTTAATATCGAAGGAAAACCCATTACTCTCATGCTTGATACGGGGGCCAGCTTTTCGTGTTTAAATCCAAGATATGCCTCACACCTCGTGGGTAACTCAGCTACTTCCTATGACGGCCCCAGTGAGCATAAGACTGAAAGACACTGAAATAAGAATACCAATCTTAGTCTCAGAACACACACCTGTCAATTTGTTGGGCAGGGATGCCATATGTAAACTAAAAATGCAGATATGGTGTACTCCAGATGGAATTTATGTCAATGATAGGGCAATTAGACAAATGAATGTCTCAGAATTGCAACAAGCTCAAGAACCATGTGCTAACATATATTGGTTAGGTAGTCTAAAAGAAGATGTAGAAAAAACAATTAGCAAATGGGGAAGATACATAAGGGAACAGCTTTGTGAACCAAGTCTACCAAAAACTGAATTTCATTGTACTATGAAGTATGATGAAAGCAAAGATCCAGACTTTGAAAAAAGATGGTTAGAAGACACAAAAGGGTTGAAAATCTCTGAGATATCACAATACATAGTTGTAGGACCAAAAGGTGCAGCTCTGCAAATAGAGAGGGAAATATTTATTGATAAAGGCTGTGGAGGATTGGCCTGCTGAGGATTGGCCTCCTCATACGTTGTTAACCAATGTTCAATCTGCTGCTAATTACTATACTGTGATTGATCTTTGCTCCGCCTTTTTCAGCATTCCCTTAGCAGAAGAGAGCAGACCATTGTTTGCATTCACCTACAAAGGTAAAAAAAACACAAGAATGCCTTACATACAAGAAAAACACAAGAATCTTACATACACAAGAATGCCTCAGGGCTTTAAACATTCACCTCATGTATTCAATCAGGTGTTAAAAGAAGATCTAGGTGATCTCAGGCTGGACAGCACACTAATACAATATGTGGATGATTTATTGCTTTGTTCTATAACTTTGGAACAATGCCATCAAGATTCAATTGAAGTGCTTACTAAATTAGCTGAGGGGGGACATAAGACCTCTAAAGAAAAACTCCAATATTGCTTACCACAAGTTGAATACTTAGGACACACAATATCACATGGCATGAAGGCTATATCACCCAGTCAATTAGAGGGCATTAGTAAAGTGCCACAACCACAAACAATAGGACAAATGATGACTTTTTTGGGGATGACAGGTTTTAGTGCAGACTGGATTGAAGATTATGCAATTAAAACAGCTCCATTAAGAGCACTAATGAAACAAGTGGGCCATCAAAATCTTAGGGCACCACTGAATTGGACTACTGATGCATTAATAGCATTTGAATCATTGAAAAAAGAATTACAGACTGCTCCTGCCTTGACCACGCCCACATATGACAAACCATTTCATTTGTATGTTGCAAACAGAAAAGATGGCTATGCATCTGCTGTATTGATGCAGGAAACTTGTAGTGGAAGGAAAAAACAACCAATTGCCTATTATAGCACAAAATTGGACAATGTATCTGAAGGTTATCAACCATGTTACCAACAAGGGTTAGCTGCAGTATATTTTGCATATGAAAAAGCCTCCATAATAACCATGGGCTATCCAGTCATAATTTACACTCACCATAAAGTAGCAGAATTGTTGGAGCAAGGGAAGTTTGTCTTGACTCCCTCTAGATGTATAGCATACTCAACATTGCTAACCTTTCCAGACATTACAATTAAAAGATGCTCAACAATCAATCCAGCCAATTTCATACCATTGCTAGATGAAGGTACACCACATGAATGCATAGGTGATTCCTTAGCTTTTACTAGATTGAGGCCAGATCTGGAATCAACACCAATTCCTGATGCACACGTTGATTATTTTGTGGATGGATCATGTTTCAGAGACCATTTGGGTAATCATGCTGGATTTGCAATTGTAAAACGTGCTGATAATGACTTTGTCCCAGTGGTGGTGCAACATTGTGAACAACCATGCTCAGCACAACTGGCAGAGTTGAAGGCTCTCACTGAAGCCTGTAAATTGTCTAAAGACCTAAATGTAAATATTTACACAGATTCTGCATATGCACATGGTGTATGCCACCTCTTTGGTGCAGTCTGGAAGCAAAGAGGTTTTAAGAAAAGTGATGGCACACCCATCCAGCATGGTGACCAGATAATTGATTTAATATCAGCCATGATGCATCCCAATGTCAAGCACACAAAAAAGGCAATGATTTTGTGATCAAGGGCAATAATGCGGCAGATCAATATGCTAGACAAGCTTCTGGCTGCACAACAGCAATAATGGCTCCCTCTGTTCTAATTCAACCTAATAACACTGAAAACAGCACAAACTGGGCTACAATAATATATTAGCAGCATTTATGTACATGATTGTGTTTTTGAGAAAGCAACGTTTATGCGTGGTTAGTAAAAAACTAAAATTTTGAAGTCACTGAAATAAGGCCATAAAACACATACAGAACATTTGTTCACAAGACTTTTGAGAACTGGATCTTGTAGCCTAGAGTTTTTGCTTCAAAATTATATGAAAATCATCTTGTTTACGTGCTCACAGAAAACAATATATTGATTTAAATTTTCTAAGGCACTTTTTGAGTAGAAACGGTCTATGCGAGAGGGCGTCAACCTTCACATTCACACCTGAGAAGACAAAGGCCCACATAACGAGCTTCATAATGAGCCATTCAGTCAGGTATGTGACTGAGAGGGAAGAGTTACAAGAAAGAATGTGAGGACAAAATAAATTTATATATTTTTTGTTTGTAGTTTATTAAGAATATATTTAGCTATCACACAAAATAACTTTAGATTCACTTGCGAGTGCAGTTAAACAGTTTATTAGGAACAATCAAAGCTGACTTTTTAGCATCATTACTCCAGTCACATGATCCTTCAGAAATCATTCTAATATTCTGATTTGCTGCTCAAAAAAACATTTATTATTATTATTATTATTATTATTATTATCATCATCATCATTATCTGAACACTGAGAATTAAACAGTAACACACCTTTGTGCCAAACATTCATTCATAGTGTTAACACTCACACTAACGTTACTTTTATATCTTGTGGTTTTAGATGTTATAAAATATTAAACAAACATCCTGGCGTTGTGAGACATTTAGACAATGAAGTGACACATTTCAAAATGTTTCACTTGATTTCATTCATGTAGTCAGGAGTTTGGGAAAAGTCTAACTAGTAAAATGTGTACATGTTATGTCACAATAACACAACAACAACAGATGCAAGTAATCTTAGGCTACTCATCAGAGTGATATTCTTCACTGGATCCAGCTGCGCGACGCATCGCGTTGTGAGGTAAATTCTGAGTTATTTCTCTTAGCGCGTATTAATTTCTTCCAGAAACAAAAGTAATGTTAACCGGGATTAACTTGTTTGTTCACGCGGAGGCGATGTGGGCGTTTACATGCGCGCGCGCCTCACGTGGATATTTGAATCTGAAAAGCTCGATCGGCGCATGGGCGTGACCGCATTAGATATAATGAGTTGAGACGGGAAAACTGGACATCGCGTTGGTTTCATACGAATTACTTTATCACAGAATATTTGTTTTGGACGTGACTTACTTCATTTAAAATTAGACATTTAAAGCTTTCTATACATATATTTCTCATGTGTTTGAAGCGAGTATTCGCGGAGATTCATGTTGTTTTATTTATGTGTCTGTGAAGAGAGGTGACAGAGACAGAGCCAGCAGAGAACGCACCCTGTTTATTTTCTTTATTTTAGAAAAGCACATTGTTTTGTTGTTATTATGACTATACAGAAATAAAAGTAGACCCTTTGCAGTTTCAAACGATACCTTATTCTTATCTGTACGATCAAAACTGAGTATTTTTAGTTCTTTTCGCGGTCATAAAGAAAATACGAGACAGCCCGCACCAGTGCGGGCTTCGACCCCAGGTGGTTAAGCTTAAATTCAAGACTTTTAAAGACCTACACAAAAAAAAAAAAAAAAAATTAAAATGACTGGAAAAAGCATGATTTACAGTTCAGATACAGGTTTTCGCAAAAACAATCAAGTATTATATTAATTAAATAACATATAAATATGTTTCACTGCCTTAAGTGTTTACATTTTAACACACATTATCTTCTTGTCGATCCACCAGTTCACATTTACAATTCTGCGTTTTTGCTGCTTAAAACATGGGTTGATTTTCACATTGGTATTTGACAACAGCAGACGTTCGGACTGATTGAAAATGGAAAATCATTCTCTTCCAGCAGGTGGCACTTTTGGAATGGTAGTACACAAAGCCCAAGAGACAGACTCCACAAAGACTTTGAAACGTGCGGCGCTCATATTTATTCAGTGACACCCTTTTTAAGTTTAATCGCAATTTTTGTCTTTCAGTCCCCACATTTAAAATCTCCTGAAATCATAATTAAGACTTTCTTGTACCATTTAAGACTTTTTAAGCTCCCGTCAACTTTCCTAATTTTTGAAAATGCCATTGTTTTTCACTCACTGAAATTTTAATCTGTCTGCGCGCTGCTCTCTGCTCTCATCGCTGCATGCACGACTGCACCCAAACGGCTCTAAAGCTGACCTTGATGTGCTTGATATAAATTTGATTTATTAGAAATTAGCGTTTGGTATTTATTTATTTATGTCAGCGGTTCCCAATCCCAGTCCTCGCGCCCCCCTGCTCTACATATTTTGCATGTCTCCCTTAGTTAACACACCTGATTCAGATAACCAGCTCGTTAGACGTGAGATACATGCTTAAACTGTGTTCCCATTGTTATGATCCCTACACAGTGTTCATTGCTCCCTATTCCCTGAGCAGGGGAAATCCATTGAAGTTTACTTGCCCTGCGCCGCTTCCAGCGTCTTCACACACAGACGAGTGTGACATCATATACCTCTGTAAATAAATACAATTTAAATTCACGTCTCGCACACTTTAATGACCTTTGAATGGAACATATACGCTCGTTTCGATCTGGATTGATAGTGGATCCAGTGATGTCCAGCGAGGTCTGGGATTGGGAAACGCTGCATTATGTCAAAAGCCTTCACGGATTCGGACCGCAGTCCGCCAGTTGGCGAGCCCACAACCACTACTGTAAAGACTACAAAAGCTGCGCCGGTTGAAATAGAAGCGCCCCGTCAGGTTTTAAATCTTAACCTTCTGTTGGTCCAGGTCCGTATGTGATGACTTCTGGGTCCGGACCCGGACCGCGGTCCGCCTGTTAGTGACCTATGATTTAAATCATTGCACTAGAGTACCCAGATTAAGAGCCAGAAGGCGAGAAGAGCAACCAGAAATTGATGAAGAGGGAGATGAACAAATAGAGCCTGAAAGGGAACAGAGCCCTGAAATCCATGAGTCTGGGGAAAGGGAAGGTAGTAAAATTGATGCACCTCATTTTAGGGAAACAGAGCACGCTGAAGCAGAAGAATTGCCTGAAGATGAAATGCTACCTGCAGAAACAGAACAAGAAGGTCAGGGAGAGACTGATCCTGGTCCTAGTGCTGATATACCTGATGCGGCGATTGCCCAAGACTTGGGGCAATCCGCAGGGCCCCTTGAAACAAGACCCTCTACTAGTGCCCAATCCAGATATCAGCCTGATGAATTCCTCACACTCAATCCAGCCACCATCGCTGATCTATTCCCTTAATGTGACTGACCAAACACCAGGTATTTATGCAAATAAACATGTTAGAAAGAGGTCAGCAAGGTGGGCATACAATGATGACAATGATACCCTAATTTATGACATGGAATCATACTTACAAAAGGAAGGGCTGTTAGATGCAGCTCATCACAATGATTGGTTTAAATGGGCAGAATATACTGCAAAAGAAGCAGGAATGTTTAGTTGTGTGCTTTGTTCCCCATCCCCTCTTAAGAAACTTGTATTTGTGCCAAACCCATATGATTACCTGCACTGTGGTAGATTTTACTCACAGTATTGTAAAAATATCACTGGAAAAGTGTACCCCTATTGTCCAGCAGAATATTTGACTATGCTTGAAAACAAAAATTTCCACCAATTCTACAAACAGCCAGGGTGGGGGGATGAGTGTCAATGAATGGACATAAGAATTGATGTTAGGAAAAGAGAAACCCCTGTAGCCTATGCAATTGATCGCACATTGGAATTTGAGTGCTTCAACAAATCAAAAGAGAAACATGACATGGGAGAATTCAGAGGAAATTGTGTTGTAATTTGGCATCTAGACCAAAATATGTATTATGACTCAAGAGTGCTCAAATCATTCAGTCTGATACATGCTACAGCCACTGTAAAGACAAACATGACAGTAATAAAAAATTAAAGACAATTCTACAGAAGCAACTATTAGTTTTCCCCAAATTCGCACTATGGAAGACCAATCAGAAGCAGTGGCAGACTACTATTGGGTATGTGGGGGAAAAAGATTACGAGCCACTCTGCCGAAAGACTGGAAAGGCATTTGCACTAGAGTAAGATTGTTACAGGGAATAACAATGATTGAAGGAGACCTAGATGAAGCTAAGCAGTCCCAACCAAAAAGTCACAGAGCCAAAAGAGCCTATGAAACTGACCCAAATGTATATTTAGATGCAATAGGCCAACCAAGAGGAATCCCGGAGAAATATAAAGCTAGAAATGAGATAAAGTCTGGATTTGAGTCTATATTTGTATGGATAACCCCAAATAAGAACTTAGAATGGATCAATTATATTTACTATAATCAGCAGAGATTCATTAATTACACTGATGATGCCTTAGATGCTCTGGGAAAACAATTGGCTCCCACAAGTAAAATGACACGGCAAAACAGACAAGCCCTAAATTAGCTTTTGGCCGAGAAAGGAGGAGTTTGTGTAATGTTTAGTTCTGATTGTTGTACTTTCCAAATAATACAGCCCCAGATGGATCATTCACCAAAGCAATGGGAAAACTGAAAAACCTGAGAGAGGGAGTGACCAAGAACACTGGAGCAGACATGCATACCTGGGATTGGTTTAATTCACTTTTTGGGGCTTGGGGACAATGGTTAACCAAAGTGGGAATCATAATAGCCATTGCTGTTGTTGTATTTCTTTTGCTGTATTGTTGTATTGTGCCTTTCATCAGATCAATGCTGGCCAGTGCTGCAGCCAAACAGATGATTAACATGTCAGTAAGACCAACTGGAATAGACATTGGATGTACCAACACGCATACAATTGGACTGGGACTGGATGAACTAGATGATTTTGTGTAAAGCCTTCCTGAAAAACAACAGAGCGGTAGGGAAGGGGTGCCTTTTATTTTTATTCTTTATTTTTATTGTGTATTGTAACTTTTGATAAAAAGGGAGTTAAGCATCTTCATTGTATTTTCTTTTTTATATTATGTAGTGGTATTAGAATACTTGGATAGAGTAGGCAGGAAGTTAGAGGGTGTTATGTATTTTATTTTGGCATATGCCCCTTCCTGAAGTCATTTACTCCTTAAGTCATTTATCTTTGAATCATTTATCCTGAAATCATTTATTTTAAAGATTAATTTTCATAAGATAAATCAAATGTAAACTATGATTGTTTTTGGAAAGAAAGGGGACGCTGAAGGTCTTAAGCAGGTCATTGTCCGTGTCACGAGGCAATGCAACTAGAAAAAGGGGATGATAAGGAAAGATTGCATGATTACTTATTATTTGAAAGTATTGATCATTTAACCTTCATTTATCAGTATATAGTTTGTTTCTTTTAACACTGGAAAGCATGAAAAGAAGAAAGGCTCGACGAGCACCGTGCTTAGCAGCATGACTAGATTCAACTGGAGGCTTAAAAACCCACTATCTACTCCAACACCAGATAGCGCTGAGGGCAATGAGATTTGCCTGAGAGCTCCTCTGGCAACAAAGGAAAGCATCACCAGATAGCGCTCCAGGCTACCGGAAATGCCTGGAGTTCCTCTGGCTGCGTGGGATGAACCAGTGAATCATTTACTGCATTGCGTCACTTTATTTCTACTAATTCAGATTTTTGATTTTAATCATTTAACTAATCATTCACGTACTCTACATAACCATGACAACCATGGGCAAGGCTAAGATATCTCATGCACATGCTTTAATACACACTGTTGATTGACTCATTCATTGACCCCCAAGAGTGTATAGGTAGGGAAGCAGATTTTTTTACTGTTCTCTAGTCAATTGTGAGGAGATATGTTTGGGTCTGACTTCCTCTGGAGTGCAGCATCATACAGAAACCAATTGTTAAGAGGTAATGAAGGACCATTATTGGTTCATAGATGGATAGAAGGATGGGTGGACTTATGGTGTTGCACTCTGGGCAAAGGGTTTAGTGGTGAGACTTGATAAAGTCTCAAAGGTGGGGAATATATTGTGTTATTTTACTTTATATTATGATATTTACTCAATATGGTATTATCTTACTAAAAATATGATGTATAATCATGAAAGCAATCGATATACTGATCAATATGTTGAATTATTCCAATGCTGGATGTCTTAGTACAGATTGTAAGTCTTAAAGGGCCATCCATTGGGCAGTACTGGTATTTTTTCATAGGAGTATACCAGTGAACTCAAGTAACCCAATGAACTTTGGGTGATTTCCAGAATATGACAGGAACAAGTAAACAAGTTTGATGTATGTCTCATTGGATCACCTCCAACCAATAGGAGGCCGTAAAATAAAAGTTTTTAAAAAATGGCAGATCTGGCCAAATTCCACCATTGAAAAATGGACCAGGTGGGCTAGTAATAAATTGTGGCAAACCAGAGCAGATCATGAAGTTGCGCTTTTGAATTTCTTCGACAGGTGGGACAAAAGGGCTTGCAGCTGAAGAAGATGGTGTTGAATGATGAGATGCATCGCGGCTAATAGCTGGAGAGCCCCGAGAAGATCTAGACGGAGGTGGAGAAAGAAGTCTTCTTGAGCGAGTTACATACGGCTGGTTTGTAGAGCGCTGGGTACTGCGACCTGAGCGATCAACGGATGACATGGGACGAGGAGGAAGAACAGACCTTTCTGGAGTAGGGTTTTCTGGAAGATTTGAAAGTTTGTCGTCAGAGGGGAACAATGCAATTTCTTGGAAGTCGGTCATCTTTCGGGGTTGGGCAGGCCCAGAATGCCAAAAGAGCTAACGACGAAAGTAGTAAGAGGATATTGGATTATACTTGGATATTGATTGGGAGATTAGATGCACGTACTCCTCCCGAAATTACGTTAATAACTTCACTTGAATGTGGCAATTAATATTTTATTTTTAAACTATTATTTGAATATGGCAACATAACATTGCACTCTGCAATATTTCCATGAATAAATCTCTGACAGATGCCCCTCCCCTATCAGCCAATCACTGTGAGCATAGTTGGTAAGCATGCTGACATCATCCATAGCAACAAAGTCAACCCCGCCCTTACTCTTAGCTTAAGACTCTCTATTCCTTAGTAAAAGTTTGCCTCAGCAGCTTTGTGATTAGGTTTAGTTAAGAGAAAACTCTTAACTAAAAACTTTTACTGCTATTAAGGAGAACTCTTAGTGGTAAGATAAAATGTTTTGTGAATATTGGCCCAGGTCTGGAGGAGCTCACATTTTTGAGACAGATAGCTATAACTTCTTACAGTTCCCCCCTTATCGATGCTTTAGGCCTACCAAGCATCCGCTCAACTCTGCTACCATCTCACATATAACACCTCCCTTCTGGCCAGGTGCCCAGTGGCGGTGACCCCCTGTCTTAGGTTGCCCTCTGCTTGGCCAAAAGAGGAACTTACCCATCATTGAGAAATCACCTCTTGCACACTGGTAACCACTCTTTCCCGCTGCAACATCCTCGACAGTTTTCTTCCAGAATCTAGTATTTTCCACAGCTTAGGAAAGGTGCATTCAAGATCCATGAGAGCCATTGACACCACCTACTAGTGTTAAAACATTGAGACAGGTTAATCAGAGCAGCATTTAATTACTAAATTCAGTTGGATATCTTCAAACCATCATGCTGGGATTACTCAGTGAATTCAGATATCGCACCCGTCCATTCAGTGTAACGTTCTGCTACTTCTGTAGCAATAAGCCATCGGGCCCTGTATGATGGTGGAGACTAAAAATAAGACAGATAAGTTACTGGTCATAGAACAAGCAGCAATACAACTGTTTAACTATTCAAAATCATTAATTCTATAGCTCAGGGTCTGTATTAAGATTTTAAAGACCTCATGTTTCTTCAACAATAGCTCCTATATTGTTATTCATTATTTTTACAATCTCTTATTTCTTAAATACATTGGGAAGTTGAAACTTTTAACTACCATTTGCCCTCTTAATGCATTAAATCTGAAATGTAGAATTTTTGAACTCCTTGGAGCATGTCCTTTAACATCTAAGTGTCTATGATTTTCAACTGAAACACTGTGCTTTACTATAAATAGCTTATCACTTATGACAGATAACAGCATTTAGCTGACTTTGAATGAGAGAGAGAACTCAAGAGTGATTCAGGACTGGTAGAAATGCATTTCTTTTAGCTTTTAACATAATTTCATTGTACTATATTTTTACTCTAGCCCAGCTTGAAATTTGTCAGAACTGACATGAATTTTCAACTAAACATCTTTTTGTCTTTTTACTTAATTTTTGCAACTCAAAGTTTTCTTTAAAGTTCTTTTCAGTCCTTGTCAGTAATTTTACATCAACTTGTACCTATCCTTTCACTTAGTTCTGGCCATGGCTTTAAATCTGTCAGAGGTTATCTGACCCAGATATGTTACTTTGGGCCATGCTAGCTGTGCTTTCGTCAAATTAACTTTGAAACCCCCGTTTATGTTACTTGTTTACAACATTATCATCATATGCAAACAATCATTTTCACTGGAAATTGGCATTTGGCTATGATGCTGAGTGGCTAAATATTTGCAATCCAAAAGTAAAATTACTCTTGCCCAAACATCAGTAAATGTATAAATTACAAATTTCCACTCAGAACATGTCTCTGTTACTTTTACAGCTTAAACCAGAGTCATGGTGTGGGCCAGCATGAGATAAAAAACAACTGTTTCATTGCAGTAAAACGCAATTTTAACTTCTAAAACAAAACATCAGCTTCTAAGTTTTTCCAAAATGCTACTGCCAATTTTTGTGCCTGCACAGTCTTTTCACCAACCCAGAATTATGTTCAATATGCCTTGTCAGGGCTTGCAACAATAATATTGGGACTAGAACAGATTTATAATGTCATTCTTTGTCATTTAAACCTACTATGCACAAAGAATCAGATTAAATCATCACTCAGTTACTTCTGGGATTATTTTTTTAACAAATAACACATCTGAAAATAGCACATACATTTAGAAAGTTGTATCTTTCTGGTTCTTTCTTTGTAGCCAATCAAGTTTTTGTTTTAACTTTCCAATCAGAATCAAACCTCAGACTGACCATTCTTTCAATGAATTCAGAGAATATCTTTAAGGTGAGAGCTTCATAGCCGAGCTGTTTACAGCATTTGGTCTCTTCTGTCTCATTCTTTCTATCAGGACTGAGCATGTTATCTAATTTGTTGTGTTTTTTTTATTTTAATCACAGTTGAAAACCAAAAGAGATGATATTAGCAAGAGATTGAGGCGGCAATCTTACCAATAGCACTTGACTTCTGTGTGATGAAACTGCAAAGTATATTCCAGAATTTACATATACTGGTCCAATCCAAATAGGATCATAAAAACACAATTTTAGCTCTTTCATGGTTGTTCCTGATGCATCCCAGATCAATCAATCCTTGCCCTAACTTATATATATGGATATGAGTATTCGATTTACAACTATTATGGTTTTAACAATACTTTTGGTTACTCTTTTCTCTAACAAACTGACCTTACCTGGTAGCTATTGTAACGTATGCTTAGGCTCAGTGATGGTTGATTACACTTTAGGTTTTAAGAGACCCTTTTAGCCTTTACATTTGCATATAAATTACCGACCTGGCCCCACCGTCTAAATTAATATGGGTGCTAAATTGCCAATGGTTTCCCCCCACTATCAAAAAGATGCTAACTAGATCAGATCTCTGGTCTCCCCTCTGACTTCAAACACATTCCAAAGGGAAGTAAATGACCCCCCAGTGCCAGGCACCAATGACCTGACTAGACCAGTGTCTCCACAATTTCAATACACATCACACACACACATAAAGAGTAAAGTAAAACTGCACCAACTCTCCAGACCAGCAATAAAAATGCAAATGGGCCATAAACGCAGACAAAGAAAGTTTCTCCCGCTCAAAATACATGCCTCTGATTGGCCACTCCACCCAAAAGGTGGGTGTGGCTATGAACTATCAAACTTTCTTAACTCAGACTAATCATTGCTCAAAAACCTTTCTTTTACCTTCTGGCAGTTTTACCTTCAAGTAACTTTGTGGACTCACTGTGGACTTTCCTTTCTTCAGAAGAACCTGAGGAAAACCGCACTCCTAAAGAACTAATCAAGAACCTCCGTTGTCTATCCCATCAGGACTCTTGTTCAGCAACAAAGCCAATGCAAGTAACCGTTTACAACTATTTAGATGCGTGTTTAAGTTTGAACCCCTTTTTAAGGTGATTTTTTTTATTCTTTGATGATTCTCATTAGGTTGTGGTTAATTGATGTGAAATACTGCCATTCTTTGTTCTTCTCTCTCTCTTTCCTCGCTTTCCTTCATTCTGTATATATATGTTTTGCTTAATTTAGTGTGTGTTAGCTATAGTTTCATTTATTAAATCCCTTATATTCACAATTGATTGTCTCTGTGTTCTGCTCACAATTCGAAGTCACTGAATGTTGATCCTTGCTACATGCTAAACTATTGCTAGTACTGCAAAAAGTAGGAAAGCTATTCTTCCTTGGCCAGGAAAATAACCTTTCCTAGAATTGATAAATTATTATATTGTCTGCTCGGTGGACGGACAGATCAAATAATTGTGATATTGATTCTGCTACAGTTAATTCTAAGATCTAATCTAAATATTTATTATTAATTATAACCAGTTATAATTAATTACAAATGTTTCCCTTTTTGAGCTAATTTGCTACACTATATTCGGGGAGATGGAAGGAATAGGTTTACGACTAGAACTAAGCAGAATATAGCCATATTCAACTTATTTTCTAACATGCATAAATGAAACTTTGATTAATAATTATTCAAGAACAGTGTTGTGTAAGTTACTTTCAAAAAGTAATTAATTACAATTACTAATTACGTCATCAATATTGTATTTAAATTACTTTACTAATTATTCTGTCTGAAAAGTAATTTAGTTACTCAAATCACTAATTAGGCTATATCTTAAAATACCTATAAAACTTAAGGTATAGACAATAGAAATTAAACTCTTTATTCTTTCAATTTGAGTCAAACATAGAAGAGTTTAGCCTTTTAGCTTTAAAACAACTGTAACACTTAAACATTTCTATAAAAAAATATAACCTTCTTTAAAGGTCCCATATTGTCACATCTGAAATTTCCTGGCTTTTTTCATGATAACTGAGGTCTAGGGGCTATGTAACTACCATATAATTTTCAAAACAGTCAGTCCACAGTAAAGCGCACAAAGCCTGCATAAAGTAGCTGTGATTTTTCACGAGCCCTTGTGACTTCCGTAAAAATGTGATGTCCGAACTACTCAGTCACCGCCTTCAGTCACCATCCCGAGCACCGCCCACCGTCCTTTAGTCAAACCCCCAGACAGCATCACGTCCATGCCATTGCTGAGCAACAACAACACGGAAACATGTCGAAAAGGTTAACTTTAACGGACGAAACCAGATCGACCGACCTGAAACTTTACACTCTCACTCAAAGGATGGATGATCTGACAGGATTGTTACTATGAGGTGGATCACATCTAACGTGTATAGTAAAGACAAACTCACCGTGTCTATCTAGTCATGATGAAGATGTAAATACATTTCAATTTCAGCAGGCACCTATTTTTACAGCTACGTTATTATTCCAGCCACAATTAATCACAACAATGTAGGATCAGAACGAATCAGACAATTTAAGATTCGATCAGAACATCGAAACATGAGGAGACGAAATTCCACAGAGAGGCCCTGGATAACAAGACAACGTCATAAATCTGTCCATGGTACTCTAGCGCCATGAGTCTGGAGCAAGCCTAACCAACAAGCCTCTTTCAGAGAACAGCTCGCAACATTAAGACAAAAGAATACTTATTGATAAGTCCAATGCCGGAAGGAGATCGTCAAATTTGGGGGCAAGTAATCAAGACTTATGGTCAAAGAGATGACCGTCACATGTAAATCTGTGACAGAAATCACGAGCTACAGACATCCCCCCCACCCAAGACAAAGAACCAGACTGAAATTCATTCTAAACCCCTTTTGACCTTTTTGTTCTACACAAAACTACACCCAGAGACTGTCTTTTCATATGCACCTAAAATCATCCTAAAAGGACATTTCTATGCATAACCCCATATTATCATACTTTTAGCCATGCTTTTTGTCATCACTTTCTGTGCTCTTTGAGCGACATTCCAGCGTGCCCTGGCCTACATGCCAGCTGCTACTTAACACTACGATGAGAAGATATACCACCTAGTCTCTCTACATCCTTTTATGTTTTTTCTTTCATTTCTGTTCTCGCCGTTGAGTTTTGTGCGCTAAGTTAAGTTTGCCAACGCCGTGTCTCCGAGTCCGACCTCGAGCGCCCGTCTAAAACTTCAACCAGCCCACAACTCCACAACTTCAGCCAAGAGCCAATGCCCAAGACTTCACTACAAACGACCACTGAACTCAGCCAATCAGCAACCTCGGGAAAACCCCTTTCTGCAAGGACAACTACACAAGGGAATCCCTTAACACAAAGGCAACGCGCAAGTAACCTCCAGATTCTAACTGAGCTGGTGCATTTAATATAAATTTTAGCCTCATTGAGAAACTCAGTACGAGGGTTAAATAAAGTGATTGATGGTTGTTCAGGTCTATGCAATTGCACATATTGCTGTAAACTTGGGATTTCACATTTTCATTCTCTTAAACTCATCCTTTCTTCACTCTCTCTCTCTTTCTGTAACGTGTGAATGTGTGAATGCATGTTTATGTGTTAGATTAGGTTATGTCTTAGGTTTATATAAATAAAATCTTATTTATGTTGAAAAGAGAAGTATCTTGTGTTTTGTGCTTACAAGTTAATGTCTTAAACTGCCGATTTTTGCTACTGTGCTTATTAATAGTGTTGTCACTATATTTTTGAATATCCAGTGCAGAGTTGATGTTATACGGCTCGTTCAGTGAATCACAGGCCGACTCAGCGATAAGCTATAAAACAGTGATTCTGTTCAAATTCCCTATAAAATCATAAATGATTCCCTTTGAGCTAAATTGACTTATTTACATTTTACATCCCACATAGCAAACGGACTTGGCCCAAATGTGGCCTCAAGCTGGCACTGCTGGCCTCCTGTCGGCAATGGCATGTACCCATTCAGCCAGAGCTGGGCCATGTGTGGCAATGATGGCACGGCGTGGATCACGGCAAACACTATGAGGGCCGATTGTTGGTGGGAGGAGTGTGGCCCTGATCAGTAGCTATGTTTCCATCCAAAGATTCGAATTTAAATTATGCGCAAAACTGGAATATCGCATAAAACATATGCGAATAAAGCATCGTTTCCATCCAACGAGTCAAAGAGAACAAAATCGTCACTTCCTGGTAAACTCTGGCACTAAATATCACTAAGAATATAGGAGAAGCCATTGAATATAATAATTTTCATATATGATATAAATTACTTGCGCCTCAGAGAGAGCAGACGTAACACAATAAATGCTGTCACTGCGTTCTGAGGATGCCAGCTGTTTGGGAACACAGTCGTGTAAGACAATTATACAGAAATACTTTGATGACAGACTTTGCTCAGGCTTTTCAGAGTTACTACAACAACTTATAGACGCTGTGAACGAGATCGGTCAGCTGGTTAGTCAAGTTATCCCGTCTCATAGCGCAAAGTCACATGACTTTTTTGATGCGCATGGAGGAATTTATTCGGTAAATGTGTTTCCATCTTAGTTTATGCGCATTTTTTCTTATCGAATAAAAAGTTTATCCTACTCAGTTGTGCGCATAATTTTTTTATACGCATTTTCAGAATTTATGCGCATCTTGGCGTTTCCATCCAGCGAATTTTTTATGCGATAGTCCAAAATGCGCATAAAAATAGGTGGATGGAAACATAGCTAGTGATAGAGCCGTGGGTGATCTCCCCAGCCTGGGAGATGACTCTAGACCACAAAGACCCAGTCTGCGGTTCTGTTAGATCCTAAAAGGATGAGGAAGATGTGAGCTAGATCTCTTCGGGACCATTAAGTTTTTGTGGCAGGCTTTACGGCCTTGTCTTTCCATTCAACCAAAGCTCCTCGGACCTCAGCAGATCTCTTTCTTAGCTCTTTTTCCACTCTCTACCTGGAAGTCATTTCTACCTCAGAACATCTTTGGAATTCATCACTCTTCAACCCGGAAGAACGTGATCGGGAGTCCAAAAACCTTGAAACCATCATGACTTTTCATCCGAGACCGCATTCCGTCACGACCAAGGAAGTGCAAGTATAGTACCTTTCCCCATGAATGAGCGATTGTATGTTATTCGTTGTTTGTTTAGATTAGATATGTGTGTTAGCGTTTAGTTAATAAAATTCTTGTGCACAAATTACATGAGTTTCTGATTCTGCCTTGCATATTAATGTCCCTTTACGATTTTGACCCTTGCTACATGCTCTAATGCATTAATAGGAAGGTATTTTCTGTGGCCACGGAAATATCCTTTCTTAGAGTTGATATGAATTTACACTGAATGTTCGCTGGACGAACAGATCAGTTTATGGCAATTTAACTCTGCGACAGTTATTACTGTCAGCCGATATAAATAATTGTAATTAATCATAATTAATTGTAATTATTTATATACAATTCCCTTTTTGAGCTAATTTGCTACAGATAGTGGAGAACGGTGGCAATCGTTTAAACATTATTTGCAAGCAGACTCAGTATCAAACTTGTGTGTTTGTCTCATAAATTTTATTAAGGTCCTACACATGCAGTTTAAAATCAGATAGACTATAGCTTGAATGCACCTTACTACGAGCAGTAGAAGTTTATCAATGCTATAATACGTTTAAATCGTACGATAAGAAACTAACCTGATATTAGTGAAGAAGTCCTAATTTCTGTTGTTAGGAGAGCATAAGACTTCTCTGATGAAAAATCCCAGATTAGCAGCCCGTATAGATGGTGCCAGAATGAATTAATCTGATTTTGGGAGAAGAAAACCCCATTTCAGCTTTAAATGTGTAAATCTTCTCTGACGAAGAAATCTCAGATTAGAGGCACAAATTAATCTGTGTGAGGAAGGAAACCCACTTGCAGTGATATCAAAACTGAGCGACGAAGAAAGCTCGCTACAGGATATTTAGTTAATTGGTGATTTGAGTGATGTTCCTCATCCCCCTGAGTTAAGGCCTTCTTGTAACCTTCGTGTTTCATCGTAGTCATTGAAGTGATGCAATTGAATAGCGAATTAATGGTGTAATTCTAGCCTAGCTAATTAGTAATTCCCCATGGCCTGTGAAGTGAATGTGCTGTTTTGATTTGTGAATGAAGTTGTATGTGACACGTCATAACTGACTGTTATGCACCGCGTGATTTCCCCTGCATGTTTACAGTAGCGCAAGTTCTGCTCCACTTACGCGTGTTGTAAGTTTGCATCGGTCTCTTAGCAACGTCTGACCCCGGAAGTGGAGAGCAGCCTCTTCTGGTTCAATCTGATAACAGCACACACGTCACAGACCCTTGTGTAAACAAACAACTGAGTGTAGTCTAAAGCTAACTCTCTTAGCTGCCGCACAGGCATTTAAGCTAAGCCCTTTACCTCAACTGTTAACTGTTAGCATCTGACTAACACTTAAGATTCTTGTGAGTGTAAAGTGTAGCCACTCCTCTCTCTCTCTCTCTCTCCCTCCCTCACTCTCGGTTTCACTTCCTGTTTGTGCTGTCACTTTCTGATTAGGCTCAGTTAGGTTGGCCCCTACTCAGATACTTTGGTTTTATTTGTGTTATTTTTATTTTGACTTTATTCTACCTCTCTTGATTTCATTTCATTAATTTACTTTTAGCTTGAATGTACAGATTCAGCTAAGTTGATTTTACTTAAATCTGAGATTTAATTAGATTAATTAGTTTTTTTTTATTTCTTTTAGTTTCCTAGAGCTATTAGGACATTTTCATTTTACTTTTACCTTATTTTAGTTATTTGACCATCACCATCTTCCCTCTCGGTATAGGATTAGAGCAGTTCTAGCAACTGTTGTCCCCTTAATGAACTGTACAGGTTATTAGTAGCCTAATTCCTGTCTCTTCTATTACCCTCCTTACACCAGACCTCTGAGAAGATAGGAAAACTTCCTATTGTTTCTATTTATTTACCTTGAGGTGTTTGATGTTCCCTGCTAGCGTAGCTAACAGTCTCCCTAGGTTTTATGACCCTGCTACATTCCTTTGAACAAGTGATAACTGCTTAGTCATATCTCCTAGCTTAAACTAAATAAGGAAAGCCCTTCCTTCTCTCTATCTCTTCCTGATTTTATTTCAGTTTTGTTTATTTGATACCTTCATAGTGACCAAACCTGTGAACCATCAGTGCTTTGAGTAATAGTTTGACCACAAGTATAGCCCGGTCATTAACTGACCACTGCTTACAGCCCCGCCAACAGAGTTACTCAAACCCTGTCCTTGTGTGCTTAGCACCCTACCTCACTAGCTGCCCCTCACTAGCTAGTCACACCTTACACGGCCTAGCCTTTCCCCATACAGATAGCCTAACACCTCTGTACGTACTTGCACTTGCCTTCTGCCTCTCTCTCTCTGGTGTTCCCCCAAGCGTGCCAGTGTGTCTCAGACATTCCACAGACATCCAGCCCGGCCAGCTCACCAGGACCAGGTGAAAACCCGGCAGAGCACGGTGATGGACATCCTTCAGCCCAAAGCAGCCAGCGACCTGCAATGGCAGAGAAAGGAACAGCAAGACTGTGACACAAGTGGACACCTGACACCCAGCCTGAACCACCAGGAGCTGACTAGCATCATCTTCTCCTTGGCCTACACCCTCAAGGGCCTCAGACAGGAGGTAAATGAACTGAACCTGCAAGTCACAGAGTTCTACAGGGAACTGACACCCGCTCAGCGATAGAAGGCACAGAACGGATGCAAGGAACCTTATAGAATGGCACAACAGAAGGAAATCACCAGTCTTCAGGAGGCTCTAACAGCTGCTGGACACCAAGCGCAGCTGGAAAAAGCCATCAGACAGGACTTGGAAAGAGAACTGTTTCACACAAAGTCACTGTTAAAAACACCGTATGTGGAACTTAATGAGAGCAACACCAGAGCTAAAGCCTTAGAAGGCCATCTGCATGCAGCCAGAGCTGAAGTCCACACCCTGACTCAGCAATTCTGCAACATTAAAGAGGAGCTTGACACGGTTCAGAGAGAACTGAAACAGTCTTACAAACTGTGCATGGACTCAAGTAACAGGCACCCTGCTGCACGTCACACGGCCAGCAGTGCAACCCCCCTTACTCCTGTACACAGATATGAAGGGGGGAGCCAAAGCTTTCTGTTTGACACTCCACAAGTCAGCTTCCTGAAAACCGCTGCAGAAAGAAAGGCAAGCCTTGAAACAGGACATGGAGTGACACTCAAAGACCTCAACCGAATGGCCAGAAACATCCCTGCATTCACACCAGAACTTCAAGGAGAGAATGATGTTCACGCTTACTTAAGAGAGATTGACTTTCACCTGCAGTCTTGGACCAGTGTGAAACACCAAGATAGACTCTATCTGCTCTGGATCACCGCTAGCACAGAAGTGCGACGCTTCCTGGCGCGACAGCCAGAACACATCCAATCGGACTACCAGCAGCTTAAACAAGCTATCATAAAAGAATTCTCAGACCCAGAATTTGAAGACGGACTGATCGCTGCCCTAGCCATCAAACAGGGCCGTCATGAAACTCCCCGTGATTACTACCACAGACTTCGACGAGCTTACTTCGGAACTCGCAGTGAACCTGGGATGGAGGAGGACCACAACTTTAAGAGCCTTTTCCTCAGAAACCTCCAACCCATTGTAAGTCACCATCTAGGCATTATGGCCTGCCACACAACGCCTATTCAACAACTGCGTGACCTGACACAGAAGGCCTTTAGCAAGCACAAGGCCTCGACCAAAGGTGTTTGTAAGACTCCACTGATTCTGAACTGCACAACCCAGAATCCAAAGCAGGCCCCAGGAGGCACCCAGCATTGCCACAATGTAAGGCCCGTCTACAGGAAGCCACTAGCCAGTGGAGGACAGAGCCGTTACCGTGGCAACAGACCTAGGCCCCAGGCCGACCACTGGCAGAGACCACGGAAAAGGCCATCCTCATCCGGCAAACACCACGGCATGTCCAACGACAGTCCACCACAACATCCTCTTTCACACCCTTCACACAGGTGCCAAACAGATGCTGCACAAGGACAGCTGGACACGCCTACTTCTGATTTACAGGAGCTGCTGACACTAGCAAAAAGAGCTCCTTGAACAAAACTCAACTGAGGAGTACTGGGAAAGACAAACTTCTGACTCCTTGCCTGATGCAGCACAGCAACGAGACAACTCCAAGCACCAATCGGGTAAAGTGAAACGGAACCAAGGTGAATTCAATGTCACAAATGAACTGAAATATGCTTGCAGACCACAAGATGAACAGACAGGGGAAACACAACACAGAATTTCCCTTAACAAGCAGGCCCAGGCCCCCTTAGCCAAGAGTCCAAACCTGCGAAGGGGGGGCGAGAGCCCACTGTTCACACTTTACCAGCCAGCAACCACAGGGGAGTGGGGCAGGGACCCTTCCAGAGGATCGCTGCAGGTGCGCACACCGTGTGGCCCCACAGACCCCAACAAGCTGGCCAGAGACAATACAACTGTCAACCTAAATACTGCAGAGGGCCACAACACTTGCCTGCCTGCAAACATGAACTTTTGTGCTTGAACTCTGCCCAATGTGACCACACGAGACAGACTATCTCAGGATCACTTCCAGCCTTGAAACGCAACATCCTGTACCAGCAGTCTGAACCTGTCAAAGCGTATTACAAAAACTACAAGAAGCCTGCAACAGCCAGCTCTGAATTTACGGCAGATGACAGAACAGGCCACAAGGGAGGAAGGTTTCAACTCCAGAACCTTCTCTCCTCCTGAAATCCGCATCACATTATGAGTCACCACCCAAGCGCCATGGCCTTCCCCCGCACAATGACCACCTGACATCTGCGGAACTCAGCCCATATGGCCTACAGAGAACACAGCGCTGCCTCCATAGAGACTATTAAATGCTGCCTATCTCTGCACAGTACCCAGAACTGATTCTGGAGAGCACACGGGCCAGCAACAGAGATCTTGAGGACATTAAAGGAACTGATCCTGAGAGTGGCCTCACCGGCCGGACAAGCAGGATATATCAGCCTATCAGACTCCTTTTAACTACGCGTGGCATGAGAAACTAACAACCTACCAGAATGCCCTCCTACTCAGAGAAACGCCAGCTGGTCATGGCACCCAGACAGCACATCAGCAGACGGCTGACCACCCATGACAGGCCAAAATACACACACGGCCAACTCCCCTGCACCTGACCATCAGCTCCACGAGACTGTACACCCCGTGTACATAACACAAATGGACACAGGCTCTCTTTTCACCAACATAAGACCTGCTGTATTGTTTTGAGCCCCAAAGGACTTTAAGCACTCATAGAACTGGACTCAAGTGCGGGAACGTTCACCTTTCCAGCCAGCGAAACTCCGGGCTGAAGTGCGAGAACCCCTGCCACTCCAGCCAGACAGGTCACCCCGACAGACTGTCAGGTCACTGAGGTCACGGGAAAATCTCACAGCCAGCCATAAGGACATGGTCTGAAGCCTCACACGCTTCAAAGCACTCACCGAGCACACACCAGACCTGCCTTCGCAAAACAAGTGCACGAGTTTCCCTATGACACCTTGCAACCCCCTGGGGAAGCCCTGTCAAGTGCAGAAACTTCCTGGAAGATCATACCAGTCATTTACTCTGGTGAAAATATGACACTGCAATACCAGCATGCACAAAAGGGGAACAGACAGCGACAGTGTGACACACAGACAGCGTGGCCAAACCCTCAACCACACACCTTCCAGGGAATGGAGGGAACCTGGCCCCACTCTGAGCCACACCCCCTTTTCTAAGAGACATTCTGCACCTGCCGACAACTCCCAGTGCCAAAGCTGCTCTTCACAAGAGGCAATGATGCAGAGCTAATGTCAGCTACGTGGACTCACTCAAGACCACATTACATCATCAAACTCAAATGGCATCTGCATTCTACACCATGCCTGATTTACCCTCATCCCAAGGAGTTTCATCTGACAGCTGGATTCACCACCTGCTGCCTTGGTCCTGGTCTATACCAACAACACGGCCAGAACTAAAGGGGGGTTGCCACTTCAGCAGAACACTGCTCCCACCGGAGCACTAACTACTCAGATGACAAAAGAGCCCTGCTCTGCACTTCACGAACCATCCAGCAATTTTCCATTTACAATGGAACATGGAAAGTGATCACAGAAACGTGCCACCAACCTGTAATTAGCCCTCAACAGCCAAAGCATCCGTACAGAGGACCAACGCACCCAAAGCCACATGGTCAATGGCCTTTTGAGGATGCAATGTTGAGGCACAGTGTGCCCAGAGCGGGTGTTTTGTGGGTTAACAGCAAACCACTCCCACAGCAACACTTCAAGTTGGACTCCCAGTCATCACAGCACAAGTGACAGCCATCCTGATCACCCTTTTAAATCGCATCGGCTCACAAGAACTGCATCGGAGAACTCCTCATTTACACAGACTCAAATTATGCCAAGCTCAGCTCCACATGCCACCTCCTTGGCTAGGAAAAAGATGAGTTTGCCACAATGAACAAGAAGCCAGTCAAGCATCAACACCTGTCCCAGGCGTGCAACAACATCACAAGTGCATTGCATGGTGAGCTATGGTCTCAACCAAGACCCACGCACCCACCCACCCACCCATGACACAGCACTATGTCCCTGATGACCACACTGCGCAAAAAAAAGCTTGTGGTGCCACAGTGACAAAGGGGGGAGGGGGAGTCATATTAATGCATGGCCACAACGCACCTTGTGCTGGACACCACAGTACCAGAGACACTTATGAGACACTAAAACAAATGGCATACGGGGCTGGCATACAGCAAGATGTGGCGGAATGTGTCAGAGCATGTCAGTTTGCTGTCAATCCCAAACAGCAAACCTGAACCACAAAGCCCCACGACAACACATTCCACTTTGGGTTCGCAATCACTGTAATGACACTTAGCTGTCTCACCACATATGGGCCTATAACACCATACAGATCTGTGTCAGTCCTCACTTTCCAGTCTGCCAGCGTGTCACAGACTGCAAACCCCACTGCCCAAGGAAGAGATGTGAACACCTGGCTAAGAGGCATTACAGACAGCCTCACCCACAAGACCACCTGAAAAGGAATTACAGCCAAGAAAGGCGGAGCCCTCATCAGCATCACCACCGCTGAGCAGAACGGAGTCCCCTATCCAAGAATTGCTACACGATGGAAGAAGGGAATGGCTGCAAACCAAAGCATCGGCAGCCTTCACCACAGAACTCTTCCCTTCTAACAAAAGAAGAAAGCCCATCCATGCAGACCCCGAAACTGCACAGGAGACGACTCTCAAAGACCTTGACAAACTGGCTAAAACATCACCCAGTTTGACCGAACGCTACAGTATCCAGAAGTGGAAGCTCATGCGACTGACAGAGACAGGTTATACCTCCTCAGACACTCATCCAGTCCTGAGAGTCAATATGATGCAAAGGTCCATGAACAGGTGCATGGCTGCACTTCCTCGGACCTTCAAACGGAACCACCGTAGAAGAGGGACCCAGGTGGAGACAATTCTGAACCTGACCAAGGTTCACACCCAAGCTGAGGATCCAAAGGCTCAGGAAAATTAGAAACCACCTGTCATCCTCTCTGATCCACCTGTCATCCGTCCTTCATGATCCACCTACCAGCTCACTTCAGGACGACAGGTGACACTGCCTCGACACCTGCTCCACAAGCTCGAGGACCCGCATCTTGCTACAGCTTACTTCACCACAGCACCACAACCACTCCTGGAGGCAACCAACAGCCCGAGAGCCACCACTGTCTCCCAGCCATGAGTGGCAGGTGCGTGTCTGATTGTTCTGCATCTTTAACATCGCTCACTGTTGTCTATTTGACGGACAACAACGTTCGAAAGGGGGGAATTATGTAACATTTGGACCAATCAGACACACATTTGTTCATCAGATTTAACAAATCAAATTAGTTATTAGATTAACAACTAACCACAGACCCCTCACCCCACACACATTCTGAGTGTCGGTATGTCTGTGATGATTCCAGGCCCCCCGGTGCCATGGCAACCTATCAGATAATACTAGTTTTATTGGTCAAAGGAATGCGGGCAGACCTCATTTTCCCTTAGGAAAGAGACATGTAATGCACATAAAAATGGACTCTTCTCTAATTAATTCATTGAAAAACCTTTCTTTGAATGAACACACATATCCTCAGGTCATTGTGTATTTTGTTACTGTTCGTGTATATTGTCTTTTTGTACTGTATCCTGTTTTATGCATGTTTATGATAGATTACTAGTTAATATTACCTCACTTATATCATGTTTGATCTCTATCAATTCGTCTTCAGATGATCTAAATGACAGTGTATATTACGTGTTGATACCTATGCAACATATTAGTGTTCTAAGAATCTTTAATAGTTTTTTAATAGGAACCCCATGCAAATTGCCATGCTCAGAGACAAAGAGTCGTAAAACCTTCCCTCCAAAGAGAAGGGAGCCCATTGGCTCTTTGACTCCCCAGAGGTGTGACCTCTAGGATCTGTTAGACCCTAAGAGGATGAGCAAGATGTGAGCTGGAACTCTTCTGGACCCTTAAGTTATTGTGCCAGGCTGATGGCCTAGTCTTTCCATTCAATCAAAGCTCCTCGAACCTCAGCAGATTCCTTTCTTAACTCTTTTTCCACTCTCTACCTGGAAGTCATTTCTACCTCAGAACATCTTTGGAATTCATCACTCTTCAACCCGGAAGAACGTGATCTCGAATCCAAAAACCCTGAAACCATCAAGACTTTTCAACGAGACCACATTCCGGACACAAAGAAAGTGCAAGTATAGTACATTTAACTAAACGAAACAGAGGTTTAGTATGTTAAGTTATAGACCCCATTATAAACGGCGCTGATGGTTTTACTCAGGTGGTTAAATGACTTTTTCCATAACCGCATTCTCTGGTTTTCCTGATGGTTTCATCCATCAACTCTCATTAACACTTTCCCCATGAATGAGCGATTGTATGTTTGAGTGTATTTTATTCGTTGTTTGTTTAGATTAGATATGTGTGTTAGCATTTAGTTAATAAAATTCTTGTGCACAAATTACATGAGTTTCTGATTCTGCCTTGCATATTAATGTCCCTTTATGATTTTGACCCTTGCTACATGCTCTAATGCATTAATAGGAAGGTATTTTCTGTGGCCACGGAAATATCTTTTCTTAGAGTTGATATGAATTTACACTGAATGTTCGCTGGACGAACAGATCAGCTTATGGCAATTTAACTCTGCGACAGTTATTACTGTCAGCCGATATAAATAATTGTAATTAATCATAATTAATTGTAATTATTTATATACAATTCCCTTTTTGAGCTAATTTGCTACAAAACCATCAGGAAAACCAGAGAATGAAGCTATGAAAAGAGTCAGTTAACCACCTGAGTAAACTATCAGCACTATTTATAACGGGGTCTATAGCTTATACTAAACCTGTTTCATTTAGTTAAATGTACAATACTTGCATTGCCTTGGTCATTGAACGAGTGTCCGGATGCAGTCTCGGATGAAAGTCTTGATGGTTTGAAGGTTTGGTGGTGTTGGAGTTCTTCAAGTTCTTCCGGGTTTGAAGGGTGATGAACTCCAAAAGATGTTATTCTGGATCGGTGGTGATTGGGAGAGTTTTCTCCCGGATGAAGGTGAAAAAGAGCTAAGAGAAACATCTGCTGAGATCCTAGCATCTTTGATGAATGGAAAGTCAAGGCCGAAGCCTGGCTCAAACTTAAGCTGATTTATACTTCTGCGTCGAACCTACAGCGTAGGCTATGCGTCAGTTTTCATTTATACTTCTGCGTCGTTATCCGCGTCAACGTGCAGTACACATGCAAACCGCTAGTCTGCAGTGTCCACGGGCATGTTGCTTGTGTAACCCGCAGTACCAAGGCAAAACCTGAAGAAGAAGTAGCTCGTTGGAGAAGCATTATAGCCGTGACGGCGGCAAATAAATATCAAATCATTATTATTTAAAACTCCAAAAAGGAGACAACAACATAACAGGAGTAGATGGCATTCTTTCAGTCTGCTCAAGGACTTGTACCACTGCAGATCAACATTGTTTGTCGCGGACAACTAGTGATGTATAAAGCTATGTAGTAGGCTATAATAAATAATAAGACACTTGTTCTTTGCTTTGTTTTATTTTAAATAATAAGGTGTAACATTAAAATATTTTAAAGTGCACATAAACACACACAAAAACTCAAGTACATACAGAGGGAGGGGTTCTAGCAGACCAATCACAGCGCTTGCGGTCCACATAGAATTGACACGCTTTTAGAATTTTGGAGAGGTGCACATCAGGTTACAGCGTAGGGTACGCCGTTCTACATAGAGCTACAGCGTAGGTTCGACGCAGAAGTATAAATTGGGCTTTAAGGTACAGAAGACTTCTAGCTCACATCCTCATCTTCTCAGTATCTAAAAGAACCGCAGACTAGCCAGGCGGGTCACTGGTGTGAGAGTTTTATCTCCTATAGAGGTCACACCTTTCGGGTGTCAAAGAGCCAATGGTGTCTTGAACATTTAGAGGGAAAATTTACGACTCTTTGTCTCCAAGCATGGTAATTTGCATATGTAACTGGATCGGATGTTGATATACAAACTATTAAAGATTCTTAGGACACTAATATGTTGCATAGGTATCAACATATAATATACACTCTCAATTAGATCATCCGAAGACGAATTGATAGAGACCAAACATGGTATAAGTGAGGTGATATTAACTAGTGGTTAATCATAAGCATGTATAAAACAGTATACAATACACAAGAACAGTAATAATATACACAATGACCTGAAGGATATGTGTGTTCATTCAAAGAAAGGTTTTTCTATTAATTAATTAGAGAAGAGTTAATTTTTATGGCATAATGTCTTTCCTAAGGTTCAAAGATGGTGAGAGGGAGAACTCTCAACATGCCATTAGGTCATAATGTTTATCTGGTCTGGCTGAGGTGTCCTGGTTGCCATGGTAACCGGGGGCCTGGAGTCATTCACAGACATACTGTTTATTGGGTGAGGGGTCTGTGATTATTTGTTAATCTAACGACTAACTGATTTGTTAAATGTAATGAAAAATTGTGTCTGATTAGTCCAAATGCTACAACAGTTTTAAAAATAATATCTTATCATTGTTATGCTGATGACATTCAATTATATATTTCTTTTAGTCCTGATAGACTAGATAAACTGTCTCTACTGCAGAACTGTTTAGTCTCCATTAGCAAATGGATGGCAGACAGCTTTCTACAACGTATTAATAATAAAACTGATATGATGATCTTTGCCACTGACAATATTACCACTAAAATTAGGCAGGTTATGGGGGGTTTAGCATTCTCTGACTGCAGTGACATAAGAAACCTCATCTCAGGAACATTTCTCAGATTAGATCTATGGTCTCAAAAAATAGATGGAGATGCTTGTTCATGCCTTTATCTCATCATGATTGGACTATTGCAATGTTCAATATACTTGTTTGAACAAACCTTCTATGGATCAACTACAAGTTGTACAGAATGCAGTTGCAAGGGTTTTGACTAGTTCCAGCAAGAGGTCCCACATTACTCCTGTACTTAAGGACATTCATTGGCTTCCTATTGCTTTTAGAGTGCAGTTTAAAATTTTAGTAATGCGATCAGCCTACATTAGCTCTCTTTGGTTGCTGAAGTATTGTGTATTTGCCACTCTGTCTCCTGAGTGTTTATTTATTTTTTTATTTTTTTTGGAGTTTGCCTTCTGGATTACAATGCAGTCTCATAGGATTCATAGGATTTTAGAGAGATAACATCACAGTTAATTAGAAAATTTATTTGAGCTTTGATCACTTTAATAGTTTTGTTTATAATAATAGCTGGTTTTGTTTTTGTCCTGTGAATTGTTCAAATGCCAAACGTTGTCTGTTTAAAGTAAGAAAAAAAAAAAAACTTTCTGAGTTCAAACATTTGACTCATAGTCCATAACTTGTTTTACAGGAACTGCAAATGCTAATGTAACATACAGATGTTTATGTTCTTTTCCTGTTAATCATGTGATTTATTTTTGTATTTATTTTTTTTACTCAGTTTGCAGTCTACATAGGCCTATTGCACTATTAATGCAGATTAAACATGCATATGCAGTGACAGACACTAAAACAGTCTCTATACAGTAAAATCAGAAAGTTTAAGCAATTTATATTCTGCAATATAAATATTGTAAAATATTTGCAAACATATATTTCAGTCTGTTTTTTTTTTAAGATTGACATTTTAATTAGGCTATATTGTTGTTTATATATGTGCAAAACCACACATTCTTCTACCATTGTTTCACAATCATAAACTTGTCTGACAAGCACTGCAAGAAGTGAAAAATACAGCTCTTCCAGTAAATCACATGCTTCTCTGAAATTTTGTCCTTTCTAACTTGGGCCAGAAAATGTAACCATTCTAAACACAGCAACAGTATAATAATTCTAGTGGTGTTTGAATTATTTAATACAAGATTATGAAAGAATGATTTTAGTAGTACAATTTCTAAGTGTGAATTTAGAACCTGACCTCAACATAACATGTCATTGGTGCTGGGTAGATTACTTACAAATTGTAGCTCGTTACTGATTACGTGACACAAATTGTGCTTAGTAATGTAATCCAATGCCAGCGTAGCGCCATTTTGGAGAGCATCCAATGAATGCAAAGTGCGCACGCTATTCTCTGTCATCAGTAACGCATGGATACATATTGTACGTTTATTTATGCTTTGATTTGAACAGAAACAGCGTATCCATGCGTTACTGATGACAGAGAATAGCGTACGCACTTTGCGTCCATCGGATGATCACCAAAACGGCGCTATGCTGAAACAGAGAGGTGACAAATTGTTGAATAAATGTTGTTATTTTTATTTTCTTTGCATACAAAAAGTATTCTTGTTGCTTCATAAAATTCAGATTGAACCACTGTTGGCAGATGGACTATTATGACGATGTTTTCTATACCTTTCTGTGCCTTGACAGTGTAATTTACTTGGCAGTCAATGGGACAGTCACAAGCCTCCCGGTTTTCATCTAAAATATCTTAAATTGTGTTCCGGGGACGAACAAAGCTTTTACAGGTTTGGAACGACATGGGGGTAAGTGAATATTGACAAAATTTGAATTGTGGGGTGGAGTATCCCTTTAACATCATGAAGTGCATTAAACTTTACATTACGTCAAGGTTTCTCAAACTGGGGTTCATGAAGGAAATGCAGAGGGTTTAAAGAAAAGCTAATTAATTAAAATCATAAAAATGTTAAATTCAAATAAATAATTTTAAAATAACAACAATCAAAATAAGATTGAAAATATGAAATATTTTATTTGTTTACCTGCATGTCATGTGACCATTAGCCAACTTCAGACAACCCTGAACAAGCAAATGTGTTTTGTGAATTAACTAAATACATAAAATCCCTGTATTACATGTAAATAGGAAATAACCTGAAATTGTGCATTTTAATGTCTTAGATAAAGCCTTGCCAAAGACATGGTAATACATGGTTAAATAACCCACTGAATGATAATTCAAATAAGAATTAATGTGTTCATCAGTAGTTGATTCAATGTTGAAATGTTGAGAAAACACTTCTTAAAACTGAAATGACTTTTGTAAATTCAGTGGTTAAATGTTGTTTGACCTCTCAGTTTTCTTTGTAATTATAGCCACCTGATTAATGACTGGTCATTGTATAAATGTCCATAAAACTAGAAGACTTTTTGAATGTATACAAGCAGTAGACTATTTTAAAAATATTTGTGTGCATTTTGTTTTGTGCTTTTACCAGAACGAAGCGCTCGATCGTCTGTGTGAAGACTGCGCATTGTGCACTAATAACAGCGGCAACAAGCACTCGCCATGATTTCAAAAACAACACATTCCAACGACAGATCGCCTGTTATTTAACACACAGACAATAATAATAATAATTATTAATTATAATTATCAGACGATCGAGCGCTTCATTCTGGTAAAAGCACAAAACAAAATGCACACAAACATGTCCCAGCTCTTTATACACAATCACTGATGAACACTTTTGGTTTTAATGAGAAAAAAAAAAATCTATATGAGGGTGGATTATAACCCAGAACCTCAGAAAATGGTTGACAAAGGTTCTACCGCTAGACCATCAAAGCACACTAGTGAACTATGCAAATTTATGTATTTCTTCACTGCTGTGAAGAATCTCGGCACTACTTACATTGCATTATTAATATTTATATTTATATTAACATAGTCACTTCGTGCGGCTGCACTGCCTGCACTGTCAGTAGCTACGCCACTGACCTTTGATATAAGATTTTGGCCATATTGCCCATCTAAGTCATTCATCACACACTATCAACAGGCGCGTCATGTAGGCTACACTTCTTGTATTTCGTTTGGGCACCACAAGGTGTCACTGTGGCCTCAAAGCTTACCCCTCGCCTACTCTGGCTCCATTGCTATTCCTGAGGCAAAACACGCCCTCCTCATTACCCTATGGACAAAGAAATGTAGAAATAAATAAATGTGAAAATAAATAAATGTGGAAAAAAATAAATGTGAAAATTAATAAATGTGGAAATAAATACGTAAATAAATACATAAATGTGAAAATAAATAAAAGTGGAAATAAATAAATGTGGAAAAAAAAAATTAAAAATACATAAGAAAATAAAATTATAAATAATTATTATTATTTTTTTTTTTTTTACTTTGTACATTTATTTATTCATTTATTTATTTCTAATTATGGGAGGTTTGGCATTCCATAGCAGGCAACGCAAGCTCCGTTTTACTCAATTTTACTTCAATATTTAAGTATTTATTCGTTCAGGTAAGGTTAATGACTCCTACGTAATTTTCACTTAATTATAATTATGGAAGTTAACTTAAACGTGGTTTTGCCAGAGCTTTCATTAAAAGTATGGCTCCCACCATAATTTATTAAATTTATTTGGACTGTTTAAAGAATGAAATGAATCCATAATCTATATTGTTTTTAAATTTAATTAAAGCATGTCAAACATGCTATTTTTTGAGGATTTGAGGTTCTGAAGCTTGACTTTATTTTGTATTAGTTTAAATGTAGGTTTTAGCATTCTCTGGTGAACACAGGTAGGCTATTTCTCTCCTTTTTTCCATGTCAAAATCCTCTTTCAATTTTGAAACTTGGAAGCAGTTATCTGTTTATTAAAAGACAGTTTTGAGTTCTCTTTTGTTTAAAAAAATAAAAATAATTCCAAAGAAGTTGGGACATTTTGTAAAATGCAATAAAATAAAGAATCTATGATTTGTTAATTCTCTTTAACTTTTATTTAATTGACAAAAGTACAAAGAAAATATTTCCAAAGTTTTCACTGACCAACGTCAATGTATTTTGCAAATATGAACAAATTTTGTTTTTTGTTGGCTGCAACACACTCCAAAAAAGTTGGGACAGAGGCAAAATAAAAGTGAAAAGGTTATAGAATGTCCACTTTAAACTGTTTTGAAACAGTTCACAGTAAGCAGGTGAATTGGTAATAGGTCAAGGTATCATGTTTGGGTATAAAAGGAGCATCTCAATCTTTGCAAGCAAAGCTGGATCATGGCTCATCACATTGTACCAAATTTCATGAGAGAAGTGTCAAACAAATGAAAAATTACATTTCGCAATGCAAAATTGCAAAGAATTCAGGTCTTTCACCAAGTACCATACATAATATTGTGAAACGATTCAGGGAATCCAGAGAAATCGCAGTACATGTAAGGCAAGGCAGGAAACCTCAGTTGAATGTGCTTGACCTTTGAGCCCTCGTCATGTTGTGGTGTTAAAGGGTTACTCCACCCCAAAATGAAAATTTTTCATTAATCACTTACCCCCCATGTCGTTCCAAACCCGTAAAAGCTTCATTCGTCTTTGGAAAACAATTTAAGATATTTTGGATGAAAACTGGGAGGCTTGTGACTGTCCCATTGACTGTCAAGTAAATAACACTGTCAAGGCCCAGAAAAGTATGAAAGACATCATCAAAATAGTCAAGTCAAGTCAAGTCGAGCTTTATTGTCATTCCGCTACATGTGTGGACATACAGTGGAACGAAATGTCGTGTCTCGCAGGACCACGGTGCTACATAAATAAGCATAAATATAAACATACAAACATTAGATGTAAGAACAAGTAAACATTTTGTATTATCTTATTAAGTCCTTGTAACATGGAGGGTTTTTAAGAAAGTGTCTGGTGCATATAGAGAGAGAAAGAGTATGTTTCCACAGGTGGTTTGTCCAGCCCACTCACCTGTGTGTAGCACACTCAGAATTGCACAGTGTTTTTCTTGAAACATGGAGTGTTTATAAAAAGTGTCTGGTGCGTATGGAGAGGAAAGAGTGTGTTTTTCCACAGGTGGTTTGTATAGTCCACTCACCTGTGTGTAGCACACTCAGAATTGCATAATGTTTTTGAGGTTTCCAACAGTTTTCTAGTGGTGCGTGTGATGTGGTGTGGTATGGTGTTGTGGGATGGGGGGGAGAGAAGATCCTGGTTTCAGGAGCTAGAGTCATGGATAAGGTTTTAAGAGGGGGGTGAAGTGATTGGAATTGAGGGCTCTCACATCCTGGGGGAAAAAGCTGTTGAGCAGTCTGGCAGAGCGGGCTCTGATGCTCCGGTACCGTCTTCCTGATGGCAAGAGCTGGAAGAGACTGTGGGAGGGATAGGTGGGGTCTTTCACGATACTGGTAGCTTTACTGGAGCATCGTGCAAGGAAAATGTCCAGGATGGAGGGGAGAGGGGCACCGATGATCTTTGCAGCTGTGTTCAGTTCCTGTACCAGACAGTGATGCAGCTGGTCAGCACACTCTCAATTGTTCCCCTATAGAATGTGGTGAGGATGGGTGGAGGGAGACTTGCTCTTTTAAGTCGGCGCAGGAAGTGGAGCCGCTGTTGTGCCTTCTTGGAGAGTGATGTAGTGTTGGTGGTCCAGGTGAGGTCTTCTGTTATGTACACCCCCAGGAATTTAGTGCTGCTGACTTTCTCCACAGTCGAGCTGACGATGGTCAGTGGGGGGTGGTCAACAGAGTTCCTCCTGAAGTCCATCACAACCTCCTTTGTCTTACTCACATTGAGGGGCAGGTTGTTTGCACTACACCATTCAACCAGTTGTGCCACTTCCTCTCTGTAGGGTGTTTCATCATTTTTGCTGATGAGACCTACCACAGTTGTGTCGTCAGCAAACTTGATGATGTGGTTGGAGCTGAACTTGGCAGTGCAGTCGTGGGTCAGCAGCGTGAAGAGCAGCGGGCTGAGCACACAGCCTTGTGGGGCACCTGTGCTCAGTGTGGTAGTGCTCGAGGTGTTGTGGCCGACACGGACTGACTGAGGTCTTCCGGTTAGAAAGTCCAGGATCCAATTACAGAGGGAGGCATTTAGGCCCAGCAGGTTTAGTTTGTTGATGAGCTGTTGTGCGATTATTGTGTTGAATGCTGAGCTGAAGTCGATGAACAGCATTCAAACATAAGAGTCTTCTTGTTTTCTAAGTGGGTAAGAGCCAGGTGGAGGGTGGAGGAAATGGTAGCGTCTGTGGAGCGGTTTGGACGGTATGCAAACTGTAGCGGGTCAAGTGTGTTGGGGAGATTTGATTTGATATGGTGCATGACTAACCTCTCAAAGCACTTCATCATGATTGGGGTCAGTGCTATGGGATGATAGTCATTCAGGCAGGACACAGGTGACTTCTTTGGAACTGGGGTGATGGTGGTGGACTTAAAACATGTGGGGACAACTGCTTGGTTTAGCGAGATGTTAAAGATGTCTGTTAAGACATCTGCCAGCTGTTCAGCACAGTCTCTCAGTACGCGGCCTGGTATGTTGTCGGGACCTGCAGCCTTGCATGAGTAAACCCTAGATAGGGTCTTCCTTACATTGACTGGAGACAGACAGAGCACCTGGTCGTTGGGAAGTGTGGGTAGTTTTTGTGCAGGTTTGTCATTCTGCATTTCAAACCGTGCATAAAACTCATTGAGTGCATCTGGGAGGGATGTGTCGTCATCACAGGCCTGTGGCAGGGGCTTGTAGTCTGTGATGGTCTGAATAGCTTGCCACAGACTCGGTGTGTCTTTGCTGTCAGTGAAGTGATTATTGATTTTTTGTGCATATAACCTTTTTGCTTTCTTGATGCCACGGGACAGGTTGGCTCTTGCTCTTTTGAGGACTGCTTTGTCTCCCGATCTGAATGCGTCATCACGGGTCTTTAGCAGCCCACGAACCTCTGCTGTCATCCATGGCTTCTGATTGGCACGTGTGGTGATGTTCTTGGTGACTATCACATCATCAATGCATTTTTTGATGTAAGCAGTCACTGTTTCAGCTTACTCTTTCAGGTCTGTGTGGTCGTGGTAGGTGGCTGCCTCTTTAAACATGTTCCAGTCTGTGTCCTGGAAGCAGTCCTGTAGTGCTGAGGTAGCATCGTCTGGCCATACTGTGATCTGCTTTTGGACCGGTTTGGCAAGTTTGAGAAGTGGTTTGTATGCTGGAATTAGCATAACAGAGATGTGGTCTGAGTACCCGAGATGGGGGCGGGGTGCAGCTTTGTACGCATTTTTTTCTGTTGTGTAAACCAAGTCCAATGTGTTGTTTTCTCTTGTTGCAAAGTTCACGTGTTGGTAGAACTTTGGCAAAACTGTCTTTAAGTTTGTGTGATTAAATTCACCGGATATTATGAAAAAGCCATCAGGGTTATTTGTTTGTTGCTCGCTGATAGCGCTGTACAGCTCGCGATGTGCGTCCTTAGCGTTTGCACATGGGGGTATATACACAGCAATGATAACAATGGCCGTGAACTCCCTCGGCAGATAGAAGGGTTGGCACTTCACAATTATAAACTCCACCAGCGACGAGCAGTGTTTTGACACTAACACAGGATTGTTGCACCATTCTTTGTTAATATACACACACAAGCTGCCACCGCGAGTCTTACCAGACAGTGCTGTATCTCTGTCCGCTCGGTAGCAGGTTAGCCCGTGCAGCTGAATGGCGGAGTCCGGGATGTTGTTGTGTAGCCATGTTTCGGTAAAAACAGACACGCAGCACTCCCTTGTCTCACGCTGTGTAGTCCGACAGAGTCGAATTAGGTCCAGTTTATTTTCTAGTGAGCGTACATTTGACAGTAAGATTGTTGGAAGAGCTGGTCTTGTGGGGTTAGCCTTTAGCCTGGCTCGTATGCCTCCACGCTTGCCGCATTTGTGTCCCCTCTCACACCGCTTGCGGCACCTCCTTGCTCCTACTGCTGCACCTCCTTGCGTCTACTGCTGCACTGCGGGTAGCAGCAGTAGGCGCGAGTCCGCGGTCTCAGGGTCTGGCTTCCGCAGTAAATAAAGGCCTCTTAGCTCCTCCGTAGTCACTGGTGATGGGTGATAGTTACATGCACTGCCAATTTCCAGAAGACGCTGGTGATCGTAGACATGTTGCAGTGTAGTTTTCTGATGTTTCTGTTGTTTTTCCTCTGGTTTTGAGGACGAGGAGACAAGACTAACTGACATTAAAACACCGTTTTTAGGACCCAGAGCAGCCGCTGCGTCTGACATCTGGACATAAAGACATAGTCCATCTACCATCAGTTGTTCAATCTTAATTTTATGAAATGACAAGAATACTTTTCATACGCAAAGAAAAAAATAAAGACTTTATTCAACAATTAGTCTCCCCCGGATCACTGTAGCGCCATTTTGAATGGGATTTTTAATGACCACAGAGAGTCAGGACCTTTTAACGTCTCATTCGAAAGAGAGTGCTTTTTGACAGTATAGTGTCCCCGTCACTTTACTGGGGCGTTAGGACCCACACAGACCACAGGGTGAGCACCCTCTGCTGGCCTCACTAACACCTCTTTCAACAGCAACCTAGTTTTCCCAGGAGGTCTCCCATCCAGGTACTGACCAGTCTCAACCCTGCTTAGCTTCAGTGGGCAACCAGTCTTGGGCTGCAGGGTGATATGGCTGTTCCATTTTGGAGTGTATCCACTGTGTTAGCTGCACCACATGAATATGCTGTTTTCGTTCAAATCAAAGCATAAATAAAAGTAGAAAACGTATCCGTGTGGTGTGGCTGACACAGAACAGCATACACTGTTTGCGTTCAGTGGATACTCTCCAAAATGGCGCTACGGTAACGTGGAGGAGACAAATTGTTGAATAAAGTAATTATTTTTGTTTTCTTTGTGTACAAAAAATATACTCGTCACTTCATAAAATTCAGATTGAAACACTGATGGCAGATTATTTTGATGATGTCTTTCATACTTTTCTGGGCCTTGACAGTGTTATTTACTTGACAGTCAATGGGACAGTCACAAGCCTCCCAGTTTTCCCAGAGATGCAACTTGAATATTTGTTACTCTAAGAGAAATCTATACATCAATTCTATGCAGTGATGCCAATGGGTTCTCTGGGCCAGAGCTCATCTCAGATAGTCAAAAGGACAGTGGAAATGTGTGCTGTACACGTTGAGTCCACATTTGAGTCCAAGTCCACAACTTGTTTCCGGGAAAAATGGATTTCGAGTTCTCAGTCCCAAAGACCAAAAGGACCATCCAGACTTTCATTAGTGACAGAAGCAAAAGCAAACTTCTGTCATGGTATGTGGGTGCAGCTGAACAAACGGCATGGGTGACTGGCATATGTGCGAAGGTACTATTGACATGGAGACATATATTGAAATTGTAGAGAGAAATATACTGCCATCAAGATGATGTCTTTCATGGGAAGTCCATGGTTATTAACCCATCGGTGGGATCGTATTTTCCAGGCGCATGCTTCGGTTGCATTTTGGACATTGCATCCTACTTTTCAGGATACCCCGTTTCTGCATCCATCAAACTATTCTTCTTTTTTTCGTGTTATCATCATTTCTAATATTTTTTAGTTGTTCTTGCAATAACTGGGTCATCTGTAACTGCTTTCTAAGCCAACAACCCAACCAATCTCTGTCCTGTACCACATTCAAATGTCGTGCCACTTTACATTTGGTGGCTACTGGATGCACGCGACGTGCGTAACATTGCCTGACTGTCCCGTGTTTATAATTGTCGTAAAACAGACCACACGGACTACATACAGGAGCATCAAAGAATCGACGAAGTTCGCTATTTGAGGTAAGCCAAATGTAACATTTGTATTTTATTTAGGAACATTGACATCATCAGTCTTTACCGTTCTAAGTAAAGTTAAGGTTAAGCAATTTAATGTTAGTTAGCTTTAACAACAACTACAGCTAGCCAAAGTTGTGCAGAACTGTTAGTTTACGAATGTAGCTGACATGACATGGTGTTTGTGTTCTTTGCTTTGCACAACTTTATTTAGATGGAAACTCGTTTCAGCAAAAGAGCACATGGTGGGGGGATGGAGGCCATGGAAGGTAAAGAAGATGTTCAAGTTGTGGATGATGCGATTGCGAATGAGGGCCTACAAGAAGATGTGGATGAGGTCCCTGTTGGGCCAAAGAGAAAGAAGACAGTCAAATATTCCCCGAGGAAATTAAGTAATTCATTTTTGTGTTAATACTTTAACAACCGTACTTGAAATTAAAACCTGCCATTAGCTTGTCAGCAGATTGCCAACATGTTGTATTTGGCTGAATGCGGCACATCATATTTCCTATTTTTATTATTTTGTAGATATTGTATGTATGTATATTGTAGCATAATAAAGTAGTGTTGTGCCAATATTAAAATTGCACTAATCAGTGCAAATACAAGTAATTTTACACAGTTCTCCATACCAAAGTAAAAATGTTTAATTTAGTTTATTGCCAAAATTGTCTAATAATAATAGTAATAATAAAAATAGTAATAAATAAGTTATTAATCATGGATTAATATATTATTTTATTTTATAGATATAATATATTTCTGTCTCGATTTCTTTTGCAAGTGCTTGGCTTTTATTTTGCAACATGCATTTAAATTGATGCACTATGTTTTAAGCACACCAGCACATATGCTTTTAAAGGAATAGCCTACCTAAAAATGAAAATTTGCTGATAAATGGCTCACCCCTGGCTGTCCAAGGTGTCGGTGATTTGCTTTCTTCAGCAGAACACAATTGGAGAAATTTAGTTTTCGTTGAAAAGTCAAGCAGTGGAAGTCAATAAGGAAAGAAGGTTCAAAAAGCAGATACATGCAAAACCAAAATAATCCTCACAACTTTAGTGGAAGGATCTTTCTGTTTAAGAAATTAAATTTTATTTACAACTTAATGATTGACATTCTTGGGATGGGAGAATATATATACAAAAACATTTGTTTATTTAAAAAATGTGCAGTGTCACCAACAGGAATGTTGGAGTTGGCCAAACTAAAAGAACAGACCAAGATGGTTCGACAGAAGATTGAACACCTTGAGGACCGCATTAAATACCTGGAAGAGGCCAACAGTGAGCTAAAAAATGACAAGGAATTCCTGCTTTCACAAATTAAGGGAGCCCCCAGTGCACCTGCATCTACTGGAAAGTCAGGTACATTAGCAACACAATTACTGTTATTCATGCAGTTTTAAATGTTTGTGAAAGTCATGGAGGACAGAGAAACTGTGATAGAGCCACTATCAACTTTTCCTTCCTATCTGGTGCATTCATTAGCACACAGAGCAAAAGTGTAGCTAAGTTTAACTCACTGAAGGATGTGCAGCAAAGAGCTGTCATTGTGGAGCCACTGGAAATTACAGATTTAATGGTACAGAGATGGAGTTAACACCACTTCTTTCAAATTTAAGTTGGCAATCTCATAAATATATTATGAAATTACTCTTTAGTAGCCCTCTGATTAGATTAATTTGAGAGGCGTGATATAGCTATGGTCTTAAACCGTGATAAAAGGAGTTCTGAATCACAGTAATGATACACATACCGTGACGGTAATGCCATGTGAAATAATATTTGTCTCTCTAACTAAAAGTTAAAAACCGAAGAGGTCAGACGGCCGTCTCCAAAGGGACAACACACACGACCAAATGTATTTCTCTTTCTCACTTACTGTATTAATAACTCCCTCATCATTGACCACGTCCTGTTCTGTGTTTCCATACACATCCAAAATTCTAACATTATAAGATGAATTGCAGTGAAACTGTTATACAGTTGAATTTATTTATACCATAGTCCCACAGAGTTACAGTATTTGTGGCAGCATATATATGCAAATTAATTCTCTGCCAGCAGGAGGCGCTGTTGGAGTGGGAGAGAGCGAGGTTTTCCCGGTAACGCTGTACACAAAGCAGAGCTCCACTCACAAACACTGCTTTATCAGACATTACATGCAAGTTGAAATGAAAATGACATCCATAATTTTCTGAAGACAGTCGGTTTCCATCAGAAATACAGTGATATAAAAACACCCGCACCGGGTTTCGATTTTGAAACGTGCAGTGCTCAACAAGCGTTCTCCACCCGCCAACCATTCGAATTTCCTTAGGCGGGATTTATTTTAATGATATTCTAATGGGCCGCTTTGTGATATCACAAACACCAGAAAACAACGCTGTAGTCCAAATGAGCCGTTCGTTGTAGTTCTTGAAAAGGGATTTTTTTTTTAAACGAAATATCTCCCTTTGGAGTGGACTTTGAGATTTGTAACTTTGTAGATCTTTTTTATGCCCAAACATACACACTACACACTGACTAAAATTCAAAAAGTGAAAAAGCATAACAGGACCCCTTTAATCATCAACCACAATGAGAGCATTATAGAAGTTATCTGTAATAAAACAAAGCCTGTTATCTGTGTTATTCTGTGACAGTTCTCTGCTTTCAGATAGTACCCAAAATTGGGCCTACATTGATAAAGGTAGCTTTTTAGGTTTTGGGGCTTTGTTTATTTATACATCTTTCTGCTTGTTCTTACAGGCTTCAGAAAGACTGCTCACATTCCTTCTTCACCTTCAACGTCTCCATCCCCCTCCTCTTCATCCTCAGACTCCTGCTCCTCATCATCCTCAGAAGAGGAGCAGAAGAAGAAGAAGAAGCAGAAGAAAAAGTAAAAAAAAAATACACTGACTCACACAGCTGTTCAAGAAGTAAGCACAGGCATTGATTCTCTTCATAATGAGATGGTTTCTTACATTAAAGTTGCCCATTACTTATCTGTCTTTCATTTTTCATATTTGCATGAAAAGCAGCTGCTAACATGAAATTAGTTAAAGGGATAGTTTACCCCAAAATGTATATTCTGTCATAATTTTGTCTCATTTATGTTGTTCTAAACCTGTGACTTTCTTTTTTCTAGAAATAAGATATTTTGAGAAATGTTGGTAACCAAAGTGTTTCCGTTGCCATTAACTTCCATATGTTCTAAAAAAAAAAAAACAACAACAACAACACAGACATTTCTCAAAATATCTTCTTTTGTGTTTCACAGAAAAAAAAAAAAAAAATTCATACAGATTTTGAATGAAATGAGGATAGGTAAATGAAAACTAAATTTTTCATTTATATTGCATGTTTAATAAATAAACACGTTTAGCCTTTAAAGCAGACAAGAACAGACACTAATTTCCATGCTGATTCAGTGTGCATCCTCCACCCAGGCCGGTTATGTTAGATATAGGCTGTCAGATATGAAAGGACACAGCTTACTGTGCTGGTTCTTGGTGCTTCCTCCTGTTGTATAAAAAAAACAAAAAAAAAACAGGAAAAAATAGTTTGGCAATTGAGGAAAAACTCAAAGTCTGTGATGTCAAAAATTAAAGCCTTTATTATGTAAATTGAAAGGAGAATGCACAGTGAACCAGCAGGGTAAGAATAATTCTTTCATATCTGCTGTTGCCTGAAAAGAAGCTAACATGATTAATCGCATTTGCTATTACATATCTGTAACAATGACAGACAATTGACAGGAATTCCTAAAACTCACGCTCCGCCACCTCAAACACCTCACAGAAGACACGAGTTACTCACAATTTTACAGAAGCATCTCAGACATACCACTCCTCCCAGAAGCTCCGGTAGTCTCCCACATTTCAATAGCTTGTCCCGGATACCCAAAAAACGCAGGGTGGGATGTCTAGTATCTTAAAGAAGAACATTAGCTGAGATTAAACCTACATCTAAGGCCCAGTACCAAATGGAACAAGTTGTGCACTTTTGGTCTTACAAAGGTCGCTGCGTGCGTTTGTGCATTAAGCCCACGAGACCGTAGGATGTCCCATTCGTCATTTTAGTGTTAAAAATGGTGCTCGCGAGCGCCCCCTTTGTGGCCAACTATGCCCCTCGATACGCACTTCTGCCGAGCCCTCAAGCCTGCGAGCTACGCAGACGACTTCTACACGACAGTCAAAGCGGCATTACGTCACGAAAGTGCGGACTCAGGGAAAGACTGCGAGGGTTTAGGGTGCCATTTGGGACAGAGCCTAATACTGCAAGGATGACACTATATGACTTCATAAAATAAGTCAAATCTAGAGAAAAAGTATCTCTTTAATATCTGTATTAATTAGGACTGTCAACTGATTAAAATACTTAATCATGATTAACTACAAACAACAAGTGGGAAAAATCGTAATTAATAGTTTTGAAAGCCCTAGTTTATTTATTTGTTTGTGTTTTGTTCAGTGACCACAGCGGATGGAATCATCCGCCGCTACAAGAATGCACTCAAGAGATTCACCAAGTTTGGATCCATGAAAAAAGTCTTCGCCAAGATTAATGTTGACCGCAACACAAATGCAAGAACAGCTTTAATTGCTGAGCTAGCAATCATGTATCCAGATACATTTAAGGAGCTGCTCTCCACAGACGAAGTAAATGAGAAGATCTCAGAGTTTGCAGAGCGCTGCAGGAGGGCTATAACAAAAGAGATGGCTGAAACAATCACAGCAAAGAAAAAAAGTGGACAGCTCCTCCCAATAATGCATAAGTACACTTAATTTTTTTTTTTCATGAACAAGTTATGCTGTTGTTTTCCCTCCAAAACACTACGGCTGCATTTACACTGCAGGTCTTGATGACCAATTCCGATTTTGTGACTATATCCGATTTTTTGGACTACGTCCTTACATTTCTTTTAAAAGTGACCCGTATCCGATGTGTGCATTTTACACTGAACTTGGTGAAACAAGCCAAAAATAGCATATGACATCACAAATCAATTTGAATAGTACACTGAGTTTAATTTATTGACACGGAATTCATTTAGAAATGTTTTTAAAGCAATAGTTGCATCTATAGGCTACATCAAAATAATTACATATCCATACAAATTCTTCAGGACAGTGATGATCTTCAGCTCCGCTGAAAGCTTGCGAGTGGAGTAATACTCAGGTGGTAGATATTGTTAAGCATGTCACATCGTCTGTGTTTTTTTAGTAATTAAAACCAAATGCGTTCATCAGTGATTGTACATCAAAGGCAGGGACATGTTTTTGTGCATTTTTTTATTTTGTGGTTTCAATGGAATGAACGGGACTGAAGCGCTCGTCTGTGCACGAGCCATAACTGACAACAACAGCGGCAACGAGCACTCAGCGTGATTTCAAAAGCAACACATTTCAGCATCAGATCGCCTTTTATGTCACACAAACGAAATTAATACTCTGCTACTCAACTAGAGATGTTTCATTTGTTACAGGTATGTCTGTACCGCAAAATGTTTAAAAAAACTCAATTTTCAATGACGTAGGAGTCGCATTTACAGGGGAATATCCAATCTGTCCGCTTACACTGCAGGCGCAAATGAATCCATGTGATTTTTTCCTGCTTACACGGTCATGGGCCATATCCGATCTGCGCCACATGGGAGGAAAAAAAATCAGAATTGGGTCACTTGAACCATGCAGTGTAGATGCGGCCTACATATCGTATCGTGTTGAGATTATTTTGTAACCCTCTGTTTGAGTAAGTATTTTTTGCTAGTTTCTTTTTTTCATTCTATGTCAGAAAATTTCAGAACCCTCTGTGTGAGGAAGAACAATTTCTGTTTTTTTAATGTATTGTTCACATACATAAAGTTAAGTATAATCTTTTGACTTGTCTGTTGCATTTTGTTAAGGTATTTAATATGATTTGACAGAGCAATACCACTTAACATTTAATGACGTTCAACATGTACCACTACAGAAAATTATTCATGACACTGTTATAAAACTATTTAACATAGTATTAACACTTAATAACATTTTAATGACAAATTCAATTTGTTCCACTGAATAAAAGTGATCAGAAAAATATTCATGACGCAATTATAATGGCCTCATGACAGCCAATGTCAAAACCAACCACGTGACAGTTTAATGTAATGTTAACCCATAAAGTAAGTAATTTCTTAAGTTTGATAATTAATCTGCTGTGTCATGTTTATGACAGGTTTTGATGTATTGGTTTATGTCAAGTTGCCATAAAGAATCTCAAACAATGTCATCTTTGAATTAAAAATGACATAACTGAGCGAATGACACTTGATGACAGTTGTCATAAACATGCATAAACCCTCCTTCATATTCATGACATGTGTCATGTCATGTTATGAAGGTGTCATGTCAGTCTTATGCACACCCCTTCAAGTAAAGTGTTACCAGATTTATTTTAATGCAGATCCCATACTGTAACCTGAAATAAATGTGCTCTATTAGCCTACTATTCATATCCAAGTGTTTGTGCAGAAAATTATTCATGTGCAATGCGCATGCATGACAGAGAGGCGCCCGAGCTATCATTTGATTTTCCTGATAATTAAATAACTGATAATTGGGGTGCCTCAAATAGGCTACATGAGAAATGTATCTACAGAAAGCTTGAAATGTCTACTTTTAAACAAACCAATTCAAAACAAAAGCAAATACTCCCTGATTATGTAATCTGTGAAGGTTACATTTATCTCTAAAGGCGCATCCAATCTACTAGAGCCAGCACCGCGAATTTCATTTTGCAGCTGACAAGAAAACATTGGTTTATTAATAAATAATTAAAATGTCTCCTTTTTCATAATTATTAGGCTATACTTTTGCCTGTGCTTTGTGGCAAATTTAATGCGCGTGTTTGTGCGCGGAATATATTAAGGCTCATTATGGATTAAACTTAACTTAATATAAACATGCAATTAGTTGAATAATGACATAGTCGGTCATTTATGGCTGCATCCGAATACAGAATACTAGAAATACTAGAAAAATATATTTTTTTAAAAACGAATAGCCTACTAGAAAAATCTTACGCATTTTGTAAGTTTGCATATAGGCTAGTCGGATAAATTCTGCTTTCAGAACGGAGAAATGTCACATCCATAATGCTTTTCCTCTGAAACACAAAAACGAAAATTGAAATAAAATTGATATTTTATGTTTTGTGAACTGTCAACCCTTCTCCATTCAGCAGTACAGGGGTCTGGTCTGATTTAGGGAAAGAAGGAAAAGAGAAATTGTTTAGAGCTATGACAAAGTAATTGGTAGAAGAAATATTGAGATACTTTAGTAAACTACTTTAGTAACTACTAAAACCACATTGAGGAAAAACTACTAGTCATATTTAAAACCTTATTTGAAGGGATAGTTCACCCAAAAATGAAAATTCCAAACCTGGAACAACTTGAGTAAATGATTACATAATTTTTATTTCTGGGTGAACTATCCTCTAATTAATTAGTATTATCTTGCATACTCTAATATACTTAAGGTATTGAGAGTAAAAGTAAAGGTATTTACAGTATTGTTCTGAAAAAGAATTCGTCAGGATGGTTTTGCATTAATATTACTGCTGCACTACTGTGTATGTTGCATTTTACTTATGAATATGTTCAAGGTTGTTAAATTTAAAGTTGCCTACTTCATATACTGTTTAGCAGTTTAATCTACTGTTGGGCAGTTTAATCTACAACAATGCATCATGTTGTAAAAGACCATATTTTTGTAGTGTTGCTGTCCTGTGAGAAAAAAAAGAAAACTTAGTACTTCACATTTGTACGAGAATACTTAACAAATGTACTTCCTTACAGTCCACCACTGATTATTTTGAAAATGAAAGTAACAACATTTTATCAGAATATTAAAAAATTGTTGCTAACTATATCAGAGGCTGTATCTGAAGGACTCGGACCGGCCAAAGAGCACTGTTCAGCTGCCACTGAACATTGAGCTGAACAATGCTCTAGTGTTTTTTTTTTTTTCACAGTTTTATTTTTATGCTTAACTGCCTAAAAAATCCGGGTTGCAAACCTGTCAACATATGATCACCATGGTCAAGACAATAAACTATATAAAATCGCACCTTTGTTAGATATCAGTCAGCATTTGAACTATTTGTCTCTGTGTGTGTGCGTGTGTATTTTGTAGTTTTTCATATGTATCATTACATTATTCAAATAAGCTCCAAGCAAATACCAGCATTTAAAATTGTAATCCAGCAATTAAGGACGCAGCAAACCAGTGTAACTTACCTGGGGTGCTTCTCAATTCTTATTTGTGCATCCTCCTTTCCTTTCCTCGTGTCTTAGCTCAACCCCCTTAGGATACGAGGGAAGGATGCAAGGAAAGGAAATGAGGACGGAGGAATCAAAGGATGAACATAGGAATATTCTTGACCCTCGGGGGAATCCCCACTGGCATTTTGAAGTGCGTTCCACTTCGCGAAGTGGACGAGGGAAGTTTATATGGACAGACCCTCGACCCCTTGATTTTGACCAAGGGAGCGAGTCTGCTTCATATGCACACTTTAGGCCACTCCATAGACCACAATGCAACATGATTATGATGTCATCGCAGATTGCGTTTAATTTATCCCCACCCCAAACAACTCTAGAATATATAAAACATTTTTTTTTTTTTTTTACATTTATAACAGCCCAAGCATACCTATATACATATAGAATGCTGCACCAAACAAGTTCGTAAGGGGAAAAACGTAAACCAAAAACCAACTTTATAGTGGATTATAAGTGATCAAGGCCTTAGGACGTTCCAGCTCAGCCCATTGCAAGGGTTCTGCCAGAAGTGGGCACTCATGCTACGTAATCAATGACACATCTGAGTGAACGAGACGGAGGGAAGTTTGCGAGTGAAGGGCATAAAAAAAACAGACTGGAACGCAGCCTCAGACACAGCTAATGTGATCCTGTAAAGCAGGGGTGCCCAACCCTGTTCCTGGAGATCTACCTTCCTGCAGAATTCGGCTCCAAGCCTGATCAAACACAACTGAACCAACTAATTAGGATCTGAAGGAGCACTTGATAATTACACACAGGTGTGTTTGATCAGGGTTGGAACCAGGGTTTAAATTGGACCGGGGCCGTCCGGAGCTAAGCCCCGGCACATAGACTCCAGGGCTCGACATTAACGCTTCATTAATGCCAGACAAGTAACATGATTAAAACATCACTAACCAAAAATAACTATGTAAACACCAAAACGCAAGTATTATTCTGATTTTATTACATTTAGAGTAAGTGGCTAATAGTGGATATAGCTACTGTATGTAATGCATCTATTGACAGTATAAGGTTGCGCTGCTGAGGCGAGGTTTGCGCAGCCTCTCCGGGAGAAATCAAAACGCACAACACTAAGAAACTCAGCATACTGAGATAAAAATTCAAAATGGAAAGTTTTTATATTTAAAATACAGTTAGTTAGGCAACATCACTCAACGTTTTCACCATTGTGACTGTTTAATAGTTCTATAAACAGTTCAATGAGCAAATACAATAATATTAGGTCACTTACATTTTTGGCGGAACCACGTTGCTGAATGATTCAGTGTTTTGAACGAATCGGTTGAGTCAAAGTTTCATTAGCCCATGCATAAACGTGATGAATCTGCCATTTGAATGAATCGTTTGAATGAACGACGCAATGACTCACTCATTAAACGCTCACTACTGGCACCAACTGGCGTTTTAATTTCGTTGAAAAGTATAATTTTCACCATCATTTCTTGTTTGTATATTCAAATTTTTTTTTAAAAGAATCTCATAACTTAATGAAGTTGTATTTTTCAGTGTAAATTATTTAATTTAATAACATACAGATAATAACAATCACATTATTATAATTGAATTTATAGATCAAAAGTAAGAATTTGAAATGAAAGTGGGAAAATGCCCTCTATAAAGGTGAAAAAAAAAAATGCCCTTCATAAAATATAAAAAAACATCCATATTTATAGCCTATGTCACAGTTGATAGAAAACCGATGAGAATATTGCATTAGAATAAATCATATTTGCAAAAAACCAACACACACACACACACACACACACATAATACTGTATTACTTTTACTGTATACTAATACTGTATGCACTTTTATCCAAAGCGACTTACAAATGAGGACAATGGAAATATATATGTATTATACATATATATTTCCATTGTCCTCATTTGTAAGTCTCTTTGGATAAAAGTGTCAGCTAAACTACTAAATGTAAATGTAAATATATATATATATATATATATATAAGCTCGATCCCCCCACCGTGTCATTATTTATTTAACAAAAATACAGCCAAGATGGAAAAGCCGTGTGTGACAAAGTTAGGACACCCTATGATTCAACTGCCTATAGATCCACTTTTAGCAGCAAAACTTGAAGCATTTATTTTATGTATGACTTTATCAGTCTCTCACATCATTCTGGAGGAGTTTTGGCCCACTCTTCTTTACAACATTGCTGCTCCAGTTTATTGAGGTTTGTGGGCATTTGTTTATGCACAGCTCTCACCACATGATTTCAGTCAGGATGAGCTCTGGACTTTGACTGGACTGTTGCTACACCTTGATTCTTTTCTTTTTCAGCCGTTCTGTTGTAGATTTGCTGGTGTGCTTGGGATCATTGTCCTGTTGCATCACCCAATTTTGGCCAATCTTTAGCTATTGAATGGATGTCCTCACATCTGACTCTAGAATCCTTTGGTATACAGAGGAGTTCACAGTCGACTGTGAGGTGCAGAGGTCCAGCGGCTACAAAACAAGCCCAAAATCATCAGCCCTCCACCAGCATGTGCGACTTTTGGTATGAGGTGTTTGTGCCGATATGCTCTCTTGGTTTTCACCAAACATGCTGCTGTACATTATGGCAAACATCACTCTGGTCTCGTCTGTTCAGAAGTCATTGTTCTAGAAGTCTTCTGGTTTGTTCAGATGCAACTTTGCTGCCATGTTTTTTGTTTTGTTTTGTTTTTTTTTTGAGAGAGAAGAGGCTTTCTTCTGGCAACTCTTCCATACGTGCCATACTTGTCCCATCTTTTTATAACTGTACTGTCATGGACTTTATAATTTCACATGTTAACTGAGGCCTGTGGAGTCTGCGGTGAAGTTATTGAGTTGTCTGCCATTTCTCTGCATTACACGGCCTGATCTTGGGGTGAATTTGCTGAGACATCCACTCCTGAGAGGATTGGGGTTTGATTTTAATGTCTTCCACTTGTGAATAATCTTCCTCACTGTAGAATGATGGACTTCAAATTGTTTGGAAATGGCCATATTACTCTTCCCAGATTGATGGCAGCAACAGTTGCTTCAGACTCCAGACCAGCAAACTGCCAAAACCTTTATACTGCTTTTATAGACGTGCTCACACTTGCTGATGATCAGTTAACCAAAGACCTGACTGCTACTTACCCTCTTAATTCATATGTTAACAGTAAGTCAACTTTGTCATACACGGCTTTTCCATTTTGGCTTTATTTTTTGTTAAGTAATGAAAAGGTGCAATTTATCATGTGTTGTTGTTTATATGAGGTTTTATTTTCCATATTTTAAGACCAGTCAAGGACCAGATTATTATTATTTTTTTATGTCCTGATACGGAAAACCATGGAATTCAAGAGGGTGTCCTAACTTTTTCACGTGACTGTGTGTGTGTGTGTGTGTGTGTGTGTATCAGTCATTCTTGATGACAAAACATGTCCAGCAATTGTAACTGCTATCAGGTTTAAAAAATAAAAATATTTTCAATTGTAAATGTTATGGGGATTAATAATAGAATGTATTTAACACAATTATCCCCTCCAATTTAATTTTATCATTATTATGTGAAATCTATTACACTTATTGTCTTCTCACTACATCTAAAACAGTGTGTCCACAGAGAAGGGTTCAATCATTCATATGCTATAAAATGGACAAAAAAGTTTTTAATGATGAAAAAGACCTTGTTTTATGAAAAGCAACACTTATTAATACATCATATCAAAGCAAGGTTGTTTTTCGGTGACACATGCATGTTTCATAAGGTTTCAAAGTTGTGTCCCCACTTTTTGTCAACCGTCAGACATTAATTAAAATGTAATAAAATCAGGGAATATCAGGGGCAGCTGCCACTCTAAAACAGTGTTTCCCAATCACTGTGCCTCAGCACACTAGTGTGGCAGGTTGTCGGGTGTGCCGTGGAAAATTATCAAAAACTTCCTTATCTCAGTTTCATTATTATTATTTTAAATCAGTGCTATTGGTCATCGTTATGTCTGTTTGTGGGTTTTACAAATATTTAACCAATGAAAAGCATTCAAAAGAGCTTGTGACTAAACCTCGTAACGCCATTGGATCCTCAAATTGTCAGTCAAACCTCATAACTCCGCCCCTTCATTCAGAATAAAGAGCAGCGACGCACTGTTTGAAGACAAACGTCTACTTCTTCACAATGTGAGGATAAATAAAGAACTGATGTTTGAGTAAGAGCAGCATGATTAAATACAAAATCAATAGTAGTTATTAAGATTGATGTGGTTTGGAATTGGTAAAATGTGCTTGGAAAAAAAAAAAATCAGAATATCAACGTGCTTAATAATTATGCACTCAGTGTCAAGCCAAAATACCAACTCTGAAGATGCAATGTTTAATTATTGGGGTTAGGGTTAGTAGTTTTCCCCCTTTCTGTGTGTGTGTGTGTGTGTGTGTGTGTGTGTGTGTGTGTGTGTGTATGTATATATATATATATATATATATATATATATATATATATATATATATATATATATATATATATATATATATATATAATTATTATTATTATTTTATTTATTTATTTTTTTTAATATAATGTTTAGTGGTGTGCCGTGGGATTTTTTACATATCAAAACTGTGCCGCGGCAGAAAAAAGGTTGGGAAACACTGCTCTAAAGGACCCCCTCGCCACATTCCTCCTCTGCAGAGTACATCACTGTCAGACAGGCTCTGGTCAGTTTTATAGTTTTAGAATATTTTAATCCTAATGTTAATATTTCCTGGTCACAACCATGATATGTCAACACCATCTGCCAATTTCTGAGGAAATTATTTGAAATATTTAAGTAATTTTATTCTCCTGAAGCAGGTTCCATTCGCATCTAGCATCAACAGAAAAAAACTAAATGGCTCCTACATGAACTCAAATTTGTCAACACCGTCAGATGTCACCACCGTCAGATTTTGTGTTCCAATGATATATCAAAATACTTAAGTGTGATTCTTGAATAAAAGCTTTATAAACAATAACATACTCACTGTTTGTTGTGTTTGTTTTAATACAGTAATTGATTGATTCAATGTATTTGATAGTTAAAAAGACTACAAATTCAGGTTTTCGTCACCACTGTCAGATGTGTCACCTCCGTCAGTTCTGTCACCTCCGTCAGATTAATATTTTGATAATATTTCATTATGATATTTTATATTTGTTGTGGAAATGGTCACATGTGAAAGTGTAATCTGTCTGCTAACATGACATGAGAATGTTTTGAAATGTTAAAAACATCTTGAATGCTGTTAAAGATAAAGTTGAATTTATATTACACAGTCCAAGGTAAAAAGCACATTTTGTTAAAAAAAGAGAAAAGTTGGGAGGTTGTATCAAAGCATAGCTCAGTAGCTTAGTACATATAAGATTAGTTGTAGTTTCATTCGTCTGAGTACAAGGTTTTATTTTTTTTCAATTTTGCACCCTGTTTTGTCCCACTTCTCAAGAATGACTGAGGTGCAAACTTAGTAATGCAGTGGGCTTGTCCAAGGCAAGGAGAGCACATAGTCCAGGTAACATCCAAGTAATCGTGCAGTAGTAGATCCACAGAAGGCCCAGAAAACACAGCAGACAGCAGCCAGCGCACCGGTAAAATCACAGGTATAATCCAACAACATTCAAGTAGTCGTGTAGAGGAAGTCCCACGGGAGACACAGCAGACACAACAAACAACAACAATGTACTGGAGAGCACCGGCAGACAAACACGCCAGCGTACGCTCAACCGGAACCCGGACTACACAAAAAGACAAACGCAAAGACATGTTATCTGACTTAAGTTGTATTAAAAATTATTTTACATTAAATAATTTTTTTAATGTCAATCTTCGTGCTCTATAGAATATGTTGTTTTTTTTTTTTTTTTTGGTCTGTTATTTTAAAACCGTACGTTTGCTTCTATAGGGTGGAGTATACATGAAACAAAGTGAAAGTTGAGAAGCTTCTCATCGCAGAATCTCAGCATTTCAGCACGGAAGGAAAATCAGATCAGATCAACATTTAAGGTCTTTAAAATAGAAACACTTAATGCCACTTTTATATCGTATTTATATCTGAATCTAATGGAAAAAGCTTAAACTCTTCAACAAAAAGATAAACAGAAGAAAGAGCTTTGAAAAAATACTGAAGGTGAGTGAAATTAGCATCAGGCTAAAACCAGTGCTCCGCATTTACAGTGTTACCATTAACCAAATATCTGTCAGTTTCTCTCTCTCTCTCTCTCTCTATAGATAGATAGATAATTTGAAATCTTTATCCTTGAACATAAATAAACTGATATTAAATGAATAAACATTAGGCTACATGAATATAAATAGAGAAAATAAATATAATTTTTTATTATTATTAAATAATGTCAGTGCTGCATTCAGCTTTATTTTTCAGTGCATCTAAGATGGTGCAAACCAGGAATTTCATCATTAGGTGGTTTAGCCCTCGCTACAGTTGCTGATAACGCCATCTAGTGCTGTGGCTGTGTATTTCAGCATGTTGACAGCATAAATATAAATACAATCACATATGCGTAGAACAAACATAATCTATGTGCATTACATGCTGCAGTTACAGAATGAATGCAGGCATTAATGAAGCCATATTCACAAGATAAAGACAAAGTCTGTGTTTTACTTTAGTTTAAATACACACTTCAGACAAAAGTTTTTGCAGTCTTCTCATGGCAATGTCATGAAATGTTTGCTAGCCTCTTTAATGCAGGGCCACAGACACATCAGAAGTAAATAAATTATATATAAATGACAGACCCTAAAAAGGGTCTAGAACTGCCCTGATACAACCTTATCTTTATTCTTCTTCATTCTCTTTTAATACATTATGTGCAAGTTGACATTTACTGTAACCTCACTAACTCCTTTTTTCTCATCTGATTGTCTTTAGCATGGACTCAGTGGGAGTGAATCTGATAAAAACAGCAGCTCTTGGAAGACCCTTCCAGCTCGGCATGCTGTATGACTGCAGAAAAGACGAGTTAATAGCAGGTACTAAAACAGCCTTTACAGAGAGATACAAGGAAAATAATAACACTTCCATTTATTTAATACAAGTGAATAATCTAAAAAATAAATAAATAAATAAACTAATAGCCCCATAAAAGACTTTAAAATGGAGAAGGAATATGTCAAAACTGTGTGAAAAAGTCAGTGTGAAGGAAAATATCCCTACCTAGCGGTGAACGTGCAAATGGAATAAAAATTGTATTATAGAGTTGCTGAGTTAAAACACTTTTTTCCCCCACAGGAATCAGATTTTGGAATAAAGAACAGCTGGAGCAGAATACTTGCTCTCGTCCCCAGATTAATACAGATTTCAATGTCACAGCTTCAGACTCCATTAAGGACAAATCTAACTTACTAAATATTGAAGGTGGACTGAACCTGAGTGTCTTAGGTGGACTCGTCCAGGTTAGTGGAGCAGCAAAGTATCTCAAAGACACCAAGACGTCTTTCATACAGCAGAGACTGACGCTACATTATCATTCAACCTGCGAGTTTAAAGAACTGACCGTGAATCAGCTGCCTTCTGAAAATATTCCTGATGATGATAATGACATAGCCACACATGTAGTAACAGGAATACTGTATGGAGCAGATGCCTGCTTTGTGTTTGATAGACAAGTTTCTTCAGATGAGGACAAAAGCACAGTAAAAGGAGAAGTAAAAGTGGCTCTAGAGAAACTGCTGGGTGTCATTTCAATAGATGCAAACGTTGACCTGAACATGAATGACAAAGATAAAACTGCAGTCAAAGACTTCACTTGTACATTTTATGGTGACTTCCAGCTGCCGTCTAACCCGACCACTTTTGAAGATGCGATGAAGGTTTTTGCTGATCTTCCGAAACTGCTGAAAGAAAACCAAGAGCTGGCGGTTCCTCTGAGAGTTTGGCTTTATCCTCTGCACAAACTTCACTTGAGAGCTTCAAAACTTCAGAAAGACATCAGCATGAATCTAATCCAAGAAACTGAATCAGTGGTTGAGAGTTTAAATACAGCCGAGATGAAATGCAGTGATCTTCTGGAAGACTCTCCTGCTGTGACTTTTGCTGCATTTCATGATAAAATTCTGCAAATGAAGCAAAACTGCTGCAAATACAAGTTGAGACTTATGAAGAAGCTCGGCTCTCTGCTGCCAAACATCCGCGGAGACTTGATGAAGGAAACAGCATTGAATGATCTTCTACAAGAACATGAAGAATCTCCATTCAATGAAAGTGACCTCACAGAATGGCTGAAAGAGAGAGAAAGAGAGTCTGAGATCATTAAAACAGTCCTCAGACAGCTGAAGGATTACGGTGCACAGGTGGAAAACAACATAGATGTCATTTTGATGGATCTGGAGGTTGGAAATCTGGTCAGTTACACATTCACGTCGTTGAACTGCTCAGACATGATCCTTCCTAAACAAAAGGTCTATCTGAGTTCTTCAACAAAAGAAGAAAATGTAGAGATAAGCCCTGATTTCAAGCAAAAGTCTTGGCTCACTGCTGAGATCCAAAAGACCATGAGGAGAAACTTGGAGATATTTAAGATCCTGATGAATTTAAAGGACTGTAAACCAGCAAAGTTTATTGTGTCCTCAAAGGAAATTGTGAATAATCCTGGTTCCTGCATTCTTCTGTATGAAAGTGAATGTGATGAAGCTGTTTGCTTTACTCCTCCATCCAAACCAGTCTGTCCAATCACTGAAGAGGTCAAAGGTCAGAGTGTGATTCTGAAGGTGGTTCCTTCATCATGTCCTGCGACAGTGAAGCTCAGATTACTGTATAAAGCAAAGCAGGACACAGTCTGGACATCTGAACCTGTGCTGAAAGATCAAGACACAGTTACTCTGACTGAACTGAGAGAAGAAACTGAGTATGAGATCAGATGTGCTGCGGTGGGGAAACTCAACTACACCACAGAGAGTGACGTGATCACAGTCGAGACAGGGGTATGAAGAAATGCATTTATTAAATAACTGGAAACATATGCAGCTTTATTAGAGAGTGTCTTGAGTACTTTATACTTCTCTTATTGTTAGTTTCAGGACAGTTTTTGATCAGTATCAAATGTGTTTTTCAGAGAAATATGAGGAGCAGTACAGGTGAGTCATATACTTTTTTTGCTTACCTGATATTTAATCACATTTTAAGTCTACACCTGCTAAATGCCATAAATACAGTATGTGTAATAGACAGGAAGAGTTAATGTGTTATATTTATGTCATGATCATGGTAAAGGGTAACAGGATTACGTGGGAATGGGAATATCAATCACCTGTTCAACGATAGATACTAGGGAGAGAGGGTGAAAACTATATAACGCCAATGAAATATCAGTCTGTGCAATAAAAGAAACGTAGTAGAAAGTACTTTCTGCCTTCCCAGATAGCATGCGGATGTGGACCACTTAAGGCAATGATTCGGCACTGCTGGCCTTCTTATGGCTCGTACAAAATGGATGTAAGCCTGAAGTGGCCCACATGTAAAATAGCAAAAATGGCCCAAATTGATCAAATCACACATGGGCCAAATAGTGCCAACCAAATGTGGGCCATCTTTGGCAAAAATGTGGCACGATCGAAAAAGGCTAATTAGGGTGTAAACCAGGTATAAAATGAATCTGGGCCAGTTTTGGGCGAAGATATGGTAAGTACTAAGCACTGGCTAATGTGGCTGTGAGCCTGAAGTGGCTGGTTGTTAAAGAATTGTGTATAATAACCCATACAAATACAACTCATTATATACACTACACACTTTAAAAGAAGCAGACATGTAGATGTTTGTGAAAGATATTTTCTCTGTTTTGGAGGGATGATCATTTTTAAGTCATACCCTATTTATTGCATCAAAATTTGTTAATACTTTACTATAGTTTAGAGTGGATAATTTCATCAATTGCTAATTATTCATGCAACAATGCATATTACTATTATAGTTTTTATTAATAACCATTGCTATATAGGTGATAACTTTGTCTAGTGCTCTTATGAATGTTTCTAGCATGATTTGTGAAAATTTAACTACTATACTGAATGAAATAGCATAGACTTAATTCATGGCTAGTGTTTGCGTATTTCATTTCATTCTGTAACCTACTTGCTCTACAAATCTGTGCACTAGTTTTAAATGCTACTGTTTTGACAGTGTTGATGGTGTTTCTGACAGATAATATTATGATATTTTTATTTATTTATTTTTTTTTTTTTTGCGTTTCTCTTACCGAATGTCATATCCTCTCAGCAGCAATAACCTGTCCATGGGCCTTTTTGATACTGTCAAGTTTAAGTGCCGGTGAAGCAGTGTAGTTCACTCTGCAGTGTCTCGCAGCGATCATTTTCATACCACAGATGCTAAACATTCTTGCAAACGGTCTAAACTGAATTATAAGTGCAGACATTCATATGATGAGTTTAACAGCAAATTAGTCATTCAGAGGACAAATTTTATTTTTGAACATGAAAAATTTACCGAAGTCCAGACCTCGGTGACCTAAAAGCTGGCTACGGGCCTCTTATGGTCACGGTTTCTGTTAATTTGGACTTTGTTTTCCTTCTGCACCATTTCCCTTGTTTTGTTGATTGTATTATTCTGTTCAGGTGTGCCTAGTTAATTATCCTTGTTTGGTCTGAGTACTTAAGTTCCTGTATGTTCACTTTGGCTGCGTTTACACTTGGCATTAACGTGCGATTGCCGTGATCCGATAAAGCAGATAGGATCATCAGTCAATCAGAACATGGCACGTTTACACTTGGCAACATCAGCTGACTTCTCTGTCTGGATAATGATTGGATCTGTCTTTCCTGTGCAATATTTAAATACTGCAGAGAATGGCCCCGGTGCAAATCGACCTAAAGTGGTGGGTTTTCTTTTGAAAACTATTTTCAGTCGCGGGAAATTCAGTCAGAGCAGGACAAGCTGATCGGATAACATTCTGATCAGAAGCGCGTTTACACTTGTCTTTTCAGTGTGCATGTGGACAACATCTGGATTCAGGTCGCATGTTAATGCCAAGTTTAAACGCAGCCTTTGAGTTTGTCTGGTGTTATGTCTACATGTCTTAAATGTTGCTGTGCTACATTGTGTTTGGATTTACTCTTGTTGGATTGAAGAGTTATGATATATAACCTTTCATCTTCGTTGTGCGCTCTTTAACACAACGTAGATTACAGATTTACTGTGTAGCTAGAGTCTGAGTGAGAAGCATTTAGGTTCAAACTTGTGAAGAACAGTTTGTAAAGTCTTGGAATGTGTATTTAAATATTTATCTGTGACATTTGAATTGCTGCTTGTGCAAAACCTGGGTCAGGATGATTTAGGACACATTTCTGTAACTTATTTGAACATTTATAGGGAGGACATTTTACAATAAATATGCTAAATATTTGCCCTATATTAATCTGCTAATAATTTGCCCTATATTAATCTGCTAATTTCCAATCTGCTAAATATTTGCCCTATATTAGCCTATATTCATTATATATTTATTTAACCTGTTTTTATTTTATTATTATTTAACCTGTTAGTGATGTCTTAATTAGTGTACGTTTTAACTCTGTCATAAAAACAAAGAAACATTTCTATAATTAGTTTACATTTTGTAAAAACTGCCTATGTGCAATTTACATCTTTGCAATTTTACTTTTTTTTTTTTTTTTTTTGAGTGTTGATGATTGTATCTAAAATAAACAGAAATTGAATTTAATAGCTTGGGCTCTGTTTTTAATTGTAGCCTTTAATATTTTTATAATGTTCATGTAATAGGGCTCTCTTATTTTATAGCATTAGCTGAGATAGAATTTTTTTTTGTCCTAACCATAATTGCCTAATGGTTAGAGAGTTGGACTCGTAACCCAAGGGTCACGGGTTCGAGTCTCAGGTCCGGCAGGAATTGTAGGTGGGGGGAGTGAATGTACAGCTCCATCCTCAATACCATGACTGAGGTGCCCTTGAGCAAGGCACCGAACCCCCAACTGCTCCCTGGGCGCTGCAGCATAAATGTGTTCACTGCTGTGTGTGTGCACTTTGGATGGGATAAATGCAGAGCACTAATTCCGAGTATGGGTTATCATACTTGGCCAAATGTCACATCACTTTCACATATGTGGACCGGAGCAAGTTGTTGGATCTGGGCCGGAATTAAAATAAATGTGGCCCAGATTTGGGCAAGTTCTGCTTTATTTGGTTTATTCATGGCTCACATCGGGCCTTCCTTTGGCTTGCTTATGGCCCAAATCTGGCAAACAGGAGCCAGATGAAAGTGTCAGGTCTGTGTGACACTTTATAAAGTTAATCAAGTGGGAAGTTGCAGTTTAGGGTCAGCAATATCTTTATCTTATCTTATTTGCAAAGATTTTAAAGAATTTCAGTTTATTTTATTTTTATTTTTCAGTTTTATTTGTTTTTACAGCAATATCTGTGTCATTTTAGAGCCAAGTCTATGCATTGGAAATCACAGGTGTAGTCAATTTTGTTGCAGTGGTCAGGTTTTCTAACCTGTGTGCCACTGATTAAACGCGTATTCAATTTTGTTGCACTACTCTTCCTGTCAAGTTAGAAATGATTCAATAATTGATAAAATTTTAAATCATTTGACATTTTAATGATGTTGCACAGGGTTGCACATGAAGATACAAATAATTGTTTCCTTTTCCTATGACTAGCAATGGAGAAAGGTCAGAAAAAGATAACTAGACTCTGCCAATCTGCTGATAACAACAATCAAAAAGTGTCAAGAGAAAACAGAAGCAGCAAAACCATGAGAAAAGACCACAGCAATGGAAAGGGCTTAAATGTTGCACATAATACAAAGAACAACTGGAGCAAAGAAATAGAAGATGGAAGCAATGAAAACCTACCCATGTTTAAACTCCAGCTGGATGAAACACGGCAGAACAGTGATGGATTCTGCAGAAGAAGCACATTTGGAAAAAACACCACAAAACCGAACAAGACCATTATGATGATTGGAGCCACAGGTGCAGGAAAAACCACTCTAATTAACAGCATGATCAACTACATTCTGGGAGTGAAATGGGAAGACGACTTCCGGTTTGTGCTGATAGATGAAGGGAAGCAGAAATCCCAGGCTGAAAATCAGATCACAGCATATCAGATCAATCACATGGATGGTTTCAAGGTTGAATATTCTCTGACCATTGTGGACACACCAGGCTTCGGGGATACCAGAGGAATTTCACATGACCAGAAAATCACAAAACAGATTCAGGATTTCTTTTCTGCCCGTGAAGGGATCGACTGCATTGATGCCGTGTGTTTTGTAGTACAGGCTTCACTTGCCCGTCTGACACACACACAGAAATACATCTTTGACTCCATTCTTTCCATATTTGGGAAGGATATCGCTGAAAACATCCTTATGATGGTCACTTTTGCAGACGGGAAAAAACCTCTTGTTCTTGAGGCCATTAAAGTCTCTGAGGTGCCCTGTTCTACCAACGAGTCTGAAGAACCACTTCACTTCAAATTCAACAACTCTGCTGTGTTTGCTAAGAATAATAAAACTAAAGAGGATGAGGAGTCTGATTGTGAAAACTTTGATCAAATGTTCTGGAAGTTAGGATTTTCTAGCATGAAGAAATTCTTCACATCTCTTAACAAGATGAAAACCAAGAGCTTGTCTCTGACACAGGAGGTCCTAAAAGAGCGGCAACAGCTAGAAGTGCTTGTGCAAGACCTCCAGCCCCAAATCAATGCTGGGCTGATAAAACTGGATGAAATCAAGAAGACAAGAGCTGCTCTGGAGCTGCACAAGGCTGAAATGGATGCCAACAAGGATTTTGAATACGAATTAGAAGTAACTGTCCCAAAACAGATCAAAAACAAAACAGGCTACTTCTTAATGAACTGCCAGATTTGTCACTTCACATGTCATGATACATGCACTATTACAAATGACAGTGATAAATATAAGTGCTCTGTCTTTAAAGACGGAAAGTGTACGGTCTGTCCAGGAAAGTGTCCTTGGAATGTGCACTTTAATCAGAAATACAGATGGACTTATGTCACAGAAAAGAGAAAGGAAACCTATCAGGATTTAAAGAAGCGATTTGAGGCTGCACATGGACAGGTCAGGTCAAAAGAAAAGATCTTTGAAGAGCTTGAAAAGGAGCTTATGATTGTCCGGGATATTGTGACCCGTCTAATTGAACAATCTCAAAAGTCCTTGGACCGGCTGCAGGAAATTGCTCTCAAGCCCAGTCCTCTGTCCACCCCTGACTACATTGATCTGATGATTGAGTCTGAGAAACAAGAGGCCAAGCCTGGATTTCAAGATCGCATTCAGTCTTTACTGGACATCAGGAAGAAGGCAGAGATCATCAGTAAGGTTTCTTTCCACAGGAGGCGTGCTTCCAGAGGACTGGAAAGCCTACAAACATGAAACAAGGAAAAATCAAGCAGCTTATGATCCTAGAGTCCTCAGGTGAAGAGGATGAATAATGTTGGGAAAAAAGCATATATGGAACAAATCTGTAATGCATTTAAGTAAAACTTTAACTCTTTATCTACAGTTAGTATAACTATAAACTATAACATTTGGTTTTGTGGTAAGAAGCTCCGCATGCATTTTTATGGTATTTAAAACACTTTCATACATTAGAAATAATTTTTAAAAATTGTCTTCATTCTATCCATGATGTATTATGTAAAAAGAGAAAATCATACATCCAAACATGATATATGTTATATTGAATGAATTGAATGTAGCAGATTTCACCCAGCACCACAAATAGACCACCGACACCAGGCTCTTTGGGGAAGCGAGTCTGCAGTTTATTGACAGACGACAGACAATTAATACACACACCTTCAGACTCGCTGTGATTCAGCTGACTCTCTCCAGTCACAGGCTGCTCTGCATTCTACACAATAAAGTTTTGTATTACAATGAACATTGTCTTTCTGTGTCTTACTTATGGAAATTGACATTCACACAAAACAAATTAAATGATAAAATAAACTTAATCAACAGTACATTCATTTACTTCGATATCATGGCCAATATATCTCAATTTGTTAGATCGCATAGTGGTTTATTTTCTTATTTTGTCACACATACCTGCAGTTCATTGACAGACGACAGACAATTAATACAATTAATTAATACGCCTTCAGACTAGCTGTGATTCAGCTGAAGGATGCAAAAAAAAAAAAATGCATTAGTACCGTTCTCCTTAACAGCAACTGCATTCTGACATTAACCCTTGTGCACTGTTCGTTTGGGAATTACACTCATACTGTTTGGGGTCTCCAGAGACCCCAGGCAACAAAATGTAATTTTGTAACAAAATTTTATATATTTATATAATTAATTTTTTTTTTTTTTTTTTACAAATGTATTATTAGTCAGTTTATTAATGTTTTTACTCCACATTTGTGCAGTTTTTGGAGGATTGATGATATTTTTTTTAAATTTACACAATTAAAAAAATATTTTTAAATAGGTTTTTATACAAAAACAGCTTTTTATGTAAAATTCACTTTATAAAAAGACACATTTCTAACTTTCATTCATGGGAATAACATGGATAATTTGACATGGTTTAGTGTAAGATTTTTGCCAATCTTTTGGAAAATGCAGTTTTAAAATAAAAAAAAATCATCACTTTAACCAGTAGATGCATTAGAGCTCTACTATTTGCTATTTGACTAACTGAAAGACATATTTTCACAAGTTTTTCCAGTTGGATTCATATCTAAATATTATAAAATCACAATTATAACAAAAAAAAAAAAAAAGTTTTTTTTTGGTCAAAGTTTAACATGTTTTGTAGTTTTTCAATAATGTTACATTATGTTTAGAATCAAATCTGAACAAGATGTGAAGAGAAGTGTTGGAGTCTTTAGAGTTTATCATTTATTTTACACATCTGGTTTTCACATAATTCTACAAATTTAATCTACACTTCAGTTACTAAATAAACAACGAAAATTAACAGAAATGAACAATTATATTACATATCGAGTAAAAATACATGCAGCATTAACAAATGCAATAACAAATGAGCAAATAAAGCACTAACAAAGTAAAAATTTAGAAAAATCGAACACCTATAGAACAATAATTGGTCTCATCTCTTACAATCTTGTTTATTAGTCAGTACACTGCAGGCAGGAGGCATAGTAGACGGCATGACTTTTGCAGATGGTGTGGTTTTCCGATCCTGTACACGGGAACAGAGGCAGCATCTCATCCTCTTCCTGGGGTTTTCTTCTGTGTGTGATGAGGAAGCTTCATTTTCCACCTCTAGAGGTCTTTTCACTTTCTTCAGGAGACCGAGAGAGGCTGGGGTGCGTGCAAGTTGCTGTCGATTCTCCAGAAGGGGAGCCACCAGACTTCTTCCAAGCTCCTCCAGAAATAGCCTTTTCTTGAAGGCTTTCCCTGAGTTCCAGTCTGGACAGACCTCAGACCAAAACACGTAAGAATTCAGTGCAGAGACATCAAGCATGTTCAAAAACAGCATCATCGGCCAACGAGCTGTCTTTCGTTTGCAGGTGTAATTGGCTACCATCTGCAATATTACAAACACAGACACACACACACTTAGTTCATCTGCTGCTGTTTGCTTGCAAAATAAATTACACTTACTTTATAACTACTATTCAAATTTCAATAAAAATAGAAAATAGAACAGCCTTGCCTGTGTATACTTGCATTTGCCAGGCGTAGCTTGTTTTCGCGTCGCATGCAGCCCAAATTTTGATGCCATATTGCTTACTGGGTAGGTATTGCTTGAATGGACCGCGACCTCTGTACCTCTGGGCCAGGATTATACATCATCGGCAGACGTTCAACCCATTTGTCCCACACAAGCCGGATTGCTGCCAATTTGTTGTTCGCACTTCGAGCAGCTCTGGTCTGCTTATCATCAAACCTGTCCAAAGACATGACTGCATGAAACTGTTTCGCCATGATGTTGCAACAGAATGAACTCTGTGCTGCATGCAAGTCACAGTTATACCTGAGCTGCAGTCACATGACTTTGTTTCCATAACAAATGTGCAGAACCAGACAAAATACTCTGATAGCAGAAAAGGTCATCTGCCCCAAACTCTTTGATCTCAGTATTTGAACTGTGTGTCTGTGCTGAATGATATTGTCTCATCATTTCATCTCTCTCTCTCTCTCTCTCTCTCTGTGTGTGTGTATTGTGCATTGTTGATGTGTCAGTGTCACCAATTTATTTTTGTGGTGGTTCTGCATTTTGGAATTTTTTTTTTTTTTTTTTTTTTGACAAATTATAAGAGAACAGTTTTTATAGAAGTCTTATATAAGTATATTTATATAAGTCTTTCGTGAAGTTCATATTGAACATAATATAGAACTTTGCAGTCAAAACTCACAAGTCCAGCAGCTTTAACCCCTGAAGCTGGCAGTTTTCTTTCCGTCCCCATTGTACTTTTTATGGCCTTACATTTGATACAATTAAATTTAAGACTTTAAGGACCAGTGGAAAAAGCATGCTGACATTGAGATAGAAAAAAAATTTAATTGGACAAATGAAATAAAAGAAAATATAATAAACTGCTTTAAATTTTTCCAGATACATTATAGGTATCCTTTAAATGTAGCATTTAAGTAAGAAATGTACTAATCAAATGAAAAAATAATAATAAAATGCAATAAATAAAAATTAATCATATAGATTCTACTGATTCTCATTAGGCTGCTGTAGCTACTAGAACTACAATAATGCACAGATCAGTTGATATGCGATTTCTTTCTCAGATGTATTCTAATATGTTTTTCCCTCAATTTAGACGAGTTGATACGTACCTCTCCCGTCTCACTGCATGCACTTAATTGCTCTAGCGCACGGCGCAACTATGCGTTTAGCTTAGCACCATTCATTCCTTAGGATCCAAACAGAGATGAATTTAGAAGCCACCAAACACTTCCATGTTTTCCCTATTTAAAGACGGTTACATGAGTAGTTACACGAGTAAGTATGGTGACACAAAATAAAACGTGGCGATTTTCTAAGCAGATAAAAAATGATAACTATAATGTATGGCGGAAGAGTACTTCGCAGCACTTCATCATGCGCAGAGGTCGAAGTGCTGCGACGTGCTCACTTGAGTGATGATATTAAAGATAACTTTGGTAGTTACATAGCCCCTAGACCTCAGTTATCATGAAAAAAAGCCAGGAAATTTAAATTTTGACAATATGGGATCTTTAATGAAATAATATGTTTTTCCCACTAATAAAAAGATGTTATCATTAGCTAGCTCCACACTGAGAGAGAGCTGCTTTATAACAGAAAATCAAGCTGTAATTCTAACTGAAATCGACACTGACTGGTTTTTCATCTTTAATACTGTAACGCTGCTTGATTTAAGGCTATCTATCGCATAAAGTACTATATAAATAAACGTGACTGGACTCAGAGAAAATAAAAACAACGACTTTATTCAACAATTCGTCTCTGTGTCAGCGCCATGGTTTGGAACGACATGGGGGTAAGTGATTAATGACAAAATTTTCATTTTGGGGTGGAGTAACCCTTTAAACTCATCGCGGCGTTCAGCGCAGAAACTGCTCTCTCATGCACGCGCCACAAAAAATGTGTTTTAGGGTTTCATGACACTTTAAAACAACAGTCATGAGTTTCTTCAACAATATCATTCATTTCTGTAGAGCTGGACATTTTAATCAGGATCAAATGAGTGAGTTCAGCTTTGAGAATGAAAACTAACCTGTTTGTTCCTCAGTATCTTAATGTTTGACTCTGAATGTTTCTTCAGTCTTCACATCTTTACTCTCCTCTTTAATAAACATCTTTATAACAGTGTGTCACGAGGATCTCAGTCACTTCAGGAGTTTTTCTGTGTGTTTGGACACTTTGTCCTGTTTAAGATGAGAATAATTAACAGAAAGCAGATTCTGGTTTAATGAAAACATTTGCAGTTGGTTTGTAAAAGTTTTCAACATGTTTGTGTTTGTTCTTGTTGTATTTACACTGTTTTAATCAGCAGGAGTCGACAGCGTGCGCTGATTCGAATCACTGAATCATTTTGTGAATCAATTGATTCAGTTGACTCGGAGTTTTCTCCATCACTACTTGTTACTGAATTCGACTGATTCACGAAATCGGGAGCGAAATGAATCGCAGCTTTTCTGTTACTCGTGTGGGAGCGCAACATTTAATAGAAAATATCCTTCATTAATGTCTGCTAGATAGATAAAGACCCAAAGTGATAACTTACATTAGGTAATATTTAATGTCGCAGTTATATACACAATTCTCTAAACGAGTATTGATTTAAACACTTTAAGGGTTGAAAGCACTCACTTTTCTTCAGCCGGAGCGCGGCGCAGCCTTATGACGTCACATCAACAGACCAAAATAGTCTTTTTCTGACCCCTACAGTGGTGTCTTTTTCGCCAAAACCAGGATTCACTTTAGAAAACGCCTCTAGGTTACGTATGTAACCCTAGTTCCTCAAGGGAACGAGACGCTGCGTCGAAACGCTCTGGGGAACGCCTCCAGCGTGATCGTGCTCTGAACACGTGTGAAATCTGTCCAAAGGATGGGCGAGACGTCACGGGCGGGTGACGTCAGAGACCAGGAAGCTATAAAAGCACGTGCGGTGGAACCGGCGTCAGCTTCCAGGAATGAAGCAAACGCTCGCAGGGATGCTGGAAGTATGGCTTCGAGACGCAGCGTCTCGTTCCCTCGAGGAACTAGGGTTACATACGTAACCTAGAGGCGTTCCTCTTCAGGAACTCGAGCTGCGTCGAAACGCTCTGGGGAACGAGGTGCCCACGCCGCCAGACTTCCAAGTCCCTGCCCTGTGTGTATCCCTAGGAGCACAACGAGGGCGAGAGAACGGAAGCGCCTGGAGTGGCCCGCATATCGAGGCCATAGAACCTGACAAAAGTCAGGGGCGTGGACCATCCCGCAGCGTTGCAGATGTCCTGCATCGGAACACCTGCAAGGAAGGCCTTGGAGGCCGCCACACTCCGGGTCGAGTGAGCCTTGACCCCCAGAGGCGAGGGGAGATCAGAGGACTCGTAGGCAAGGCAAATGGCATCCACGATCCACCGACTGAGGGTCTGCTTAGAAGCCGACAGACCCCTCTTGGGGGGACCATAGCATACCAGCAGCTGGTCCGCCCTTCTCCACAGGGCAGTTCTGTGGACATATGTGTCCAGTGCTCGCACCGGACACATACAATTAAGCTTCTGCTGGTCAGGCTCCCTGAAGGGAGGAGGACAAAAGGCCTGGAGTACGACAGGCCGTGGTGTAGAGGAGGGGACCTTAGGGACATACCCCACTCGAGGGTAGAGGAAGGCTTTGGCCAGACCGGGCGCAAAGTCTAGATAAGAAGGGGCCACTGAGAGGGCCTGAAAATCCCCAACTCTCTTTAGAGAAGATATCGCCAGAAGAAAGGTAGTCTTCAAAGTAAGGTGGCGATCAGAAATCTCCTCAATAGGCTCGAATGGGGGCCTGCAGAGAGCCTCTAGCACCACAGCCAAGTCCCATGGAGGGACACGGGATCGTACTGGAGGCCTCAGCCTCAGCGCACCGCGGAGGAAACGTGTAACTAGGGGGTGTCTGCCCACTGGCTGGCCGCCGAGAGGGGCGTGGTAGGCCGATAAAGCCGCCACGTAGACCTTCAAGGTGGAGTGGGTCAACCCTGCGGAGAAACGGGCCTGCAGGATCTCCAGCACTGTACCAATCGGGCAGTTAACTGGGTCGAGCCGGAGGTCTCCGCACCATGAAGTGAAAAGCTTCCACTTCAGGGCGTACAGTTTCCTCGTAGAGGGAGCTCTGGATTGGAGTATGGTTTCAACAACCTCAGTTGAGAGACCGGAAGCTATGAGTTGTGCCCCCTCAACGGCCACACCCACAGCTTCCACAGCTCCGGGCAAGGGTGGACGATAGTGCCCCCTGCCTGTGAGAGGAGATCCCTCCTGACGGGAATCTCCCATGGAGAGCCGTCGAGGAGAGAAATCAGGTCTGAGAACCATACTCGGCCCGGCCAGAACGGTGCTACCAGAAGTAGACTGACCCCATCCCGGCGCACTGTCGCCAGAACTCCCGGGAGCAGAGCGATCGGGGGAAAGGCGTACAGGCGAAGCCTCGGCCAAGCCTGTGCCATGGCATCCAGCCCCAGCGGAGCTGGATGAGTCAGAGAGAACCAGAGGGGACATTGCGATGTCTCCTGAGTCGCAAAGAGGTCCACCTGAGCCTGGCCAAACACTCTCCAGATCTGCTTCACTACCAAGGGGTGAAGCATCCATTCCCCGGGCCTCAGCCCCTGTCTCGACAGGACGTCTGCTCCGACATTGAGATACCCAGGAACGTAGACGGCTCTCAGTGAGAGAAGTCTGTCCTGGGACCACACAAGGATCTGGTGCGCCAGCTTGTACAAGGGGCGCGAACGCAGACCTCCCTGGTGGTTGATGTAAGAGACCACCGCTGTGTTGTCGGTGCGCACCAACACATGACAGTCTCTCAGGTCTGGGAGAAAGTGTTTCAGCGCTCGAAACATGGCCAGCATCTCCAGGCAGTTGATGTGCCACGTGAGATGGCGGCCGCTCCACAGACCGCGGGCAGGGTGGCCATCCATGACGCTAGCGTCATGCAGCGACAAGGAGCTCCCAACACCGGGCCCTGAGACAGGAACCAAGGTTGTCTCCACATGTCTAAGGCACGTAGGCATCGCCGCGTGACCTTGATCATGCGAAGCGGGTTTCCCCTCGGGGAAAACCCCTTGGTCTTGAGCCACCACTGTAGGGGTCTCATGTACAGCAGGCCAAAAGGTATCACGTTGGACGCAGCTGCCATCAGACCCAGTAAGTTCCTGAAACTGCTTGGCAGTGAGTGACCGGCCTTCTCTCACTCTCTTGACCGACGTGAGGATCGACTCGATCCGAGCAGGAGACATACGTGCCTGCATCGTGGTCGAATCCCACACCACGCCCAGATAAGTGGTTCTCTGTAATGGAGAAAGCACACTCTTCTTGGCGTTTAGTCTTAACCCCAGCTCTTTCATGTGGGCGAGAACGACATCTCGATGTCGGATCGCCACCAGCTCCGATTGAGCCAGAATCAACCAATCGTCGATATAGTTCAGTATGTGGAAGCCCTGGAGTCGCAGAGGAGCCAGAGCAGCATCCACACACTTCGTAAAAGTGCGGGGTGAGAGTGCAAGGCCGAAAGGAAGAACCCGGTATTGGTATGCTTTGCCCCTGAAAGCAAACCTCAGAAACTTCCTGTGAGAGGGAAGGATGGAGACATGGAAGTATGCGTCCTTTAGATCGATCGTGACAAATCAGTCCTCGTACCTGATCTGAGACACGACCTGTCTGAGTGTGAGCATCTTGAACTTCAGTCGCATGACTGAGCGGTTCAGAAGACGCAGATCTAAAATGGGACGCAACCCTCCATCCTTTTTTGGAACTACAAAGTACCGGCTGTAGAACCCGGACTCTCATTCGTGAGGAGGGACCACCTCGATGGCCTCCTTCCTCAAGAGAGTGTCTACTTCTTGTTCCATTACCAGAGCCTGCTCGGGACCCACCAGAGTGGGATTCACCCCGTTGAATCGAGGCGGAGGAGAACCGAACTGGATTCTGTAACCTCTCTCTACAGTGTGCAGGACCCACTGAGACACATTTGGCAGTAGTTTCCACGCTGCAAAATAGTCTACTAAGGGAACCAGTCTCTCGAGACTGGCCTCTGGTGTACTCAGAGCTGCTAGCTCGGTGCCCTGAAGCGGAGGACCGGCAGGGGACGACCGAACCAGCTGCTCTAAAGACCCCCGAAGGGGTGGCAAGCTTCTCAGCTCCGCTACGTCTCCGGGTGGAAAAAACTGAGAGAAGCGCTCGCCGGAGACCGCTGCGCCCTGGAACTCTGGCAGGGTTAGCAGACTGATCTCCTGAGGGCACTGAGGAGAGACGGACACCGTGTAATGCGGTGTTAACCCGCTCTTCCCCAGAGGGGCCTACCCTCATAAGCCCTGGGCCACGCCCGTCAGGGCTTCTTGGTCGAGGGCCTCTTAGACTGAAGAACGGTCCTCGCAGATCCGGCTTAGCCTTAGAAGCCCCCGACCCCGAGCGTTTGCCACCTCGGTCCCGACGCGGGGGAGCGCGAGTGGCAACGCTCTCTTTTTGAGCCTCTCTATATGAGGAGCTGGTACGCGGCGAGGGCTGCTCCCGCCCAGCAGCCCCCTGAGCTAGAGATCGGCGAGGGAGGAACCGCTGGAATGCCGCTGCTTGTTTATGGGCCTCCTGGTACCTGTCAACGACGGAATTGACGGCGTCGCCAAACAGGCCAGAAGGCGCAAGCGGGGCATCCATGAGGAAGACCCTATCTTTCTCTTTCATGTCAGATAGGGTCAACCAGAGATGTCTCTCCGCCGCCACCAGCGCTGCCATAGACCTGCCGATGGCACGGGCGGTCTCTTTGGTAGCGCGGAGAGACAAATCAGCGGTTCTACGGAGCTCAGTGATGTCATCAGATCTGAGCTCCTCTTCCTCATCCAGCTCTTTTAGCAGGTCAGCTTAGTACGCCTGTAACACCGCCATGGTGTGCAGACACGCACCAGCCTGACCTGCAGCCGCGTACCCCTTGCCCACCAGCACTGATGTTGTGCGCAACGGCTTGGAGGGCAAGGTCGGAGCCTTTAGAGACGATGCCGCGCCGGGGGACAAATAGCTCGTAAGCGTCTGTTCCACCCGGGGCATCGCTCTATACCCGCGCTCAATCAGTCCCCCCACATTACCGTAGTAAGAAGAAGAGGGGATGAAGAGGCGGGAAGAAAAAGGTCTAGCCCACGATCTCGACACCTCGGTGTGGAGATCGGGGAAGAACAGTAGGCTCCGACGTGGAGGTGGCGGCTTAGTTCGCAGGAAGCGTTCATCTAATTTGCTTCTCTGCGATTCAGCCTTTTTCTCGGCGGGCCAATCGATATTCAACTTGGCCACGGCACGAGTAACCACCTCCACTAGCTCCTCATATTGGGGCGATTGAGGCTGCGAAACCTCATCGACGCTCACCACATCCACCTCCTCGGAGGAAGACAGGTGAAGCGTCGAGCCGCACCGCCGGGGGGAAGAAACCGCCGAGCGGGCTTCCGATCCCAGCGAGCGGCCGCTGGATCTGGCGGGTGAGGAAGAAGATAGGGACTCGCCCGTCTCCATTCCCTCCGCCAGATCCATCTGCGAACCCCACGAGTGCAGCCGCCGCTTAGCCTCGGCGGACGCGGGACCGGCACCGCGGGGAACGCTGGCGAAGGCTCCCTCGCAAAAGAGAGCCTTCCGGGAGCGAAGTGCACGCAGTGAAAGACGCTCGCAGTGTGAGCAGTCGGCTCCCTCGAGAGCCGACTCTGCGTGACTCGCTCCCAAGCAGACCACACACAGGCTGTGTGTGTCCCCAGCAGTGATATAACGATTGCAGGGAGGAACACACAGCCTGTAATGTGATCTGCTCTCACCCAAGTGCTTTGACTTGCCAGCACTTTTCATTATGGAGCTTATTGTGCTTGTAGACTAAGGACAAACAACAGTAAATAAGACTCACAACAGAGATCGACAGACACACACCGAGTAGTGATTGCTGAATGACAAAAGCTGACGCCGGTTCCACCGCACGTGCTTTTATAGCTTCCTGGTCTCTGACGTCACCCACCCGTGACGTCTCGCCCATCCTTTGGACAGATTTCACACGTGTTCAGAGCGCGATCACACTGGAGGCGTTCCCCAGAGCGTTTCGACGCAGCTCGAGTTCCTGAAGAGGAACAAATGTGAATAATAAAGTGTGTGATGAACTGAATGGATCTTTTTATCTAGGCTTTTATCTAAATGTAAGCAACTGTATAGTTGTAAAGTCATGATAAATTACAGAGCGTTGTTAAACTTCTGTATCTTGATATTCAAATTACAGGATTGGAAATAACTTGATGAATATTTCAAAATCATAAAGAATTTGTAGATCAAAATTAATTTTGTGGCTGCAGAGAGATTATCTATTAAATTTAATAACTGAGACTGAATACTAATGGCAGTGTAGGAAGACCAGTATCAGAAATACATTGATTTAATGGTGTATACAAATGAAAAACATTCTGATTTTCTATTGTAATAAATATTTTAGTTACTGAACTTACCTTGTTAATTTAATGTTGTCATCTGACCCACATTTATCTTGGTAAAGACTCAAACAGAGGCATGTGTATGAAGAGATTCAAGTAGACACAGAAGACCAGAATCAGAAATATTTTATTATGTATGAAAAACATTCTGATTTTATACAGAAATGTATTTAAAATATTTATGTTTAATTTAAACAAAAGTCAATGATTATTTCTTGCATCAAACATCTGTAAATGAAAGGTGTGTTCGACTTGAAGCGGCGCTGCGCAGAATAATCAGTGTATGACACCACAGTACTGCGAGAGCGATTCGAAAGCATCAGGATCCGTCTCTCTTATGGCTCTCGCGGTACTTTGATGTCATCTGATCATTCTGCAGCGCTGCTTCGAGTCGAACACACCTTATAGCTGTGTCCCAATGTTAAGTTCGTGGACTCCGGAGTGCACATTTGAAGTGCGATTGCGTCACAGCGGCGCGACGAAGGCTGTCCCAATGTGAAGTGCGTGTACTCCGGAGTCCGCGGGTGCTTCTCAAATGGAAGGCTGCATCCTTCCTAGTTCAGTCCTTCAGAGTCTTGTAGGGTGGAGTCCTCATTTAAATGCTAGAATAAGACGGTCTAGTAAGTGCGCCGCGTGGCTACATCACATATGTTCCTGCCCTCACAGTCATGGCACGAAAATACTAATAAAACTTAGTTTTGGAAAAATACTTTGTATTACAAACCTTTATATTATTTGGCTTTCTATTAATGCAATACAATGAATCACAGCTGTCTAGTTTCCCCGTGGCTTAAGTTATTGCCAGTTTAGCGTTTGAGTAATTTACACCAAAACAAAAAAATAACATCTATGCTTTCATGTCCGAAAACATTCTTTTTGTCTAAAATTTCATAATAAATTCAGACAAGCTCATTAATGACTCGTTTTTTGTCAGTTTCTTTTCATGAAATGGAGTGGGGACAAAGGATTGTGGGTGATTGAAGGTCACGGAGGATACATCCCATGCATCCTTCAAATTCAGCTGAATGCCTTGAGTGACGTTTGATGACGTGGCAGCCGAGATATGCAGCCTTCGTAGGATGCAGGCTTCCGTTTGAGAAGCACCCCGCATTTGAAGTGCGATTGCATCAAAGCGTCATGAGGCAAGCTGTCCCAATTCAGGATGCACCCTCTGAAGACCGTATTCCAAGGCCGATTGCGTCACCGCGGTGCGACGAAGGCTGCCGTACTTCGAAAGTGACTTCAAATGTGCCCTCTATTTCCCAGGAAAATGAAGTGTACATCTGATGGACACTTCGCACCTTACCATATCCCAGAATTCATAGCGCACAGATGACAAAGGTGTTTTTATTCAAAGAACATGGAAGATGAGAGTTCTGTGGGGGAATTCACATTGAAATGTAAGTATTGTGTTTTCATTTACTCAAATACCTAGCAAAAGTGTTAAAAGCCAGGGTTTTTTTTAACACAAAGCCCACAAACAATAAGACAACCAGTATATAAGCCAATAGTATTTTCCTTTGTTGTGTTTTTGTAGTGCTGTCAAGCAAGATATGTCGACACGTTTTAACCAAACTTGAGTATTTTGTATGCATGTCCTGCTGTGTCATATTTTCTAATGTTGCATCAATTTTTACATGTTTAAATATGTTGTACATATTTTCAATATGTAGACTGCACCACTGTCTAAATATTTTTCATAAGTGTTTGCATTTTCTCTTGTTTTAAGACTATTTTGGAGAAAATTATCCTGCTGTGGAAGAACTTAAAAAAATACAAAGCAAGCAAGTTAATAGACACATTTTGCTGAAATTCATGTGCTGTTGTTGTTAACAGGCATGGTTTATTTGCTCTGTCTTAGGATTGCAAGTGTCCTGGGACAGGTGAGGGGGTGAGTGGAAGCTGGTGGAGCTACTCAGGGAGGACATCCAACTCCAGAGAGAGACAGAGGAGAGAAGAGCACAGGAGAGCAGGGAGAGAACGGAGAGACAATAAATTATTTATTAATTTATTAATTATTAAATTATTTATCAAGAAGAGAAAATAGTGGAAAAAAATGGGTACATTAAAATTTTCAATATCTTTTTTGTCACATTGTCAATGAAACAATTGACAATGTGATGTAAGTTAAAAACGAAATGGTAAGTTGTATATGTTATTCATTTTTGTAATGTAATTTATTTGTAAATGAGCCTGAGTACTTTCTGTACATTTTGTATTTTTTGTTATGCATATTCACATGTGTAAATCAAAGGTGTCATGAATCTGGTTCTTGGACTTCCATCCGCTAGCCACCAGAGATCGCTATTTCATTACAATAGATGCATTCAACCTTAAGTGGCGCTGCGCAGAATGGTCTGTGTATTACATCAAAGTACCGTGAGAGCCATTTGAAAGCATCAGGACCCGTCTGCTCTCTTATCGCTCTTGCGGTACTTTGATGTCATACCTTGCGGTACTTTGATGTCATACACTGACCATTCTGTGCAGCGCCGCTTAAAGTCGAATGCGCCTATTGACTCTTGCACGTTACACTGGACTGCATTTCCCATCATCCATTGCACTGATCACACAGCTGTCATCAATCACACGCTCACCTGAGAGCTATTATACACTATTTAAAACACACTCAGATCCTGCTCAAGTCGCTGAGTATTGTTCTGCGTATAGCACTCTCCAAGTGTTAGCTGCACATTTTAGAGTGGCCTTTTATTGTGGCCACCCTAAGGCACACCTGTGCAATAATCATGCTGTCTAATCAGCATCTTGATATGCCACACCTGTGAGGTGGATGGATTATCTCGGCAAAGGAGAAGTGCTCACTAACACAGATTTAGACAGATTTGTGAACAATATTTGAGAGAGATAGGCCTTTTGTGTACATAGAAAAAGTCTTAGATCTTTGAGTTCAGCTCATGAAAAATGGGGGCAAAAACAAAAGTGTTGCATTTATAATTTTGTTCAGTGTATGTTGCTGGTTTGAGTGACGTGTAGGCGCGCACTCATTCATTAAACGAAGGTCAAAAGACACTCGTTTTTTGGTAAAAGACAATCTTGTGTAATATGACGACTGAATGAAATAGGTGTGTATTCCTAATAGATCACTAAACAGCAAAACACGATCTAATCTAAATGATGGCGAGATGCACTCGCTCATTCAATGGCCCAGAGACTAAATTTTAAAATTTTGCGAAATGGAAATACACAGCTTTAATTAATTACACGGACACACTATAAATATAAAAAAAAAACAATAAATACACCAAACTGATGAACTAGAGGGAAACAAAATTCACGCCGAGTCACTCAATAAAATGCAATAGCACTCTGTGAACACACCTGATGATCATTTGATAAAGTTCGTCTGCTTTCTAGACAGATTAGCTCCATAGAGCTTCACTAAAACCCGCCCTTTACACGCCTCTCTGGAACAACGTCACACAATTCGCATCATTTCACCAACAAAGGGAAGTTTTATCAGACTCGCAAAATGAACATAATAAATGTTTGACTATTTCTTAAAGGGTTACTCCACCCCAAAATGAAAATTTTGTCATTAATCGCTTACCCCCATGTCGTTCCAAACCCATAAAAGCTTTGTTCGTCTTCAGAACACAATTTAAGATATTTTGGATGAAAACCAGGTGGCTTGTGATTGTCCCATTGACTACCAAACAATTAACACTGTGAAGGCCCAGAAAAGTATGAAGGACATCAGGGCCGGCGCTAGATATAGGCAGAGCAGGTGATTGCCTAGGGCCTCGGGCTTGGAGGCAGGGCCTCCATAACTGTAACCTAATACATTAATTCACCAATCAAGATGGGCAGCTTAAGACTAGGCTCTTTGTCCATTGGATATAAAATAACTGTCACCCGGTCGGGCCAGTGGTACAAATATTTATTTGCCCTGCCAACATTTTCACTGGCCCTGCCACAAAAAATAAAATAACTGCTGTTATCATTGTTTTTGACCTATGTTATATTGTATTCTAATAAATACGCTTATATGACACCAATATTTTAGATATCAATTAAATTTTACAATTCTCTATTATTAAAATTATGCTAACGTTACATAAAACATTGGCACTAAATAGAAACAGCAGACGGTCTGAGTGAGACGCAGTTCCTCTCTCTGACAGCAGGTGGCGTTCATGCAACAGTGATACAGTGTTTCCTTGGTTACCACTGTAAACACAACAGCACTGCGCATATTAAAGGGATAGTTCACCCAAAAATGAAAATTTGATGTTTATCTGCTTACCCCCAGGGCATCCAAGATGTAGGTGACTTTGTTTCTTCAGTAGAACACAAAGGAAGATTTTTAACTCAAACCACTGTAGTCTGTTAGTCATATAATGGCAGTCAATGGGCACAGAATCTTTGGGAGAAAAAAAAACATGCACAGACAAATCCAAATTAAACCTTGCTGCTTGTGACGATACATTGATGTCCTAAGACATGAAACGATCAGTTTGTGCAAGAAACTGAACAGTATTTATATCATTTTTTACCTCTGATAAACCTCAATGTCCGACTGTCACAACATCCGGCGCGTGATGTGTCAACCTGCTCTGGCACATAGATATATAAACATAGATTCCTCATTAGCGACTGTTTCTATGGGCTGCGATACGTAAGGATCTACGTATATGTCTATGTATATATATATATCTATGTTCCAGAGCTGTTGACGCGTCACGCGCCGGATGTTGTGGATGAGCTCAGGAGAGTTTGACATTGCCTGTATCAGAGGTAAAAAAAAATGATATAAATGCTGTTCAGTTTCTCGCACAAACCGATCGTTTCGTGTCTTAGGACATCAATGTATCGTCACAAGCAGCAAGGTTTAATTTGGACTTGTGTGCATGTTTTTTTCTCTCTCAAAGATTCTGTGCCCATTGACTGCCATTATATGACTAACAGACTACAACGGTTTGAGTTAAAAATCTTCGTTTGTGTTCTACTGAAGAAACAAAGTCACCTACATCACTACATCTTGTAGTCTCTCAGTCTACAGATGCTTATGCATCAAGCGCCGCTATAGCATGTCAAAGCTTTCTCCGGTTTAAATTTGCTGCTACAATACACTTAGGCGGTTTTTTAAATAATATTTTCATGTCGATATAAAGTTGTTGCATATTGTTAAAACTGATCGTGGTGGTGGTATCTTTGTAGGACTGTCGACTCTGTAGAACAGCGGCACGCGAAAGCGAATGTCCGGCGAATAGGCCTTTATCACAGTCCGCGTGTCGTCACATCCGGCTCCGATTAGTAGCGTAAAGGAATTTCCACCTGCTTTATTGTCAATGGACAGACGTCAGTTTTGTGAAGAAAATTAAACAAATTCAGTTTAGTTGAACATGGACACAATAAACATAAATGTTAAAATTGAGTATTTATACCGATTCCATACCATGTATCCTGTCATCCTTCATTTTAATGTGTAACATTAGCCTATCTGAGCGACGCGACTGTCAGCGCTGCCAGTCAGATTAATGAAGAGCACGCAGCTCAAGTTACTGCCAGAGGAATATTCGGACTGATTTAATCTTATTTTTAATATTATTTTGTTTATTTTTTAATTATATTTATTGTGATTAACCTCCCGCTCTTGTTCACGGTAATGATATTCAATCGTTGCACGCAATCACGGAGAATAACTCGATTAAGATGATCAAACTTATTTTTAATTATCGTCTATGGGCTGGAAATATTTCTTTATTTGAACAACTTCAATTTGATGAACTTATAAGTTCAGAGGATTGCATCATAAAATCAGCACGTGAAAAAAATGCGAGCATGTTTAATACAACGTTTGCCCTAAATCTCCTTTTATACAGCCTTTAGTCATAATTAATGTTTTAAGCTTTGGCTAATTCTAATGCTTATTAATGTGATATGTTGTTTGTGTAGTTTTCTCGTGGTTCTGTAATGAAATAAGGTGATCAGACTGTGAAGAATTGTCTATACACATACTTGTGTGATTACAGGTGCTGTGAGAAAAAGTCAGCACCGATACTTGTTACTTATTTCAATGTTTCTGTCTCACTCTTGTCCCAAGGTTATCATACTCAGCTGGATGCGGTCCGTATCCAGACCAGATGATGGACCTGCACCCAGAGATTACCACAACGCAGCCCTGAATGTCAGCGAAGACCACGACAAGTGAACATCACGACTAGACAGACATCAGCACAGATCCTCAGCAAAGACCACGAGAAACAGACAAGTCCTCTGCACAGACCCCTACGGCCAGCAGTGAACGTGTCAGGCCAGGAGCTGCTAGGACCACAGTGCAGTTTTATCATGCTTATAGTCACTGTTAAACCAGTCGTCCACTACTGGCTAAACGGCAGCCCTGCTGGACAGACTACAACTTCTCCTCCGACCAAATGACAGTGTGACGTATCCTGATCTTCCAGCAGCAGGAGCTGGATGAAATATTGTAAATGACATCAGTCCACATAATCTCACAAGTGATGCCGCCTGAAATCATAATCACACCATCTTTGTTCATTTAACCAGAGGAGAGCTGAGCTGACTGCTCCTGGTTTCTCCCAAGGTGTTTTTTTCTTCGTTTCAGTCACCTGCTGGAGTTTGGGTTCCACTGTCACCTCTGGATTACTTAGCTGTGGTTTACAATCGCTATAACATTTTTTCCAATACTTCTAACAATTTTCCTAAACGCACCAACACACCTACAGCACACAATTGACAAAACAGTTAATTTCATGTTCAAAATCACACATTGCAAACTAAACTCTAACACTAATTTTCAAATTACGATAATATACTAACACAATACACTACACCTACCAAAACACTGCAAACATGTCTCAAAATCAAATTATTAATCCAGAACTCTAACACGTTCTCTTCCAACAGGAACATTTAGTCAATCACAGCACAATATCATAAATACACTAACATCAAATGAAATTACAGAAACTGTATTATTTTAGGTGTCAGGTCTGACCTTACAGTATTACAGTGTATTGCATTGATCATAGATTGTGTTTTACACTACTGTTTCTTTTTCTTTTTGGGTTTAGTAAATGCATGTATTTTGTCTTATTGCTGCAGAAATTCAATACAAAATTTGAATGACCCATCTCAGAGTAGCTTTATAGAATGAACGGTTTATGGGAGAAAAAGAGACTGAGACAGAATTGCTGCAGTAAAGGCTTTATTTGCAACAGGACATTAGAAAAACAAGAAAGAAAACAAGGATGCATGAAAACAAAAGATATGCAATATTCTGTCATTTATTATGTGAAAGTACAAAATATACAAACAGAAAAAGCCACAGAAGAATTATAAATAAATGTAATCTAATCTGCCCGGTCTTCTGTGTTTGGCCACATGTTCTCATCCACATCACACCTGATATCTTCTCTGGCAAGGCATCTTGGGAAGATACTTTTGGTATGCCTTATCCACCCCTGCAGTGTTCAGCTGTAATGTCTTGGTATGCAGCATCCATTGCATCCTGGAGGGACATTTGGTCCTGTGGACGATGGTCAAAAACCTTCCATCTCCAGGCTGAGAAAATCTCCTCAATGGGGTTGAGGAAAGAGAAGGAAAGTGGAGTAATGGGCAATGAAAGGAGACATCATTCTCGAATTGGTGTCAAACCAGGCTCTGACTGCACTGGGAATTCATTGTATTGTATAATGACAAAACTTGAACTGAACTGATTTGGATTATGATATCACTGTTTTCTCCAGAGCTGCTTTATTGCCGAATCGACTTTGTTTCATAATGTATTAATTTTGCAACATTTTTACTGATGTTGAATTTTATTAAATCAGCATCAAGCTGACACAAAGTGAATAATGAAACGTTTGTATGCTGTAAAATCCCTTATAGCTGAATTGAGCTAATTCATTCGTAAAGATTAACTCTACCAAGTTATCGAACTGAAATTTCTTTTTAGAGGTAAAGTTTGTGTAAACAAATGTTTTTGTGTAATTTGTGGTTGCATTTTATTTTTTATTTATCTTCATGTAATACCTACTTTTTATAGAGCGTTTCATTGTTATTGGCCAAGAAAAGTTTAGATTTTTTTCAAGTTTTGAACGATTTTCTGGTTTATTAATATTAATAAAGGGAGTCATGGAATATTTAAGCTTTTATATAGCAATCTAGTCTACATATTAGATTACACATCTAGCTCTATTTTAGGTATTTCCATAGCTAGTTTTGGCCAGATTACCCATTTTAAATAAGATATAGACCCAATTAATGAACGGATCCAGTTCGGATCTGGAGATGAACCGCTTTATTAGCGGATACGGATAGGGTCTGGACCGGATCCGTAATCCTGATCTGTTCCGGATCCGCTGCGCTGTGCAAGTGGACTCTGTTATGGACCCGTTTTGCGTGTCACTACTCGATCCGTACCGGAAACACGATTTGTACTGCGCATGCGCGAAATGCTTCCACTTCCTGTCACCGTCAACGTTTTTACAACAGTCTAGCGATATGGATTCTTTTGCGTTTTATATTTTATATTTCTCCTCTTAAAAGGAGAAATTCCTGACAATTCTGCAAATCGTCGGAAGGTACAACGGGCGTCGGCGAATTTCATCATCAAAGGTAACTATTAGTACCGAAACATTAAAAAAAAAAAAATAATAATAATAATAATTGTTTTAAAAATATCATAAAAAATATATATTTTGCAAAAAAATTAATTTAAACTGAATTTTAATCTTAACATTCAATTTCATAAATATGTAATAAATATAAAATTTATATTTAAAACTATTAATATGCTATAAACTCATTGGTCTCCACCACAGCACTCAAATTTAAACTCAAATTTAACCAAGTCAAAAAAAAAAAAAAAAAGTCAAAATGACAGTGATTACATTTGAATTGATCATTTGGTACAATGCACTTATTGTGTACATACATGTTTTTACATTGTACTTATATTTTTAAAAAATACCTATATGTAATTACATCTGTAATTAATTTCTGTAATTACATTTATAATTACACTGTTGACACATCCCTTACACCTTAACCACCCTTAAACCTACCCATACCACTTAACGTGACCCTAACCTTACCCATATCCCACCTCAATAGTAGCAATAGTGTTTTGCAATACAATATGAACACAATAAGTACATTGTACTTATTTTTTGATGTAAGTACATCAGCCACCTAATATAAAGTGTGACCAAAAAAGTTTTTTCAGAAACTTCATTCATTCCCATGTGGGTCAAATTGACCCGCAAGGGAAGGATTTGTAACTTTTTTTTGTTGTTGTTGTTGTTGTTTTTTTGTTGTTGTTGTTGTTGTTGTTGTTTTTAATTACAACCACAGAAACTCTGCTATCCACTAATATTTTTGTGTGCATGTTCCCAATTCAAGTGTGACAAAAGTCATAAAGTCTCATACCATAATGATCAATGCTTGGTTTTAAAAATAAACTAAAATCATTTCTGGCTCGAAATTATCCTAAAAGGATTAGGATATGTATGTATACATGTTTAAACAAGCCAGCAGTTATTTTTAAAGCTAACTGTGGATGCACATTTCCTTTTCCAGTGTTTTCCTCAACAGTCTACAGGAAATTCCTGTGGCATCTACATGCTGATGGTAAGAATGTTTCATTTGTCAAAGCTGTTAAATAATCAAATCAAAGTCTTACAGTGTTATTTTTATTTCACAGTATGCTCTCAGCACCTGCACATCATGTCCATTAACATTCACAGAGGTAAGCTAGATTTTCACAAAGAATAGACCAAACTTCTTTTATGTGGATTTTTTGTTTTTGTTTTTATTTTTGTGTTTTGCACTCTTTTAGGAGGAGGTGCCATTGATTCGCCAGTGGTGGTGCATTCAGCTGATGGAGAGGTTTTGTCTTGAAGGGTATGACAGACTCTACAGTTAAAATTTCAGTATCCTGGCTGTATTAAGTCACTGTTGGCAAAGTGATACTAGAAAGGTGTTATACAAATAGAGTGCATATACATTTACATATTTTACAAAGGCATGGACAGAGATTTGCACACTGGGCAGAAGAAGCATCCCAACTCCTTCAGGGAACCCTTGAGCCTGTCTTTAGGGTGTCAAACTCCACCACCACCAAACAGTCACCCAGCAGAAGAGTTGTGGTTGAAGAGGACACTGATGAGGTAAATGATTTTAGTGGTCATATATCAAGGAGTTGCATGCAAGCTGGATAAATAGTTTAACCCTTAAATGCATGAATGTTTCGTCAATCATTATTACATATTCAGGTCTTTAGTGACCCGGACCTATATATCCAGCACGGATGGATCTCTAATTGCTGCAATAGCAAAAAACTCTCTTGATGTTTTAAGAACAATTACAGAAGAATACAATAAAGCATATTTCGTTACCTTTTGAAATGTATAAGGGTTCAATTTGAGCAGATAATTTTACCATCGCTGTCATCGTCAGAGCGCACTTCCACAGTATATTCAGCATCTGGCTCATATTCACGATCTCAGCTATATTCTCAAAACTGTCATTTTCAATGACTTAAAAATCAATATTTTGATCACTGGCAGCTTATTCACCACATCCACCATCAAATGACAGTGACAATTACATTTCATTGTTTACAGTAATTTCTTTGCAGTAAAGCCATTCAAACCAGTTAAATTTTTGCTGATGATATTCGTTTGTTTTATGCTTGCTGTAATTTATGAGTGACACATCACGTCATCGTGTATCAAACAGTGCCACCTCTAGGAATAAAGATGCATTGCACGTATTTAGTCATCGGATATGTAAATATAGCTGAGCAGGAAAAATACACTTACACATTTACATACCTCCGGTCTCTAGCGACCCTATACACTTTTTACAAAAAATTTATCAGAAAACAGGCATTCTTGTGTATATATATTTTTTCTTGTTATATTGTTTATAATGAATAAATTGAGGAATACTAAAAAAATTGATGTCTAACTTTAAAGAATGAAGGAGGGAGAGGGTAGTGAATGATGTCCTGGGTCGCTAAAGATCTGAGGTATGCATTTTAAGAGATAATTTGTTTGTGCCATTATATAGTTATATTTTATAATACTGTTCTTCACCAGGTGCAACAGCCTACCATTGTGAGAGACCTTCATACAGCTTGGTACTGGGTACACAATCACAGAGACTTATTTCGTGGAGAGGTGACAGAGCCTGCTTTTCTGCAGATGAACAGTGAAGTTCAACAAAATGCACTCAGGAAGGCCCTGGAGAGTGAATTCCCTGAAGCAAAGGATGACTTTTTGTTTATATTTCAGTATCAAGATGACATGGAAACATTTTTGTCATACTGTGTTGATCAACAAGGCCTGAAGGTCAATGCCACGTTCCTCAGTCAGCAATTGTAGTGGATGGAGGGCGGGATGGAAGGAGGGAAGGAATGAATAAATAATTTGAAAAAATATATATATTTTTTGTGTTTCTTAGATGCAGACATTCAAATAAATCATATCTTTAGAAAATTAAAAAATGTAATGTAAAACACTCACTTATATACACCTGTATTACCCAAATAGAGTCTAGCAAATGTAAACTATTTAATTAGATTTGCACAAATTAAATCAATCGATTAATCAATATAATATAATTGATATTTTATCAAAAAAAGTGTTTATATCAGGAGAATCACTAAACGACTATTTCCGGTACGGATCGGGTAGTGTCAACAACACCTGAAAACGTTACATTTTTATTAGTAATAGTATTATGATAACAGTTTTATTAAAACTACCCAAAATTGCCGTAAATTGTTTCGTCATACTTCAGACAGGAAGTAGACGCTTTTCGGTGCATGCGCAGTACAAATTGTGTTTCTGGTACGGATCGAGTAGTGACATTGCGGATCCGTTCCGGATCTTGTGGTACCTCCGGGACGGACCCCTTTGCTATCTGTAGATAGCCTATGGAACCCACAGCAATTAATTAATTTTTTTTTTAAATTCGATAATCACAAGTGAGATTTCAATTATATTTTGACCACATAATAAAGATATGTCCCCAGTTTACATTTTAGAAAGTCCTTTGCTTCAAATGTGTTTGTAACAGAGCTTCGCGCTGGACCGGGTCACGTGACTTCACCGCCGCGGGGGCGCACGTGTTCTATTCATGACGTCACAGACACTGAATATGCAAATAAGTTCAGTTCAGTCTCGCGATCCCTGAGTGAGCAGCGACCGACGCGATTACAAACACAGTCTACAGATACACAACACACTTCAATAACTGTCTGGTTCAGCTCAGCTACCAAATCTGACCTCAGAAGACTACAGAGGGTAGTCCGGACTGCTGAGCGAATCATTGGTACAACCCTCCCCACTCTCCAAGAACTGTACTCATCCAGAGTGAGCAAAAGGGCTGGCAAAATCACTCTGGACCCCTCACATCCAGCACACTCCCTCTTTGAACTGTTACCGTCTGGTCGACGCTACAGAGCTCTGAGCACCAGAACGACCAGACACAGAAACAGTTTCTTCCCTCAGGCAATCCATCTCATGAACACTTGACATTAAAAGTGGAACACACAACACTATTATAAATTATTTATTCAACACACATACTTATTTTTTTTTCATTTCAGATTTGCACATATTAGACCTGTACACCATAATTGTCTATATATTGTGTTTTTGCTATTTGTACATTGCCTATTTGTAAATTATTTTTTTATTATCTGTGCCCTGTCCTGTTGCTGTCTTTCTGTTGCACTGTAGAGCTTCTGTCACAAAAAAAAAATTCCTCGTATGTGTAAGCATACCTGGCCAATAAAGCTCATTCTGATTCTGATTCTGAAAGACAACATCATGGATGCAAACTCACCAGTGGAGACTCGACCGTCGAGTGGCGCTGTTTTTAGCGAGAGAAGACCTGAACAACAGAACAACCCAACAGGTAACTGACATCAAAACTGACATATATACAGAAATAATGGTAAGAGACGATTACTGTGTGACTTCTGTGACTGTAGCACAGCATCAGCAGCCTCTTCCAGAAACATCAACTTCAGTGCAAAACCTGGATCTAAAATTTTGATATCAAAAACAACGATAACACAACTTTTTTTTTTTGTGGCAGAGCAAGTAAAATGTTTAACCGGTGGCATTAGTAGCAACTGATTCCCTCGTATCTTTAGTTGTTTGATTAACATTAATGACAGAGAGCAGCAGGTAATATATTAACATCTAAATCACAGATCTAATATACGTCAGGTTTTTCTACAACTGTTTGCATTCACTTAAGACATACCCAAATATGTTTGTGAAAACTAGCAAAGACAGTTGTGAAGCAATATTGTGAAGTAATTTAGTGTTGCATGCTGTCTGAGAGAGGCGGCTTTCTGTGTGGGCGCTTTGGGTGTGTCAGTCAGCACCAGTAACGAATTGAGAGATTTTTTTTTGTGGCTTATTGCGCTTAAAAACTAGTTTTAACATCAAGCACGTCCTGCATTTTCTCATTCATGCATGTTCTTTTCGTAAAAAACAAAATGTGCCCAAAAATCTAGCTTTAAAGAAGTTAGGTAAATTATCTGGAAACATCAGACGCAATTAAGTGCTTTTCAAAGGCAGACACAACTAGTGGTCGACCGATATATCGCCAAGGCCGATATATTGGCCGATATTTGTCATTTTTCAAATATCAGCATCGGCCGATAAGTTTTTCTGTTTGGCCGATGTGTTCGTGCCGGGACTTTTATTTTGACAGTGCTGAGAACACACAGCGCTCTCATTCTCCTGTCGTCGTTAACAGTTTTGTCTAATACGGATAGAAGTATGTCTAACAATCAGATAGAACGGTTAAACAAAGGAATTAATGTATACAAAAAGTATTATAACGATTGCTTTTATATTATTAGTAATATTAGCGTGCGGAAGGCTGTAAAACGCCACTTCCAAAGCCTCAAAACCAAAGTGTGTCCTGGTGTACCTGAAGGGGAGCCATCGCAGTTGAATCCACAAACATCCAGAGCAGAACCAAAAGCAGACACAGATCCGTTCGATTACCCACTTTGTTGTGAGTCTCCAGTTATTATTGCTCTGATTCAAGTCAATTCTATCCTGTTGTTTCTGGTTTTAGTTTTAATCTCTACTCCAACTGGTTCCTCACCTGATCTGCGCAGGTCTCATGCTCTATTGTTGTTTGTGTTTTTTAGCGTACGCAATGCGTTGTCATAGAGTGAGACAGGAACTTGTATCGCGATACTTCTACTCTCCGTATGCAGCGAGACTGCAACATGGAGCAGAATACGTTTGCTCTCTTTATGAAGTGGGAGAAAAACTGAGATTGGGAGGCCATTTAGTACTCTTTGTCCATGAAGGAATAAGAAGATCGGATGGCCAACAAGTATGTTGCTCTTTCTGCATAACCCAACTTTTTGCCTTGTTTTCTTTTGTGAAATTTTAATCCTGACACCAGATTATCGATGATCATGAACATAAACAAAAAGTGACTTACTTACGTTTGCAAATATTTTCTTCATTTTTAGGTGCTCATCAAATTTGTCAAGAGGCTCTTTACAGCTGAAATGGCATTGATATCGGTAAGTTAACAAGACTTTATTCTTCATGAAATTCTCTTTTTAAGAATTGTTTTATTAAATTCTGTATGTAGATATATGATATATGACTGAATTAGACAATCAAGGCCTAGAATCATCAGTAATATCAGTGTTGGGGAGTAGCTAGCTTTAAGTAGCGATGCTACGAACAGAACTACTTTTTTTTTTTTTAGTGACGTAAAAGTAGCTCAGCTACTTTTAAGGCGAGACACCCCAGGTGAATAGGGTAAAAAAAAAAAAAAAAAACTAATAGATATCACCATACTTACACACAGTGCTGGGCGGTATGACCAAAAATTTATATCACGGTATTTTTCAGAATGATACCGGTTAAATGATGGTATTTTTACATGCATGACCAGGTGTTAACCGCATTTTTTATCGAATGAGAGAGGAAATACTGCAATAGATTGACTTAGAATGCCTTATTTTACTGTTTTGATGAGTGGATATTGTAGAAAAATTCCACACTAAATAGTGACTAAACACGACCCATTAATACATGTTAACCAGGAGTTACTCTCATTCTACTTCTTAAATCATGATTTATAATCGTGATATCTTCTGATAAAATCAACATGCATCTACACTAGAGCGGCTGTGCGGTGGTTTTGGCTGTATTACTTTTTTATTTCATTCAGCGCACTGCCTGCTGAGTAACAAAGTAAGTGCATATTAACTGACAATCTTTGTTCAAATTTATAATTCCAGTCAGTCAGTTAGCGACAGGTGTTTGGAAATACTGTTTTGTATTTATTAGGGGTGTAACGGTTCACAAAATTCACGGTTCGGTTATAAACCGAACAAAAATAAACACCGCCCAGCACTACTTGTACATTTGATTGATTACATTAATAATCCTGAACATGTTTTCTGAAATGCTATGGTGAAATATTCAAATGAGGTGTTATCTAATTAAATAAATCTAGAACAAAAATCTCAACATTGGATGAAGCCAGGTTCAAAATTTTTGTTTGATTTTGTAGACATATTAGACACAAATGTTTTTACATCTCTTTTTATCACTCCATAAAAAAGCCATAAAACGGCGTAAACAAATCACGCCAGAAAACAGCCTTTTTTTTTTTTTTTAATAAATAAAATGTTGCATAAGACCAGGCAAATTATATTTGATCAAACCCCTCTGTAAAAGCCTTCAGAATATAGATAGTAATAAAACCGTAAAGTTTGGTGTCTGTAAGTGTTACTGAAGTGGAGATTTTTGGCTCAGTGCAGGAGAAAAATCTCATTTTGAGAAAACAGCCTTTGGAGATATGTAATGTAATAGAAATTTACAGACAGAAATAGATAAAGTGCTATAAAAGAAACATTTAAAGGTGTATTTTAAATGTTTTCTTTCCATTAGTCTGAAAAGATACTTGATAAGCCAAAAATCTCAAAATTGACAGGTGCATGAAAAAGCAGTGTTTTTGTCAGCAGTGTCTCACCTTAAAACAGTGAAGCTTTTCCAGCAGCTAACTACTTTTTCCAGCAAGTAGCGATGTAGCGTGACCAAAAGCTACATTCCATTTGCGTTCTGAAGCGTCTTGAGCCTGTAATGCATTGAAGCAGCACAGGGTCTTCTTCTGACTAGATCACAAACTAAATTTGTTCATTTCTGCCATCTGTTGTGATATCACGCATCTCGCTGCTTTACAGTCTGTCCACTGACAAGAGATCGATGATTTTGCAAAGGACATACAGGAGTGAATATTTCACATGAATCAAGTGTAATTTATGCAAAACAAAGATTAAAATGTGGTCGAAGACTTGAATCACATCCATTTAGCCTTTTTAAGCTGATTAATTTTCCTGCTTTATTGCACTCTGTATTAAATGTGACCCTGGAGCACAAAATCAGTCTTAAGTCGCTGGGGTATATTTGTAGCAATAGCCAACAATACATTGTATGGGTCAAAATGATCAATTTTCCTTTTATGTTAAAAATCATTAAGATATTAAGTAAAGATCATGTTCCATGAATATATTTTGTAAATTTCCTACCGTAAATATGTCAACTTAATTTTTGATTAGTAATTTGCATTGCTAAGAACTTCATTTGGACAACTTTAAAGGAAATTTTCTCAATATTTTGATTTTTTTTTTGCACCCTCAGATTCCAGATTTTCAAATAGTTGTATCTCAGCCAAATATTGTCCGATCCTAACAAACCATACATCAATGGAAAGCTTATTTATTCAGATGATGTATAAATCTCAATTTAAAAAAATTGACCCTTATGACTGGTTTTGTGGTCCAGGGTCACAAATGTCTATTTTACAATGATGAACCATCATAATATAATCTGTCCCCCCACTGTTTTGTAATGAACACTAATAAAATCGCAATAGTAGTGCGCAAAGGATGGTTGCGGCGGGATTCCACGCAAAGCGCAGTGTTCACGTCGTGCGCTGCTGATGATTGACGTCTCAGAGCGGCTCCAGTCAGTAAATACCGCATGTGCTGCTTATTTTACGACTCCTCTGTATCCAGTTTAAGTTGCATACAATTTGTTCTTGCATTGACCGTTATATGTTTGTAGCAATTTTGCACTTTGACAGTTAGTTTGAGAAAATATAACTATTTATTTTATTATTGTGTATGGGATAGTTTACAAATTCAAATTGAGACACTTTTTGTCATTGAAATGACTTGAAAAAAGGGTCCCAATCAACCTGAATCATGATTACATTTCAATATGTTGTTTTAAACCCCAAGTATCTTACTTATAACTTCATTATATTTTACTTATAACTTTATTATAATTCTTTATTAACAATTATTCAGTTATTTGTAATGTTAATTGTAAAAAATATTGTAAAAAAATAATAACAGTAATAAAAATTGAAAGTAGTTTCAATGTAGCTAGCTACTTTTTGATAGTAACTTGTGTAGCTAGCTACTTTTTCAGAAAGGTAGCTTGAATGTAGCTTAAACGCTTTAATTCACGAGTAGCTTGTAGCTGGTCAAGCTACAGTTTCAGAGTAGCTTTCCCAACACTGATAATAAAGTACATGTAAAGTTCCTCTCTTTAGTTAGGAGATTTGAAATTAGTTGGGAGTCAGCTAATCTTTTGTCAATCTCTTTTCTTTAGGATGAGTTATTCTAACCCTGGTGTCACGAGGCAATTATAATGTTGGCGCTGCAAAGGCCTCCGTCCTGTGAACATGTCATACGATTATATGACTGGTTTATCATGGAGGAACTAGACATCTTGGTCATGGAAAATCCCCGTCCGTGTGTGACTCTGTCTGAGTTCATCAGACAAAACAGATGTCACCTGAATGAAGAAACAGCCAGACGCATCCTGCAGCAGCTCACAGTCGCACTGAAACATTGTTTGGATCATGGCGTTGGTCCTGTCACAGATTTGAGAAGAATTGTCATCAACACAGACACCCTGCAGCTAAAGATTATAGACTTTAGCCACAAAAACTTCTTCCAGAATGCACGTGAGTTGGCCTTTTGAACACCGTTCACTAATGACTAACAGTTTACAATTCACTGATGATATTTTACCAAACACTGGAAATATATTGTTTACAGAATATGACTCAAGCTGCAGAGCGAGATTAGTAATAACAGCAGTTGAAGGATTATACAAAGTGCTGGAAGAGCTCATCGATGGATTTCCACCTTGGAAAAAAGCATTCCTGTCCAGAGGTGAGACCAATAACAAGAACAAACTAGAAATAACATCATTATTGCATGAAAAACATATAAAGCTCTGACACAAGTGACAGTAAATGATTAGTGTCAAGTGTAAAACATTGACAAATGACACTGAATGTTTAGCAGTGATTAAATGTTCATGGGCATCCAGAGAAAGTCACAGTAACAGCAACAAAAGCATTGTGTTTCATGATCACATTACCTTACATCAAAATGTGTTAATGAGTGTCAGTAAGGACAAATAATAAAGAAGCTTATTTTCATGCTCTCATTGCTTGCAGGTAGATGTTCCCCTGTTGGGCAGCAGCTCTGAGCCACGCTTCACTCCTTTAACCCGGGATCATCTCCCTTCCAGCCCTGCAGCTAAGCCTCGGGTTAGATGTTAGTACTTCTCCGCTCTTTTCATTCAGAGCCAGAAGCTGCTCTGTTCAGCCTCTTCAGCAGCTCCTTCAGTTGTGGGCTTAGAACGGTTCCTTTATTTCAGTGATTCACAAGTTAATGTGAAGAGATTCACAAACACAGCTCTGCCAGGCTTTCATTTGCCAATCGCTTCTTGTGCATTTGTGCATCGCAGCACGCATTTGTGGATTTCTAAACATTTCTGATTCTGAATTAAACTGTACAGAAATTGAAATCTACACGCTAATACACACTATACTCATAGTGACGCAATGCTGATGTTGTTAATTTGAGAATAAAGTATAACAATAATAATAATTTGCACGGTTCAGTGTTTTCCCTACCATTACCAACGGCACCCTCCGCCCCCCTTGAAGGTCAAGTTAATTTTATTTAATTTTATTTTCTCTATAGCGCCAGACCACAAAAGAAGTCATTCGATGTTACCTTCCCTATAGAACAGGTCTATACCTTGTTCTTTTATTAAACAAACTAAATAGCATTATGTTATCTTATTTACACGACGGCATGTCATTTCTGTCTCTACGTTACATGGTCGCGCTCTCTGTATCGCGCACAGCGGAGTTCCGCCCCGGTTCGCGCACGTACACACAAGTAAGCACACTCCCACTCCTATTTGTAAATACTAAGCCACAAAACGATTATTTAAATATGACTTCTGCGTGTCTCTGTGTGAATGTATGGCGCAGACGTGCGGGTTTGTTCACTACTCATACAGAAGCCCGCGTGACGCTTGCGGTGATATTAACGTCTGCCGCCTCACTAAATGAGGACATAAATACATGAACAACATCTCCAGACTTCATGAGCATTTGACCGTTTCATTTGAGAAAAACTATCCTCATATCATATACACACAGAAATGTAAAGGTATTCAAGTTCAAGTTCAAGTTCAAGTCGAGCTATTGTCATTCTGCTACATGTGTGGACATATAGTGGAACGAATAGGACCACGAATAGGTCGTGTCTCGCAGGACCACGGTGCTACATACTAGTTAAACATAAGATAAACATACAACAATGCAAGTATATTAAAAACAATAGAGCTATACAACAGTTAACTATCTGACTATACATATACTAAAAATACTATAACTGCTATTCCTAGTTGTCCACACATACACAAACTGAGACTGTACAAGAACTTTACATAAATACTGTACATGAAATTGTGCGAAAGAGATATATGTACATGAAACTGTGCAGAAAAATATATATTTTGTACATTAAATTATTGTGCAGAAGAGAGATTTTGTGGGAGACAGTGCATAGTGCAAAAAGATTTTGTAGTGCAATGCTCAAGTAAACGTGTATTATTTTGTAGTGCAATGTTCAAGTAGACATATATTTTCTTAAGAGTCTTTGTGGCAGGGAGTGTTTGTAGAAAGTGTCTAGTGTGCATATAGTGGGATGAGTGCGTTACTACAGGTGGTTTGTATAGCCCACTCACCTGTGTGTAGCACATTCAGAATTGCACTTAGTAAAATTGTCAACAGTTTTTAATGAGTTGGGGGGTGGGAGGGCTGAGGTGTTCATGGTTTCAGAGGGGGACAGGGGGATTGGAGTTAAGAGCTCTCACAGCCTGGGGAAAAAAGCTGTTGAGCAATCTGACAGAGCGAGCTCTGATGCTCCGGTACCTTCTACCTGATGGCAGGAGCTTGAAGAGGTTGTGAGAGGGGTGGGTGGGGTCCTTCACGATGCTGGTGGCCTTGTTGGAGCATCGTGAAAGGAAAATGTCCAGGATGGAGGGGAGAGGGGCACCGATGATCTTTGCGGCAGTGTTCACTGTCCGTTGTAGGGTCTTGCGGTCAGCAGCACTGCAGTTCCCATACCAGACAGTGATGCAGGTAGTCAGCACACTCTCAATGGTGCCCCTGTAAAAAGTGGTGAGGATGGGTGGAGGGAGACTTGCCCTTTTCAGCCGGCGGAGAAAGTGGAGGCGCTGTTGTCCCTTCTTGTTGAGTGACGTGACGTTGGTGGTCCAGGTGAGATCCTCTGTGATGTGCACTCCCAGGAACTCTCTCCACGGTTGAGCCGTCGATGGTCAGTGGGGAGTGGTCAACAGAGTTTCTCCTGAAGTCCATCACAACCTCTTTCGTCTTACCCACATTGAGGGACAGGTTGTTAGCACCACACCATTCAGCCAGCTGTGCCACTTCCTCTCTGTAGTGCGTTTCATCGTTGTTGCTGATGAGGCCTACCACAGTTGTGTCATCAGCAAACTTGATGATGTGGTTGGAGCTGGACTTCAGCAGTCGTGGGTCAGCAGCGTGAAGAGCAGCGGGCTGAGCACACAGCCTTGTGGGGCACCTGTGCTCAGTGTGGTAGTGCTGGAGGTGTTGCGGCCGACACGGACTGACTGAGGTCTTGCAGTTAAAAAGTCCAGGATCCAATTACAGACGGAGGTGTTAAGGCCCAGCAGGTTTAGTTTGTGGATGAGCTGTTGTGGGATTATTGTTTTGAATGCTGAGCTGAAGTCAATGAACAGCATTCTAACATAAGAGTCTTTCTGTTCCAGATGGGTAAGAGCTAGGTGGAGAGTGGTGGATATTGCATCGTCCGTGGAACGGTTTGGACGGTATGCAAACTGGAGTGGGTCCAGCGTGTTTGGGAGACTGGACTTGATGTGCTGCATGACTAACCTCTCAAAGCACTTCATCATGATTGGGGTCACTGCTATGGGACGATAGTCATTCAGACAGGACGCAGGTGACTTCTTTGGTACTGGAATTATGGAGGTGGATTTGAGACACGTGGGGACGACTGCCTGGCTCAGCGAGATGTTGAAGATGTCTGTTAGGACATCCATCAGCTGTGCAGCACAGTCTTTCAGTACACGTCCAGGTATGTTGTCAGGGCCTGCAGCCTTTCGTGGGTTAATCCTGGATAGGGTACAGAGTACCTGGTCGTTTGGAGATGTGAGTAGTTTCTGTGCAGGTGTGTCGTTCTGTATCTCAAATCGTGAGTAGAAGTGGTTGAGTGCCTCTGGTAGGGATGTGTCATCGTCACTGGCCTGTGGCAGGGGCTTGTAGTCAGTGATGGTCTGAATGGCTTGCCACAAGGTCCGAGTGTCTCTGCTGTCTGTGAAGTGATTGTTGATTTTTTTAGCATACTGATGTTTTGCCTTCTTGATGCCATGAGACAGATTGGTTCTTGCTGTTTTGAGGGCTGCTTTATCTCCTGATCTGAAAGCTTCATCTCTGGTCTTTAGCAGCCCACGAACCTCTGCTGTCATCCATGGCTTCTGGTTGGCACGTGTGGTGATGGTTTTGGTGACTGTCACATCATCTATGCACTTTTTGATGTAAGCAGTCACAGTTTCGGTGTACTCCTGCAGGTCTGTGTGGTTGTTGTAGGTGGCCGCCTCTTTAAACATGTTCCAGTCTGTGTCCTGGAAGCAGTCCTGCAGTGCTGAGGTGGCATTGTCTGGCCATACTGTGATCTGCTTTTGAACCGGTTTGGTGAGTTTTAGAAGTGGTCTGTATGCTGGGATTAGCATAACAGAGATGTGGTCCGAGTACCCGAGGTGGGGGCGGGGTTCGGCTTTGTATGCGTTCTTAACTGTTGTGTAAACAAAGTCCAGTGTGTTGTTACCCCTTGTTGCAAAGTTCACATGTTGGTAGAACTTTGGCAAAACTGTCTTTAGGTTTGCGTGGTTGAAGTCACCGGCTATGATGAAAAAGCCATCGGGGTTATTTGTTTGTTGTTCGCTGATGGCGCTGTACAGCTCGCGAAGCGCGTCCTTTGCGTTTGCACACGGAGGAATGTAAACCGTGACAATAACAATGGCCGTGAACTCCCGCGGCAGATAGAACGGTCGACACTTCACAAACATAAACTCCACCAGTGATGAACAGTGTTTTGTCACTACCGCAGCATTGTTACACCATTCTTTGTTGATATACACACACAAGCCTTCCTGCTTTCCTGTAGCTCAAATTGTAGAGCATGGCGCTAGCAATGCCAAGGTCATGGGTTCGATTCCCAGGGAAAGCAAGAGCTGATAAAATGTAGAAACTGTAACTTGAATGCAATGTAAGTCGCTTTGGATAAAAGCGTCTGCTAAATGCATAAATGTTAAATGTAAATGACAAGCCACCCCCGCGAGTCTTACCAGACAGTGATGAATTTCTGTCCGCTCGGTAGCAGGTTAGGCCGTGCAGCTGAATGGCGGAGTCCGGGATGTTGTCGTTTAGCCATGTTTCAGTGAAAACAAACACACAACAATCCCTTGTCTCATGCTGTGTAGACCGACTGAGTTGAATTAAATCCAGTTTGTTTTCCAGAGAGCGAACGTTTGAGAGCATGAGTGTTGGAAGAGCCGGTCTTGTGGGGTTAGCCCTCAGCCTAGCTCGTATACCTCCGCGCTTACCGCGCTTCCGTCCTCTCTCACACCGCTTGCGATGCCGCCTTGTGCGGGTAGCGTCAGTAGGCGAGGCCGCGGTCTCGAGGTCCGGCTCCAGCAGTAAATAAAGGCCTCGTAGCTTCTCAGTAGCCGCCGGCGAGAGTTTGTGTTTGTATGTCTTGTCGATATCCAAAAGGCTTTGGCGATCGTATATGTATCTCGGAGTGATCTCCCGATGAATTAACGGTAAATCGACACTATTTGGAGACGAACAGACGACATTAAAAGACATAAAAGCACAGTCTTTGGGACCTGGAGCGGCCGCTGCGTCTGATCGCGCCGCCATCTTGGTTTTATTTTATTCACGGCAACCCGTCAAAATAAAAGTTCGGTTTCGCTTGAAGACATTGGGCAGAAATATATTACTATTGTTCAGTAGGACGTACATAATAGGCTACTACTACTAAAACTATTAAAACCTTATCTTTAAGGAATAATCATACAATGTCTTCAATGTTATTATCAATATTAAATCCCCTTTATTTTCCAAAAAATAAGATTTGTTTAATTTTTATTCATTAAAATATAAAGGAATGTTTTTATGCCGGAAAAAAAACAGAACACAGTAAGCAGAAACAGAACACAGTTTTGTAAGTAGCGCAGGCACGAGCTTCAGACGTAGAACAGGTGATCCGTTTAGTCCAGTGTAGACCGTTTCATTGATTATAATGCGTTCTGTTTGATTCTGTCAGCTGTAGAGAGGCTGTTGTCGCTCAGGATCTGTGAATGATTGTAATTTATAGATAATCCTGAGTTTATCCCGATTCACTGATCCCAATGGAAATATAAAGAAGCCACATAAGAAGTTTAACCACACAAACAGCACTTAAGCTCAATTTGAGGCAAGAGCTTGTCAAATGTTGTGAATGAATCTGAATCAAAATTAATCTGTTCCCATCGTGACTGCAAAACAAAATGTGATTGGCTGTAGTGAGACCATGCTACGATTGGTCAATGCAATGTTTCTGCTATCTGATTGGCTTGAGTAGACGGTGGGTGGAGTCCATCTCAAGGTTATTACAGTTTTGCATTTTTAAATTTATTTTTATTTTAATATTACTTTTACACTTGCTATAAATGTCAGTTCTGTTTCTAATAGTTTTATCAATGATTTTGTTAGTTGTTGCTGAATTTTTCTGTTTTTCTACACATTTCTATTTAGTGATTAAAGTTTAAAAGAATGAACAGAACACTTCCAGAGTGCAGAACAACGTTAGACATTTTAATGTAAGCTTCATGACGCAAATGTATCGACATAAACTTAAAGCATGTTGAGATTTATTAGATTGGGAATAGTAAAAGTAAAAGATGGGAGAAAAGTTTTAGTCCTTAAAGGGGTCATATGATGCGATTTCAAGTTTTCCCTTCTCTTTGGAGTGTTACAAGCTGTTTGTGCATAGATGAGATCTCTGAAGTTGCAAAGACTAAAGTCTCAAACCCAAAGAGATATTCTTTATAAAAGTTAAGACTCGACCACGCCCCCCTAAAACAGCTCATTTAAACACTAGTTTAAACATTAGTTTTGCGTAATGCTGCCCAAGTGTTCACGTAAAGAAAGAAGGCGTGGTTTCAGTAACCGCTGTAGTGTTGATGCAGCCATGTCAGGGAGACGCTGTGTGTTTCTGTGCAAAAGCACTTTATTTGGCCTTCTGAAAGTAGATGCAATTAGGAATCATTAAGATTATTTACAACAGAACAGCACAACCCAAATGTTCTAATTTGTGCAACGCATTTTATGGACGACAGTTTCTTGAACCTAGGAGAGTAGAAGGCTGGCTGTGCACGAAGGCTATTTCAAAAAAAAAAAAAAAAAAGGGTAAATTCCGACTTTGCTCTGACAATCTGGCACTTCTGAATCAGCGACTGTCAGTATGTTTTGTTATTAGTTTAAGTATTTGCTATTGACTGTTCAAATGCAGAGTTTTGCACGTAACGCGTCGTGTGTGTGTGTGTGAGGGGAACAGGGTCACATCACAGTGGAGTTGTACAGTCCGTCAGAAATCGTCTTAACCGCAGCTTGTGTTTCAGAGGCAGTAAGTTAAATAATTATGACAAATGCAAATGACAACAGAGACATGAATGAAGTCTTGGGTTCTGTAACTAATGACCTGATGTTCAGTCTGTCAGCAACTGAGAAAATTCAAACATAAAGATGAAATTCACACACGGATGGCTAAAGTTCTCAGTTGAAAAAAACCTTTTCAAGTATCAATAAAATGGCCTGTTTCTAAAAGATGCTTCTCTCATAGCTGTGCTCATGTTCTGCTTCTCTGTCGTCTCTAAAAAATACAGCATTTAAACATTTTAAAATTATTCTTTATTTAAATAATATCTAAATAATAAATAAGTTTAGCACAAGTACTGCTGTGCAGCCATTTTCAAATAAAGAAAACACTGAATTTATTATTATTAAAAAAGAAATCTCTTGAATGAATGACTCAATGACAAATACATTTTTAATAATCACTTGTCGCCACCTACTGGTGTAATGATGTAATTGATACAATCTTTATTTGAAGTGTCAAGTTACTTTCAAAAGGTGGATAAAAAACTTTTATCCAGTACTTCTGTGATAATGTGAATTATCATAAGACCGGAATAATGCTACAGTGTGGTCGAAAAGGCTGTTTCATACTTATATATTAGACAGCAACTTGCCTTTCAAAAATCATATTTCATAATCAAGAACTCTAGACTGGTTTGCTGTTGTCCTGCTTCATCGATAACCCAGCTACGGTGAGTCCAAAATACAGCTGCTAGAGAAAATATGATCAAATAACACCAATTCTATCATCTATCATCAAGCAATTCACTGAATCATTTTGTGAAGCTATTGGTTCAGTTGATTTAAATTTTCAAAACAATTAATTTCTCCATCACTAGGAAAAGCTGGTTTTCTAATAATGCCATTTTGAAGTGATTGAGTGAGTCAAGTCGTAATGTGATTGGTTTATGAGGCACGGCTGATCCAATCTGACAATCACTCCTTATATAAGAAGATCTGGAGGAGTTTCAGCTGGAAAATGTGTGAAAACCCACAGAGAATCTGCTGCTTTGTGAAGAAACGATTCATGCTTTAGAGTTTAGAATTTAGACTGATCTCTGAGTCTTGAGTTTGAGAATCACTTTTCCTCAGACTTCAGGAAGCTCCCATCAAGAAGATTGAGTCCATCATTTCTGCTTATGTTGGAACAAACAAGTGAAGGATCTCAGAAACTCTGTCCTATGTTCCTGTGACTCAGTGGTAGAGCATTGCATTGCGTTAGCAGCGCAAAAGGTCGTGGGTTCAATTCCCAAGGAACACACATACTGATAAAAAAAAATGTATAGCCTGAATGCATTGTAAGTCGCTTTGGATAAAAGCGTCTGCTAAATGCGTAAATGTAAATAATCGTCAAAGTTATCTGAGCGTTTTGGGTCTCCTGTCAATCACTTCAGGTGAGCTTTTATTTTATTATTATATTGACATTCAGCCTGTTTGTATGAAATATTGAAATCTGCATATCATGACATCATGTAACTGATTTCTGCAGCTGATGCAAGATGTTGAGCTTTGATCTTGTTGATGTTCTTCTCTGGGTTCTGCAGGCCAAGGGTTCGTTGCTCTAAACAAACACACAGCAGCCCTGATTTACTGCAGAGAGTCTTACAAACCATGGAGTCTTTCATCACCAGAAAGCAGATGAAGCTTCATTAGATCTGGAGGATCTGCTGGGACATGTCTGTCTCCTTCATCTTTCATGTTAGATCGAGGTGATGGTCTTCTCTTCTTCTGCTCTTCCTCTTCTAGAATAACAGCCACAGCTGCTTTTGCTGCCTCCTGTTTATTCGATGAGCTCATGGGGTGAAGGAGTGGCCCATCTGCAGCTGCTAAATAAACCTGAGACAGAAGCCTCTTTTACACCGTAATACCAGTAAATTGCCGTAAAATTACCAGAACTGTTCACATAGGCAACGGCATTCCGTCTTTTTTCCCGGTGTTGTGTTTGTAAACATGGAGGGGTAAACGCGATCAGTGTTTTTGTTGATGTTTTCATTTTTGTTCCAAATGTTCACATTCATGCTGCTTCTTTTGGCCCAGAGACATGACTTCACGACTTCAAACACAGCATGGAGTAAATGCATCATCTGCATCAGAATGTTATGATTGGCCCAGAGTAGATGTCTTACGTCACCACGTTCTGAACTCGTACGTGCTCATACCGGTAATTTTCTTTCTGCGTTCACACACGGCAGAATATGCTCAATGCTGATTTTCTCCCCATGAGTCTTTGCATATCGCTGGAGGTCAGAGAGTGAACATCTTATCTTATCGCTGGAGGTCAGAGAGTGAACGTCTATCGTATCGCTGGAGGTCAGAAAGTGAACGTCTATCGTATCACTGGAGGTCAGAAAGTGAATGTATATCATACTCCTGGAGGTCAGAGAGTGAATGTATATCATACTCCTGGAGGTCAGAGAGTGAACGTCTATCGTATCACTGGAGGTCAGAAAGTGAATGTATATCATACTCCTGGAGGTCAGAGAGTGAATGTATATCATACTCCTGGAGGTCAGAGAGTGAACGTCTATCGTATTGCTGGAGGTCAGAGAGTGAATGTATATCATACTCCTGGAGGTAAGAGACTTACGTTTTAGACACCATATTGGCTGTTTTTGCTCTATTTCTACAACAAAAATAATTCCAAACAGCCACAGCACTGTTTTTTGCGTCTCTGAGCAACATGCGGTGTTTCGTTCCTGAATGAATCAACCGTTTAAATGATTTGCTTCAGTCGTAATGACTCTCTTATTAACGCTGACTTACTGCCACCTATTGGCCGTTTTAATTTCACATTTAAAGTATCTTCATTTTTAAAATAATTTCAAACATCAGTTTTCAGTGTTTTATGTTTCAAATATCAAAACATCATTTATGCATTTGTAACTGTGCAGGTTAGCATTCTATGTCCCTCTGAGCTGCGTTAAACAGTGTGTAAATACATCTAAATGCCACTTCAGATGCATTGCAAAGATACATTTTGTTGATACTGATTTAATTTGCTTGGTAATTTTAATAATGGTAAGACAGAACCGAGTATTGCAACTGTGCCTCACTTCAAAGTGAAACAGTCTGTAATGGTCATCTGCCATGCCAGATGGATGGTGAAGGTGGGAATTATAAGTGAGATTGTCTAAACTTTGAATGTAGTAAAGTGTTTGCTCAAGTAGACTTTGTTGCTTGTGGAAACCTCACAAGCCTGAAAGGTGCTTAAAACTTAAAATCGTATATGCATTCTTGAAAACTGTTCACCAAAGACGACATTTCAGTCCGGCAGAATTTTCTGCACTTCACCACCAAGGTCAAAATGAGCATTGTGAATGTAAAAGCTTCACATTACATTTATAACAATCATTGTTAATGTTTCAATTGTGTTTCAGGGCTGTTTGTGAAGACAGATAATCAAAAGATGTTGTGACAACCTGGACAGAATTCAGCTCCAGATCCACCCTCCACACCAGACTTCTCACTCACAAGGACTGCTGTCTACTAGCATATTATGGGTTCTCTTCAGAGTTAGGTGCATGCAGATGTTACTTGATTTTAGATATAATGAAAACTGTTTTTTTATATATATATATATATAATATATATATATATATATATATATATACACACATATATATGAAGAGTTCATTTGCAAAAACCGATAACTCCATGGTTTTTTTTTTTTTTTTTTCCAGAAATCAAGTTTGTTTGTTTTTTTTTTATTGCACATTCCAAGTAACATCAATCAAACTGCAGTTGGGTTGTTTTGATTAAGTAATAATAACTTAAACAAATACTGGTAATTTACAAAATTAAAGTAAATTGAAAGTATGTTTTTTTTATATATTAAAAGTTTGTTTTATAGCAAAAGCAGATTACTCCAGCTTCGTTTTTTGGCAAAAGCAGATAACTCCACATTTCATGTTTTAGAGTTTAAAAAAAACACTCATTTAATCTTTGTAATCTCCTCCGATGATGTAGAAGTCTGACAAACGTTGTTGTTGTTGTGATCATAAACTGTATGGATGTGATTACACACAGGTTCATCAAGTTCATCAAAATGATCCATCCTCGATCACTTTTAGTCAGCTTTGACGAAACTCCTCTCAGCTAGCGCATCTTTTCAAAGTGAAAGTAGCCTTGTCACCTGACCTGAATACAGCGCGCTGATTCGCTAAAATGGACTTATCGACTTCTGTTCAAAAACAACAAGGGTGCTTTGTCGGCTTTTGCAGTAAAACATGAACTTGCAATACCTTGAAAGTTTTTGAAAGTGGCGTTTATCGGTTTTTGCAAATGAATTCTTCATACATATATAATTTTTATTTATTTATTTTTTTCCCAAAGCACCTAGAAGCCATTTCACACTTGCCATACTCCAACAGAGTGAACGCACTGACCAGACAAAACAAAATTGTGGCAGTGTGAAATGACCATAATGCTGTATGTTAGGTGTGAGATTCATTAAACTTTGTTTGCTATAATACATCTATTCAGACGTGCATCAGTGTGAATCATAATTCCCCCCACATTTGCTGTATATCCATAAAGTGATATCGTTGTCATAGTATTCTTTCAGTGGTTAACTCATTAAGACAGTCTCTTGCTCCCACCTACTGGCATAACAATGTAACCTGCAATGTTTTTGTTTGTTTTTTTGAAAAAAGAAGAAAACGTTTTTTTTGCATATGATTTCCAATTAATTATTGGAAGTGGGTTGGTTAAGGGCCTGAATAGCTGATGTATTACAATGCTTGATTCGGGTTAAACAGGGGAGCATGTGATTAGTTGAGAAATTGTGCATAGTTAATGATTGCTCTTAAATATTTAAATACAGTGTGTTGAATGCCTACTAAGACTTGCATATTTGTGCATAATGTTTTGACCCTGGATGCTTACAGAAGAATAATCTTTCATTTATGTAGAAACATCATAAGCATTCATAATTTTGTTGGTTCATGCTGAACTGGTGTTGATAAATGTACTCTTTATATTAATAAGTCAATTTATACTGTCACTGTTTTTAAGTTACATTGTCTGGAGAGTTTTACAGTTTTTCAGTGTCCAAATGTTGTTTGTATTCTATTTATTGTGAAGAGGCAAATTATAATCTTGATAATAATAACATTTACATGTGTGGAGATTTAATTTATTTACATAAAGTTTGAGTAAACGGGAATATATTCTATGAAACATGTTTAAGTTTATTTAATTTAATATTTTAATGTTTTAAAATATATTTGCATTTATAGAAATCTAATATATTTACATGTACAGAAATGTAATTTGTTAAATATTAGAAATTAATATATGGACATGTATTGCAAATTAATATATTTACATATTCTGATATCTAAATGTATTTACATATAAAGGAAATAAATATATGTAAATTTCTCTGATAAAAATACATTTACATATATTTAATATATGTGAAAAATATTAAAAAGCGGCCAAAATCAAATATTTAAATATATTTTTAATATATATTTCAAAGTATATTTATGTTACGGGGCTGATGAGACGTGAGACGTGCGGATCCATATGCAAGCTTTTATTTAAAGACATGGTTATAAATACAGGCAGGGTCGAAACAATGGCAAACAGGTATGGCAGGGACAAGACAAAGAGTAATCCTAGGGCAAGCGTGGGTCTTCGATCGGCGAACAATATCCAACAGGGCAAGGCAGAGAGATAATCCAAGTACACGAGCAGTAGTCCAATGGAGGTGCAAAACTGAGTCCGAACGGCAAGGCAAGGGTTAATCCAGGAAACACAGGCTAGAATCAAAACACGGCAAAACAGGCAAGGCAAGACTAAGACAACTAAGAGGGTTTTGTAGGGTAGCTATCACTAGGATATTCGCTATACAATACTCGGCAGTGAGGGAGAGGAAGTCCAAGGCTTATAAAGAGTGTCTGATGGAATTCAGCTGTGCATGTGTGATCAGTGCATTCAGCTGTGTATGTGCAATCAGTGCAATGGATGATGGGAATTGTAGTTTGAGGTGATGTGCAACAGTAGTGTCGTGCATAGTCTATGTGGTGAGCGAGTGACCTCTGGTGGTGGGTAAACGGAAGTTCATAGGCCGGATTCGTGACAATTTACATATATTGTATAAAATATATTTTTTTATGTACAGAAATGTAACATTAACAAATATTAGAAATTAATATATGGACATATATTGCAAATTAATGTATTTACATAGTCTGATATATAAATGTATTTACATATATTGTATAAAATATATGTTCTTCTATTTGAATTTAAGATATTTAAATATATCAAAATCTATTTATTAAAAATATATTTCAATAAATTTCAATGTCTATGTGACTTCTGTATGGGTGTATATACCCTGCCTTAAAGGGGTCATCGGATGCCCATTTTCCACAAGCTGATATGATTCTTTAGGGTCTTAATGAAAAGTCTATAACAATTTCTCAATGGTAGTGTAAAAAACACCTCCTTTACCCTGTCAAAATCAGCTCTGTTTTCATCAAGCCATTCTAGTCCATGTTTCTTTAAATGCTAATGAGCTCTGCTGACTCCGCCCCTCTCTTCCTCAAGTGACGAGCAGACCATAGATAATATATTAATATATTACTCATTTGCATCAATCGGAGTGAGAGATGTTGAGACAGATGAAAAGCGTTTGGTTAATAGTGAATATTGACCTATTGTGCGTACCGTTGTTGCTCCCGCTATTAGCAGGGGATAATCGCTGCATTTGGGGAAAAAAAATAAATAAATAAATAAAAAGAAGACATAATTATGTGTTGTGCCAAGAAGGTTTTCTGTTAGTTCACACAGGCACGAACTGATTGGCAGCTGCCTTTAGCGGAGCCTTCACCGATTACCTCCAGTGATCAAAGCATTCGGCACGGTCGTTTGTGATTGACGTCAGTTCCCAATACAAACACGCCCCCTAGTATAGTCTCGCCGCCTCACTTTGATTGACAGCTTTCGGTGTAGACATCGGAAATTCAAATGCAAAAGGAATTGCGATTTCATTTGAGTTTTGGCAGGTTACATGCATGACGCAGAGAGAGTGAAAAGGAAAATGTGGTAATTAATATTGCTATTTAAATATGGCAGGCTCATACGTCGTAAGACATGGGAAATACAGTTGCAAATAGACTTTGGTTTTTCATTTGAAATGTGGCAGTCACTGTGCGTTCGCAAAATGAAAATGCAAACGATAATGCAAGATTTGCAATTACATTTGGATTATGTCACAATTTATGCGCCCACATGTGGAAAACGCAACTGAAAATACAATTTGCAATTCCTTTTGAAAATAGTCCGGAATATTCTTCCATAGATATGTGCAGATTCCACTGATCTATAATAGAGAACTGGATTGCTCATTACGTCATGAAAGTGAAGCCGCAGCGCCGCCATATTGGTATTTCCTAGTGTGCGTGAACGTTCTATTGAATTAATAGGAAATTGTATAATTTTAACGAGAAAACATTGCCTAACGAGACACCATTTTTAAATCTGATGCCTCTCTCCACGGAAATAGGATGTCGCTGGTCTTGGTTAACAGCAGGTCGCAGTAATGCATTATTTTAGTTTGTGCTCCGCCCTTTAAATGAAGAAAGAAGAAGGATCTCGACAGTACGGAATGTCCTTCGATTAAGCTGCGCCGTGCAGCACTAACAAGAGAGTTAATATTTTCAGACACTTCGATTGCCAACTTGATTGTTCTTCTAGTGTTCATGCCGAATAGATTTGTGGAACTTGTGAAGTATGAGTACAACTTTTTTTTCACCTTGTATAGTTATTTGTCAGGGTTATCTGGTATAGAGGTCACACCTCTGGGGAGTCAAAGAGCCAATGGGCTCCCTTCTCTTTGGAGGGAAGCTTTTACGACTCTTTGTCTCTGAGCATAGCAATTTGCATGGGGTTACTATTAAAGAACTATGAAAGATTCTTAGAACACTAATATGTTGCATAGGTATCAACATGTAATATACACTGTCATTTAGATCATCTGAAGACGAATTGATAGAGATCAAACATGATATAAGTGAGGTAACATTAACTAGTGATCTATCATAAACATGCATAAAACAGGATACAGTACAAAAAGACAATATACACGAACATTAACAAAATACACAATGACCTGAGGATATGTGTGTTCATTCAAAGAAAGGTTTTTCAATGAATTAATTAGAGAAGAGTCCATTTTTATGTGCATTACATGTCTCTTTCCTAAGGGAAAGTGAGTCTGCCCGCATTCCTTTGACCAATAAACTAGTGTTATCAGATAGGTCGCCATGGCACCGGGGGGCCTGGAGTCATCACAGAGATACCGGCACTCAGAATTTGTGTTGGGTGAGGGGTCTGTGCTTAGTTGTTAATCTAATAACAAATTTGATTTGTTAAATCTGATGAACAAATGTGTGTCTGATTGGTCCAAATGCTACAGTCTGATGGGCTGACAAGTCCAGCTCGGGACTTCATGTCAATGAGGGTGTGTCCAAGCTCATCTTGTGAAGAACTCTCAACACTGAGTGCTGGCAAACAGGTACCACAGTGAATTTTCTTCATAGCTGTTCTAACTACAAAGCCAGCTATGTAACCAACCACTGCTTCCTTGAACATGGACAGACTGGGAAGGCTTGGGATGTATGTTTCAGTGTTCTCTTCTGTTTCAGGATGTGTCGCTTTGCCGAAATGGCAACATATCAGAAGGTGTTGCCTCTAGTACCACTGTGCTGTCCAGCGGGGAGCAGTTTCCACTGGTTTTGATGGCATGTCTCGCTACCATTCTTTTGAATGCGGACTTAAACTGCCTTGCTGTGGGATTGTTGTTACGTCCATTAGCTGAGCGAATGGCAGCAAAAAACAGGTGGTCTTGGCTAAATTTGTAGGTCAGCAAGTACTGTAACTGTGATGTTGGTGGTCCCACATATGTGTCATATAATTGTTTGAAACTTTTTATTGCCACCAGGAAGCCGAGGAAGGCAGTTTTCTTGCCTGTTGCCACAAGGGGTCGTCCATTAATACCTGGCTCCTTCAATCCAATGATGTAATTGTATGCTTCCAATAAGGCCATGTTGGTTCTCTCATTATCTTGCCCGAATGGACTTTTATATCCCCTGGCAATAGGATTTCTGGAGTTCATCATATCAAAAAGCCGGTCAAAAATCTCCAGGAATTGAGGGGCGCTGTCGCGCGTTGAGAATGTAAGACGTGTTTTCGATCGCTCCCAGAGAAGGTAGCAGATTTACTCATATATTGAAAAAGCACAAGCACTTTTTTGTTGTTGTTCCATGACTTAAAACTAGCCTCCTAAATATGGGGACTACTCTTGCATTTATCATAAGCTGTAAACATGACGTCGTCTCGGTCCAAAACCGACGGTAAAGGAGGTTGCAGTAAAGCCCCGCTCCCCTCAGGCAATGCTAACGAGTCCTTGGTGAGTGTGTGCCCCGCAGATAATTCACCCAAGAATGTCACTTGTCTTCAGACATTGTTGGACTCTGTCAAGAATGAGATTTGTCAGAAAATTGACTCATCATCTACTGACTTGCGCTCGGTGATCCCTACAGTGCGAACGGACATTAAAGGTTGGTTGGAACCTTTGCAACAGATGGTCGAAGCCAACACTGGTACCATAAAAGAACTGGAGCAAGCTTCGTCAGATCATAGTGACCGTATAACGGAACTTAAAAATTTGATAACGTTGCTCAGTGACCGAGTAACACATCTGGATGCCAAGTGCGAGGATTTAGAGGGCCGTTCCAGGAGAAATAATCTTCGTCTGGTGGGTCTTCCCGAGGGCAGCGAGGGTGCGCGTCCTACTGATTATGTGGCCCAACTTTTGCAGGAGATTTTGCGGCTTCAGGATAAACCCTTATTGGATCGGGCACGTCGTACACTTCGCGAAAAACTGAAAAAAGGAGAACCTCCTCGCCCTCTTGTCATTAGAGTGCATTACTTTCATGTGCGTTCTGAGATTCTTAAAAAGGCTGTGGAACTCTCCCCCTTTACTTACAACAGAAAGAGGCTGTCCATTTTCGCTGATTATACTACAGCTGTGGCTAAGAAGCGGGCCTCATTCAGAAATGTTAAACGTGTTCTCCATTCATGTCCTGGAGTCAAGTTTGGCTTGCTCTTTCCTGCGGTGCTGTGGATCATGCTGCCTGATGGAGTATCACATAAGTTTAGGGAATCATCTGCCGCGCTGGACTTCGTTCGCAAAAACGTGAAGCCTACTGCTTCAGGTAACGATACATAGTTTACAAATGGGGCAAATACCGGCCTGAATAACACGGACGGACATTATAATGTTTATTTATGATACTGGCCTCCCATTATTGAGGGCTCGTGACTGCAATATGCGTCCTCAGGGGCTACAGCTTAATTGAGCATTATGGCCCCTCTACTGTTGTCCTATTGAACTATTCTATGTTTATGAATGGGACTTAATACAATTTCATAATTGCTGTTTTGCTTGTTGATTTCTTTATACTTTAAAGACTGTTACTTTTTCCGAAGCAACATGACGTGAGTTTTGTCAGTTAGCATCAGTGTTGCCACAGTGTGTTTATATAAAGTTATTGTTAAGGAAAGGGTTACCTCTGTGTCTTGTTTGGGGAGATGCTGTTTTTCTTTTTCTTTTTTTGTGTGCCAGCCATCTACAGTGTTTTGCTAAATGTTTCCATTATTATTTGTACACTTGATCTAATACTTTCACTTTAAACATGTCACAGTCTAAGAAAAGCTGTCAACCAGTAGGTAACAACATAAGGTTTGTTAGTTGGAACTGCAAGGGGGTAAATGAACCAGTCAAACGTAGTAAGGTGTTACATCACCTTCATCACTTAGGGGCACATATTGTTTATCTCCAAGAGACTCATCTTAAAACTAAAGACCATCAGTTATTAAAAAGAAGATGTGTTGGTCAAGTTTACCATCCATATTTCAGGGCAAAGCAAGAGGGACAGCAATCCTTATACACAAATCAGTGCCCTTTGTATGTTCAGATGTTAAATCAGACACAGAGATGAAACAGATCACATTTATTTGGATGAATTATAGCATTTATTCCAATAAATTAATCGATCGAGAGAGAGAGAGAGAGAGAAAGAAAGAGAGAGATGACAGCCCAGATAGCACACATACGTCGTGGAGACGTATGCTAAAGAGGATATCATCTGGTAAACATTGCATTCTTTTTTTATAGTTGTATTTTGATCGTCTGTAGATTGGCTGTTTGAGCTGTTAAATGAGACGTCTTCCCTACCTCTAAATGACGTCTATATGACGTATCTTTATCACCCAAATATGCCGTTATGTGCGTCAGGACAGGAAACTGCAGACAAACTGCCATACTTGATTAATTTAAAGGGAAATATGTGAAAAAATACAGATTATTTAAAATCCATATTCTGTGACATTTGCTTTTCTTTCTACAAGAAAGTATAGCATGTTTAAAAGCAAACACTACATTGTTTTTTAGATACTTTGCATCAATGGATCCATGTTCCTTGTCCCATTTTTGTCTTATATTAATATTTACAAGGAGGCACCAACACTTTTTTTTTCTTTACTTATGCACAGAATAACACTGTGTGCTTTACATGGACATTAATATTAGGGCTGTCCAGATCCGATCATGTGATCGGAAATCGGGCCCGATCACGTGGTTTCAGACTCGATCGGAATCGGACGTTACCTCCCGATCAGGACTCGGATATATATGTATATATATTCTCATTATTTTTTAACACATCTATGGTTATGCGGTGGCACAGAGTTAGACCTCTTGACTCCACACAGAAACAGCAACGCGTGCGGCATGACTTCACTTTATTGCAGAGACGCTATTGGTTAAATGCCGGGAAAGTAGAACACGGAAGCAGCTTGAAGCGGAAAGCGCGAGTATGTCTGCGGTCTGGAGGTATTATAAAGTTGATGACAACAACATTGCCATAGCAAACTGTGAGATATGTAAACTTGGGATTGCAAGAGGTGGAAAGGAAAATTATATTGTTTTTATATTAGACTTTTTTTATATTTACTGTTGCACTAAAGTCCAAAAGTGAAGAATTTATGTTATTTATTACTTGATTGTTCAAGCTACCTCACAGAAGTGCTCTGTTTGTTAACAGAGTTGTTGAATGTTAAAATAAGGTGAATTAAATAAAAAATAAGGAACAGGTCTCAACATTAACGCTTGTCCGGGACAAGTGAATGTTTTGGACGGGCAAGTGAAAGAGAAATTTACTTGCTCAATCGGACGAGTAACTTGAAAAAGTCAATACCAAAAATAGTAATGACTGCCTTTATTTATGATACAGCCTTTGTTATAGGGGTGTGCGATATATATCGTTTGCGATAATTTCGTAATTGTTGTTTTAATGAGTATATTGCAAGAATAAAAAAAACACACCTACAGAGTGCAAGCATACATTACGTAAAGATGTCTAGATTAGACTAGCGCACGTGCGAGTGCGCTCTTTTACTGCATGATTCAGTATTACAATGCATGAAGAATGATCAGAAAATATCACACGAAGATCGAGCGCGGTTTTTTTTTTTTTTTTTTTGCTTCAAAAATCATCATGATTACAAATATGATAACAGTTCAATAAGCAAGAAGTCAACATTAAGTGACTTTTTAGACACCATATTTCCTGTTTTTGCTCCATTTCACCAACAAAAATAACTCCAAAAACAGCCACAGCACTGTTTTGAGTCTCTGAGCAACATGACGGCGTTTCGTTCCTGAATGAATCAATCAACCGTTTAAATGATTCGGTTCAGTCGCAATGACTCGCTTATTAACAGTGACTTGATGCCACCTACTGGTGGTTTTAATTTCACACTTACAATATTTTTATTTTTATTTTTTTATTTTTTAAATAATTTCTAATATCAGTATTCAATATTTTATGAATGAAAACATTATTCATTTGTAACTGCAGGTTAAAGCATTCCATGTCCCTCAGTGCTGCATGAACAGTGGGTAAAATACAGTATATCTATTCCACTTCAGATGCAGCTTGTGTTTCCTCTGCATTGCAAAGATGATTTTTTTTTTTTTATACTGATTTCATTTGTTTGGTAACAGCCCAAATGTCTTATTATACTAATTGACTGATTAAATTGAACTCTAATTTAAAAATTTAAAATTAAAGTTTGAAAATGATGAAAATTCATATATATATAAAAAAGAAGTAAATATTAGCATTTTATTTTTAAGTTTACTATAATATAATTGTTTTTGTATTTAATACTCCCTTTTTATTTTAAAATATAATAGTATTATCACACTTTATTATTTTGTCCATTATTTCATTTAAAAAGAAAAATCTAACTAAATAAACAATGTGTTTTGTACAACTACAATAAATAATTATATTTATAACTCAATTTTTAATTTTTTTTTTTTTTTCTCTCCGGGCAAGTAACTTTTATACTCGGACAAGTAAATGACAAATTTACTTGTCCAAAGGACAACCACATGAGAATGCTTAATGTCAAGCCCTGAAGGAACATCCTGGATCTGTTTCTTCGCTCTTCTTTATTCTTTTTTTATGTATTATAGAAGTATCGGATCGGGACTCGGTATCGGTAGATACTCAAAATCAAATGACTCTGACTCGGACTCGAGGGCAAAAAAACCTGATCGGGACATCCTTAATTAATATTGCTCTAAATGATTATTTACTGGAAAATAATGAGAACAAAAGCACAATAAAAAAGGAAAAAAAGGAACAGTTTTTAACCAGGTAATCCATCATGCACTTTTAAATCTGTTTGTCCAACTATCCCTTTTAGTTTGATCCTTCTGTAATAGAGATATATTTGATCTTACATGCCTATACAAGTTATTTTGTACAGAGCATATTAGACCCTTGACTACTTAAAAGTTTTAAGTGTTCAACATTACAAGCTTGGTGATTGGATAAATGATTAAATGTACACACATATAAGTATATATTTGATGTTGAGCAAGTTACTCGAGAAGAAAGTAATTATGATTACAAGTTAATTTGTACTTCAACAGTGTAATGAGATTATTGTATTAATTACTCAAAAAAATATTGCATTACTTAATGTTTCAAATCACAATGCATAAATTATTATTAGACTGACAAGAACACACATTTTAATGTTAAACTTGAGATGTGTTTGTTAAATTCACTATTGTTTAACACAGAAATGTCCTATAGTCTATACAGTATTTAATGCAATTACACTGTTAGACATTTTACTGTATATCACCCGGTATAATACTGCAAATTCCTTTTACAGTAAGTAACCGTAATACCCTTTGCATCATGGGAATTTTCTGTGACATCAAACTCAACATACAGAGACTTACTGTATTTTTCAAAATTGCGGTATACTACTGTATTTTTTTTTTAATGGAAATGAAGATTTACTGCATTTTTTGTATGTGTGTTTTAAAGGCAACTGCAATGAAGCATCAAGAAAGACATGAGCATGCCAGCCACCCTGAGACTGATAATTCGGGTAAGAGAACAACTAAGTTATGGTTTTGAGAGGTTTGTGTATTATATATGGGGTTTGTCTTTTAAAAGTATGCCATTTCTACTTCTTGTTTTTTCACGGAACACATTTCTGTCATTAACAAATTGGATGGTGAGCAAAGGTGGTGGCCACGTTTTGGAGCAGCACCTGCCCAGCAGACACACAACGTCATAAGACGTTAATATTTGGTCAGATTTAGTTTGCAACATCAGGTGACCAAAATTCAATGTCAAGCCAACGTCTAATGGCAACGTTACTTTGACGTCCAATACCGATGTCAGCTGACTTTGATATTTTGTTGTTTTTAGGTTGTGTTGTAAAGTAACCAAAATCCAACGTCGAGCCAACGTCATATTGATGTCAAATACTGATATTTAGTCGTCAGGTATGGCAACCAAAGCCCAACGTCTCGTAGACGTCATAATGGTAACGTCCACACAACGTCAAATTCTAACATCATTAGACGTTGATCTTTTGTTAGTTTAGGTTGTGGCATTAACTAACCAAAACCCAACGTCTCCTAGACGTCATAATGGTAAAGTCCACACAACGTCAAATTCTAACATCAATAGACGTTGATCTTTTGTTAGTTTTAGGGTGTGGCATTAACTAACTGTAGCATATGTGTGTTGCATATACACGTTTATGGGAGCTGCATGTTTGGAGATGGACATGTGGGAGCAGAGATGAGTAAAGGGAGAGGTTAGTTCTGTTTCGGTGGTGGTTACACATTAAAGAAGTTTGTGATGTGGTTCAGGAGTGGAAGGAAGAAGACAGGGTCGGCGTGACTGGGAGTCGCACTTTATTCAAGGCTCTTAATACAAACAAAAAGGAGTGGCGCTCACTGCGCTTCTATTCACTCAACAAATAACTGAAATCTCAAATCGGGCAGCATACAATTCTTGCTCCAGCACAGTCTCTCCAGGTGACTCGAGCTTCCAGTCAATCTCTCTCTTTCTGCTTCCCGTTACCTGGTGGCTTTTATCCGGTCCCTCCATGCCAAACGAGACACAGGTGTTTATCATTTGCACTTGACCTACTTACGCACCGCTCGTCTCCCTCTCCCACTGCAGACCTCGCTGAACCCCCCCCCCCCCCCCCCCCCCCCCCCCCCCCCCCATACTCCGACCGCCCGACTCAGGCCGGGGAGCCCTCCAACCTGCAGCCGCCCCCCCCTCCATTTCTGGAGAGAAAGTCAGCTACAGTCATCTGCGCCCCCGGCCTGTGGACCACCTTGAACTTAAAGGGTTGTAATGCCAGATACCAACGGGTGATCCGCGCGTTGGTATCTTTCATGCGGTGGAGCCACTGCAGGGGTGCATGGTCCGAACAGAGAGTGAATTCCCGTCCCAGGAGATAATAGCGGAGAGTGAGGACCGCCCATCTTATCGCCAAACACTCCTTTTCTATGGTGCTGTACATCGTCTCTCTCTTCGAGAGCTTACGACTGATGTACAGCACCGGTTGTTCCTCACACTTTATCTCCTGGGACAGGACCGCTCCAAGTCCCCTATCCGATGCGTCAGTCTGCAACAAAAAGGCGAGAGAAAAGTCAGGCGAGTGCAGGAGCAGCCCGCCACACAGAGCAGCCTTTACCTGGGTGAAAGCCTGCTGGCACTGCTCCGTCCACTGGACCGGATCTGGTGCTTCCTTTTTAGTGAGGTCAGTCAGCGGGCTGGTGAAGTCCGAATAATTAGGTACAAACCTTCTATAATATCCCGCCAGCCCGAGGAACTGCCTCACCTCCTTTTTGGTCTTGGGCCTCGGACAGGTTGCAACTGCTGACGTCTTATCAATTGGGGACGCACCTGTCCGTGACCCAAGTGGAAGCCCAGATACCTGACCTCAACACGCCCAACCGCACACTTTTTTGGGTTGGCCGTGAGTCTGGCCCCTCTCAGCGATCTCAGAACAGCCCGCAGATGCTGCATATGATGCTGCCATTCGTTACTATAGATGATAATATCATCCAAATAGGCAGCGGCATACACCACGTGCGGTCGGAGTATCCGGTCCATGAGCTGCTGAAAGGTGGCCAGAGCCCCGAACAAGCCGAAAGGAAGCATAACAAATTGGTGTAATCCAAACCGTTGTGAAGGCTGTCTTTTCTTTGGATATAGGTGTTAAGGGGATCTGCCAATATCCTTTTGTTAAATCCAGTGTCGAATAAAATCGAGCAGAACCCAGCCGATCACTCGCTTCTGGGATGAACCAAAGCGGCCTCCTTAAAACCTGATGTCATAAACAGCTTGCTCGCTTGCTCTTTCGCCATGGTTTGAAACTGCTCTTCGTCTTTGTTGATCGTGCTACAAAGCGCTCACACGCTGTAACATCACGCGAGCAAGATCCCAGACTCAAAACACTCCGTTGGAACTTTGTGACTCTGCGGAAATCCTCAAATCCGCACAAGCAGACTCTCAGAGGGACTTCCAAAGCTCTCACCTAACCAAGCAACCAACCAACCTATCACGACAAGGGCTATCCTGAGACGTCACCTAAACGACAGCCAATCCGAGCCGGGATTCCTCTTTCAGCTTAACACGAGCCAAGGAGACGAGTCCCGATCAGCTGAGCAGCCAACTCAAATCGCAAGTAACCCAAACAAAGTTTCCAATCTCTTGCTGAACCGGTGCTAAATCCTTTAAGCAGTTCAAGACAAACCAGATCTCTGCTTTTGTGATTTTTCTCAGGTTGCGATTTAGAACTGGTAGTATACTAGACTTTGGGACTTCAGTCCAACCCAATGACTCTCATCTTCAGAACTGTATGTATGTGTGTGTGTGTGTTTTAGGTAGCCTTAGTCTCATGTAATCTTAGAAGTAGTTCAATAAACTTGTTTCATTGTACAGAGCAGTGTCTGTGTTTTTTATTTGATCAGTTACTGCCTTGAGCTGTCGACCCTTTGCTACCTTGCTCAAAATTGATAGATTACTATTTTATTTGTTTTATTGTTGGCCACAAAACAAGATAAACAAAATTGTTAAGATATACTGACTTTAACTCCCTGGGGTCGGCTGTCTCGCTGGCGAGACCAGCTCATTTTTTTTCTTATCAGTGTGAAAGACACTAAAAACACTCAGTCGATTTTAGTCATACAGATAAGTGTTATACATCAATTGAAACTTTGAAGTATCTATTTTTTTTTCGGGTACACTCACAATAAAAACAAAATGTGGTTTTGGAAAATAAATAAAACAAACAGGGTGCACTCTCTGTCTTCGCCGTCTCCGCGAGCTGCTTTTAGAAACGCGTCACTAAAATGAACTGTAACTCAGCAAATACTCAGCACACAGACATGGGAGTTATATCTATAGAAAACTTGAAGTGTCTACTTTTAACCAGCTGGGTGGTGTTGAGTGTCCAGGTGAGGTCCTCGCTGATGTGGACCCCCAAGTATTTAAAGCTGCTCACCCTCTCCACTTCAAGATCTCGGATAAACAGTGGCTGGTGAGTTCTCCTCTCCTTCCTCTTGTCCACTATCATCTCCTTTGTCCCTTCCATGTTGAGGGTGAGGTTGTTGTCCTCACACCATGTCACAAGACTGGCCACCTCCCTCCTGTAGGCTGCTTCATCTCCGCCAGTGATCCGTCCTATCACTGCGGTGTCGTCAGCGAACTTCGCAATGATGTTGTCCTTGTGGGAGGCGACACAGTCATGTGTGAACAGTGTGTAGAGAATGGGACTGAGAATACACCCCTGCGGGGTGCCAATGTTTGTTATAATGGTGTCTGAGGTCCTATTTCCAATCCTGACAGACTGCGGTCTACCAGTCAAGAAGTCTAGGAGCCAGTCGCAGAGTGTGGGGTGTAGTCCAAGTGCAAACAGTTTGTGGGTGAGTTTATGGGGGATGACCGTGTTGAAGGCGAAACTGTAGTCGATAAAGAGCATCCTGATGTAGGTGTCCTTATCTTCCAGGTGAGAGAGGGAAATATGGAGAGCAGCAACAATGGCGTCTGAGGTGGACCTGTTGGTCCGGTATGCATACTGCAGGGGGTCCAAAGTGTCTGGCATGCTGCTCTGAATGTGGGCCAGCACCAGTCTCTCAAAACACTTCGTGATGATTGGAGTGAATGCTACTGGCCTGTAGTCGTTCAGACAGGTCGGGGGGTCTTCTTGGGAAGTGGAACAATGGTTGTGGTTTTGAAGCAGGTTGGGATGGTGCATCGACTGAGGGAGAGGTTAAAGATGGAAGTGAGTACGCTGACCAGCTCTGTAGCACAAGCTCTGAGGGCCTGCCCAGGGAAGTCGTCTGGCCCTGCTGCCTTGCGGGGGTTGATCTTCCTCAGTACTTTGTGTACCACAGCTGATGAGACAGTAGGAGGGGGGAGGGAGGGTTGGGTGGTCCAATTGTGTGTGTGCCTCCTCTCTGTATTGACGCTGGAGGTCTCGAAGCGGGCATAGAAAGTGTTGAGGTCATCCGGCAGGCTGTCGAAGGGCTGATATTAGTGTTCGTGGTGGTCCTGTAGTCAGTGATGTGCTGCAGGCCTTGCCACATCCGTCCAGCGTCGGCAGAAGAGTAGAAACTGTCCAGCTTCTCTTTGTACTGTCTCTTAGTCGCTGTAATGGCTCTTCTCAGCACATATTTTACAGCTTTGTACTCGGTCTCATTGCTTGATGCAAATGCAATAGATCGAGCATGCAGCAGGTGGCGTACCTGGGTGTTTATCCAGGGCTTCTGATTGGGGAACTTCCTGACTTGTATGGTAGGTATGATGTTATCAACACAAGTGCTAATGTACCCAGTCAGCATAATCCTGTACGCTGACAGAAGAGTCCTCCAGAGTGGCTGCAGCTTTAAACACATCCCAGTCTGTCAGAGCAAAACAGTCCTGCAAGATGCCCTCAGTCTGTGGGGTCCAGAGTTTAACCTGTTTGGTGACAGGGTTTGTTTGTCTTAGTCTGTAGGCCGGGTACAAGAACAAAGAGATGTGGTCTGACTGTCCAAAGTGGGGGCGGGGTGCAGCCCTATATGCACCGCGTTTGTTGCTGTAAACATTGTCCAGTGTGTTATTTTCGCGGGTGGGAATGTCCACATGTTGGTGATATTTGGGAAGTACAGTCAGTAAATTGCACTGATTAAAGTCGCCAGCGGCGATAAAAACAGCATCAGGGTGAGCCGTCTCTAGCGCTCCACGTTGTGGAGCTTGCCGAGCGCGGCTGTGGAGTTGGCTCGCGGAGGGATGTAAACAGCGGCTATAAACACAACAGTGAATTCCCTTGGTAGATAATAGGGACGGCATTTCAGCCATAAAAACGAGCAGTACTTATAAACAGTTTGTATATCTCCACACAACGAGTTGTTGATAAACACACACACACCTCCCCCTTTAGCCTTACCGGAGGCTGCGGTCCGGTCTCCTCGATGTAAGGAATGAGTCTGTAGTTGAACAGAGGATTCCGGGGCTTTCTCTGAGAGCCAGGTCTCAGTAAAAATCAGAGCGCATCATTCTCTCATTTCCCGTTGTGATGTGATCCTTCCTCTCATTTCGTCCAGTTTGTTTTCCAGAGACCGCACGTTAGCTAACAAGAGGCTGGGTAGCGGTGGTCGGTTAGTGCGGGCCTTGAGCCTAGCATGAAGGCCTCCCCTCTTGCGTCGCCATCTCCGGAGCACTCTTCTCAGGTCAGCTTCCTCGTTCGAGCTCAGTGCTTCGAGGCCTTCCTGGGGGTGGCGGCGGTGGTTGCAGGAGCGAGTAATGAGTTGTAGCTCCGGTGGTATAAAACGGATAAATTCAAAATAGTTGCCTGAATTGGCGATGTCCATCAATGCCTGTCTGTTGTATGTTAGCAGTGCATTGCATTTGTGCACTGTAGAGAAAAAAAGAAACAAACAAAAAAGAAGAAAAAGAAGGCATTCGAGTGGGGAGCGAGCAAACACGTCTGCCTCGGGGGGCGCCATGATGTTTATTATGCCATGATGTTTAATACTCGGCTATTTGAGAAGAATCTGAGTGGGTGTTATATAGTGTGTGTAATTGGCTACAGGTTAGCTTGTGATTAGTGAAATGGCACATGGGAAATGTAGTCCAACGTAACATGAAACAGTCTGTGTAGTGTGAGAGTCAATATAATGGAAGGGCGACCTCTGGCCCTCCCCAAGGAGCGGCTTCCAGGATGATCCAGGAGGGCGGTGGAGCGGAGGTGGAACCGGGGGAGGGATGGAGGGTCAAGTCCATGTGTAGATATATGACCTTGGGACTGAGGCAGGACCGGCGAAACAGGGAGCCATGGGAAATGTAGTTTAAGGTAACATGAAACAGTCTGTGTAGCGTGAGAGTCAATATAATGGAAGGGCGACCTCTGGTGGCAATAGGACGGATGGCCACGGACCGGATTCATGACAGTCGTGAAGATTTGAAACGTTTCATTTTTACGGTTTTCATCTCTTACAAAAAGTCCTTCCCGCGACATTACAATATTTTTTTATAGAAATGAAAAAAGAGAAGTGTATAAAATTAAAAGACATTTGAAGTAGTAATTTCAAGATTTACTGATATACTGATATTTACAAAATTTTAAATTAGAGAATGGGATCGGGAAAAGTCCAAGAGCCGGGATCCGAGCTCGGGATGCCCATAGCACAACGGGACTATATGTCGGCGCACTGCCCACAGGACTATTGGCACCGACCTCCCATGCTAATTTCAATTTCTCTCAAAGATATGATAATATCTATAGAAAGGTTGAAGTGTCTACTTTTAAATGAAGCAAGTCATATTGAAAACAAATATTATGTGATAAAGTAAATGCAAAATCCCGCCCCCTCACCGTTCATATGTAAATATCCAGTGACTCAAAAAACTTTGCTTGAGACATCAAGTCGTTTCTGAAGTTTATGATTCACCTGTGAAACTGTATAAGTATACAAAAAACAATTACTAAATATGAAATTGAAAAAATATCAATTGACAAATTAAAGACAATTAAACAAAGAAAATACACATCATAACAATCATATCAAAATAACGTTCTTGAATGAATGAATGAATGAATGATGCATTTATATAGCGCTTTTATGTGTATTGCTGTACACCCAAAGCGCTTTACAATCATGTGGGGGGTCTCTCCTCAACCACCACCAGTGTGCAGCATCCACCTGGATGATGCGACGGCAGCCACAGTACAACGGCGCCAGTGCGCTCACCACACACCAGCTACAGGTGGAGAGGTGAGAGAGTCATAGAGCCAATCAAGTGGATGGGGATTATTAGGAGGCCATGATTGACAAGGGCCAGTGGCGGGAATTTGGCCAGGACACCGGGGTTACACCCCTACTCTTTACGAGAAGTGCCATGGGATTTTTAATGACCACAGAGAGTCAGGACCTCGGTTTAACGTCTCATCCAAAAGATGGTGCTTGTTGACAGCATAGTGTCCCCGTCACTATACTGGGGCATTAGGACCCACCCAGACCACAGGGTGAGCACCCCCTGCTGGTCTCACTAACACCTCTTCCAACAGCAACCTAGTTTTCCCAGGAGGTCTCCCATCCAGGTACTGACCAGGCTCTTGTATGTATCACACCATATATTCAGCATTGCATACTCACAGACATTGCATCTAACAGAAGCAAAGAAAGATGACATTTCAGAATGAGCCTCACTCAGAACAGCTACAACATTCTGCTGACTCACTGCAGTACTAGTTGAACTTCCTGCTACTGGGACTATGTGACTGCTTTTCAAAATTAAAGTCCTCACTTGATAAGACATATACAAAATAATAAATTCAATGAAAAATTCAGATCAGCTCAGTTCTGCACACTCCCCGCAGTGCCTGCCCTGATGTTTCTTGACCTCACTGATTGGAGTGTTTTCGAAGCTGCTGCAAATGACCTGGACGAGCCCACAGAGACTGTAACATCCTATATCAGTTTCTGCGAGGATATGTGCATTCCTACCAAGACTCATCTAACTTACAACAATGACAAACCATGTTTCACTGCAAAACTCAGACAGCTCCGTCAGGCCAAAGAAGATGCTTACAGGAAGGGGGATAAAGTCTTGTATAAACAGGCCAAATACACACTGGAAAAGGAGATCAGATTAGCAAAGAGGAATTATTTTGATAAGCTAAGGATCCAGTTCTCTTCCAGTGACACAGCATCAGTGTGGAAAGATCTGAAAGAGATAACCAACTACAAGACACCATCCCCCAGCACTGTGGAGAATCAACAACAGGCAGACGATCTGAACGAGTTCTATTGCAGATTTGAAAAAACACCCCACACCCGCTCTGAACACCTCTCCACACAACCATTAACACCTCCAGCAACCCCCCTCTCCCCCACACCTGCAATTCAGATCAGTGAAGACGAGGTGCGCCAGGTCTTCCGGAAGCAGAAAAGGAAAAAAGCACCAGGCCCAGACGGTGTCACACCAGCCTGTCTGAAATTCTGTGCTGACCAGCTGGCTCCCATCTTCACACAGATTTTCAACAGATCACTGGAGCTGTGCGAAGTCCCTTCATGCTTCAAACGCTCCACCATCATCCCCATCCCAAAGAAATCCAAAATTACAGGACTAAATGACTACAGGCCTGTGGCTCTAACGTCTGTGGTCATGAAGTCATTTGAAAAACTGGTGCTGGCCCACCTGAAGGACATCACTGGACCCTCGCTGGATCCTCTTCAGTTTGCCTACAGAGCAAACAGGTCTGTGGACAATGCAGTCAACATGGGACTGCATTATGTTCTGCAACATCTAGACAGACCAGGGGCTTATGTGAGGATCCTGTTTGTGGACTTCAGCTCGGCCTTTAACACTATCATTCCAAACCTCCTCCTGCCCAAACTAACTCAGCTCTCCGTGCCCTCCTCCGTCTGTCAGTGGATCACCAGCTTCCTGACAAGACAGACAGCAGCTAGTGAGGCTGGGAAAATACACATCCAGCACCCGTACGGTCAGCACTGGAGCTCCTCAGCGTTGTGTTCTCTCCCCACTGCTCTTCTCCCTGTACACCAACGACTGCACATCTAAAGACCCCTCTGTCAAGCTCCTGAAGTTTGCAGACGACACCACACTGATCGGCCTCATTCTGGACAGTGACGAGTCTGCTTACAGACAGGAGGTTAAGGAGCTGGCTGTCTGGTGCAGTCTAAATAACCTGGAGCTTAACACGCTCAAAACAGTGGAGATGATCGTGGACTTTAGGAGAAACCCCCCTGCACTCCCCCCACTCACCATCATGAACAGCACTGTGACTGCAGTGGAGTCATTCAGATTCCTGGGCACCACCATCTCCCGGGACCTGAAGTGGGACACTCACATTGACTCCATTGTTAAAAAGGCCCAGCAGGCCCAGTTCAACCTGCCACAGGAGCTGCTGAAACAGTTCTACTCCGCCATCATTGTATCCATCCTCTGCACTTCAGTAACTGTCTGGTTCAGCTCAGCTACCAAATCTGATCTCAGAAGACTACGGAGGGTAGTCCGGACTGCTGAGCGAATCATTGGTACAACCCTCCCCACTCTCCAAGACCTGTACTCATCCAGAGTGAGCAAAAGGGCTGGCAAAATCACTCTGGACCCCTCACATCCAGCACACTCCCTCTTTGAACTGTTACCATCTGGTCGACGCTACAGAGCTCTGAGCACCAGAACGGCCAGACACAGAAACAGTTTCTTCCCCCAAGCAATCCATCTCATGAACACTTAACAATAATTATGGTACACACACTATTTATACACTTATACACTTATTTATCTTACACGCATATTTAGTCTACATTTCAATTGCACATAATATACCAGTACATACAAAACTGTCTACTATTATATACCTGTACATACAATTGTCAATTTGTATATTGTTATTCCTTATTTACTTGTTCTTTTTAATTCTTCTTTTTATTACTAGTTTTATTATTGTTTTTATTATTGCGTTATTTTTTATTATTGTTTTATTATTATTGCTTGTTTTATTACTTTACTACTTGTTCTTTTTAATTCTTCTTTTTATTATCTGTGTTTTTGTTCTGTCACTGTCATTCTGTTGTGCTGCGGTAGCTTCTGTCATGAAAACAAATTCCTCGTATGTGTAAACATACCTGGCAATAAAGCTCATTCTGATTCTGATTCTGATTCATGATAATGTCGCACAATCAGTGTTGCTACATGATGTGTACCTGGGATGATAATAGGGTTGACTTCACAAAGTTCCAGACCTGACCTGGCAATACGCCCCCCTACTCGAAGTAAGCCATTTCTGTCAAGGACAGGAGATAGTTTCTTCAATGCACTCTTACGAGGAAGGTTTTGAGCTGCAGTGATGCTTTTAATCTCTGTTGGATAACTCTCGTATTGAGCATTTATTAACACAAGGATTTTTGCTTTCTCCAGCTCTTCTTCAGAAGGACCTTCTTGCAGATGTGCCATCCTCTGCAACTAACGTCTTGTGATTGTTTGGAGAAAGAATTTGCAATGTGAATCAGACGTGCTATTGCTCTGATGAGAGTGTTGAATTTAGAGAATCTCCTAAATCTCTCTGAGTTCCATGTGAGCTTAGAAACTTCAGTAAAGTTTGAAAACACATGTGGACATATTTCAGAATCTGAGTCTGGATCCACAAGCTCAAATGATTCTTGAGATTCGGACTGAAGCTGAGAAGCATTATGCAAGAACTGTGGGCCTGTGAGCCATGAACTGGCACCAAAGAATGCTACAGGCACAGATCTGGATCCATGGTCTGCCGGATTATGTTCAGTCCAAAACTCTCTTCATATTCTTGAGCTGCTCTCCGTAGGCCAGAGATAGCCACTGCTGGTGATGGGCTATTCCCAAAAACATGCACACGCATTCTGTGATCCACAATTTCGCTGTCGAGGTCATTGTTATTATACCAAAGGAATCTTAAGATAATCCCTATGGTCCTCCCTCACCAGAAAATAATGGAACATGCTGTATATCAGCAATAGCCACTGGCTCTTTATGGAATCTCATCAGAACCCCTACCAGACTGTTATTCAAATCAGGGCCTGTGAGAAGTACATTGTTCAGTGAAACTCCCTCATATGGTGCGCTTGAATCGAAGACAACTCGTATTTTTAGAGGTTTCTTAGGGTGATACACCCCAAACAGTGGCAAGTACCACACTTCCTGACCTTGCTGAAGAGGTGGGGCAATCTCCGCATGCTCGTTTTTAGCAAGTCATTCATAAAATCAAGGAAATGTGCTTTCATTTGTGGTCGCTTGTCCAAAGTGTGTCGCAGCGTGAGAAGACATTTCAATGCGTAGGTCTTGTTGTTGCGTTGACTTTGTCTGGGGTCACGAAAGGGTAGCGGAGCAACCCAACTGTTGCAGCTGTCCTGAAAAAACTCTTTGTCCATGATTTGGAGAAATCTAGTGCCTTCCACAGATGGAGCAATCTTATGATCATTTGCGGTGTAGGAGAAAACCGAATGACCAGTGCCTTCACCTTCAGGCATTAAGAGAACGGAATCCTCGGAATGTGGTTCCTAAAGGTTGTTGCCATTATGGATTGATATCCAACTTCTCTTTTACCTTGATTTCACTGTAGCATGGACTCAGAAAGCTGTGACGGCCATTTTCTAAGACAAAAGTCTTGAAAGTATGAACTGAAGTTGGCCTATGAGATCCTTTGAGACATACATCCCCAACAACTACCCAGCCCAAATCCAGTTTTTGAGCAAAGGGGGCATTGTTTTGACCATTAATTTGTTTGCGTACTTTATGTACCTGGAGAATGTCTCTGCCCGACAAAAGAAGAATCTCAGCATCAGAGTTGAGAGGAGGTATTTCCTGTGCTATATGTCTCAAGTGTCTATGATGAAATGCTACATCAGGAGTTGGAATCTCTGTACGATTATTTGGAATCTGGTTACATACTAGAAGAGTAGGGAGAGGCAGACTTCTCTTTCCATCGATGGACTCCACAGTAAAATCAGAAATTATTTTTATTTTTATTTAATGTTTTATTTGTTAGGGACAGATACAATAAACATAGATGAAACTGAAATAACAGTCATCCCATGCATGTACCATAGTGCTTATAGCCAAAGCTAATTTGCAACACTTGTCCCTAGGAGGGCTTTCATAAATTACAATTACAAGAAAAAAAAACAAAACAAAAAAAAGATAAATAAAATAAAACAAAATAAAATAAGTAGTACACAAATTCATAATATGAGTACACTAAACATGACTACAAGTTTGTTGATGTATCAACCAAGATTTCGTGGCTTTTTTAAAATGATTATAATTTGCAATAGATTTTAAATAGTAAGGCAATACATTAAAAAAAAATTACACCTTTCACTGAGAGAGCAGTCTGAGCAAATCAAGTCAAGTCACCTTTATTTATATAGCGCTTTTAACAATACAGACTGTCAAAGCACTTAACAGTATCAAATTGGAGGATAGAGTGTCAGTAATGTATAATAATAAGATTAAACACTCAATTTTCAGTTAAAGGCATTTCATTATTGAATTCAGATATGTCATTGTCTAGCTCAGTTTAGTTTAAATAGTATCTATGAAGTCAAATTGACGATAATCATTAGAAATTAAGTGTCCCCAACTGAGCAAGCCAGAGGCGACAGCGGCAAGGATTCAAAACTCCCTCTGTGACAGAATGGAGAAAAAAACCTTGGGAGAAACCAGGCTCAGTCGGGGGGCCAGTTCTCCTCTGGCCAGGATATTATTATTAATTTTTTTACTTATTGTTTTAATTAAATTTTAAATGTATAAATGTATTATATTTCTATTTTTATATTGTTGCAATTTCTAATAATAATATTATGTAGTTAGGTATTTTATTATATTATAGTTATTTTGTTTAATTTTAAGTTTTATTGTATTTAAATCAAGGTCTTCACTGGGGATATGTCCCCGGGGCTCATCCAGGTGTCCGGCCTCCGCCGACGGTCAGGGTCGCAGACATCATCTCCCGGCGCCGATCCACCATCTGATCCAGACACGGACTGAGAAACAGAATAATAAAGAAACAGACAAATATTAGCGTAGATGCCATTCTTCTTATGATGTAACGAGTACATTGTGTGTTATGAGGAGTGTTCCCGGTTCCGGTTGATCTAATTAATGCAGCCTAACAATCCTTTAACAGATTTGAATAATAGAAGTGTATTAGTGTGTTATGTGTAAGCCAGGTTAAAGAAATGTGTCTTTAATCTAGATTTAAACTGGACTATAATGTGATAAGAGCTCGCTCAAGTACTGAGGAGCTAAGCCATTCAGGGCTTTATAAGTAATTAACAAGATTTTAAAATCTATCCGATGTTTGATAGGGAGCCAGTGCAGTGTTGACAGAACCGGGCTAATATGGTCATACTTCCTGGTTCTAGTAAGGACTCTAGCTGCTGCATTTTGGACCAACTGTAGTTTATTGATCAAGCGTGCAGAACAACCACCCAGTAAAGCATTACAATAGTCTAACCTTGAGGTCATAAACGCATGAATTAGCATTTCTGCATTTGACGTTGAGAGGATAGGTCGCAATTTAGATATGTTTTTGAGATGGAAAAACGCAGTTTTACAGATACTAGAAACATGGCTTTCAAATGAAAGATTGCTATCAAACAGCACACCTAGGTTCCTAACTGATGAAGAAGAATTGACAGAGCAGCCGTCAAGTGTTAGATAGTGTTCTAGGTTATTACATGTGGGGTTTTTAGGTCCGATAATTAACACCTCTGTTTTTTCAGAATTTAGCAGTAAGAAGTTACTCGTCATCCAGTTTTTTATATCGACTATACATTCCGTTAGTTTCTCAATTTGGTTTGTTTCACTGGGCCATGAAGAAATATAGAGCTGAGTATCATCAGCATAACAGTGAAAGCTAACACCATGTCTCCTGATAATATCTCCCAAGGGTAACATGTAAAGCGTGAAAAGTAACGGCCCTAGTACTGAGCCTTGAGATACTCCATACTGCACTTGTGATCGATATGATACCTCTTCATTTACTGCTACGAACTGATGGCGGTCAGATAAGTACGATTTGAACCATCCTAAGGCACTTCCACTAATGCCAACAAAGTTTTCTAGTCTATTCAAAAGAATGTTGTGGTCGATAGTGTCGAACGCAGCGCTAAGATCCAGTAGAACTAATAAAGAGATACAACCATGATCAGATGATAGAAGCAGGTCATTTGTAACTCTAATGAGAGCAGTCTCAGTACTATGATACGGTCTAAATCCTGACTGGAATTCCTCACAGATACCATTTTTCTCTAAGAAGGAATATAATTGTGAGGATACTACCTTTTCTAGTATCTTTGACAGAAAAGGGAGATTTGAGATCGGTCTGTAATTAACTAGATCTTTGGTTTCAAGTTGTGGTTTTTTAATGAGAGGCTTAATAACAGCCAATTTGAAGGTTTTGGGGACATATCCTAATGACAATGATGAATTAATAATAGCCAAAAGAGGATCTATGACTTCTGGAAGCAGCTCTTTTAGTAGTTTAGATGGAATAGGGTCTAACATACATGTTGTTGGTTTAGATGATTTAACAAGTTTATACAATTCTTCCTCTCCTATAATAGAGAATGAGTGGAATTGTTCCTCAGGGGATCTATAGTGCACTCTCTGATGCGATACTGTAGCTGACGGCTGCATGGTTACAATTTTATCTCTGATAGTATCGATCTTGGAAGTAAAGTAGTTCATAAAGTCATTACAGCTGTGCTCTTGGGAAATGCCAACACCTGTTGATGCTTTATTTTTCGTTAAATTAGTAACTGTTGAATAAATACCGGGGGTTGTGTTTGTTTTCTTCTAGAAGAGACGAAAAGTAATCAGATCTAGCTGTTTTTAATGCTTTTCTGTAGGATAGGGTACTTTCCCGCCAAGCTATACGAAATACCTCTAGTTTTGTTTTCCTCCAGCTGCGCTCCATTTCCCGGGCTGCTCTCTTTAGGGTGCGAGTGTGCTCATTATACCACGGAGTCAAACTGTTTTCTTTGATCTTCCTTAAGCGGATAGTTTCTGTTACATCAAGTTTTTCTGCGCTGTTGGATATGCTGAGGAATTGAGATAAATCAGGAAGATTACTTACAAAGCAGTCTTTTGTGGTAGAAGTGATGATTCTACCATACTTGTAACAAGGAGTAGAATTTACAGTTTTAGCTATATGGAGTTTACACAAGACTAGATAATGATCTGAGATATCATCGCTTTGCTGCAGAATTTCAACACCACTAACATCAATTCCATGTGACAGTATTAAATCTAGAGTATGATTTCGACAATGAGTAGGTCCTGAAACATGTTGTCTAACCCCAATAGAGTTCAGAATGTCTATGAATGCTGATCCTAATGCATCTTTTTCATTATCGACATGGATATTAAAATCACCAACAATTAAGACTTTATCTGCAGCCAGTACTAACTCAGATAGAAAATCAAAAAATTCTTTAATAAAGTCTGTGTGGTGCCCTGGTGGCCTGTACACAGTAGCCAATACAAACATCACAGGGGATTTATCACTAACACGTGTTTCTCTAGATAATGTTATACGCAGCACCATAACTTCAAACGAGTTATACTTAAAGCCTGCCCTCTGAGAAATACAGAGAATATTGCTATAAATTGTAGCAACACCTCCCCCTTTACCTTTTGGACGTGGCTCATTTTTATAGCAGTAATCTTGGGGGGTAGACTCATTTAAAGTAATGTATTCATCTGGTTTTAGCCATGTTTCTGTCAAACAAAGCACATCTAGCTTATGGTCAGTGATCATATCATTTACAAATAGTGCTTTTGTAGAAAGGGACCAGATATTCAGTAAGCCAAGTTTTATCAATTGTTTCTCTGTATTGTAAACATTTTTTATTTGTTGAACATCAATTAAATTGTTACTATTACTTTGGTTTGGACGTTTTCTGTATTTTCTAGTACGGGGAACAGACATAGTCTCTATAGTGTGATATCTAGGTGAAGGAGTCTCTATGTGCTGAGAATTAACTGACTTCTGTGACATGAGGCGGCTAGCAGACGGTCTGTTTAGCCAGTCTGTCTGCTCCCTGACCTGGGCCCTAGTTAGTCAAGTACGAACTCTAAGACTATGTGCCATATTTCTAGAGAGAAGAGCGGCACCACCCCAGGAGAGATGAACACCATCTCTTTTCAACAGGTCAGGTCTGCCCCAAAAACTCTTCCAATTGTCTATGAAACCTACGTTATTCTGCGGGCACCACTTAGACATCCAGCCATTGAGTGACGACAGTCTGCTATGAATCTCATCGCCACGGTAAGCAGGGAGGGGACCAGAGCATATTACAGTGTCTGACATCGTACTTGCAAGTTCACACACCTCTTTAACATTATTTTTAGTGATCTCTGACTGGCGAAGTCGAACATCATTAGCGCCGACGTGGATAACAATCTTACTGAATTTACGTTTAGCATTAGCAAGCACTTTTAAATTTGCCAAGATGTCAGGCGCTCTGGCTCCCGGTAAACATTGGACTATGGTGGCTGGTGTCTCTATTTTCACGTTCCGTACAATAGAATCGCCAATTACTAGAGCACTTTCATCAGGTTTCTCAGTGGGTGCGTCACTGAGTGGGGAGAACCTGTTTGATGTTTTGATCGGAACGGAAGAGTGGTGTTTTGATCCGCGACTATGCCGCCTCACAGTCACCCAGTTGCCCTGCTGCACGGGCAACTGTTGTTGATGTTTTACAATGTATATAATTCTACAGTTTCCACTAGAAGCCGCTCTAGTGGATCTACTGCTTCCCTGCAATCTCACAAAAAATTTACATAAGGGAAAGTCCATTTAAACATTTAAACACAAGCTTTAACATAATGAAAAAAGTGAGCAAAGCTCAAAATCTTGTATTTACTGAGGATCTGACAATGATGGTATCTTATTTGCTTTCCATCTAAAACTTTCAAAGCTCTGTTGTAAAGACATTCAACCTGATTAATTATGCATTGATTTGTCTGAGACCAAATAGATAATCCATATACCATATGTGATAATATCATCGAATTTAAAAACAAAAAAGCATGATCATATGTTAAGCAATTTCTTATTATTCTGAAGCTGGTAAGATTTGTCTTGATAGTTTTACGCAACATTTTAACATGACTTTTAAAATTTAACTGAGAATCTAAAATCATGCCAAGATATTTTTCTTCTGATACTTGTTCTATAATCTCATCTTCTTCCTGCTGTTTCTAGAAGCCCTGCACATGTCTTCAGTGTGTAGGGCAATGGGCTTGTTTTGATGTTAAAGATGTCTTTTCTCACCAAGGAGCGATTGCTGTGCTCATCTAGGATAGCATACATCCTCTTTCCTTTCTCTTTGTATCCAGCTGGATAGACGGAAACTAGACAAATTTTTGAACAAGACCGTGCACTCAGATGTAACCTCATGACTAACTGATTTGTCTTTCTCCTTGCCATACTCTGAGGTAGGGGTAGATGGGGCATTAGGACCCACCCAGACCACAGGGTGAGCACCCCCTGCTGGTCTCACTAACACCTCTTCCAACAGCAACCTAGTTTTCCCAGGAGGTCTCCCATCCAGGTAGAGATTTCCAGGGGGCAGGACCTGGATGAAGGGCTGATGGATGGCGGTCACTGCCGCACTCTTTGCACTGAACTTCCACAGTGCAGTTTTTGGCAAGATGCTCAGTGGAAGAACAGCAATGATAACACACAGACTGCTCTTTCAAGAACTGCATTCTATCTTGTAGAGATTTCTCTCTGAACCCTCTGCATCTTCTTAAAGGATGGGATTTTCCATGTATTGGGCAAATTTTATTCGGGCTGACTGATATCTTTTCTTGTTCAGCTCTTGCTTTAGTTGAAGTATTAACCTGAGTTTTGTGCACCGATATTGGCATTTGTCTTTGTCTCTCAAATCTTTCTCCTTTCTCATATCTTGCATGAGGCAATGTACTGAAACTTGAAGCAGTACGTGTTTTTGCTTCCGAACGTACAAAATTCACAAACACTGAGAAAGGTGGAAAAGCAACTTGATATTCTTGCTTATATCTGGATCCAAACGACATCCACTTTTCTTGAAAGTTATTTGGAATTTTCTCCACAATAGGATTTACTCCCTTCAAAGTGTCCAAGTATGCTAAGCCCGGTAAATATCCTTCAAGCTTAGCAGCTTCTAGTTCTGAGAGGATGTCTCCTAAATCTCGAAGCTTCTGTGAGTCCTTGTTTGTCACTCTGGGGAAGTTTTCGAGCTTGGCAAAAAGTGCTTGTTCAATCGCTTCTGGAGAACCATATATTTCCTCAAGTCTATGCCATGTCATTATCTGCGTGGCTGATGGGTTTCTGATATGAACAGCTTTCAGTCTCCGTGCATGCTCGGAAGATTCTCTACCCAGGTATTTAATTAAGAGATAGCAGACCAGAAATAGCACCTTGGAAAGATGATTTCCATGCCCAGTAATTAATGGGTTTCTCATCAAAGTAAGTTAGCCCTGCTGACACAAGCTGCATATGAGCTAGATACTTTGCGAGGTCATTGGTAATGGACAAGGAATCTCCTTTATCAGGAGGTCTACCCTGCATTTGGCAGTGATACTGAGGAGACTGCATTTGGGAGGCATTTTGAGACATGTCTGCACCAAAGTCCATGTTTTGTGAACTAATTGGTAAGTTCTTGAAATCTGATTCACTTTTAATTGGACTAATTAAGTGAGAAGCTTTAAGTGGTGGTTGCATTTACTTAAACAGCATTAATAGTACTGAACAGCACAGCTGGCTTATGAGAGTTATTACAGATAACATTAGAGATATACTTTGATTTCTGAGATCTAACAGTTTTTTGATATTGTGGTGGCTTCTGCCGATGCTGTGAGGAATCATTCTCAAAGTCTTGCGGTTTTGATGCCAGAAGAGAGACTTTATTATCAGAGACAATAAGGCAGAGAGACCCTGCAGGGAATCTCCAGAGTCTGTTTCTGCACACTCTTTTATACAGTTTTTCCTTTAAGGCGTTTTCCATACATTTCCTATATCATGTCATTGTTTACCTTTTTTTGGCTATGTCTCCATCTGTTTCCTGGAGCAGACAATAGGCCCCAATGTATGTTACGTTAAAGGAAGAGACCCTATCATGTCAAAACAGGACGTGCAGCTTTACTTTAAACCATTTCAGACATCATGAATAAAATGATAGCTACAGAACGTATATAATTTCCTAATCACATAAAAAAGGCGGTAATTAAATGTGCTTTTTGTTTGTTTTTCAAAATTTCAACCTGCTTCTTCAGTGCCAAAAATACAGAAAAAAAACAAAATGGCCAATGAACAGCAAATAGCAAAGCTCAATGTCGCCACCTCTACGGAAGAAGAGGAAATACTCCGGAGTTCAAGGCTATCAGCTCATCAATGTTGACCTCAATCAAGGTGCTGGTGGAAACCAGGTCCTTCTGTGGTACAAGAAAGAGTGTGGCAACAGACCTGTGACCAGGATACAGTTTTCATTCAATGAGAACATGAATCCTGGTCTGGCCGATGCTGGGTATGAGCTGGCCAACCAAGATCTGAACGCAGGAGTTTGTGGAGATCACGTCTTTCTGTGGTACTTCCACGGGAGCACTGAATATGACATTCCTATTGTGAACCTCCAGGTAACCACAGATGCCAAAAAAGAGGCTGCTCTTCTGCAAGATGGCTGGGAGAGACTGGGCTGTGTCCTGAACCGTAATGCAGGAGGAAACTTCATCTACCTGTGGGTGAAGAGAGAGAAGCCGAGCTATATCTGTGAGATCACAGCATCAGTTGACTTCTTTTCTGACCGGCACCTGTATCACCTGGGCTACACTCGTGTGGATGAACACATCAATCGAGGCGCTTGTGGAAGCTTTGTATTCCTCCTTTATCGACAAAAATCTGAACGAGGGCAACAAAGGCTGGAAAATGTTCCTGGCCTACACATAAAATCATGGAATCATGCTGCCATCACAGGATCTTTCTCAGTTATCTAATTGGTAGGACTATATGGAAACTATGAGCACAATTGTTTCTAATATATGACTTTAATGTCAGTCTTCAAATCCTATTATGACCGTGGCTGTTGTAATACACTCAACCACACACACTGTATTGGGCTTTTGTGTTTATGTCATGATGCATTATGAAATACAGGCAACTTTATTCACAATGAATGCTTTGGTGAGGTTTTCACACCTGTCTTTGGGATACAACCAGCAATAAGTTACACTGCATGCACTGTCCCCTCATGACATACTTATATTACAGGGTCATAATACCCTCACACTACTAAAGAAATTCAGCTGAGATTTTCTCAGTACAAATTAATTCAAAGGTCTTTAGTCTTCATTGATGAGTGTTCCAAAGAGGGTACAGTATGATTGTATCACCAAGAAAGCTGTTCTGAAAAAAGAAAAAAAAAGAAAAAGAAAAAACTACTAATACTGCTACTAATAAAAGCTAATACAATTAAACTAATTTAAAAAAAAAAAAAAAAAAGTGGTTCTTCATTAGGTACTTGATATTAGTATATTGGGTGTTTCTGTTGCTTTATCCACAAACTTTAGGATAAATCAATGCTTGAAATTAATCCAATGTAAAAGGCAAAAAAAAAAACAGAAACAAAAAAAAAGACAACCAAACAAACAATCAAAACCCCCTCATAATAAACAAATACAAAGCATTAAAAAGGGGTGGTCTATAAACGATTCCTAAATTATTACAGCTTTAGCCACTGAGCACTTGATCCCAGCTCACTCAGTATTGACCATCCTTTATGAAGTGTAGTGAACATCTGCTAAATGATAAATAACCAAACCAGTTTTGCTCAGTGGCAGAAACATTTTGCTTTTGAGTGATAAGTACAATATGTGATCAGTTCAGCAGTGTGTCTCTTACGTCCAAAGTAAATCAGAGCAGCTCAAGTATATTAGCTCTATCAATCAGCTGCTTCTGGGAGGGTATGCCCGAGCATCGTCATGCTGTGATCAGCTGCCTTTCTCTCACTTTCACATTCCTTCTCCATGTCTTGGATGTGCGTATGTCGGAGTCCCACCAAGCAGAAAACAGATGCCCAAAGGCAATCTGGTTGTTTGCTGCGGTGAAATGCACTCGATGGCAGCACCACGCAACCTTCCCAGTGCTACACAGTGCCTATTTCTGGACAACAACCTGCTGCTCACCATACCATCTGATGCCGTTATACGGCTCCCCCGCAGTTCAAACAAGATCTTTTCCAGCTACAACAGGTTGGTCCACCTGAAGACTGCCGAGGCCTTGCGGACTGGGTGAGCAGCCTGGACCTTTCTCCTAACCAGCTGGAGAGACGGGACCCCAAGGTGCTCGGCGACCTAAGAGCCCAGACTAACATCTCCCATAACCCCTGGCTGTGAAACCGCCGCCTGCCACCGGCACAGCTAAACCACAGCTTCACTTAGATCCCACCTTCCTCATTGAGGTGCTGTGCAACACTTCTCAACCTGAAGAGCTCAAGGTATGCCCTTCATCCTGGTAGAGACTGATCTCGACAACTGACGTGGCTATGCTGATAACAGTGTATATAAACAGTGTATATATACATATACATATATATATATATATATATATATATATATATATATATATATATATATATATATATATATATATATATATATATATATATATTATATATAGTGGTGACTTTGCTTCCTCCTGACGGTTTGATTTTTACCTATTCGTCTTTTGGCATATACACCCGCTGGTAATATGCGGCCTTCCTGGATTTTACTTTTTACTCTGGTTTTATTTGGAGTTTACGGCAAGATCTACTTTGATCACCTGGACTTCATCATGCTAAAATACTCTGCTTCGGAACTTTTTCAGCTTGATCACTCTGCGCCTCCTGCTACATGTGTTCTGGACACACTGCGCTCCTTACATCTCCTTCGCCGGCCAAAATACGTTCATCGAGGCTCCCGCCGGAATTTGCAAGCAAGCGGTGCCGGTATAACGTCAGTTTAGACTCAGAGGCACTTGGATCGTCGTCATCTATCTCCGCGTCGTATTTGTCCTGCGAACTTCTCCTACCTTCAGAAGTCTACTGCATCCAGTGGAGGTGTCCACCTTGACACAATCAGGTTTGCGCATCTCAATGCTCGCTCTATAAACAATAAAGCGGCTTCAACCTGTGACACTGTAGTGGACAAAGAACTGGACTTTTTCTGCTTGTGTGAAACGTGGCATCAGACAAATGACTATCTTAATCTAAATATATGTGCTCCGCCTGGCTACACCTATATAGACCGGCCATGTTCTACCGGTAGAGGTGACGGTCTTGCTGTCATTTATTGATCTGATGTTGCTTTAACCGAAGTCTCATTGCCTTGTTTTTCATCATTTGAATGCTTGGCATTTAAATTGAATGGTCTCTCACCAGTTTTGGTGTTAAATATTTATCGTCCTCCCAAACCTAACTCTGTGTTTTTCTCAGAATTTACTGAGTTTGAATTTGTTTACAGCAGTTTCACCATCCTTATCTTATTTTCCCACCTAATTGTAATGGTTAGGCCTACGCTCATGGCGTTATACGCTTTGGATTGTTAGCATCCTCTTTGTTCATATAAGTCAATATTTCTGAGAATTTGGTTGATTTAATAAAATATTACGTCTTCATTCGAGACATTTACATTACATTATTACATTGTATGAGATATAAGATACAAGATTGTTTCTTTTATTGTGTGATTTCATTGTAAAATTTCATTTAAATTGTTAACAAACTATTATCTTTTATATTATAACTTAATAAAAACGTTCAGTAACGCACAGTTGTGTAAGACACGAACCAAAACATCACGTTAATAATGTTATCAGTCCTTTTACACATATTACGTGCGCTATCGATTTTAAGAGTGTGGTTTATCGCGCATGCAGATTATATTTTAAAGTTGTTAAGCCAAATCAACGAGTTTATAAGGTTTATTGGTTTATTCTTTCTACAGGCTTATACTTTAGAAATGTAGAACACATCCACGTTTATGTGTAGGCTATTCAACATTGTTCGGTCGTGACTCGTACCCGACATGAAGGATCGATGAATGAAACCGTGACCATAAAACTTCATCAGGTTAAATGAACAAAAGACGATACGCATTCACACGGTTAAATTTATTTGGATGTTTCACTGATATAAAATAACCCTGAGTTAGAAAACAGATGTACACTGACATCACTGCGAGATGACTTAAGGAGACGATGAACCGGTTCATTGAACCGAACTGTGGGAAAGAATCGATTCGTTGAAATGAATCAGACTTTGCATCACTAACAGAGATCGTAAAAAATAAAAATAAATAAATAAATAAAAAACTAAAAAAACTAAAGGGGTTGTAACATCACAATACGGAAGACGCGTATTCTTCACAAAAAGTGTAGAAATGCGAGTCTTTTTATATAGGGTAACTGAGCGTGCGTATAATCGGAAGTCCGAAGATTTAGAGCTCTGTCACGTATGAGCATTTTGGGATATGGATCCCCGACGACCATGTTTGTAGTCTGAGGTGCATGCTGGGTATTGTAGTTCGCAGACCTGAAAGTCCGTGACGTTTGAATGAGATATTAGTCACACGCGTTCAATTTAACATCTTTGTAAAAACAAAAATAATTGTTAAAAGGTATTTAGCCTAAACAAATATATATATATATATATAAATATAAAAGAAGAATACGATATACTCATGGTAAAACATACTTGACATGTATATGTTGAAATGGAGCACCCGTTGTTGTGTTATTTCGTGAAATAGCATTAGGATTCGGTTGTGTGTTCTTGAAATCAAATCTTAAGAAAAAGTCAGTCAGTCCCATCTGCTATCTGAATATTCAGTCTGTCTTCGTCGTGAAATTATGAACCCGCCATCAGCACCATTCTGGAGAATGTGTGTTGTGTTAAGACAGTTTGCTTCACGACCCCAAGTTTGTTGTGTTCGCTACCTCTGCATGTCTTCATCTAATTGAACGTTACCAGTATTTTTAATGACTGTTAGCTCACGCCTGTATTTTCTAGTTTCATCATAAACTAGGTAAGCAGGGGCCTTGTAATAATATGTTGAACATCTGATAAGTTGGTCAATCACACATCTTACTGCGGTGCTATAATACATTTTCTGCAATGGTTGTACTTGTTGTTAGAATGCTTCAAATTGGGTCCAGGCTTGTTTTATGAGCGTACCCTTGTTTGTCAAACTAGTCTTAAGTGATATTGTTCACATTTTTAGTGTTAAACAAGTTAATGACCTCTTTCATCATCCATACTTGTAATAATGCATAAATAATTTCATTATAGGGTTTCAGCTGCAGGTAAATGATAAAACAAACTTAAGAATGTTGTTGGCAGTTTGTGGGGTGTCTGAGAAAGCTACGTGTGTGCGTGAGCTAGTTTGAATGAAAAATGTTTTAGGTTAAAGATGTGATTAACTACAAACTACAAGCATCCTACAAGCATACAATAATGTTTCATGTACTCACTGGTTACTGTATACATATTGAAGAGAAATGCACAACCCCGGTTGTTTTAATCAACAAAGTTTTTAGTCTGTCTTTATAATATCTTAAAAGAAAAGTCTTTCACACATTCTATTTTCATCTGTCCCGGGGGGTCTGTTACACAAAAAGCAACTGAGTGTGGTTGTGAATCCTATATGAAAGTTAAAAATGGCCTTTTAAATTATTTTTATCAGTAATATTGAACTTTACACACATTTGACACATACGTAACATCTTAACACATCTGTTTCAGTAAGATATTAATGTCATCACAAACCGTAAGACACATCAGCTTGGGTGATAAGATGGACTTGTCAAATATTTGATTGTTTCTTATATCAATTATTTGATCAAATCGTAGTAAAATAAAACTATAAAGACCCTGTTGTTTTTATTTTAATAAAATAAAACATTATAGTGTGAAAAAATAAATATGTTGTATTTTAAACAGCATGGTTAATAATACCATTTTTCAAGTGAGAAAGAAAGTCTAATCTGTTGTAAAGATGAGACATTTTTTGCACCTTGTTTAAGATGCTCTTTTGTTGTAAACAACCTTACAACAGCTAATTTTAGTCTATTTTAGATCTAATTCATAAAGAAAAATCTCTGTAAGCGCATTGCATTCATCAGAGGATCATTTGACAACTTCTGATCCTCATCATGGTTTTAGGTGTGAAAGATCTAAAATCTACACAACTTATTTGTTAAAACAAAAGTTACATCGTTTAATCATACTGCTTTCCATCGTCTTGTAGAGATACCCAGTGTGATGCTAAAAGTTTTTATTTGTAAAAGGTTTTTATGCGACATCGTAAAAGTTTAAATGTTTAACTGCAGGGATTATTTTAGTGTGTGTGTGTGTGTATGTTTGTTTTTTATGTGAGTGTTTGTGCTTTTTTAAACTATTTTTAACAGTAATATTGAACTTTGCACGTGTTTTACACACGCTTAAACTCTTAACACGTCTGTATCAGTAAGATATTTGTCACAAACCGTCAGACACATCAGGCGGGTTGATAAATTGGACTTATCAACTATTTGAATTATTTCCTCTGTCAACTATTTGATCAAATCTTAGTAAAATAAACCTATAAAGACACAGCTGTTTTTATTTTAATAAAATAAAACATTATACTGTGAAAAAAAAATGCTGCATTTAAACCCCCACGGTTAATAATAACATTTTTAAAGTGAGAAAGAAAGTCTAATCTGCTGTAAAGATTCTGTGAGACATTTGTAGCACCTTGTTTAGGATGTACTTTTGTTGCAAACAACCTTATGACGTCTAATTTTTAGTCTAATTTAGGTCTAATTCATAAAGAAAAATTTCTGTAACCACCTTTGCATTCATCAGAGGATCGTTTGACTTCTAATCCTTGCTTTAGAGCATCGCGGTTTTAGAAAGATCTAAAATCTACAAAACTTAAAACAAGATGACGAAAAGCAGCATGAAGTTAACTTCACCAGATATGTGTTGTAAAAAGGTTCAAAAGGCCACACATCCTTTGACCAGTCACTGAACTTTGCAGGTGCATGCCGTAAAATGGTTAACATGGATGTCCTTTGATCACTGAACTTTAGGCAAAAAGTTCACCAGGACCGGAAGATCCTGCCGCACTCGCAGGTGCATGTTGTAAAAAAAGGGTGCAATGGACATACTTTGATCAGTGAACATCTTAGAAGAAATATCTGTTTTGATCTCTGAACTTTGTCTGACACAACACCACCGTTCTAGATTACAATTATAAAACAACCCCATAAAATTAATTTAGATGTTTTTACAATCTTTTGAAAAACAGTACGGTGGTATGAACGCATAATCATTCATCCCAGACACCCATCGCGTTCTTGTTTCGTTGCACTGCGCGAGACAAGATATTTGCATTTCGTAGTATGTTGTAAAAGTTTAGACGTTGTGCATCCGTTTCAACTGATAGATAACACACCACAAGTGTTACGGCGAGAAATCAAAGAGGAATACTGTGTTGATTTTATTACTCGGTATGAAACAAAAACATTTGCTTTCATTCCTGTTAAATATTTGTAGGCTGCGTGAATGTGTTTTAACCGATAGGCTACCCTATAGCACAGCGTCACAAATTCTGCACGCCATCTTCAAACCTTCTCTCGTTTCATTGCGATGCGTGAGCTGCGATATCTTGTATTTCATGTTATGTTGTAAAAGTTTACACGTTCTACGTCTGTTTCAACTGATAAGAAGTTTTACTGCAAGAAAATCAAAGAGAAATTCTGTCTTGATTTATTACGCGGTATGAACCGAAAGCATTTGGTTTCATTCCTGTTAGATATTTGTACGCGCATATGTGCGTTTTAACTGTTATACCACATTGCAAGTTTTAAGATTGATCAAAAAAACAAAAGACTGATTAAAAGAATAACCATATTAAGTGTGAATAACTAAATAAAATTAAATCAAACAAAACAAAACAAACAACATTTTTCCTGTGGCTTAGAGGTGATTTTTATAAGAAAAAGTTGTGTAACAATTCTTAAAGTCAAAAAAAGTCTGGGTTATATAGCACGCCAGAAGTCTTAAACTTGACAAAGATGAAAGACCCATTAAAGGATTTATGCTACTTAAATAAAATAAAACAAACAACATTTTCCTGTGGTTTAGAGGCGATTGTTTAGAAGAAAAGTTGTGTAACCTAATTTTTAAAAGTGAAAAAGTCTGGGTTATATAACACGTCAGAAGTCTTAAACTTGACAAAAATCAAAGGTCGATTAAAGGAATAGGTGAATTAAGTGTGAATAACTAGCCTGTGCCTTAGATGTGATTGTTTAGAAGAAAACTTGTATAGGCTAACCTATTTTTAAAGTGAAAAGTTTTAGGCTGAATGGTTTAATTAATTAAGAAATTTAAAAGATTTATTAAAAATAAGTCTTCGCGGTCTCTCCTCCGGTGTAGGGGACGGTTGTAGGTGTGGTTTGACTGGGGCCCGGATGTTACCATTCTGAGTCATCTTGATATTGTAACTATGGTGTATACGTCTTCAAACTGATATGCCCCACCGCAAGTTTTAAGATTGTCAAAAATAGAAGTGTAAATAAAGGAATTACTAAATTAAGTGCGAATAACTAAACTAAAGTAAATAAAATAAAATAAGCAACATTTTCCTGTGGCTTAGAGGTTAATGTTTAGAAGAAAAAAAAACTTGTGTAACCTAATTTTTAAAGTGAAAAAAGTCTGGTTTATGTAGCACGTCAGAAGTCTTAAGCTTGACAAAAATCAAAAACCCATTAAAGGATTTATGCTACTTTATACTACTTTACTAAAACAAGACAAACAACATTTTCCTGCGGCTTAGGTGATGTTTGTTTAAAAGGAAAAACTAGACTAACCTAATTTAAAGTGAAAAGGTTTAGGATGGATGTTGAATTGTTTCATTAATTGAAATGCTAAAGATTTATTAAAAATAACGTTCGTTCTAATGTTAAAACATTACTTTGTTTAATTCTTTTAAATCTTTGCGTCGGTCTCTCCTTAAGGTGTTAGAGGCGGTGATGTAGGTGTGGTCTGACCTCGGCGCTCGTAAGCTCATTCTGAGTTTTGACACGGTCCTGTGAGGATCAGCGTAAGATAGTCTACTCTTTTTATTTATTTATTTATTTTAGATCACAGTTATTTTTTTCCCTTCTTTTTTTTTCTAACTTGTAACAAACGCTAGCTTTTAAATTGTAATGTTACAAGATTTTGACGAGTAGCTTACTTAACGTTCTGATATTTTTCTTTTACACCACGGTAAGATAAGTCGTCTCTATTTTCTTTAACTTGTAACAAACTCTAACCTACCTTTTTTAAATTGTATGAAGACTAGAAGACAAGTATCTTACTTAACGAACGTGTCAGATGCTTTTTTGTTTTAGAAGGTGGTAAGATAAGTCAACTCTATATTATTTAACTTGTAATGTTATGCTATTGTTTTAACTAACGTGTCAGATGCTTTGTTTGTTTTAGATGAACAAACACGTTCACCTCTGCTTCTTTTTAACTTGTAACAAACTCTAACTAGTTAAAATTGTTTTAACAACGCTAGCTCGTCTTGACTTGTTTTACAGATGTTTTTTCTTGATATGTGTGTGAAAAACTTTAATAAAAACTTCCCTTTATCCCATTTAACGCTGTTTCACAATTTAAAGTTTAAAGCACATAGTTTTTAACAGTTTCAACGCCCCCACACACAAAAACACATTTCCCAAAACAGTCATAAATTCCTTTCATTCGCTGGACTGGATAAAAACAGATGGCCCCATTTAGATGGGTGGGGGTGTACAAACAGGTGTCCAAAACAGGTGTCCAGTAAGGGGGTGGGGGGTGGAATTTTATGAGGGGCAATAAATCAAAATTTTTGACACACAGTGCACTACTATCTCTCTTGTATGCAGCATATTTTGTAAAATTCTTACATTTTAAACAATAATTGAAATTATAATAGTAAGACACTATGGGGCTGTTCCAAATCAAATGAAATCATATATATATATATATATTATATATATATATATATATATATATATATATATATATATATATATATATATATATATATATTAGTGCTGTCAGACTATTAATCGCATCCAAAATAAAAGTTTTTGTTTGCACAATGTAATATGTACTGTGTATATTTATTATGTATATATAAATACACACACATACATGTATATATTTCAGAAAAATATGTTTATATAATGTAAATATAGACATATAAATACATGTAAATATTTTCAAAATATGTACTGTATGTGTGTATTTATATACACTTAATAAATATACACAGTACACACACATATATTATGCAAACAAAAACTTTTATTTTGGATGCGATTAATCGTGATTAATCGTTTGACAGCACTAATATATATAATATTAATTTACACAGACTGTTTACACTGCACTTAGAATTGCATAAATAGTGCTATGAGATTAATGGGTTTTAAATGGGTATTAATGGGTTTTTAAAAATGCATTATTAAATTATGAAAGTAATAAAAAAATGAAATGATACTCTAAATATGAAACTAAATCCACTCAACAAAATAGACAATATTGACAGTATTGTGTTTAAAATGTAACTATTGTTTTTTTTGTTGTTGTTGTTTATTGAACTGTTGTATAAAGTCATTATCACATTTGCAATCGAGCAGATATTCAGGAAAATGGCACTTTTGCTTTGGGCATTTTTTGCCCACTTATCTTGAATTTAGGCACATTCTAACAGGCTACATCACAGTGAGTCGTTGCCTTCCAGCATGTTCATCACTACGCAACTGCATGCAGTGTAGGATAGCATAAAGTTCTGGGCTGGGGTGCATTAAATGCATTTATCAATTCAACCTTTTTTTCCCCATAATTAATCACACCAATTTAACATGTTAAACCAATAGCCCTTGTTAAAACATTATCAGAATTTAGCAAAAACTATGTCCACCCTGTCATGGAAGGCTTGGTGGAGATTTTTGGTTAAAGTTAGCATTTAATAAACACATGGTGTACCTTCAGTCAGCAAAGTGGTTCATTGTTGAAGCTGAATGTGTACTGCTTAAAATATATATTTTGAATTTCTGAAAAACTTTTATGTAAATTAATATTTTACTATGACAGGGTGGACATGTTAAGCTTGGCAACATGCAACTACAAACACAATATGATGAAAATTAGGAAATATAAGTGTAGATACTTGGTGTACTTGCAGTAGATGTTTTAACCTCCACTGAAGAAAGGCAAAATGGGGGTGGAGATTTCACTGAGTAGATCAGAGGGTTTCTTAAAGGGGCATTTACATCATGACAGGGTGGACAGCAATTTCAGGGACACGTACAAAATGCTTAATATTATTATGAAAATAGAATATAAATGAACAATCTGACCTAAAAATTATTTCACCACTTTTTACACTCATTGAAGTTAGCTGAGCTGCGTGAGGGACATGCCAAAGTCACATTCATCCAATCAAAAAAAAATGGTATAAAATTAGAAAAATACATTTCAAGAGACTGTAGTTGTAGTTATATGTGTGCAAATGTTTGGTCATTTATCATATAATATCAGAATTTCATTATATTGTATTATGTTCATGATAACTGAATGATTCTGATGAGGACACCAAAGGCACTTTATAGTGATTTTGACCCAGCAGTTTTTCCTGAGTGCACATTTTCAGATTCACCAAACCAGTTTTTTTTTTCTGCGAAAATCCAGCTTGCGATCTGCCAGGACCTTCCAGTATTGCCAAGCCTTACAGTATTTCTAAGCCTGCCATTTTCTGCATAGCTTTGAATGGACATTTGGCAGATTTTTTATGCAAATCTGGTAACCTCGAGACCTTCACCGCTAAACTAATGTAAACATCTGCACTACTGCACAACTAAAAGTGAACTAAAAAAGGCATACTAGAGCAGCAACACAAAAATAATGAGCCACAGCCTAATAATTCAATAGTGTTAAGTATTTGTCACGAACGCTGGAGCCAGGAACGAGGAGACACGGCAAATTAACAAACTGAGAGTCTTTAATAATCCATCTAGGGAACATAGAGCACAAGAAGACATTCAAAGACCGACAAACACTAACTGAAAGGACTGGGGCTTTTAAAGACAGGACAAATCAAGGAACTAAAGGAGACACACCTGGAAACAAATTAACAATCAGACTGGGGAGAAACTGGGTCACAGGGAACACATGGGGAGCAAAAACCACAACAAAACAGTCCAGGGGCGTGACATTACTCCCCCCTCCCGGAAGGTGCGTCCTCGCACCGTGGAACAACAGAGGGAGGGGGGGGGGGGGGGACAATGGCGGCGGCTCAGGAGGAGGACGGACAACCGGGAGGGGGCCGGCAGACAGAGACCAGGGAGGCGACGAAGGAGGGAGGAGACAGGAGGGACTCGGAGCAGGAGGAGCCTGGCAGGACCCAGGCCACAGCCATGATGATGGCCCACGGTGGAGCCGACGGAGGGAGGAGCCATGGAGGAGGAATGGCCGCCGACTCCAGGGGGCCGACCAACGGAGGCGGAGCAGGAGCCCGAGGTGGAGACGGAGAGCCGACGAGCCAGGGTGACGCCGAGGATCCGGAGGGCCAAGGTGGAGCCAGAGGGTTCGGCGACCGAGGTGTAGGCAGAGATCCGGAAGGCCACGGCGGAGCCGGAGCGACAGAGGACTGAGGTGAAGCTGGAGGGAAGGAGGAGCCCAACGGAGCCTGAGGGATGAAGGTACGTGGCGTAGCCAGAGGAGTGTAGTCCCGAGGTGGAGGTAGGGGGACGACTGACCAAGGCGGAGCCGGAGGGACGAGGGAGCCCGGTGGAGCTGGTGGATTGACGGGCTCTGGTGGAGACGAGGGAGCTGGAAGCCGGGGTGGAGCCGCTGGGTCGCAGGACCGAGGCGGAGTCTGGGCCTCGGAGGCTGAAGGCGGAGTCGAGGGATCCTCCAGACTCAACGCCAATGGAACTGGAGATGGGCAGACCACCGGCGAGCCCACACCACAGATGGTGGGCTGAGGGTGAGCAGAGGGGCTGACAGGATCCAGTGAAGATTGCGTTGAGAACAGGAACAGATCGATGAGAGGCGGTGGGAGAGGGAGGGATATTTTGCCAATCCGGCAGTTCTGATGAAGGTTGAGTGAAGAGTATTTCTGTATCAAAGTCAATTAACAGTCCAGAGTCCAGTGTGAGCTCACCCTCAGAAGTGGTGCCGTGGGCGGGGCTTTCCATAGCCCCCACGATCTCCACAGCTATATCCACCGTCGCTTGTGCTGTCGGCTCTCGCACCTGGTCAGACACTTGGGGCTCATGCTCCGGGACGATCGTCAGCTCCGTCGCTCCTGATGGCGATGGCTCAACGACCACGGCAGGCTCTGGCTCTCCGTCTGCGGTGGGCTCTGGCAGCTCCGTGGCGTAGGGTGGAGGTTGACTGGGCTCTGGGTCCAGAGTGGGGCTGGTGTCATCATCCGCGATATCCACAGTCAGGTGCGACTTGCAGGACACCAGTACCCACTCGATGAAGGCGGCGAGGCTCTCTCGAGGACCATCCCCGGACAACTGCTCTCGTGTGGTGTTGTTCAGTCCAGCTCGGAAAAAAGTGCAGAGGCAGCTGTCCGGGTAGTGCGTGTAACTAGACAGGAACACGAAGTCCTCGGTGTGGTCCTCGAGAGAGCGGTCCCCCTGCTCCAGCAGGAGGACGAGGACAGCAGGGTCATCCATAAAAAGGAAATCAAAACTGACAGAAACAGAAAACAAAACGAGAAGAAATACGCCGCTATACTTTACTTTATACGGTCGGTCTTTCTGTCACGAACGCTGGAGCTAGGAACGAGGAGACATGGCAAATTAACAAACTGAGAGTCTTTAATAATCCATCTAGGGAACATAGAGCACAAGAAGACATTCAAAGACCGACAAACACTAACTGAAAGGACTGGGGCTTTTAAAGACAGGACAATCAAGGAACTAAAGGAGACACACCTGGAAACAAATTAACAATCAGACTGGGGAGAAACTGGGTCACAGGGAACACATGGGGAGCAAAAACCACAACAAAACAGTCCAGGGGCGTGACAGTATTAGAATTTTTTAACAAATATATTGTACTAATTTTGACATTTAGGCACTTTAGAAAATGTTTTAATACACTACCAGTCAAAAGGGTTTGATCAGTAAGATTTTTAATGTTTTTAAAGAAGTCTCTTCTGCTCACCAAGCCTGCATTTAATTGACCCAAAATACAGCAAAAACAGTAATATTGTGAAATATTTTTATATTTAAAATAACGGATTTCTATTTGAATACATTTTAAAAATGTAATTTATTCCTGTGACTTCAAAGCTGAATTTTCAGCATCATTACTCCAGTCACATGATCCTTCAGAAATCTTTCTAATATGCTGATTTGCTGCTCAAAAACATTTATTATTATCATTATGTTGAAAACAAAGTAGATTTTTTTTCAGGTTTCTTTGATGAATAGAAAGTTCAGAAGAACAGCATTTATCTGAAATAGAAGTGTTTTGTAATATTATAAATGTCTTTATCATCACTTTTGATCAATCTTAAGCATCCTTGCTAAATAAAAGTAATTTTATTTAAAAAAAATAATTATATTAGTGCTGTCAAAGTTAACGCGTTAATGCAAATTCATTTTAACGGCACTAATTTTTTTAACGTGCGATTAACGCAGCGCGTATTTTCTGTTTGACCCGTGGCCCAACCCGTAGTTGGATAAATGGAGATGCACAGTGTTGCCAACTTAGCAACATAGCAGACCGCTTTAGCAACTTTTTTCCCTTTAAAAAAAGCGGCCAAACCTTATTTAGTTTCTGAGAATCGCCGGTACTGCTGCGCGAGCGCGAGGTCTTGCTCTCCCAGCGCGCGCACCTCTCTCTGCGTCTGCTCAGTTTCTGTTTAGCGCTATATTAGTGCTGTCAATCGATTAAAAAATTTTATCACGTTAATCACAAATTTAATCATGATTAATCACAAATTTAAAATACTAGGATTTACCTGTAAATGTGTTGAAAAAGAAATGCATGACAAACTAGTTTAAGGAAACAGAACCTTTCACACTTCCGCCAGGTATGAGACATAATCCTTATTATTCTTTTATCATTATTCTTTTGTTTTTTCAGCCTTTAAACTGGCAATAAAACATTTACCAAGCCACATCGCTTCAATCCCAGTATACATTTACCCAACTATTATCAAAAGTATTTCTAAATAAATACAACAAAACATTTCTTACGACCTTACGTGAAGTATTATGATAAAATGCATTATGAAGAAGAATTGGACCTGTTCTGCAGCTGCATTAGAGCTAACATTAGCATCATGCTACATAAGACAATTTATGAGATTAATAGAACACTTTTACTCAGAACTCACTTCAAACCACCATCGAGTGTTTGTAATAACTTCCTTTTACGATCACGTGGAATTTGGTCGTTTACTGTTGCTAAAATATGCTATTTATAACCTTTTATATCACTGCACAAATTAGCATTTCAGATGTACACATTCATCTCAAAAAAATCACATACAGACCATATCCTATCGTAATCATGTGCTTATTATCTTATATAATCTATAGTGGCTGTTGTCATGTTTATTTCTGCTGTGTAAAAGCCTTATGTATGCTCTGGCTGAAACCCACGTTGTTTGTGATGTTACAACCGCCTCTCCGTTCTTAAGTTGCCAGGGATACATTCCAAGTATAATACACATTAGTAAAAGGATCTATTTTAATTTTTATTTATATGTGCAATTGCATAGGCCTGAACAACCATCAATCACTTATTTAACCCTCGCATTGAGTTTCTCAATGAGGCTAAAATTTATATTAAATGCACCAGCAGTAAGAATCTGGAGGTTACTTGCACGTTGCCTTTGTGTTAAAGTGATTGCTTTTCGTCGTTGCAGGAAAGGGGTTTCCCGAGTTTCTGATTGGCTGGAAGTTTAGTAGTCTTTGAAGTGATGTCTTGGGAAGCCAATGGTTTTGAAGTCGGTTGCTGGTTGAGTTTGAAGCGGGTGCAGTCGGAGCTGGACTTTGCGGCAAACTTAACTTTTGAACACGAAACTCAACGGAAAGAAAAGAAACTAAAGTAAAAGAATAAAATGATATATTGAGACTAGGTGGGTTTTCTTCCCATTGTGGTAACAGCTGGCGTGCAGGCCGAAGCATGCTGGAATGGCGCTCAAAGAGCGGCGTCAAAACGCGATGGCAAAAAGAAGGAAAAGAGGAAAATGGGAAGAGGTAAAAAAGAAAAAGGGGCTGATTTGATGGTGTCCTGAGTTTTTAAACTCGGCTTTTGGAACACACCCCAACTGGTGTGTTGACCAATTAGATAGGCTATTATCTTAGCTAGGGGTGTTCCTCCCATCATAAATCAGTTTGTTATCTGGTCACATGGTCTGAATTTTACACGTTCTTGCAAAGTATAATTTTGGACGTGATTTCTATAACCAGAATATGATACATTTGACAAAGAATTAATTGGAAGAAACGTTTCAAGCTAGAATTGTCAAACTCATACATACCAAACATGAATACCCTTAAAGTCATTCAATAGTTATTAAAAAGACATACATGATAGTCTAATGTGTGGGTTACATACATAATATGGGGTCGTGCATAGAAATGTCCTTTTAGGATGATTTGGATGATGGGTGCATATGAAAAAGAAAGTCTCTGTGTAGTTCAATGGAGACCAAAAGACATGTTCTTTGAACAAAGGAATTTCAGTCTGGTTCTTTGTCTTCTATGTGTGGGGGAAAAGTCAGTCTAAAGAAGCCTGTGATTTCTCTCGTGGAACACATGTGATGGCCATCTCTTTGACCATCAGTCTTGATGACTTGCCCCAAATTTGACGATCTCCTTCCGGCATTGCACTTATCAATAAGTATTCTTTTGTCTTAATGTTGCGAGCTGTTCTGTGAAAGAGGCTCGTTGGTTAGGCTTGCTCCAGACTCGTTTCAATGTTCTGATTGAATCTTAGTTTTGTCTGACTCGTTCTGATCCTACATATACATATATATAGTAGGGGTGGCACGATACATGTATTCGTACCGAACTGTCACAGTACGGGCATCTCGGTTCGGTGCATGAGGCCTTGATGAATACAGGCAATTCACCCTCAATCCAGAAGGGGGAGCCCGCAGTAATGCAACGCTGTTTGATAATGGCCAGCAGAAGAAGAGCGAATGCCATGAGTTGCACACTTGAAAACAAAGCCCACCAGACAGTGACCATATGCTGACTCTGAATGTGTCTGTCTCACATCGACTGACAAAGGAGTATACTTTAAAGGTTAGTGTACTCAACTGTTTGCGAAATGGAGCTTTTTGCTCATGTATCCTACCTCTCTCATTCGGCACAAATCCAAATATTGCATAATATTTCCATATTTGCGGTGTAACGTATCTGAATGCTAAACTGTTGTTTATTATGTAAATAGGCTTTGTACTTCAGTTGTGTTCCAATGGTGACACAGAGGCGGGTGCGCTGATGTTTGTATATTATTTTGATAAAGTACCAACTTTAGCAATGCTGGAACTGATGTGTTTTGTGTGTGTGTGTGTGTGTGTGTGTGTGCGCGTGACGCGATCACTTCAACTGTTTCCTTATACTAGCAGAATCAACTTTAAACACTTATCGTCTTAATAATGCATCTCTATATAAAGGTCCGCTTTTATTTGTGTACACTCACAATGAAAACAAAACATTGTGCTTTTATAAAATAAAGAAAACAAATAGGATGTTGCTTTCTGCCATTTGAGTTTCCTTTCTGTGAACAAATTAAGCATGTCACAAAAATGAACTGAAACTCAGCATATATAGGCTAAATATATATATATATATATATATATATATATATATATATATACACACACACACACACACACACATACAGGTGCATCTCAATAAATTAGAATGTCGTGGAAAAGTTCATTTATTTCAGTAATTCAACTCAAATTGTGAAACTCGTGTATTAAATAAATTCAGTGCACACATACTGAAGTAGTTTAAGTCTTTGGTTCTTTTAATTGTGATGATTTTGGCTCACATTTAACAAAAACCCACCAATTCACTATCTCAACAAATTTGAATATGGTGACATGCCAATCAGCTAATCAACTCAAAACACCTGCAAAGGTTTCCTGAGCCTTCAAAATGGTCTCTCAGTTTGGTTCACTAGGCTACACAATCATGGGGAAGACTGCTGATCTGACAGTTGTCCAGAAGACAATCATTGACACCCTTCACAAGGAGGGTAAGCCACAAACATTCATTGCCAAAGAAGCTGGCTGTTCACAGAGTGCTGTATCCAAGCATGTTAACAGAAAGTTGAGTGGAAGGAAAAAGTGTGGAAGAAAAAGATGCACAACCAACCGAAAGAACCGCAGCCTTATGAGGATTGTCAAGCAAAATCGATTCAAGAATTTGTGTGAACTTCACAAGGAATGGACTGAGGCTGGGGTCAAGGCATCAAGAGCCACCACACACAGATGTGTCAAGGAATTTGGCTACAGTTGTCGTATTCCTCTTGTTAAGCCACTCCTGAACCATAGACAACGTCAGAGGCGTCTTACCTGGGCTAAGGAGAAGAAGAACTGGACTGTTGCCCAGTGGTCCAAAGTCCTCTTTTCAGATGAGAGCAAGTTTTGTATTTCATTTGGAAACCAAGGTCCTAGAGTCTGGAGGAAGGGTGGAGAAGCTCATAGCCCAAGTTGCTTGAAGTCCAGTGTTAAGTTTCCACAGTCTGTGATGATTTGGGGTGCAAAGTCACTGCACCCGTTTACCAAGTAATTTTGGAGCACTTCATGCTTCCTTCTGCTGACCAGCTTTTTAAAGATGCTGATTTCATTTTCCAGCAGGATTTGGTACCTGCCCACACTGCCAAAAGCACCAAAAGTTGGTTAAATGACCATGGTGTTGGTGTGCTTGACTGGCCAGCAAACTCACCAGTTCTGAACCCCATAGAGAATCTATGGGGTATTGTCAAGAGGAAAATGAGAAACAAGAGACTGAAGGCCACTGTCAAAGAAACCTGGGCTTCCATACCACATCAGCAGTGCCACAAACTGATCACCTCCATGCCTCGCCAAATTGAGGCAGTAATTAAATTCAAAAAGAGCCCCTATCAAGTATTGAGTACATATACAGTAAATGAACATACTTTCCAGAAGGCCAACAATTCACTAAAATTGTTTTTTTATTGGTCTTATGAAGTATTCTAATTTGTTGAGATAGTGAATTGGTGGGTTTTTGTTAAATGTGAGCCAAAATCATCACAATTAAAAGAACCAAAGACTTAAACTACTTCAGTCTGTGTGCATTGAATTTATTTAATACACGAGTTTCACAATTTGAGTTGAATTACTGAAATAAATGAACTTTTCCACGGCATTCTAATTTATTGAGATGCACCTATGGGGTATTGCTGATCATTGCCAAGTCAGCAGTCTTCTCCATTATTGTGGTTTCAAAGAACAAGGGATACCCGGAATTTATACTGTAGGGATGGTCATTAATTGAAACTCAAATGTAAATATTCTAATATTTTGAGAGACTGTTTTTTGACTTTCATGAGCTGTAAGCTCTAATCGTCAAAATTAAAACAAAAAAACTTTTAAAATGTTTTACTTTGCATGCAATGAATGTAAAATATATGAAAGTTTCACCTTTTGAAATAACTTACAAGAAAAAATGAACTTTTTCAGGACATTCTAATTTATTGAGATGCACCTGCATATATATATATATATATATATATATATATATATATATATATATATATATATATATATATATATATATACACACACACACACACACACACACACACACTGACTCCAAGCTTTTGGTATAGTGCATGTATAATGTCACAAAAGCTTTTTATTTCAGATGAATGCTGATCTTTGGATTTTTCTATTCATCAAATAATTATGATGTACTCAACTGTTTTAAATATTGATAATAATAATAATAATAATAATAATACAAATGTTTTTGAACAGCAAATGAGCATATTAGAATGATTTCTGAAGGATCATGAAGACTGGAGTAAAGATGCTGAAAATGATTTGATCACAGGAATAAATTACATTTTAAAATATATTCAAATCGAAAGCAGGTATTTTAAATAGTACAAATATTTCGCAATATTACTGCTCTTGTTGTACTTTGGATCAATAAATGCAGGCTTGGTGAGCAGAAGAGACTTCTTAAAAAATCTTACTGTTCAAAAACTTTTGACTGGTAGTGCATATCTGTATGTTATGCAGGTTTGTTAAATCTAGGGTATTTAATTCATTTTAAGATAACAAATTGAAATGAGGTGGTTGTTTTCAACAAGGTGGACACAGTTCTGTTCATAACAGTAGACCTGCTGATGAAGGAGTGACAGGTAAGAAATAAAAGGGAGAGACAGAGATATTGGAGAAAATTAAGAAAATGAAAAGGGAAATGAAGGTGCAGTGCAAGAGAGAAACTTTAATTATTTTCCATGGCCCCAGACTAAGGATTTAGACCTTTTTATGTGATGGCCATACAAATAATAGGGTTGTCTGTGGTTTCAGAAATTGTTGTGGATGTATAGGCTATGTACAGGAAAAAAGGGCCAAAATTGCACCTTTTGGGGTACAACAGCTTGTCACTGGAAAAGTACCCTTAAAAGGACATATTTGTTCTTTTTTTTACCCCAATATGTACATATTAGTACCTTAACCCTTTAACGCGTACGATCACACCAGTGTGATTAGAATGTTCAGTGCATCACGTCATCAACTGCTGAATTCAAATCTGCTTTCTGGCGCGGAGCCAGATCAGACGCTCGAGCGCTTGTCATATTATCACTTATTCAGTGTTTTCAACCATATAATGCTTATTTTAGATTTCATACATTCAAATACACAAGTACTAGCAAAACCATACATTTATAGTTTGTGAAATATGCACTGATGTCTATGGAAGCAGCAATAATGATCCTTACAAATATAATCTGACGACATGTTTTATTGATATCATATACACATTGTGTAGATAACTTAAAATTTACTCTGCTCTTCTCCCAGTTTACCGGAGACTTACTTTAACGTGTTTCGGGAGGAGAGGATGAATTTACGTGTTGTAAATCCCACAGCTCGGATTCAGCGCGAACAAACATGGCGGCGCCCATCACCCGGTACAGATCAACTAACACGGTCATTATAAAAGTGTTTAAACTACCAAACACATTTACTTGCACATATTTCAGAATCAGAATATCAGATATTTCATAATATAGTGAGTATGTTTGTGAATATTATTAATTATAAAAAAATAAAAGTAATCCATGTTTCATACAGCGCCATTGTGGCTGCGGTGTGTCACATGACAAGCATGACGCGCCGTCGCCATGGAAACAATAAGGCTATACATTCTAAAATAATGGTCGCCTAAAAAAAAAAAAAACTCACGCCGGGGGCTCAGCTAGAATATTTTAAACTCACATGTGAAAAGGTTAAGGGTATGAATTTCTGCTCTAAGGTACTAATACACTGAACAAAATTATAAACGCAACACTTTTGTTTTTGCCCCCATTTTTCATGAGCTGAACTTAAAGATCTAAGACTTTTTCTATGTACACAAAAGGCCTATTTCTCTCAAATATTGTTCACAAATCTGTCTAAATCTGTGTTAGTGAGCACTTCTCCTTTGCCGAGATAATCCATCCACCTCACAGGTGTGGCATATCAAGATGCTGATTAGACAGCATGATTATTGCACAGGTGTGCCTTAGGCTGGCCACAATAAAAGGCCACTCTAAAATGTGCAGTTTTATCACACAGCACAATGCCACAAGTTTTGAGGGAGCGTGCGATTGCCACGCTGACTGCAGGAATGTCCACCAGAGCTGTTGCCTGTGAATTGAATGTTCATTTCTCTACCATAAGCCGTCTCCAAAGGCGTTTCAGAGAATTTGGCAGTACATCCAACCGGCCTCACAACTGCAGACCACGTGTAACCACACCAGCCCAGGACCTCCACATCCAGCATCTTCACCGGCAAGATCGTCTGAGACAGCCACCCGGACAGCTGCTCCAACAATCGGTTTGCATAACCAAAGAATGAATGTCAGAAACCGTTTCAGGGAAGCTCATCTGCATGCTCGTCGTCCTCATTGGGGTCTCAACCTGACTGCAGTTCGTTGTCCTAACCGACTTGAGGGGGAAAATGCTCGCATTCGATGGCGTCTGGCACTTTGGAGAGGTGTTCTCTTCACAGATGAATCCCGGTTTTCACTGTATAGGGCAGATGGCAGACAGCGTGTATGGCGTCGTGTGGGTGAGCGGTTTGCTGATGTCAACGTTGTGGATCGAGTGACCCATGGTGGCAGTGGGGTTATGGTATGGGCAGGCGTATCTTATGGACAACGAACACAGGTGCATTTTATTGATGGCATTTTGAATGCACAGAGTGACGAGATCCTGAGGCCCATTGTTGTGCCATTCATCCACGACCATCACCTCATGTTGCAGCATGATAATGCACAGCCCCATGTTGCAAGGATCTGTACACAATTCCTGGAAGCTGAAAACATCCCAGTTCTTGCATGGCCAGCATACTCACCGGACATGGCACCCATTGAGCATGTTTGGGATGCTCTGGATCGGCGTATACGACAGCGTGTTCCAGTTCCTGCCAATATCCAGCAACTTCGCACAGCCATTGAAGAGGAGTGGACAAACATTCCACAGGCCACAATCAACAACCTGATCAACTCTATGCGAAGGAGATGTGTTGCACTGCGTGAGGCAAATAGTGGTCACACCAGATACTGACTGGTTACAGTAAAACTGCACATTTTAGAGTGGCCTTTTATTGTGGCCAGCCTAAGGCACACCTGTGCAATAATCTTGCTATCTAATCAGCATCTTGATATGCTACACCTGTGAGGTGGATGGATTATCTCGGCAAAGGAGAAGTGATCACTAACACAGATTTAGACAGATTTGTGAACAATATTTGAGAGAAATAGGCCTTTTGTGTACACAGAAAAAGTCTTAGATCTTTGAGGACATCTCTCTCTCTCTCTCTCTCTCTCTCTCTCTATATATATATATATATATATATATATATATATATATTTAATTTGAGTATTTACCCATTATTTTGTGATCCTGAGTTTTATTTTAGCTGAAATGAAATTAGAGACAATCAAGTTCAAGGAAAATGATTAGAACATTTGAGCTCACAGCTTTCAAAACTCAAAAACAATTGTATAGTATGTGTTGTGCAAATTACTACCTGGTTATTAATACACCTTTTATAGATGGACCTTTTTTATGTGCTGCATTAGAATGGAAGTCTATTGACAGATCACATTACACTTGTACTACTATAATGCAGGAAGTTGTACAGAATGTATGGCTCATATCAAGTCCAACCAGTTTCTGGGTTTTTTTTTTTTTTTTTCTCCAAATGTAGTTACATTGATGTAAAGAAGGCTACAACATAGTTTCTCTGTCTGAACAACAAGGTTGACAACTGAAGCAGATTATATATAGACTACCTGGTAAGTTTATTCATCTTGTAATTTCTTTGAAATAAGTGCATTTGAAATATAAGTACAAGTGATTTAAGTGGATTCTTGAATTATTGTTTCAAGAGAGGAAATAACTTGCTATGCAAATAACGACTTAATTGACTTATGTTACAACAGCAAGACATTTCTGCAGATTTAATCAATAATCTTTTTTTTCTGTATAAGAAACTGTAAAGCTGTTTTTTTCTGAATATTATTATTATTATTATTATTATTATTATTATTATTATTATTATTTATATAACAGGAAGATCAGAGAGTTTCAGCTGGATTCTACACTAGAGAAACTTCAACTTCTGAACAGTGAGTTGTTAATACACTAACGTATTAAACAGAATGAGATCTTCAAGATGTAATTTATCAATTAAAAACCCACCATGTGTTGGTTTTTTTTTTTTTTTTTTTTTTTGTCTTGGAGAAGAAAGATTATATGTTCCATTAATGATTCCAGTGCCATTCTTACCTTCTAACTAAATTTTAGCTCAGTTAAACTATTTAACAGGAAAAAGTAAATAAATAAAATATTTATAGGAATGCGAGTGTTTCTATGCTGGTGTCCGGTTATATGAGAATGTGTTATTCATACTATAATATACTGCATCTTTATAGAAATTTTATAGAATATATAGTAATTATTATTTTCAAAATTGGGGGGTGTCATTTGAGTTTTCCTTCTTTTCCTCGCTTTCCTTCGCTTTTAAATAGGTTAGTTTCTAAAAACAAAGTGGACATTTTACTTTCACTTTCAAACTAGCGGCAATTTGGCATCAGTTGCTTGAATTCAATTCAGTTTAACGTTGTATTTTGTAAAAAACAAATGTCAATGTCGAACTCACCTAGCCTATCCACCTTTTTCTTGCCGTAAAAATGGGGGCGGCCATTTGTAAATTCTATGGGTCTAGCTTCCAGTCTCATCCGCGTCCAGCTATTTTGAGCTGTACAAAACAGTTCGTTTTGCTGCTTGATATTGAAAATTGGTGTGTCTTATCATATTATTTTAACGTATTATCTTAATTATGAACACACTGGTTTGTAGTGAAAACAGTTTTACCGTTTACTGCATTTACCTACAGCGGCTAATGAACCAGAAGTCTCATCCATAGGCTTACTTCTGCGTTGAAGAAAAAGGTGGATATATTAATCATGTAACTTTTATTAACAAAACGAATAAAAATACAATCAAGCTATATGCCTAATCTAAAATAACAAATAATAAATAACTTACACAAAGTTTAAATAGGTATACAAAGCTCAGTAAACACTGTGGAACCAAATAAATAAGAAATGTAGAGCATTTATTGGCAAAACGAATAAGAAAGCTTGGAGGAATAGCATAGGCTTACACCTTGATGTAAAATGAAATAAATAATGCAAAGTTTAAAGTAAAAATCAGAAAACACTGTGGAATCAAATAAACAAGAAACATGTTTAAAAAAATAACCTAAACGCCAGAAGTCAACAGGCTTTTCAAAATCCAAAATATTTTCACTTTTACATTTAATTTTGAAACTCTTCCACCATTGTCTTGTCAGTCTCACCTCACTCTTCTTGTCAGTCTGCTCGACTCACTCTCCTCATGTGATAAAAGAAATCAGGGGACATATGTATAAAGCCACTCAGAGTAAAATTTTAGTCCTAAGTGTGTCAAAATTCTAAGAATGACGTAATTTTACTCTTATTCCTAGACTTAAGAATAAGAGTGATTCATAAAGGTTCCTAAATGCTAAGACTAGGTCTCAGCTCCTAAATTATTTAAGAGAGCTGAAGAGGTCTCCTAACCTAGTTAGGAGTAACAAGATGGCAGCAAAGAGGCGGAGACAAACCCTTTCCAGTGAAGATAAGACATATTGGAGTTATATGATGTAGCAAATTAGCTCAAAAAGGGAATTGTATATAAATAATTACAATTAATTATGATTAATTACAATTATTTATATCGGCTGACAGTAATAACTGTCGCAGAGTTAAATTGCCATCAGCTGATCTGTTCGTCCAGCGAACATTCAGTGTAAATTCATATCAACTCTAAGAAAGGATATTTCCGTGACCACAGAAAATATCTTCCGATTAATGCATTAGAGCATGTAGCAAGGGTCAAAATCGTAAAGGGACATTAATATGCAAGGCAGAATCAAAAACTCATGTAATTTGTGCACAAGGGTTTTATTAATTAAACGCTAACACGCATCTAATCTAAACAAACAAACAAACAAACAATCGCTCATACATGGGGAAAGGGCTAATGAGAGTTGATGGATGAAACCATCAGGAAAACCAGAGAATGCAGTTATGGAAAAAGTCATTTAACCACCTGAGTAAAACCATCAGCGCCGTTTATAACGGGGTCTATAACTTATACTAAACCTCTGTTTCGTTTAGTTAAATGTACTATACTTGCACTTCCTTTGTGTCCGGAATGCGGTCTCGGATGAAAAGTCTTGATGGTTTCAAGGTTTTTGGATTCGCGATCACTTTCTTCCGGGTTGAAGAGTGATGAATTCCAAAGATGTTCTGAGGTAGAAATGTTCTTCCAGGTAGGGAGTGGAAAAAGAGTTAAGAAAGGAATCTGCTGAGGTCCGAGGAGGTTTGATTGAATGGAAAGACAAGGTCATAAACCTGGCACAATAACTTAAGGGTCCAGAAGAGTTCCAGCTCACATCTTGCTCATCCTCTTAGGGTCTAACAGATCCTAGACTGGGTCTTTGTGGTCAAGAGTCATCTCCCAGGCTCTATGTTGGGCCGACCGGGCGCGCCCGCACCGGTTCAGGCTCTCCGTCAGAAGATAGCAGAGGAGCTCTTTGCAAAAGAGGTTTTTTTTTAGAAGAGAGGTTTTTTAGAAGAGAGGGCCGGACCTGTGACTGAGACCTTTATCTGGTATAGAGGTCACACCTCTGGGGAGTCAAAGAGCCAATTAGGCTCCAGTCTCTTTGGAGGGAAGGTTTTACGACTCTTTGTCTCTGAGCATGGCAATTTGCAGGGGTTGGATTAATAGTGGATATACAAACTATTAAAGATTCTTAGAACACTTATATGTTGCATAGGTAGCAACATATAATATACAGTCTCAATTAGATCATCCGAAGACGAATTGATAGAGATCAAACATGATATAAGTGAGGTAATATTAACTAGTGATCTATCATAAACATGCATAAAACAGGATACAGTACAAAAAGACAATATACACGAACAGTAACAAAATACACAATGACCTGAGGATATGTGTGTTCATTCAAAGAAAGGTCTTTCAATGAATTAACCAGAGAAGAGTCCATTTTTATGTGCATTACATGTCTTTCCTATGGAAAATGTAGAGAGAGAGAGAGCTCTCTCTGCATACCATTAGGTCGTAAAGCTTATCTGGCCTGTGCAAAAGTCTCCTGGTTGCCATGGTAGCCAGGGGCCTGGAATCATCACAGACATACCGGCACTCAGAATGTGTGTTGGGTGAGGGGTCTGTGGTTAGTTGTTAATCTAGTAACTAATTTGATTTGTTAAATCTGATGAACAAATGTGTGTCTGATTGGTCCAAATGCTACAATGATGATATGGAGTTGATAAAACGACTTTTTGATCTTGACAATCAAGTTTGTTTCATTTTGTTTTGTTTTGTTTTTTTTGTAAGAAATTTAATAACCTCTTGCACTCAAAAAGTCAATGCTGTAACTGCAGAAATGAAAGTAATTAAATTTTTTTGGCTGGAAAATTTTGAAAAATGCAGCAATGCTCCAGTGATGACACTGGAAGAAGGGTCTTACATATTGTGGCACTAACCCCACCAAACACAACCGTGGCCAAAAGTAATGTGGATTTTTATTTTATTTTTTATGACCCACATTTCATTTAAACCATCAAAATACAAAGGACAAAAAACACTGACCAGTGTTGCTAACTGCTTTCAATTTAAAGTAGCTAAAACTGGTCACTTAATGTTGCTAGATGACCTCATAAAGGTGAGTTCACTGATCTATATTTATATTTATGTAGATCAGTGAACTTGCCTTTATGACGTCATGGGAGAGTCTCGGAATGTAGATAAGGTTTGTCCAAGAAATTGATTTTGTTGCTAGGCTTTTGAAAAAAGTCTCTAAAGGGGTGAGGAAGTCATTAAATCTAGTGACAAAATAACTAAATTGCCAACAGTGGCACATTGACTACAACATAAGACAGCATGGCCAAAAATTATGATCGCACAATTTGGCATGTTTCATTGCATTATTATAAAAAATAAAAAAACTGACTCTAAGCAATGCAATATGCTTACAAAATCTTGCACTTTTTATTTTATTATTATTTTTTTTTTTAATTAAGGGTGAAGATGTCAAATTTCCTAGGCCGGACATCACTTTTGACCCATACTATATGCAGATCAATTGACTTTCCAACTGACCGCCAGACCTTATTGCAAAAACCTTTATGAGGTACCTTTAAAAGCCACTTTTATGAGAATTGTGGGCTTTCCTGGAGTTGTTGGAGCCATTGATGGAACTCATGTTCACATAATTGCTCCAACTGTAAACAAGGAGACACACTAATAGAAAACAAAGTATCAGTAATAAATTGTGATAATTTTGCACAATGCAAAGCATTTTAAAAAATACACAAAATATTTCAGTGTCTTAATTAAATGATTTTATTGTAGTTACATTAAATGAGTGGTGATGTGCTGCTGTGACTTCACATGAGCAGGCTCACTATTGGCTGGTGTTGACACCATTGTAGTCCTTAGTTCACAACACTTCAGTGTCACCTCAGTCAACACTTAAGAATCAGTCTTAGACTTTACTGAAAGTTGTTTTTAGCTTCTTTATAAAAGTCTTCTACTCTTAGAAAAGTCTTACTTTTTACTAAGAATTTTTTTGACACTTAAGTCAAAGCTTAAGACTATTCTTAAGAGCATTTCTGAGAAGTTTTATACATACAGGCCCTAACCACTGCGCATGGCACACAGTGCCATGATGCAATTCATGTGTGCTCAAGCCACGCCCCAGTCACCTATCCCACCTAAAAACAAAAGAGAGAAAAAAGAAAAGAAAAAACACAATAACTAAATCATAACACACACACACCTTAAAAAAACACATACACAATTTTCACATAGCATTGAAAATCATTATACTCCCCTTAACTGCCATGACCAATAGAAGAACCAAGATCCACCTCAAGACTCCATCACAGGGGCATGTGAGATGGTATCTGCTAACACATTATCAGCTCATTTGATGTGTTTGATTATCAAATTTTAAGGCTGCAAGAAAAGTATCCATCTCATTGACCAGTGACTCAGGCTCTGCAATGAATAGAGGAATGTCAGGGGATTGTGATCGGAATAGATGATGACTGGAGACCCTCCTCCCACGTAAACATTAAAATGCTCAAGGGCCCAAATTAACGCAAGTGTCTCCTTCTCAAAAAGAGAGTATTTCATTTGATAAGATTTAAATGTACGTGAGAAGTAGCTAACTGGATGATCAATACCCTCTTAATAAATCTGAAGAAGAACTGCTCCTGCTCCCACTTGACTTGCGTCCTTCTGGATTTTAAACGGCTGATTGCACTGGGGAGCCGCAGACAGCAGCAATTTCAGATTATCAAATGCTTGTTGGTATTGCGATGTCCACTCAAACTTTACAGAACTCAAGTTATTTAAAAGGACAAATGACCACTGATTAAAAATTATGACAAAAAACTACGGTAGTTGCCGTCCATTCCATTGAATCCCATCAGCTCTTTCTTAGTACAGGGAATTGAGAAATTTTCTATTGTCAGCACTTTAGCAAGCAAGGGACGCACCCTACCCTGACCCACCTACTTTCCCAAATAGGAAAAGAGGGCTCGACCAAAATCACATTTGGAAAGATTTTACAGTCAACCTAGCCTCCATTAGATGTTGGAACAAAGCTCGGACACAATTCATATGATCGTCCCATCTGTCACTGTAAAAGATAAATGGCCCAACCCTCTAGATCTGAGATTGTGGTTCATTAAAGTGTCATGAAACTCCCGTTTCAGCACTAGTCTTTCACACCTTAGATCTGAAAATAGGTGTGTGTTCGACTTGAATCAGTGTATGATCAGTGTATGATATCACAGTACCGTGAGAGCCATAAGAAAGCAGACGGATCCTTATGCTTTCGAATAGCTCTCGCGGCACTTTGATGTCATACACTGACCATTCTGCGCAGTGCTGCTTCAAGTCGAAGACACCTAATGACTCCAGAAATGGGCGTGTGAAGCTGTGGAAAAGTAGTGTAGAGGGTGGGAAGAGGGGAGAAAACAACCATTAAAACACAGACCTACAACACACTCATACAGACAGATGACACTTTAAAAAATCTGTAAAACAGAAAGATTAAAGGCATAGTTACTTTTTGTTGACTCTATTAACCCATTTAATCCCACCTGTCACAATAGTGACTGTGAAGAAGGTTTTCATTTAGAAAGCTCTAAAAATCTTACTGACTGACGTTTTAGTGCACTTCCTGCAAATATGAAAAATAAAGGGTCTCAATTAAATATGTACAGTTTCACATGGTTAGTGCAAATTGTAACATGACCAGAGCAGTTTAATTCCTGTTTTCACCAAGAGAAAATGATGACTGCATCAAACCTCCAAAACGAAAGGCTAGTAAAGTATGTTAACAAAGATATGACAAAGATTTTTGGTCCACATTATCTTTAACTCTTTCCCCGCCAGTGTTTAAAAAAAATTTTGCCAGCCACCGCCAGCATTTTTGATGATTTTCACCTAAATTTGACGGCCCTCAGAATATTTTCTGCTATGAATATAAGAACATATTATATATCAAAATGAAGAACCAAGCCTCTGCTTTTAAACAAAAAAAAACTATTTTATTCTATCTTCATGTTCATGTTTTATCACCATTTGAATACAGACAGGGTTCATCAAAAATACAACATTTTGGACAAAAAAACTAAGAAAAATGCATTTTTATCAAAATAGTGCATTTTCAAGCAAAATCCATTCAGATGTCATATTCTTTCACCTGTAAATAATTATATGAATAATTGAAATTGCATTCAATAAACAGAACAAACAGACACACATACATATATAGGCTACATACGTGCGCGCACACACACACACACCCCTCTATTCAGATCGACGGGTCATCGGTTACAACTAGAGATGTTTCTGTGTCTGTAAAGGCATCTCTCTCTCACTGACTACTTCATCCCGATCAGATTCAAAATGGTCAAAGCATGATCTACATATATGATCTATATATGATCTACATTTTCTCTGATCCTTCCATTTATGCCAATCGTCTTCTATACGCACCCTAAAGACCCGGAAGTCTCGTAACTCATTCAGGACATGCGCTAGGGCTTTCCTTACCGTAATACACCTAGAACACGGATTGGCGTAAAAACTCGTCAATGGCGGGGAAGCGATGTCTCTTAATTGACGAGATTTCTCGTCAATTTTTTGAGATTTTCCCGCCATTGACGAGAGATTTCTCGTCAATGGCGGGGAAAGAGTTAAGATGTCTAGTATTAATATATGAATTAACAATTATTCAGTTTTGTTGAGTGTGGTCAAAGAATGAGTAAAAATGATGATGTCACAACTGTGATAGGTGGGATAACAGTGAATTTAGGTACACATATAAATCCAATCGCTGTTTTAAGTGAATGCTGCACTAAAATGTTGCTGTAACGGAGCCAACGAGACGTGAGGCGAGCGGATCCAAGTGCAAGCTTTTATTAGTGTACATAGTCAAAACACAAGCAGGGTCACACAACAGCAAACGGGTATGGCACGGGCAAGACACAAAAGCAATCCTAGGGCAAGCGTGGGTCTTAGATCGGCGAACAATATCCAGAGGGCTTAACAAGAGGGGTAGTCCGATAACGTGAGCAATAACGTAATCCAAGCAGGAGGGAACAGAGTGCAAAACGACAAGACTAAAGAGAGAACCAAGGCAGGCTATGAACTTCAGGGCTGGCAGAGATCAGGAAATAAACGCGATACACAGGCTAGGATCAAGGTACAAATAAACTAGACGAAGACTTAACTTAGACTCAGAAAACACAGAAGGGCTCCGTAGAGTAGCTAACACTAGGTGAGTGCTAAACGCTAGACAATACTGGGCAAACTAGATCAGGATCTGAGTGTGTGTTTTATAGTGGGTGTAATAGCTTTCAGGTGAGCGTGTGATTTGTGACAGCTGTGTGATCAGTGCAATGGATGATGGGAAATGCAGTCCAGTGTGATGTGTGGTGTGAGAGTCAGTATGATGGAGAAGTGACCTCTTGTGGCAGTCAGACGGAAGGCCATGAACCAGATTCGTGACAGTTGCAATGACAAAATGAAGAGTTTGGTTCCAAAACGTGATAAACGCCATTTAAAAAAAAAAATTGAGTTAATACCAAAATCAGTATTGTATCTGGTCGGTACTGAAAAGTCCATTTTTAATTTTACGCAAAATGCGATATCCGTCGTATTATTCTGTCATGTTTTCTCCCTTTTTTTCCCAAACTGCGACAAACGCCAGTCTCCCTTCTCTGCAGGATGTGATAAATCCGCTCAACCAAACACAGCGCACCATTCCACGCACTGTAGACAGTAATGGCGGCGCTCTGAATACACCCGGCATCCGAGTTTTCCTCATCTACTTTGTACTTTGTGATCAACAAACAAACAAATAGGGCTGCACGATAAATCGCATGTGATTGTCATGCGCATCTCGTCAGTAAAGCTGGTTCTGGGATCTCCATCACGTGCTTTCAGATGGAGCGGCATTTAATACACAGAGCCGTAGATCACAGGCAAGCTGCAATATCGCATTCATAATTGCAGATGAATCGCATTCGATTATGAACACGATGTTGCGTAGCTTGTCAGTGTAAGTGTTTTTATTAATGCCATTAATGTTTTGTTAATACAGCGTCTAGCACTAGTCAACTAAATGAATGTAACATGGCAAAGATGAATGCACTTTTGGAATTTCTGTGGTCTAACGTGATATTGTTGTTCATTTTCTTATTCATGATGAAATTTTCTTTTTTTGTTTTAATTAATTTATAGAATTAACAAGATGACCCGTTGAATTCATTTTGGGAGTGATGACTGGTTATTTTTAGTCCAGTGCCTGTATATAAGATTAGTATTGACCAAGTTCAGAGGCTGTCATATGTGGATCAACTTGCTTTGTTGTGTATTTTCAACAGTTTCAATATGAAAAATAACTTAGATTGTTTTTTGTTTTTTTTTCAGTGTCCAGTGTTTTTCCAGTGTTCCAGTGTTGTATTTTTTTCCAGTGTTCTTTGTGGACATTTCACAATAGAAAAGTAATTTCCATTTCCCTGACCTCCATTAACAAATCGATTTCAATGCGTTAACACAAAATCATCGCAACAACATGCGCACGAATAATGCGATTATTTCCAATAATCAGAGTAAGGACTTAATCGCATTATGATGTTTACATGTCAAGAGCAAACCTCTTCACTCCCGTTTACATGCAATTTCCATTATTCTTATTATTCCCTAAGAATTGTGGTTAATTTTTTACTGCCATTATTCACATACCCCACTGGACAGCACAAATGATGGACTCAGAATGAGCAGGTGTGTTACTGGCCGCTGTTTTAATTTATTTACATCTAATGCATAATGATTTTGTATGGCTGTATTCCACGCTTTTTCGGCACCATGAAATTTGTTTGCCTATACGCTGCCGTCGCGTTCTACTCACCGTTTCTGGATGAGGGTAAGGAACAGAGACTGGTGGCAGCTAATGTTAGTTGTGTTTTCCCCAGAATGCGATGCTTTCTTCCCTGCCATCGTTTCTAATCTGCGTATTATTACAGGTGCGTGTCACGTCATTCATGTACATCACAAGCGCATGCGCACTTTGGTCAGAGCGGCAATACTGCGATTAAGGTGTTTACATGCCTGTATATTTCGATTAAAATCGGCGTATGTTAATACGATTATGCTTGCTGAGATTATGAGCTTAATCGCATTATTTAGATCGAAGTATTGCGTTTACATGAGGTAAAGTTTAATTGCAATACTGTCAAAATCTCATTATAATCGCATTAAGAGGGTGCATGTAAACACACTCAATGTGGCTTCAGCTGCTGTGCGAGGTTTATTTTCATTAATTAATACAGCAATATGATCGGGAACAATGTTTTTAAGGACTGTGCATTAGATGTAGTGCACCAGCGATCAAAATGGTTAGCTAATTCTCTCGTAAACTCAATGTGCATTTGCCTCTCACCTTTTCTTCAGGTCCGAAAACATTGGCGATAAGCCTTTTCATCGTTCCTCTACCGAAAGGGATGTATATGCCTCCTGCTCTTTCCTCACTAAAACAGACTGAAGAATCACCGTACGGTCAGCTATATTTTCAAACAATGAGAAAAACACATCATGATCCCTATCATTAAAGCAGGCAGATTATTTCTCAAATTAAACGAACCGTTCACCTTGAAGTTTCAAACTTCAACTGAAATTCTTGATTTTGCCGTTCTATCACCAATCTTTGTTCATGTTTAATTTTTTCAAACTCAATTTCACGCTGTGTTATTAAATCATCCCTTTTAAGCTTTGCTATTTCAACTTCATGTTCTCGTATTTCTTTCTCATGAGATTATTGTTATTTCTGTTGCTCAAACATTAATCCCATAAGTGAAGGGCTGCACTGGGCCCAGCTATTATTACCGATTTTTACATACTAGGCAAAATTGGGAGAACTCTCAATTTTTGTCTTATCTTCTCCCTAAGCTCACCTTTTCTTAATCGTTTATCTATACCACACAATTCATACCGTTCTACAAATTTAGAACAAATATTTAATATTTAGACGCATCCCTGTGTCGAGGCTGACACAGAAGAATGTACGCATTTTGCGTCCAGGGGATAATCTCCAAAATGGCGCTACTGTGTAGTGTACTCTGCGTAGAGGAGACGTTACGGTGCCTAATTGTTGAATAAAGTCGTTATTTTTGTTTTATTTCCGTACAAAAAGTATTCTCGTCACTTCATAATTGAATTACGATTGAACCACTGATGGCAGATGGAGTATTCTGATGATGCGTTTCTTACTTTTCTGGGCCTTGACAGTGTAATTTACTTGGCAGTCAATGGAACAGTCACAAGCCTCCCGGTTTTCATCTAAAATATCTTAAATTGTGTTCTGAAGACAATCGAAGCTTTTACAGGTTTGGAACGACATGGTGGTAAGTGATTAATGACAAAATTTTCTTTTTGGGGTGGAGTAACCCTTTAATTTAAAAACTGCTTATGTGCAATTTACATGTTTGTATAATTTTCTTTTATTTGAATATTGATTATTATTTTTTAAAATAAATAGTAAATTAAGTTTGGCCTCTATTGTTAATTGTACCCTAGTTTTACTTAAAGAGAGCAATTTGTTCAGTAAACCACTGTTTAATAAAAAATTGAATTTTATTTATTTTTTTCCTCCTGTACCAAAACCATACCGAGCCATGATGTCAAAACCGAGGTACATACCGAACTGTCATGTTTGTATACTGTTACATCCCTACCAATCAGTGTGGTAGAGAGGTTGGAGCACAGGCCGTTCCCCTCCACCTTTAAAGTGTATGTTATAGCAATCGCAGCACATCAAATTGCAGTGGACGGCAGGTCCATGGAAAAGCATGACCTGATCATCGGGTTCCTGAGAGGTGCAAGGAGGTTAAATATTCCTTGCCTGTTTCACGTCCCCTATTGGGTTCTCTCTGTGGTCTTCCTGGACTGCAAAAAGCCACTGGAGTCAGTCAACCTTAAGATCCTGTCTCTGAAGACAGCAATTCTTCATCAAGGATAGCAGGGATACTCAAATCTGGCTCACGAAATCCACTTTCCTGCAGAGTTTAGCTCTAACCCTAATCAAACAAACCTGAGCATGCTAATCTGTCTTCAGGAATTCGAAAAAGTTGGGGTTTGGTCTCACAGGTAGATGAGTTTGATCAGGGTTGGCGCTAAACTCTGCAGGAAAGTGGATCTCGTGAGCCAGATTTGAGGATCACTGATCAAGAGGGTGAAAGACCTGCAGGCATATTGCCTTTAATATTGCCTCTGGTAACTCTCACGTTATCCTGAGACCCCGGGCTGGATACATGCCCAAAGTTCATACCACCCCTTTCCAGGACCAGGAGGTGAACTTGCAAGTGCTACCCTTGGAGGAGGCAGACCCAGCCCTTGCGTTGCTGTGTCCTGTTCATGACCTGCACGTTTACGTGGACCACATATGGAGATTTAACAGCTCTGAGCAGCTCTTTGTCTGCTTTGGAGGTCAGCAGAAGGGAAATCTGATCTCCAAACAGAGTTTGGCTCCCTGACAATTTTGTAAAACTTAAAATAAGGTGTCAGTTAGGGCTGCCCCCTAATAGTCAACTAATTGTTAGTCAACCAGAAGAGGCTTGGTCGACCAAAATTTTATTAGTCGCAGAAAAATTCCACAGGTGAAGTCACTCAGTCTGTGACTAACAGATCGTTAACGGCTAGTCAATGGTAATACATACATCAGGCAGGACATCCAAACGCTCGCTTGATCATTCATCGACCTCAAAAATGGCTTATCATCTGAAATATGTAAGTATTACCAACTTTATTTGGCTGCTCAATCTAATGTTAACCTAGAGAAATGTGTGCTATTGAAGTGTCTGTGTGAAATGTGGAAGCTGAACAGCAGCTCACTGCAGGACAGATGGAGGCACCGGTGCGCTCACCTGCTCTTAAAATACTGTCATTTTTGGTCGTACAGATAAGAGTAGTACATCTTTCGAATCTGTAAAGTAACACATCTTTCGAATCTGCAAACAGGATGTTCTTTTCGGCCGTCTCGGTCTGTGAACTTGAGCGCGAAACACAGTGTATATCTAGACCTTACAGACATAAAAAATATATCTAGAGTGAAATGTCTACTTTCAAATGAACCAATTAAAATGGAAAACAAATATTCTCAGATTATGTAATACGAAACATGCATACAGGAGCGTCCACTAAGTTACTATGGAGATGACGAGTCAGTGTCGCCGACTTCATCTCTTAAACCGAGAACAAAGAAAGCACTAATTTATCAAAATATTAATGCAGTCTCCTTACTGATTTTTACTGATATATTCATAATCATTACTTCTGCCAGTACATGTGCTGTGGCAAGCTTTATGCGTGTGCTTGAGCTCTTATTAGGCTAGGCAATTAAAGGCTCATAATAATGATTTAAATGGTTTATGAATAAACGTGCGATTAGTCGACTAATGCTTAAAATGAACGACTACTAGTTGACCAGAAAAATCCTTAGTCGAGGACAGCCCTAGTGTCAGCGTAGGATGTATATGTTGGGTGATGGGAGGTGGTTAGGTGTGGAGGCCCCTTTTGAAAATTTGCTTAGGACAGCACCATTCGTTAGTCAGGCTCAGCAGATGAGCCTGACTCCAGGCTCAGCACTTGTTTACATACCCATTTGGTCAACCCCTGTACTAAGCTTGGTGCCCCACATGTAGTGATGTAGTGGTAATCCCACATGTATATTCTTCCACTGTAAAGTTGACAGTTGTCCCTCCTCAGGTAGGACCTACTGCAGAGTTATTCCATATGTAGTACTGCTCTGTCAGTCAATCCATATGTGTACTCTCCACGTTACCTCCTTTTGACAGGATGTCTCTATAGTGGCCTTATCTGCACTGACATAAGCACAATTCAACAAGTTTCAACTTTGTGGACACAAAGTATAGACATACAACCCCTGGCAAAAATTATGGAATCACCACACTTAGATGTTGTTTACCCAAATTATTTACTTCATAACAAATAAACGAATCACAGATATCACACAAAACAATTTTTGTTTAATAATTCAACATTCTGGTTAAGTGAAACATACCTCAAAAAAAGATCTTAAATTATTTTAATTAATTAAAATTTGTTTTCCATATAAAGTAGAGGAAACAATTATGGAATCATCTACCAAAACACACAGTTAGTACTTTTTATCTTCTCCTCTTGCTTTTATGATGGCCTGAATTATTTGGGGCATGGACTTCACTAATGAAAAACAATATTCTTCATCAAGCTGGTTCCAACTTTGTCGAATAGCGGTTGACATATCAGCTTTGCAAGATGGAGCCTTGTCATGGACCAGTTTTTTTCAATTTCCACCATAAATTTTCAGACGGATTGAGATCCAGACTGTTTGCTAACCATGTCATTGAGGTGAAATGCCTTTCCTGAAGAAAAGCTTTAACACACTTTTGTTGGGGAATTACAGTTAAAACCCAAGGACCAGGTATGATGAACAAAGAACAGGAGTCAAAGATTCTTACTTCAAGGTTGCCTCAGCCCTAAACCTTATCGGGCATGGTCACAAACACAATGAGAGCAGCTTCTTAGAGAGTAAAAAGGCAGACTAAAGCCATATTCAACTTATTCTCTAACATGCATAAATGTAACTTTGATTGATAATTTTTCAATAAATATTACAATTAATATTATTATGAAGGTCATTGTAGATCTGCAATCCACTCCTTCACTTTGCTCTGTGGCAAGATGCATTATCATCCTGAAAAACGACATCACCACCAAACTTCTTTTCTATTGATGGAATGAGAAAAGTGTCCAAAATTTCAATGTACACTTGTGCATTGACTGTTGAGGTAAGGATTGCCATTTCCCCTGGTTCTTTACCTGACATGCAACCCCATATCATAATTGAGCTGGGACATTTGGTTGTTTTCTTCAGGCAGTCATCTTTATACATTTCATTAGAAAGGCAAAGAACAAAAGTTCCAGCATCATCTCCTTGTCCAATGCAGATTTGTGATTCAACACTGAATATCACTTTCATCCAGTCATCCACACTCAATGACTGCTTCTCTTAGCCCACTGTAACCTTGTTCTTCTGTTTAGGTGTTAATTCTGGTTTTCGTTTGGCTTTTCTATATTTAAATCCCATTTCATTCAGCCAGTTTCTTACAGTTCTGTCACACACATTGGGTCACAAGCAGAACAAATTTTTGTGTAATTCGTTAGAAAATCTGTTCTGACGTAAATTTTCAGATTCATGAAAGTTTGTATTTTCAAAAAGTTAGTTGGTACGAAAGAAATTTACACCTGCTTCCTATTTTACAAGTTTGTTTGTTCTGTTTTTGTTTTTTGTAGCTGGGAGTTGATAAACTGTTTAGCTTTGGGTAAAACACAGCGCTTGTCACTGTCACTTTTTACCCAACCGTTCAATCAATGGAGGGGTGGGAAAAATACTACACCGACCAATCATCCTGCTTGGACAACAACTGAACAACAGTGGTTGTGGATGGTGTCTTTAAAACAGGTCTAATCATTTATACTGTTATCAGCACATGTCGAAGTAGATTCGTCTCTAAGAGAAGATGCGCTGTTAATGCAGCGTTAGAAAACTGTCAGTTTTTTTACTTTCACTTTCTGTATGACTGAAGTTAAGATGTTCATCGGCATAACTATTGCGCAAAGTTTGCACGTTGCTTGTGTGACATCCATTGGCTCGCCTTCATGGTTTAAAACAGAAATATTTCCTGTATTGCGACGTAACCGCAAACCCCCATGCATATCTTAAACGCAGGGATACATGAAAGAGGAATCAACTCGGTATGCCGCGCTGTCTGAAACACGTCTCTATGCTTGTGCACGCTTCGGGTGTGTGCGAGTACGGCACGCAAGTAACTAATTGAGTTCCGTTTTGTTTCTATTTGTGGTTTTAAATAGCTTGAACATGTAAATTGGCAAATCACATCACATGCCGAACGGTGGGGTCTGAACCTTGTCCGTATACCACGGATCAACTGCGATCCGTTTAAGCCCTAATAGCCTAAATGACAGATCAGAGCAATCTTTTATTTGCTAATTTAACATGAAATAGTCAAATAGACTCTGTGCACAAGCGTAGCGACGAACTTCCGCTATCACCAGAAGTCGGGATATTAGGGTTGCTGCAGGATTTTTAAGCTCAAATTTAAGACTTTTTAAGACCTTTTTTAAGACCTGCGCAAATAAAATTAATACCATATGAGCAGGATAGGGCAATGTCTATGGTAAACTGTAAAAAGCATGATTTACAGTTCAGATAGACGTTTTCACAAAACAAAAAGTTTTATAAAATTATACACTTCACATTTCAGCCTTTAAACCATTTTTTAAGAAAAGTACATGGGCCCAAAAGTATTAATTATTATATTAATTTAAACAATTATCAATAAGTTATTATATTAATTAAATAAAATACAAACACATTTTACTGTTTAGATTTTTATAATGGATTATCTCCTTATCAATCCACCAGTTCACATGTACAGCTCTGCGTGTTTGCAGGGTAAAAACATGGGTCGATTTTTGCATTGGTCTGAACAAAAACAACCCAATGTTCCTGCAATACTGGAGGCTGCAGTTCTAGGAATGCATAGGACCCTATTTTTTGGGACAGTACCATCTATTCCAACTGAGGAGACCTGATTCAAACATCAAACAAACAGATGCAAACAAACAGCACATCAGATGTGAAGCGCTGCAGCTAATTAACTGAAGTCTCGCACAGACACAAGTCTTCTTTCCAAGAAAACTGAATTTTAAACCAGAATATATTGAAATAAATTAGGTTAAATATTTCAAGAGGGTTACCAACAGGTATGTTTAGGGTTAGGAGTTGGTTAGGACAATAATTAAGAGTATAAAATTAAATAACTACATAATTCCTTAAAAATAATAATATACAGAATTGAATAGCAAGTGCTATAAAATAGTATGAGCCACTAATATTTAGTCATTTAGCAGACGCTTTTATCCAAAGCGACTTATAAATGAGGACAATCAAAATCAACAAAAGAGCAACGATATGAAAGTGCTATAACGAGTTTCATTTAGCCTAACGCAGTACACGTAGCAAGAGATTTTTTTAAATTATATAATAAATAAAAAGAAAAAGAATAGAGCAAGCTAGTGTTAGAGGCCTTTTTTGGTTTTGTTAATTGTATAATAAATAAAGAAAACCGATAGAATACAAAAAGATTAGAAAAGATAGTGTGCAAGTCTAAAAGGGACAAGTTTTTTTTTTTTTTTTTTTTTTTTTTTAAAAGAGTAGAATTAGAATAGAGAGAGGTGTGATGTTCTTCATTCTCTCTTACATTCTTTTTGGCTCATTAAAAATGTATCTTGCTGCCGCGTTCTGGATTAATTATAAAAGTTTGATAGGACTGGCTGGAAGACCTGACATAATACATGCATACAAAGAATAAATAAATAAAAAAAAATAAAAATAAATAAATAAAAATTTAAAAAAAAACTATAGGGCCCTATAAATCCAGTTCTGAAACTACAGCCTCCGGTATTGCAGGAATACCCTACTCACAACAACAGCCTTATTGAACATGCACATTCATTCTCTGCCAGCAGGAGCGCTTTCGAACGGTTTCCCCAGTAACAGCAGAACACAAAGCAACTCAGCACTGGACTTTGAAACGTGCAGCGCTCATATTTATTTATAGCCTTTTGAAGTTTAATCGTCTCATTAAGCTATATCGCGATTATGGTCTGTACCCAAATTTAAGACCTCTTTAAATCATAATTAAGACTTTCTTGTACAATTTAAGACTTTTTATGACCTTAAATTTGATAAAGTAAATTTAAGACATTTTAAGACTTTTTAAGGACCCGCGGGAACCCTGGATATCAGTTTCCGGTTTTCATACACGTCGCCCAAAATGTCAGTATTTACTAGATGTCTCCGAGATCTGCCAAGTAGAATCTGTCCATCATATCATTAATGCCTGTTGTTTTTGAAAAAAAGTGGGCAATACTAGAGGTTTTATTTTATTTATCATTGTTATTGTGTATATAGCATTGAATATTGAATATTTAATTGTGCATTACCTTATTTTTGCATTTAGATTACCTTTGCCTTCATCTCAACACTCATTTAAAGATAGTCTTCAAAAACCCTAATAATTTAGTAACAAGTTAAATCTTTTTTTTTTTTTTTTTTTTTTTTTTTTTAGAAAATTTCAGAATATATATTATAATATTGTGATGTTAAATTCACTTACACATAATATTAATAATTTTAATAACAGACCACCTGAGTGTACTTAAAAGGGAGCCCAATTTCATGACTATGATTCTTAACAAACAAGGACCATTTTTAAAAGTACACTTTATAATAATGTCAAATTAAAGTTTCTGGAATAGAAAGGTTGCATGGGCAACCTAAATGGGACCCATACAATTTTGTCCATCGGCTCCACTTGGGCCCCATGTGTGTTAGCCCATAGGGGCACATGATGGGTCCATAGTGGGCTCTAAGTGGGGCCCATGTAGATTTTCATTATATGGGCCCACATGGGTCCCAAATGGGTCCTAATAATTGGGGCCAAAGTGGGCCACATGCAGAACCGTTATGGGGCCCAAATGGGTGACCACACTGAACCCACAAATGGCCCATATATGGGGTTTTTGTGGGACCACAGTGGGTCAGAACTGGGCCCCATTTATATTTCTTTATTAATTCCTCTGGATAAAGTTAATGTGCTAATATGCAATAAAACTTTAAATTACAATGTTTTTTGACCTAATATCAGTTGATTTTATGTGGTGCTCAATACATTTTAAATTACATGTTAAAATAGTTCAACTGTGAAGAAAATGACTTCAACTCAGAATCTCTAAATCACATTTTTTTATTAGATAAAACAAAATAGGATACAAACTGGATAAAAATACTTCAACAGAACAGGATGAAATGGTATTATTCCTGGGCCTGTGCAGACTTCTCAGCTTCATACCTAAAAAAAAAAAAAACAGTAAAGGAAGAAAAACAGAAAAGGCAATTATTTTAAAATACTAGTAAAACATTCACAAAAGTATTAAAAAGCACGTGTGGTTATAATTAAGCCTTGCCAGTACTTCATATTTTTCTGCCTAAGTGACAAAATTGTCACTTAAAGGAATAGCTATAGTACTAAAGGTAATATTAACAAGTTAAAAGTGACACTATTCAGTTTAGAAATGTAATTATGTGCTAGGAGCTATTTTTTACAGAAGTTCTAAGCGGCCATGCATTATTATTTTTTTTCCTTCTTGTTTTCTCGTGATCATGACATAACAAATGTTGTTTTCTCGTTATCACAACTTAATTTTCTTGTGATTTCGACATTACTATTGCTATAGTAACGAACGCAACCTTGACAGGAACATTCTAAATTACTTAACCTGGCTTAATGCGTTAATTGAGAGTGTTTTTAAAAGACAAAACTCAGTATATACACATAGTAATTCATTCAGACAAGAAGATGAGCCCGTAATAAGAATGCAATTAGTTTAATTCCGCGTTAAGCGTAGGCTTAATGCGTAAAGGCAGTGTTTTTAAAAGACCAAACTCAGTAAACACATCATTAATAAAGCATTCCATGTACAGATAAACAAATAAGTCCATATAACGCGTTAAGCGTTTTACCCATAGAAAACAGTTAGGCTATAAGAAAAAAACGCGTTGCGTTTGCATCCTGGACTCTTCTGCTTGTCTGTACATAGGCTATTATAATTTATTAAAAATGTGTTTACTGAGTTTGGTCTTTTAAAAACACTCTCTTAACGCATTGAGGAAAGTTAAGTGTTTTGGAAGGCCCCCTTTGAGGCGCAAATGATCGACAGATAACTGTGCGCTCTTATACTGTATCTTGTGGATATAGAAATGACGTCTAAAATAAAATAAATAGGCTAATCAAACACTGCTGATTTTGTCCAGAGTTAAGCTACGCTAAACATTTTATTTGTGTAATTAACATGTTTAAATGGTCCAACAACAAAGCATTTAATGCCGCAAGCACAGGCGGAGAGCCTTAGAAGAATGCAGAGAAGAACTATTCTAAAAATCTTAAACTGCTTGGATTAAACTCACTTCATTTTCCTCGTTTGTTTAAAATGATATACAGTGGGGCAAAAAAGTATTTAGTCAGCCACCAATTGTGCAAGTTCTCCCACTTAAAAAGATGAGAGAGGCCTGTAATTTTCATCATAGGTATACCTCAACTATGAGAGACAAAATGAGAAAAAAAAATCCAGAAAATCACATTGTAGGATTTTTAAAGAATTTATTAGTAAATTCCTCGGTAAAAAAGTATTTGGTCACCTACAAACAAGCAAGATTTCTGGCTCTCACAGACCTGTAACTTCTTCTTTAAGAGGCTCCTCTGTCCTCCACTTGTTACCTGTATTAATGGCATCTGTTTGAACTGTTTGATCAGTATAAAAGACACCTGTCCACAACCTCAAACAGTCCAACTCCAAACTCCACCATGGCCAAGACCAAAGAGCTGTCAAAGGACACCAGAAACAAAATTGTAGACCTGCACCAGGCTGGGAAGACTGAATCTGCTGTAAAATAACTTTAGGAACTTAGCTATGATTTAATCTTTATTTTGAATTTTTGGCTTTACGAAATTGCATCGTAAAGATAGATATTGATTTGATTAATTTCTATTAATCAAAACGTATAGTTTATACCTTTTAACGGCTCGTCCAGCGAGACATTAAAGTCAGTATATGTTAACAATTTTGTTTATCTTGCTTGTGGCCAACAATAAAACAAACAAAATAGTAATTTATCAAATTTGAGCAGGGTAGCAAGGGTCGACAGCGCAAGGCAGTAACTGAATCAAATATAAAACACAGACAATGCTCTATACAATGAGATAAGTTTATTGAGCTACTTCTAAGATTACATGAGACTAAATAATCTAAACACACACATACGACCACACACACACACACGCACACACACACACAAATGACGGAGTTATGCAGAATTATGAGTAATGAAGGAAGTCTCAACTTCGGTGGTTATCAGAAAGTCAACAAAGCAGAGCTTAGTTCTATCTTTCCATTAACAACAACTTTGCGCCGTTTTCAGCCAATAGATAAGAGATTTGTTTTACTTGTTAGGTTTGCTGGAAGGTCTCGTCTCGTCTCTTTGAGGGAATCCCCGGGTTCAGCTGATTGGCTGGCGAACTGTTGTTGGTCTGACGTCTCTTAGGGAATTCCGCCTGTGATTGGCGGGTTGCCTTTCTGGATGAGATGCGCTAGAAGTTCTTCTTTTCCTTTCTTGGTTGCAGAAGTTTTCTTGAAGAGCTTGATGTTTGGAATGGTGATGGTTTGATGCGGCGTATGAGCGCACGAGTTGAAGCAGTTTTCAAACCATGGCAAAGAGCGTTGAGTTTAGTTGGACATTAGAATTTAAGCAGGCCGCTTTAGGCCCGCCCCGGAGCTGGGGTACCAATCCGCTTATTGCAAGGTGGAGCTCAGCTTCCTAGGCTCCATTTCTCTGCATAAATTAACAAGCTGCCCGTGTAATCACGTGACAGAAAATCCTTGCAGGGTTTTGTTAATAATCTTGATAAACGTTATAACGTTACGGGATTTACCTAATTTCTACATTTCATCCACACAGAGTTGTTGCAAATAAAATATACTTTCGTTTAACACCAAACATGACACGCACACATATTCATACCCTCATAATACATAGGTTAACTGGTACTGACTTATAATGGATAGATTAACATCGCGTATGTTTTACTAACATATCAAGCATATCTAAGGCATAACACACATAATTTGGGAATACATTTTCATTACTTAAAAGTCTTGAATATTGTCTTTTGGAGTTTTGGCGCACTTTTGCGTGTTTCCTTTGTCTGTCTGAAAAAGGCATGCACTCGAGGAGGGGCGCGAGTACTCCTGAGGTCAGAAGGTGTCCGGGAGAGGAGTTCTGGCATATGTTTAAGTCAGGCCTACGACTGTAAATCCATCGCGCGTTTGTTGATAAGTTTGTCAATTTATACGTTGGCTGGTCAAAGTTCATTTACCATCTGGATCTGGTATCTTTCCCGCCAGAAATTTCCTTTGTTCTGCGTTGATGAAGTTGACTCTCTAGCTCGTTCTGATCTCAAGGGGGAATAGAGATTAGCACTTCATCTTGGATCCTTAGTTACTTTTACGACTTCCAGAGGTGAAACCAGAGATTGACTCATCCCTCTGGAATGAGTCTGCATTTATGTATGTGTGTGTCCGTTTAAGGCTCTCCTACACTGCAATAGGTAAGCAGCTTGGTGTGAAGAAATCAACTGTGGGAGCAATTATTAGAAAATGGAAGACATACAAGACCGCTGATAATATCCCTCGATCTGGGGCTCCATGCAAGATCTCACCACACGGGGGGGACCTAGTGAATGACCTGCAGAGAGCTGGGACCAAAGTAACAAAGGCTACCATCAGTAACACACTGCGCCGCCAGGGACTCAAATCCTGCAGTGCCAGACGTGTCCCCCTGCTTAAGCCAGTACATGTCCGGGCCCGACTGAAGTTTGCTAGAGAGCATTTGGATGATCCAGAAGAGGATTGGGAGAATGTCATATGGTCAGATGAAACCAAAATAGAACTTTTTGGTAAAAACTCAACTTGTCGTGTTTGGAGGAGAAAGAATGCTGAGTTGCATCCAAAGAACACCATACCTACTGTGAAGCATGGGGGTGGAAACATCATGCTTTGGGGCTGTTTTTCTGCAAAGGGACCAGGACGACTGATCCGTTTAAACGAAAGAATGAATGGGGCCATGTATCGTGAGATTTTGAGTGAAAACCTCCTTCCATCAGCAAGGGCACTGAAGATGAAACGTGGCTGGGTCTTTCAGCATGACAATGATCACAAACACACCGCCCGGGCAACGAAGGAGTGGCTTCGTAAGAAGCATTTCAAGGTCCTGGAGTGGCCTAGCCAGTCTCCAGATCTCAACCCCATCGAAAATCTTTGGAGGGAGTTGAAAGTCCGTGTTGCCCAGCGACAGCCCCAAAACATTACTGCTCTAGAGGCCAAAATACCAGCAACAGTGTGTGAAAACCTTGTGAAGACTTACAGAAAATGTTTGACCTCTGTCATTGCCAACAAAGGGTATATAACAAAGTATTGAGATAAAATTTTGTTATTGACCAAATTTTCTGGAGGATGACTGAAAGGACTGTATTAGGTGAGGTCTGATATCTAGCCTTCCTCAAGGGGTGTCAGTCAAAACACAGGGTCTGATCAGTTTCGTTCAAGAGTTTAATTTCTCTTAGTGCAGGAGTCATTTGCAACCCAGATACACACAACACAGCTGTACACGGGCATTACAGATGATTAATTAGGTATGTGTTTGTGAGAGTGTGTGTGTGGTTTTTGTTCATTGACGCACACTTCAAACACGCACAGTCTTTGCACTTTCCTGCTGAGTCACTCTCACGCTTTCTGCGCATGCGGACAGGTCAAAGGAAGCGCATGCGCACTGACGCAGCCTTTCTAACACTGCCGCCCCCAAATTTGGGTCCAAATTTGTTCTGCTGAAAGACCGATATTATACAATCTCAGTCACTGGCGGGAATGTCATCCGCCTCATCAGGGATCTCTGGCAGTACAACTAGGCGAGCTATGGGCCTTGTGTAGACTCTGTTCTTTATCTGTATCTCGGCCGTTCGTACACGATCGTCAGCCCCAGGGAAGACCTTTACTACTCTACCTATCTGCCAGAATGAGCGAGGCATCTGGGGGTCAACCAGCATGACGACTGTTCCGGGTTTGATGTCTGCTGATGGGTTATGCCATTTTTCTCTGGTTTGCAATCCTGGTAAGTAGTGTTTTATGAAGGCCATCCAGAATCTGTCAGTCAACACTTGTGAATGCCTCCATCTTCTCCTTCCTAGGAGTTCGGACACTGGATAGATAACTTGGGGTAGGGAGCCATCTGGCCGCCCCATCAGAAGGCAATTTGGGGTGATCGGATCTAAATCAGCGAGGTACGTATCAGCGGACACAAGCGGTTTGGAGTTTAATATGGCCTCAGTTTCTATGAGGACAGTTCGAAGAACCTCTTCCGTCACTGTCTCTGATCCCAGAGTCGTGTAAAGTGCAGCCTTAACTGACCGAATCTCTCGTTCCCACACCCCTCCAAAGTGTGGAGCAAAGGGAGGATTGAAATGAAAGCTAATCTGTTGCTTAGCTAGCTGCTGCTGTAGATCCTGACTGAGCTGATGAAAGGCCTCTTTAAGTTCTGTCTCACCTCCTCGGAAGTTGGTGCCTTGGTCCGAATATAACTCTGCGGGTTTCCCACATCGACCTATGAACCGTCGCAGTGCCATGAGAAAGGCATCACTATCCATCGATGTCAGGACCTCGAGGTGCACAGCCCGAGTGGTCATGCATTTGAATAAAAGACCCCATCTCTTCTCCGTCCGACGTCCCACCTTGACCAAGAAGGGTCCAAAACAATCCATTCCAGTTGAATGGAAAGCTGGTTTGAATAACCGAAGTCTAGGTGGAGGAAGATCGACCATTTTCTGTGAAGCGGGCTTTGTCCTCCATTTACAGCATTCAATACATGTTCGCTGATGTTTCTTTACAGCTTCTCTGCCTTTCAAGATCCACACCCTTCGGCGCAGCTCCGCAAACACTCGTTCCGGTCCTGGATGGCAAAGGCGAACATCATAATCTTTGATGAGTAAACGGGTGTTGGGGTGATTGGGATCCAATACAATAGGGTGTACTGCGCTTGCATCGAGGCCTTCTATGCGTCTTAATCGTCCTCCGACTCGAATTAGATTGCTGGCTTGGTCGAACTCTGGAGAGAGACAAAGAAGTCGACTGTTAGAACGAACAGGCTTACTACTTTTTAACAGCTGATAGTCCTCGGGGAAACTGTCCATCTGGGCCTTTCTCAGTGCAATCAGCTCTGCCTCTTGGTAAGTACTGGCTGGAGGAGAACCACTCTGTGCTGCCGCCCCATGCAGCTCCTGTGCCACCGACTCAACCAAGTCCTCCCAGCTGCTAAATTTACTACCATCTGCAGTCTGTGGTGCTGAGGTAATCATGCCACAGAAGATAGATCGTTTTAACTCCTCTTTATCATCAGATTCCAGGGTGTGCATGGCTGGGGGTGATGGCCAACTACTCTGAGGTTGGAGGAGGAATTCTGGTCCATGGGTCCATCGATTCCATTCAGTAAGGTCCTTCAGATTCTTGCCACGGGTGAGATCATCCGCAGGATTCCTTGCGGAGTCGATGTAATGCCATGCCTTAAGGTCTGTTAATTCTTGAATCTCCGCTACCCTGTTACCCACAAATACCTTGAAGCGGCAGGATTCTGAATGTAACCAGTGAAGTACAGTTGTTGAATCTGTCCAGAAAGTGACCTTTTGGACCTTCAAGGTAAGCTCATTTCCAACGAATTTGGCCAACTGTGCTCCTACAAGAGCGGCACACAACTCAAGTCTAGGTATGGAGCACTGCTTACGTGGAGCAACACGGGACCGGGCCAGGAGAAAGGAAAGGTGTACTCTCCCACTAGGATCTTCGGAGCGAAGGTAAGCGACTGCCCCATATGCTTTCTCTGAAGCATCAGTGAAAATGTGGATTTCGTGAGTGACCTCAGGGTGGTCCATGCTGGATGGGGTGTAGCATCTGGGGAGTACTACACAAGGTAAATACTGAAGCTCAGCTTCCCATACTTTCCATGCTCGTTGAAGGTCCTCAGGAAGTTGTGGGTCATCCCAATTTCTGTTCTTTGCCCAGAGCTGCTGAACAATCACCTTTGCACGAGTGGTAAAGGGAAGAATGACACCAAGGGGATCATACTGACTTGCTAACACACGATATATGTTCCGCATTGTCAGAGCTCCATAGTTAACAGGTCTGTGCTTGAATCCTATGTTGTCTGACTCACAGTGCCAGCTCAGTCCCAAGGTGGATTCACGTGGATCTACTTTATCATGTGAAAGCCATAATTCTAACTTAGAAGATCTGGCATCTGGTGGCAAGTGACTGACAACGTCTTTCACGTTGCTGGCCCATTGACGGATGTCAAACCTTCCAGTTGCTAGCAGCTTACGAAGTTTGTCCAGTAACTGCCGTGCCTCTTGAGCAGATGGTAAGCTCTGCAGGCAGTTATCCACATAGAAGCATCTCTCCACGGAATGTCTCACGTCTTCATCCGGTTCGCTGTGCGATGAGACGTGTCTTTGAAGGGCGAAGGATGCACAGCATGGACTACACGTGGTGCCGAACGGCAGTACTCGCCATTCATAGACATCAGGTGGTTCGTCTCGTCTCCTGCCGCGCCAGAGAAAGCGCAGGAGGGGCCTGTCCTCAGGTAACAGCAGGACCTGGTGAAACATCCCACGGATGTCACCGCTGATACCCACACTATGCTCTCTAAAGCGAAGTAAGACACCCAGCAGAGAGGGGCTCAAGGCTGGACCAGGCAACAGAGAATCATTCAGGTTCAGGCCTTTGTATTGGAAGGAGCAGTTAAACACAACACGGTCCTTTCCATTATGGCTGACCAAATGGTGCGGGATATACCAGGACTCCCCTGTTGCAGTGCCGCCATCCGTAATGAGTTTAGAAGCTGCACCATTCAGTTCCAACTTCTCTATCTCTGAGTTGTATATAGCTGCTTTCTCTGGAGTTTGTATCAGTCGTCGCTCCATATTCCTGAGGCTTGGCATCACCGCCTCCTTTGGAGCATGGAAGAAGGGGGAATCCTTCCTGCGCAGCAAGGGTGTTGCATAGCGTAATATTCCATTTACCTCCACCCGAGTTGTCCTAGTCTCTAGAAGTTTAATGGCTTGCCGATCCTCCCTGGATCTTGTGACCTGCTTCTCACATCGGAAAGGCAGAATATCAAGTTGCCATAACTTCTCAACATCTCGTTTGAGTTCCAGCTCTGTGGGGGTAAGAGACAGGAAAAGGCACTGTTATGGCTGCAACTGAGTCTCCAGAAGCCTGACTGGTCCCTGCAGGGTCCAACCAAGCTTTGTTTTGATGGCGGCCGGACCACCGGGTGGGCCAATACGGACAGGTTCTATTGGTGTTATCAGGTGGGTGTTATCAGCCCCAATGAGCAGTAAAGGACATACCTTTTCAAAGGCCTGAAGGGGAAGATCTTTCAGGTGCTTGTATTTCTTCAGAACACTCAAAGGATACAAGTGGTTAGCCAGACCAAGACGTTTGGCGGTAAAGGCTGCTGCAATCGTAAACATCTTATGCGGCTGATCTGCTGGAGATATGTGAAAGGAAACTGATGCACCACTAACAGTCTGCACCTCTTGGCGAATTGTCCGCAAAGCTATGCTTTCAGCTTGGCCTTGTATTCCGAGCTCATGTGCAGCATCGGGAAGAAGTATAGTCCGCTCAGACCCGTCATCCATGACAGCATAGGTGTCGAGCGTTCTACCTCCGTAGCGTAGCAAGACTCTGATGACTTTCAGCAGAACACGTCTGCAGTCAGTGGGTCTATCCAAGTACAAGGTTTCTGCATTTGAGCTGACAAGGCAGGAATCTTCTTTGGCACCCTTGGTGTTGACCTCATGCAAGATTTGCAAATGCTTACCCCGGCAGATACTGCAAGGCTTCTTGAGTGTGCACTGAGCTGCCTGGTGTGTCCGCCCACAACGCCAGCAATGATGATTAGTTCGGATCCAGTCTATCATTTGCTGTTTACTGAAGGACTTAAAGGTGGCACACTGACTGAGATAATGGTCCTCTCTGTTGCAGTATGGGCAAAAGGCTTTAGGTGGAACTTTGGTCTCCGCTCTACCTGACTTGGCTTGAGATGGCTCAGCAGGTGCCTTAATGACAATGTCGTCAGTTCCATGAAGGATGGTGGCTGAACGGGCAGCTGGGTTTGTCTCTCGTCTGCGCTCTGATTTCTGCTCCACTCTCTGGCCTTTGTAACTGACCTGTGATTCACTGCTCTGGCACCAGGCCTCATACTGCAACCACTCAGAGAACTCACGAAGGTTATACACTGACCCAGGACGGTGGTACATCTGTCTTCGGAATCCTGATCTCATCTCAGCAGGTAACTTACTCAGTATTCTCTCTACATGTGACCCGCATCGAAGCTCAGCTTCACCTTTATCTCCCAGAGTCTCCAACATACCAACAAGAGCCCTTATCTGTAAAGCGAACTTGTCGAATGCCCCAGTATCTCCCCGCCTGATGTCGGGGGAATCCATCACTTTGGCGATCTTCTTAAGTGCCAACTTGTGTGGCTGACCGAACCTTTCGTTCAGAGCTGCCATGGTATCTGAGTATGGGGATGATGAATTGAGGTAGGAGTCTGCCACCAGGCGAGCTTCATCCAATCTCAGATGATCCAACAGGATTTGGTATCTGAACAGTTCTGTGGCATCAGGTGGTAAGAGGTTCTCAAGGGCTATCTTCAAGTGTGTAAACTCACTGGGGTCTTTGGTGCTAAAGTCTGGTATGGTAGGCATCGGACCACGGTATGTAGTTTCTTGTCCTGCAGGATTTGTATATGAGGAATAAGGAGCTCTATGAGCTGGCTTCGGCCCAATGGACTGCTTGGACTGAATATGCACCTGTTCAGGATGTGTAAAAGTCTCTCTAGGGTGCTCATACAATGTTCTCGTATTCTGACGAGGGAGAGGAGCATCTGGGCGGTAACCCGATGGTGGCTGAGCTCTTCGCTGATAAGGAGTGGAACTGGTTTCCTCAGGATGCCGCAAAGGAGAGGGACTTGGGTAATTGCACTCAACCCACTGGGCTGGATTCATCTGTGGTCTAATAGGTGTGACAGCCAGAATCTGATCTTTCATGATTTGGATTTCATCCATCATCTTTCCTAAAATGTCTAGCATGTTAGAGTCACCTTGAGGATCTACGGTGCTTTCCTCTGCTGGGTTGGGCAGATTTTGATAGACAGTCCCCTGATTCAAACTGAGTGAGGAGCCTCTAGTCGTAATAGGAAAGGGTTGGGGTGGCCTCAGGGATGGTGCTGGGGAGTAGGCTGTCTGTTGTCACTGACCATAGGTGGGCTGGAGCATTGACGGAGACAACATAGTCTCTTGATGGTAGGATGCAGTTTCATGAAGCATGGGTAGCCTATCCTGTGTAGTGTAGGATGTCTGTAGTAAAGGAGTAGACTGCTGTACTTCCCATGGCCGGTAATATGGAGAAGGCTGAGGCTGGTGAATAAGCTGCACTGGGGCGTAACTGGGACAAGGTGGCTGCAATTCAGTGTAATCCACATTCTGAAAGGAATGCTTCTTCTCGTAGGCAACAGGCCATTCATCCAAGGTGTCCCATGGACCTTGACTTATAGGATTCGATACTCTTGAAGAAGGTGAAGGGATGTTCTCTGCAGCATCTCCAAGCCCTTGTGTACGCTGTGTTGTGTGAGGGAATACTGGCTGACTGACTTGTCTTTGACGTACAGTCGTGAGGTCATAGTCTTTAAGGTAGGCAGGAGGATGAACCTGACGTTTGGGTCTTACAACCTGTGCATATGCTTCTTCTGGCTGCATGTTGCTACTGATGAATTCTTTGTCCATGAAGAAATGCCAGATCCGGCTCGAAGGACCATTTTCTGGAGGATGACTGAAAGGACTGTATTAGGTGAGGTCTGACATCTAGCCTTCCTCAAGGGGTGTCAGTCAAAACACAGGGTCTGATCAGTTTCGTTCAAGAGTTTAATTTCTCTTAGTGCAGGAGTCATTTGCAACCCAGATACACACAACACAGCTGTACACGGGCATTACAGATGATTAATTAGGTATGTGTTTGTGAGAGTGTGTGTGTGGTTTTTGTTCATTGACGCACACTTCAAACACGCACAGTCTTTGCACTTTCCTGCTGAGTCACTCTCACGCTTTCTGCGCATGCGGACAGGTCAAAGGAAGCGCATGCGCACAGACGCAGCCTTTCTAACACCAAATACTTATTTTCCACCATAATTTGCAAATAAATTCTTTAAAAATCCTACAGTGTGATTTTCTGGATTTTTTTTTTCTCATTTTGAGAAAAAAAATATATATAGTTGAGGTATACCTATGATGAAAATTACAGGCCTCTCTCATCTTTTTAAGTGGGAGAACTTGCACAATTGGTGGCTGACTAAATACTTTTTTGCCCCACTGTATAATAAAATAAAATTATTATATATAATAATTTGTTTGTGATTTTTAGTAGCCATGTAGGATATCATGTGTGTATAACAAGCTTAATGCTGCTGCTGCTGTGTGTGTGTGTGTGTGTGTGTGTGTGTGTTTTACAAACAAATGTAGAAAATACAAAAGATTAGGCTACAACACTGTATAACATCACTGAACTAAATTATACACATGTATATCTTATTAAAATACATTTATTAACAATAAAGATTAAAAATAAGAAAGATGCACATTAGAAATGGGCTATGTCATTGTAAATGAGAAACAGCGATGAGTCGTGCAGCAGTAACGTAACGAGAACAGATAAAATTTCAAGCAAAATGATCAAATTTATTCAAGCGTTTAACATTTAGAAGTTAATTAAACGTCAGTAACGAATGGCACAAATTATAGATAACCTAAGAAGTTCCTCTGTCCCAAACGCGTACAGTATGCTCATACAACTCCCCAATCGTAGTTCTATACTGCCACCTGTTGGTGCAGTTGTGTAACCTGAGAACAACTCGTTATGTCAAGATCACGAGAAAAATAAGTTGTGATAACGTCAAAACAACTTTTGTTATGTCGTGATCATGAGAAGACAACTCGTTATGTCGAGATCATGAGAAAATTAAGTCGTGATCACGAGAAAACAAAAAGGAAAAAATAATAATGCATGGCCGCTTAGAACTTCTGTAATTTTTGTTGCGAGATAGCCTACACAACAATGCAACGCAGTTTGATTTCAAAAGAGTGAAAACCGTAAAATGTTTATCGTCAGTTTAACAGTAACTTACTGGCAACAATTATACAGTATTTGCAGTATTTCTTACCACAGTAAAATTACTGTGAAACTAAGTACAGTAGTTTTAAGTGTACTATTATTTTTATTTTATTTTGTTATATATTCAACAGCACAAGTTTTTGCTTCACACCAACAGCTTTATTCATGATTCATCTTTTATTTTTGACAGCTGAACTTCAATAACACAGAATTACCAGCATACGGTATTAACCATATTTCATCAATGAACATACATATAGCCAACAAGTAAAATCACAAATAACACATTGTGCCAGTGGAAAATAAATGGTGTAAATATAAAAATAAAAGTTTGAAGAGTTAATGTACTTAATTAGTAAGACTATACAACAATAATCAGAGATCATATATCATCTCAAATCATTTAAAATGCTCTTCTTCATGGCGACGACTCTTCCCGCCTGCCTCACGATAGTCCAGACTAGAGGGAAATGCTAGTTAGTAAGGCTTAATTGATAAAACAAATGAGACCTGGATCTGGCAACATGGCGGAGGCTGTGCCCGCGCCCTCACTATCAACTCTCTCTCAAGCCCCATTCAGTGACCAAATAGCTGTCTGACACATCCGACACGTTTGCCCACAAAGATAGCATTTTTACTCTATTATGAAGCAGACGTGCCTCTATGGGCTCACTTTAAAAGCTTTTTTTTTATTGAAGTGGAAACATTATATGGGCGATTGTGTTACATGCAGAAACATTCAAGAGCATTGAAACTTGTTTTCAGCTTCTGCCCCGTGATTGTATAAATAAAACATCCTACTGAAAGTTTGCTGGTTAACTGCCAACATATTATTTTTTTATATAACTGTTTAGCTAGTTCAATCGCGACGGGCTTCGTTAAGTTTCATTAGTCCATCATTTAACAGTTGTTAATACAGGTTTAGCTGATTTCAGTTTCTGCCTGTAGGTTGGTATAAGATGAACCAAACAGTGAGCCCCAAAGCTGCCCGTGGGACAGAGTGATATGAAGCCTTATTTGTGGTGTAACAGTGATCCAATATATTACTGTCTCTGGTGGGACATGTATTGTGCTCTCTGTAATTTGGCAGTTCACTGGAGAGATTTGCTCTGTTAAAATCCCCAAGAATGATTAAAAGAGAGTCCGAGTGCTGTTGCTCAACTAATTTGTTCGTCCAGCTGTTGCATCACAGCACTCACGCACGCGTCTGGAGGAATGTACACATTCACGAGAATGAAAGAGGAAAACTCCCGGGTCGCATAGAACAGTTTACAGTTTATGAAGAGCGCCTCTAAATTAGAAGAGTACATCTTCTTCAAAGTTGTTACGTCTGAACACCAACCTTCATTTATGTAGAAAGTCCACCACCTCTCGCTTTCCACGTTAACTCCACGATGTGATCCACTCTGAGCAGCTGGAAGCCCGGCAAATGAATTGCGTTGTCCGGAATGGCTTCACTCAGCCAGGTTTCAATGAGGCACAATGCAGCAGATTTTGAAAAGTCTGTTTGTGTGGATGAGGAGAAGTTAATCCGTTTTGTTAGGAAGGGATCAGAGATTCACTAGATGGATAGTAAGGAGCGCTATTAGGAAGCTGCATTCACAGATCTCAACCAGCGTGTCGGTGTGCTTCCCTTGTTTGTGTCTAAGCACGTATTTGAGTAGGATTGCTGCCCCTCTGACTAAAACAAAGCAAAGCATCTGAATAATCAAAAAATGGAAAGTCTCTGGTAAAACTGATAGTAAGAGAATGACTAAACACAGAACAAACAAAAACAGTAAAAGAATGGGAGCGTTCCACACCACGGTTGCCATACGCGTGGTGTCATCTTGCCCTTTTTCAATAAACATATGCATTCAAAATACAGCTGTTTAAAGATAAACAATAACAAAGTTACTCACTTGTGTATGAACACACTCAGCAACAACAACAGCAGGATGCTAATGGAGACGAACCATGCAATCTGAAATGCATCCTGTTAATACTAAACCGTTAAAGGGAAATGCTGAGTCAACAGAGTAATGCACCTTAAAGTCACAAGAAGCACAAATTTATCTATATCAGGGGCCTCAAATTCAGTTCATGGAGGGCCGCAGCCCTGCAGAGTTTAGTTCTAACCCTGCCCAAAAACACATGCCATGTTTTCAAATAATGCTGGGTACACACCACAAGATAATCGGGCTGATTTTGGGCCGATTTCTCCGATTCTGACAATCCTAGATAATATCCCAATTATCTTGGTGGTTCTAAAGATTATCTTATCAGATTTTCCTGTGGTGTGTGGTGTTAAGAGTGACTGAATCTGCTTGAAAGAACGTCAGAAGTGCCCCGATGTGTGGGGGGAACCCCGAGGACAAACACGCATACAATCTGGAGATTATCATGGGAAATGAAACGAAAACGAAAATTCACAGTGACATGTGATCTCACGGAGACTCGCTAGATCAAACGTGACTAGAGAAGAAAAACAAACAGAGGACAACATTGTCAGCTGGCTCTCCTGGCGTGCGTTCTGTTTCACAGTGAAAAACAAAGTAAAAGAATATCGGTGATGTTCTCTGCTTTTACGGCATGTTTGTGGCTGCCAGGTTTCAGCTATAGAAGCACGCAACATCCGGTGAGTGACGCTTGCTCGCTCTCATTGGCTATTGCGGGTATCACGTCAGAAGCAGCCCGATGTTTGATATTTACAATTTAAGTTCGGCGACGCTCCGTCTCGATCAGGAACCAATAAATAATCGTAATGACACCACACAATAGAGGATTTTTGGACAAAAAAATAATTTGCTTGCGACAAACCCTGAATCGGGCCTTTTCTGAGGCATCGCGTTCTGTATGTCATTAAAACTTGACAATTTTTGTACTTCTCCGTGGTTTAGTGACGTTATATGGGACCCATGCTGGCAAAATTAGTGTAAATGCGCACGGGCTATTTTGAGCTACAGGCAAAAAAAAAAAAAAAAAGTGAAAAATGCAGATTTTAGTCGAATTTGAGGTTTTCACAAAAATTAGTTCATTAAGCCCTTGTTTAGCTATTCCAATGCTCCAAATAGTAATTAAGCATCTAAAAGTATCTTTAACCCTTTTAAACCGGCTGTTTCGGCGCCGACACAGAGAGCTATTGGCCGACACATCAAACCAAGCTGTATTCATGTTATCATAACTCTTCTACCGTGTGCATGCATGTGTAAATGTGTGCGTGTATGAACAAAAAAGCCTCCTGAATGAAAACTTTGCAACCCAGTGTCCCAGAAAATATTTGTATATATGTATTATAGTTGAATTTAGAAGTAAGAAGTGTTGGATTATTTCAATCATGATTTTTCTCTTTTTTTTCTAAATAAAAAACAGAACAATTATTCCTGTTTTTTGTCTATTTAAATTCTGTTTACAAACTCACCGCACAAGATTAATGGTTAAAAACTGTACTTTTTTGAAAGCCATTTGATTTCTGAAAAAAATGACACCTTGCACTTGAAAATAGCACATTCTGTTAGAATTTTACAGTCAAATAAACAAAATATGTGAAAATGACCTATTTTACCCTTAGGTTTTAAAGGGTTAATTGCATATTTTCTGAGAGGACTACCTTTTCTCCGCTCGCTTCTCGCGCTGACTGTCATCTGAAGGCCGTGCATAACGACGCTTCTGATGGCGCGCAATATGATAAATACACAGAATTACAGTATAATCTTGATATGAAAGATTTAGAAGGGAAAATAATATGTAGAATTTTGAAGTGTATTTCTACACATTAATACAATATTTAAATGGAATTAACCAAGCTCTTCTCCAGTCAATATTCTCAATTTTAGAGTTCCAAAAAAAAATTCTTCTCAGTTAGCTCAACACCTTCTAAAATGAATTTTGGGTTTGTCACAGATAAAGAATTATAACAAATATGACTTTTGACAAGTTGACAAAGTGTTACAGGAATAGCTTTAATAACTGAATTAAATTCCCTAAACTGTACGGGAAAGCTGTAAATTGACATGAATTGTTCGTAAGTTAAAAGATTCCCAGAATTGTCAAACATTTTTATAAGATGATTAATGTCTCTATTCAACCAATTAGTTAAAAAGAAAGATTTATTTGAAGCAGTTATATATCCATTATTCCAAATGAAAAAGGTGCGAAGAGAGAAATTGTGACAGTAACACATTTTCCAAGCGAGAAGAGCTTGCTGATGAAATTTGGATAATTTGAGGGGGATTTTAGAAATATTATAATCACGTTAACAGAAATTTCAAGCAACCAATTTGATTAAAGAGACTATGAGGAATATAGTTCCAAAGAGAATTAGGGGTGATCAAACATCTTTTAAGCCAGTTAATCTTAAAGGTCTTATTTACGTCCTCAAAATAAAGCATCTCCAGACCTCCTTCAGCCTTCTTATTAGTGAGAACCCTTTTTTAAGTCTTTGGGATTTATTTTTCCAAATAAAAGAGAAGAACAAATTATTAATATCCTTTGCAGTTAGAATCTTTAACATGCAGTGATAAAGCGGGATAAACAAACAGAGATAAGCCTTCCGCTTTGGATAACAAGGCACGACCATAAATGGAAAGATCACGTTGTAACCAGCAATTTAACACTACTTTTGTCTTCTTTAGTCTAGAGGAAAATTGTAGGTTTTTCCTTTCAAGAAAAATTTGTAAGTATTTGACAGAGGATTTTACTGGAATCTTCATTATATATTTATCATTTAAAGTGTGTGAAGGGAGGATTTCACATTTAGATCAATTTAAAGTTAAGCCAGAACCCCTGGAAAAATTATTGATGAAGGAAATAGCATTGGGAATAAAATATACGTTCTTTAAAAATAGAGTCATCTGCTAATTGGGATATCTTAAGTACATTCATATTTTATATTTATGACTCTTGATCTGGCTGCTTCTGACGTGATACCCGCAATAGCCAATGAGAGCGAGCAAGCGTCACTCACCGGATGTTGCGTGCTTCTATAGCTGAAACCTGGCAGCCACAAACATGCCGTAAAAGCAGAGAACATCACCGATATTCTTTTGCATACTTTGTTTTTCAATGTGAAACAGAACGCGCGCCAGGAGAGCCAGCTGACAACGTCGATTGTCCTCTATTTGTTTTTCTTCTCTAGTCACGTTTGGTCTCGCGAGTGTCAGTGAGATCTCGTGTGACTGTGAAATCGTTCCTACAATCTTCAAGTGTGTGGTCTCGTGGTCTGCTCAAATCATCTAGTGTGTTTGTTCAGAGGATTATAAGGCTAAAAATCGATTGAACTGTCTTCATGTCTGTGGTCTCCCATGGTTTTAAAATCGGTTAAGATTTGAAAATCGTCTAGTGTGCAGCCAGCTTAAGGCTGAAGGACATGATTAGCTGGATCAGGTGCTATTAATTGGGGTTGAATCTAAACTCTGCAGGGCTGTGGTCCTCCAGGAACTGAGTTTGACATCCCTATATACACAACTCTATATACATAGTGGACATTTTCTACAGTAAGTGATGACAAATTAAAATAATTAGTTATTTACAAAAGTGAGTCACTGACTCCTGAAAAACATTGAGTAGTTCATGACATAAACAAGTGTTAAAGTGTTGAAACTGCAAGCTCTAGCAGATGCCTTCAAAACCAGTTACAGCATAGAATGAATTTCATAATGCAGATGAGTTTTTAGTCCAATAGTCCGTTTCACTTAAAATGCTGACTTGTAGTTGCCCTAAACTACAACAGGTGACTCCAGATCACTACCTCACTGCAAATTAAGTATGTGTGGTACACATCAAAGAATGAGATAAAACCTCTATATTATATTATTTTTTATTAATCTTCTTTTTTTTTCTTTTTTTTTACTGTGGCTGTGCACATGCTCCTGCTTGCAGTTGAAGTACTGATATCAATCAATCAATAAAAAACACCATGTGTAATTTTATATATTGTGAATATGTATAATGAATAATAGGTTGGCAAATAGGAGGCAACATGCTATGAAATTTGGAAAACCCTGCCACCCATGAAGGGCAATCAAAATGTATACTTGTTCCTTAATGGTGGAATGCATGTTTTTCAGTGAGTGATCTGAGGATTGTTCTGCTGGGGAAGAGCGTGTCAGAAAACAGTCGAGTGGGAAACTTCATATTAGGACGAGCAGCCTTTGACAGTGAAGCTCCTCTAGATGTCGTAGAGCGAATCGGAGGAAGACTGAAGGACAGACGCGTGATCATGATCAGCAGTCCTCAGCTGTTCCAGACAAACATCTCAGATCATCAGATTACACAGACAGTGAGAGAGTGTGTGAATCTGTCTGCTCCAGGTCCTCATGTGATCATAATCATACTGCAACATAATGACTTCACTAAGGAGCACATGAGACGAGTGAAACAAATGCTGAAAGAATTCAGTGAAGAGGCAATTAAACGCACTATTGTGCTCACAACTGATGCAGCGAGACATGGTGTTAGAGGGATACATGTGAAAGTTAATGAATTAATTCAACAATTAACTACAGAGTGTGGAGGAGGACATCTGCAGTTTGATGAAGGAAAGCCTGAGTGGCATTCTGAGATATGCAGAAGTGTAGAGATTATACTCCAGAAAGAACATGAACCATTTCTAATATGTGACATGTATGAGAATACAGGAGGAAGATTAGTGGATGTGCTGAGAAGATCTGAGGGTTCATTCACATCAGAGAAGGAAGATTCTAATGGTAAGGACATTCATACATAAAATAGGAACTTATTTTTCTTTTCCTAAATACATAAATACATACATACATAAATGTGGTCAATACTTCATATCCAGACAAGGCCAATCACTAGATATGATAACTATCTTGTAAAAAATTTTGGCATCCTTTAATTTTTATATGTATAAACTGTGCTGATATAGTGTTCATCAGCTCGGAATAAGAAAGAAAGAGACTAATATTAGTTTAGATGCAACTGTTCTTTCGGAAAGTTAAATGTGTACTTTGTGAGCTGATTAGTGAATAAATATTATTGACTAGCTAGCTAAGACAATAAGCCTAACACTAGCTATGTGGGTGAAAAAAAACAGGTCATCATTAGCTAGCAGCAAAAACTGTAGATATATAAAGACGGTGCATTCACATTACTATGAATGGGAGAAAGTGCAATGGTGGAATACTCCCACAGTGCAGCTGCCATTAGAAACTCCATTTGCCATTGAAACTTATGACTGGCGTATACACAAACGCTATCATAATCTGTATCGTGCATCATGTAATAATTGTTGATACCAAGTCAGATGTAGAGCGAATCTGAATTAATACTCTATATTAAAGAAATTGAGGCTGTACAATGAGTTTGAAATAAGATTTGTTATATGTTCTTTTCCTTTTTTTTTTACAGAGAGAAATACAGAGAAATGCCCAATACATGACTGCCTAAAGAGTAAGTTCATAAACTGATAACAGACAGATTTCTATTTGATTTAATATAAATTAGAAATAATATCTAATATGTTCTAGTAACATAATTTGTTGTTAAGGAAGTGTAAGTGTTACCAGAAAACAGAAGCTGAACTTGGTACTCTGTGGAAGTCATGCATCATTGAAGACCTTCATATCCAAACTTATAAGAGAGAAGAGGAGAGATATGGCATATCATGGTCTTCTGATCAGTTTGGTGGAGCTTCCAGCTCTGATCAACACTCGGGTCTCAGAGGAGACAGTCATGCTTGAGACTCTCCACTGTGTGTCTCTTTGTGAACCTGGAGTTCATGTTTTCCTCTTTATTATTCCTGATGCTCCACTGACTGATGAAGACAAAACAGAAATGGAGGAGATTCAGAGGATATTCAGTTCAAGGGTCAAAAAACACATCATGATCCTCATAATCCAAGCAAAGAGCATGACTGGTCAAATGAATATAAATCATTCTTCAGCCACTGAAACATCCATCCAGACATTTGGAGGTCGATGTTTTGTTCTGGAGAACAGCTCACAGGTTCCAGATCTACTGCAGGATGCGCAGAATATGGTGAAAATTAATAAAGGAAGTTGTTACACAACCTTCATGTGCCTTCAGGCTCGAGTAGAACTGGACAGAAACAAATACAAGGCTGAAATAGAGAAAATGAGAAGATCTATGATGAAAACTCAACCAACAGCAGGTATGAGTTCATGTTGATGTTTGTCATTATTACAGTTTCACACTACTAGCATGATGCTAAACAATTTAACTGTCTTTTTATTATTATTATTTTAAGTTACATTGTTAAGATGTGGTCAAATTTAGTTAATCAGCAAAATTCTGCATGTAAAAAAGCAGGACCTGATGTGAACAAAATGCCAGCCAATATTAAAGGTGACAGCAGATTTACACAGTTGAGTCACAGTTATAAATTTACACAGTTACACTGTATCTGTAACAACAGTGCTTTGAAATATAGTACAGTTGTGCTTCGGGCGAGTTCGAGTCCCAGCCCCAGCTTGAGGACCTTTCGTGATCCGATAAATAAATATTTAAATATCTTCTAATTAAAAGAGTAAGGGTACATAGTTTGGAAATTGATTAAGTAATTTCCAGGAAATTCACAGAAAAAGGCAACTGCAACATTGCTATTTTATTTGCGCTTATTTCAATCATAGATTTTACACTCATTTACTTCACACACTTATTATTGCGTAGTAATTTTAGAGGTTTGTGTAAAATATGCTCACCAGTTCCTGCGCAGTTTGTAAAAGTATGGAATTTGCAGGTCTTAAAGTATGGAAAAAAGAGAACAGAATATGGAAAAGTATTTGTTTCGACTATGTTCTAAAACATAAAATTAATCATTTCTAAAAAATAAATTTATCATACAGGCAAAGAGATTTCATTACAAATGTTCAGTGATCATTTGAACACGACTGAATGAATTCAAGGTGTACATTTTCATTACACAACTTCCATGGTTACTCCACCCCAAATTGAAAATTTTGTCATTAATCACTTACCCTCATGTTGTTCCAAACCCATAAAAGCTTTGTTATATGCAAGATGTTTTGGATGAAAACCGGGAGGCTTGCGACTGTCTCATTGACTGCTATGTAAATAACACTGTCAAGGCCCAGAAAAGTATGTCAAGTCAAGTCACTATTATTTGTATAGCACTTTTAACAATGCAAATTGTGTCAAAGCAGCTGGGTGGCTTTATATCAGCTTTACAGTATTTAGACTGGGAAATAGTTTGTCGAAATATTATCATTCTCCTCTGGCCAGACAAAATCAGCAGTTTAAATCTGGGCCAAAGCATAGTCAGATTGTGCAAAGGACTCATCTGGTTCCTGTGGTCTTGTCCCGATGGCCGTCTAGGAGACAGGGTCTTCACTGGGGATCAGTCTCTGGGGCTCATCTAGTTGTCCTGGTCTCCGCTGAGTTTTGAGATCGCAGCGTACGTGAAGGACTATAATGCGATAAGAGCTCACTCAAATACTGAGGTGCCAAACCATTCAGGGCCTTATAGGTAATTAGCAAGATCTTAAAATCTATACCATGTTTAATAGGGAGCCAGTGCAATGTTGACAGAACCGGGCTAATGTGGTCATACTTCCTGGTTCTAGTAAGAACTCTAGCTGCTGCATTTTGAACCAGCTGGAGTTTGTTTATGAAACGTGCAGAGGAACCACCCAGTAAAGCATTACAATAATCTAGCCTCAGAATTTAGCTTCAGAATTTAGCAGTAAGAAATTACTAGTCATCCAGTTTTTGATATCAACTATACATTCCATTAGTTTTGCAAATTGGTAAGTTTAACCAGGTCGCGAAGAAATATAGAGCTGGGTATCATCAGCATAACAGTGAAAGCTAACACCATTTTTCCTAATGATATCTCCCAAGGGTAACATATAAAGCAAGGGGCCAAGAACTAAGCCTTGAGGTACTCCATACTACACTTGTGATTGGTATGATACCTCTTCATTTACTGCCACAAATTGATGGCGGTCAGATAAGTACGATTTGAACCATGCCAGTGCACTTCCTCTAATGCCAACATAATTTTCTAGTCTATTTAAAAGAATGTTGTGGTCGATAGTGTCAAACACGGCGCCAAGATCCAGTAGCACTAATAGAGAGATACAACCACGATCAGATGATAAAAGCAGGTCGTTTGTAACTCTAATTTAGCTATATGGAATATACACGAAACTAGATAATTATCTGAGATATCATCGCTCTGCTGCAAAATTTCAACGCCACTGACATCAATTCAATGTGACAGAATTAAATCTAGAGTATGATTTCGACAATGAGTAGGTACTGACACGTCCTGGTGTTGTTTAACACCAATAGAGTTTAGAATGTCTATAAATGCTGATCCTAATGAAACTTTTTCATTATCAACATGTATATTAAAATCACCAACAAATAGGACTTTATCTGCAGCCAGCACTAACTCAGATAGAAAATCAGCAAATTCTTTAATGAAGTCTGTATGGTGCCCTGGTGGCCTTTATGCAGTAGCCAGTACAAACATTATAGGGGATTTATCATTAACACTTGTTTCTTTGGATAACGTTATATGAAGCTGGGAACATTTCAGTTGAGTTGCTGTCTATGGAGGGTCTGAGAGCTCTCCGATTTCATCAGAAACATCTTAATTTGTGTTCCGAAGATGAAGGAAGGTCTTACGGATTTGGAACGACATGAAGGTGAGTAATTAATGACATAATTTTCATTTTGGGGTGGACTAACCCTTTAATGTTCTCCAAAGGGGCGCAAGCAGCAGGTTGTGGTGTCTTTACAAAGAGACACCTTTGACAGCATTTGATGTTTTTTTCCATATCGGGCATATAAAAACACTGCCTTGCAAGTGAGAGAGTGCGGTCCTGCCCTTTATGGCCTGTAAGGTCATGAATACCAGTTAGTGCTTTGTCCTTCAGACTGCAAGGCAGCACATACTGGAATCTTCTTCATCACTCTATACATCACATCATCCCTAACTTACAGATTATTTAACTGTTTTAACCGTCTCAGCACTTGCGCACTGGCACCATGTCTTTTTCTTCTCGATGGACGTATCTGTTTATTCAGAAATTCTAACACTTTGGATATTGCTGGTACTGGTTGTTGGCTTTGCCTAGCTCCTGGGCAGAAAACACTGGTAAAGTTTCCTGGCAACCTGAAATCTTCTGAAAATTATGGATTAAATGGACTCTGGACTCTGCTCCACATGTCCAATTGCAGTAAGACTGACAAAGAGCTCTGATTTCATCCCAAGTCTTAGACAGCTCTTTGTAAAAGACTCCTCATGGGCCGATTGGGTTGGACATAGCTACTGAGGCTGAAAACATTGCGAACACAGTCTTCCCTCACCCCACTGGCTTCCTGCATTAAAGAAGAATATGGCTCATTCAGGGCATTTGCTACCACATTCGCTTTTCCGGGCAAGTGTTTCAGGTCGAACGTGTATGAAGCAAGCTTTGAAACTAATTTTAACTCATATGCATCTGGTTTTGGCTTAGTTAAGAGATAAGTAAGAGGGTTATCTGACCAATGGTTAATTTGTGGCCTTTCAGTAAATGGCTGAACGTCTCACATACGCTCTAGATTAGAGCCATAAATTCCAGTCTCTGAGCTAGGTATCTGCTATGTAGTCTTGTTTGTGAAATCATTTGGTCTGGCTCGAAGTTCACCTTTGGGCACTTGTGACAATAAAGACCCTAGGCCAGGGTTCCTCAAATCTTTCCCTGGAGGGCCAATCTGCTGCAGAGTTTAGCTCCAACCCTGATCAAACTCACATACCTGTGATTTTCTAATGATCTTGAAGACTCTGATTAGCATGCTCAGGTGTGTTTGATTAGGGTTAGAGCTAAACTCTGCAGGAGTAGGCCAGATTTGAGGATGCCTGCCCTAGACCATTCAATGAGGTATCAACAGAAAGAATGAAGAGCTCATAGAAATTAGGATGAGCAAACATGACACCTTCCATGGTGACACATACTCGCTTGAAGATTTCCTGATGATACCTCTTTTTTCGACGTAAGTGAGAACTTGCCTCAATTTTTCACTGTAGGCAGGAGGCACTGGCCTATAAGGAAAATGAAAGGTGCAAGAAATCCAACGACTTTTACCCTGGATTAACATGCAGACCATGAAAAATCTCAAAATCCTCAGATGCAATGCACAGAAACACATCAGCCAGTTTACAGTTTCTTTTCAATGTGACTATCTTATTTGTTGAATTTACAACTATCATAGGTACCCTCCTATCACCCCGGAGTGGTGTAGCAAGGTGACCGACTATAATATCACAAGGCATAGCTTTGGAATTGGTCTGCTCCACAATCACTGTGCTGCCACCTGACATGGGCACAAAGTACTACTGCCTGAGTGAGTTTGACGGTGCCCATTTTTTCAGAGGCAGTTTCTCCTTTCCAAGGTTCAACATCTGTAAACATTGACAAGAACTGCTGACTGTCTCTATCAAACTGATTGTCAGGTCTAGAAGCAATGTCCTAATAATCACTGTTGCTCTTCAATGTATGAAGCAAGTGTTTGAGTTCAAACAATAAGATATTATTGTTTGATATTAGAGTTCAAAAAATAAGATCATCACGTTGGCCAGGCATGACCAAACAGGACAACACATTGGATGCCAAAGAACTGGATATCTAAATCATAGAAACCCTCAGGCTGGGTATGCTGACTGCCACACCCAACTAAGACAAGGTTTTCTTCAGAATGTTTCTTCTCAGGCAAGACGCCAGCAGAACCAATTTTCTCTTCAGCATTTTTGCTGATTGTACATGCCATAGAACCAGAATCGAGCATTCTGTTAAGATGAATATGGCTATTATGTACACAGGAACATAGAAAAGACTGCTTAAAGCTTCAACTTTTTAACCCTATTCGGATGGTAATTGTTTCTCATGGGGTCACAAGTTATTTTCACCATTTACAGGGGGTAGTCAGTAATTTTATTGTTGTCCCGAATACAGGATTTCGGTGTTTATCTCTCACCACCCACTTAAAAAATCCCCGGCCGAATTACCTACTCTTTTTTTTTTTTTTTGACAAACACCAAGGTGGTGTGGTAATTTAATTGCCGTCCGAATCCACATCTCTGAGTTTACGAGAAGAAATCGATTCAAAATTCAATGTTTAATACCTTTCTGACCACTGCTGAGCAGCGTACGGTAACTGTTGTACTTCTCTGTACTTTGCATGCATATTTATTTCTGAAATGCTGGAAATTATTTAAAAGAACAATATTTTGCAACTGCTCCACCACAGCGAGTGGGAGTAGAAAGAGAAGAAAAGCATGTAAACATTCGAAATGGTTCTTTATTATTAATCCAGGTGATATGTGCAAAATTTGAGGTAAGGTGTATGTTCACTTTTTCATAAAAGCATGAAACTTGGTACAATTGTACAGGTTAGGGCCCTGAACATTTTCAGAAATGGAGCCATCACAAAAACACCTTGGTTGTAGGTGGTGGTAAACCATTTGAGATCGAATGAAGCTAGGAGTGGAAGTGAAAGTCTGCAGTGTAAGGCTTCTCCAGATGGATTTCGTCACCAAAGACTACAAGTGGACTGCCATCCACAGAGAATGAGGACAATAGCTCATACAGCTCCTCTATAAAGGTGCCCATTTGACCATGAAGGTGACAAATTATTACAATATGAAGTTTAACAGGAGCTGTATACCATAATAGCATGAAACTCAAAATAATTTTTTATTGCATAGGGAGGAGTGGGTTGAGTATTTCCAATTATTAGAAATGAGAAGATCAGTACCCTTCCAACCTGACAGGGGGTGTGAGAGAAAGGGAAGTTGTTAGAGAGAACAGCAGGGGTTGCAGTCTTCTGGATGAATTCAGGTCTCAGTCAAGCCCAAGATACTAAGAGTAGACTAAGAAGCAATGGCCAGAATTAACTTAGTTAATTATCGAAGAAAGAAAAAAATAATAGCCATAACATGGACTTTTGTAAATGCCGTGATACTGTGATGCTCAGATACTGTTATTTCCTTCTCACATTGCTGATTTCATCATTAACTCTTCACCTGAACAGTTTATGTTGCTCTATATGGTACTATTGTAATACTTGACCATCAAAACATAGGGATAGACATCACCATTTCTGTGTTATAATGTTTGGTTCAGGAGATATGACACAAAATACATTATTTGGTTATAGTAGAAAGTAAAATTGTCGCCATGGCAACCACAAGGTGGACGGCTCCATTTCTAAAAATGTTCAGTGCTGCAAACTATACAAGTGTACCAAGTTTCATGCATTTATGAAAAAGTGCACATTGTTTTCACACATCACCTGGACTATATGGCAGCAGCAGGCATGCAATACAATTTTAAAATGTGTATTACATACAGATATATATACATAACTATATTGCATATAAATATATATACAATTATAGCACATCTATTTTCCCATTTTTAGTCAGGAGATTTTAAAAAAAAATCTAATAATAAGTAGGATTATATATTATAAAATATGCTTGGAAATCAGAATCAAAATTAGCTATATACAAATATACAAAATGGACAATGTGCAAAATAGCACAAACACAATATACAAAATAGACAATTTAGTATGTACAGGTATGTTAGGTGCAAATTTGAAATGTAATAAGTATGTGTGTTAAATAAATGTATGATAGTGTTGTGTGTTTCATGTTTATTTTTAAGTGTTCAAATGTTCATGAGATGGATTGCCTGAGGGAAGAAGCTGTTCTTGTGCCTGGCCATTCTGGTGCTCAGAGCTCTGTAGCGTCAACCAGACGGTAACAGTTCAAAGAGGGAGTGTGCTGGGTGTGAGGGGTCTAGAGTGATTTTGCCAGCCCTTTTTCTCACTCTGGATAAGTACAGTTCTTGGAGACTGGGGAGGGTTGTACCAATGATTCGCTCAGCAGTCCGGACTACCCTCTGTAGTCTTCTGTGGTCAGATTTGGTAGCTGAGCTGAATCAGACAGTTATAGAAGTTCAGAGGACAGATTCAATGATGGCAGAGTAGAACAGAACTGTTTCAGCAGCTCCTGTGGCAAGTTTAACTTACTCGGCTGGCGAAGGTTCAACCTCTGCTGGGCCTTTTTGACAATAGAGTCTATGTGAATGTCCCACTTCAGGTCCTGAGAGATGTGCTGCCCAGGAATCTGAATGACTCCACTGTTGTTACAGTGCTGTTCATGATGGTGAGTGGGGGGAGTGCAGGGGGGTTTCTCCTGAAGTCCACGATCATCTCCACAGTTTTGAGCGTGTTCAGCTCCAGGTTGTTAAGACTGCACCAGACAGCCAGCTCTTTAACCTCCTGTATGTAAGCAGACTTGTCACCATCCTGAATGAGGCTGATGACTGTGGTGTCATCTGCAAACTTCAGGAGTTTGACTGAGGGGTCTTTAGATGTGCAGTCGTTGGTGTAGAGGGAAAAGAGTAGTGGGGAGAGGACGCAACCCAGAGGGGCGCCAGTGCTGATCGTACGGGTGCTGGATGAGAATTTTCCCAGCCTCACTAGCTGCTGCCTGTCTGTCAGGAAGCTGGTAATCTACTGACAGACAGAGGTGGGCATGGAGAGCTGCGTTAATTTGGGCAGGAGGAGGTTTGGAATGATCATGTTAAAAGCTGAGCTGAAGTCCACAAACAGGATCCTCACATAAGTCTCTGGTCTGTCCAGATGCTGCAGGATGAAGTGCAGTCCCATGTTGACTGCATCATCCACAGACCTGTTTGCTCTGTAGGCAAACTGCAGGGGGTCAAGTAAGGGTCCAGTGATGTCTTTCATATAAGCCAAAACCAGTTTTTCAAATGACTTCATGACCAAAGATGTTAGAGCCACAGGTCTACAGTCATTAAGTCCTGTTATCTTGGGTTTCTTTGGGACGGGGATGATGGAGCGTTTGGAGCTGTGTGAAGTCCCTTCCTACTTCAGTGTTCTGTTGAAGATCTGTGTGAAGATGGGGGCCAGCTGGTCAGCACGGGATTTCAGACAGGCTGGTGTCACACCATCTGGGCCTGGTGCCTTTCTTCTCTTGTTCTTTCTGAAGACCTGGCGCACATCATCTTCACTGATCTGGAGTGCAGGTGTGGGGGAGATGGGTGTTGCTGGAGGTGTTAATGGTGTTTTTTCAAACTTGCAATAGAACTCATTCAGATCATCTGCCAGTTGTTGATTCTCCACAGTGCCCCAGCACGATGGTGAGATGGTGTCTTGTAGTTGGTGATGTCTTTCAGACCTTTCCACACTGAAGCCGTGTCACTGGAAGAGAATTGGATTCTTAGCTTATCGGAATAATTCCTCTTTTCCAGTGTGTATTTGGCCTGTTTATACAAGATTCTGTTCCCAATTCCTGTAAGCATCTTCTTTGGCCTGACGGAGCTGTCTGAGTTTTGCAGTGAACCATGGTTTGTCATTGTTGTAGGTTAAATGAGTCCTGCTAGGAATGAAAATGATATAGGATGTTATAGTCTCTGTGAGCTCGTCCAGAAAGCAACGTTTACGTTATGGTTAGTGAAAAACTAAAAATTTGAAGTCACTGAAATAAGGCCATAAAACACATACAGATCTTTGAGAACTGGATCTTGTAGTCTAGAGTTTTTGCTTCAAAATAATGTGAAAATCATCTTGTTTACTTGCTCACAGAAAACAATATATTGCTTAAAATTTTCTAAGTCACTTTTTGAGTAAAAAGGGATTATGCGAGAAGGCGTCAACCTTCACATTCACACCTGAGAAGACAAAAGCTCGCATAATGAGCTGCTTAATGAGCCATTCCGTCAGGTATGTGACTGAGAGGGAAGAGTTACACGAAAGGATGTGAGGACAAAATAAATGTATATATTTTTTGTTTGTAGTTTATTTAGAATATATTTAGCTATCACACAAAATAACTTGAGATTCACTTGCGAGTGCAGTTGAACAGTTTATTAGGAACAATCAAAGCTGACTTTTTAGCATCATTACTCCAGTCACACGATCCTTCAGAAACCATTCTAATATTCTGATTTTTTTGATGAATAGAAAGTTCAGAAGAACAGCATCGTTTGTATCATGTCTTTATCATCACTTGTGTGCTAAATAAAAGTTTTAATTTCTATATATACTGAATCCTTACTGAATTCTTTACAAAAACATTAAAAATCTTACTTTTCTAAAACTTTTGACTGGTAGTGTGTCATGTTGAAATATATAAATGAGCATCACATACCTGGCATTTCCATAGTGTATATTGTTTATGTGCTCCGAAGGAAATAAAAAAAAGACAGCGGCTATTTGCACTAAGTGCAAATAGCAATAGATGCCATTTCCACCAAGTGAAAATAGCAGTATTTTTTAACGATATGCTATTTACAGTAAGTGCAAATAGCTATATATTCTATTTGCACTGTTAAAATAGCAAGATTTTCTGCTATTTATACTACTTATTGCAAATAGTGGCAATTATCTGCACCTCAGTATTGTAGTACATTATAAAACCTACGCAATAATAATATATTGAGTGTAAAGTTAAGTTTTAATTCAAATTAATAATAGGTTTAGCTGATTTCAGTTTCTACCTGTAGGTCGGTATAAGATGAACCAAACAGTGATCAGAGTCCTAAAGCTGCCCGTGGGACAGAGTGAAATGCATCCTTTATTGCTGTGTAACAGTGATCCAGTATATTACTGTCTCTGGTGGGACATGTAACATGCTGTCTGTATTTTGGCAGTTCACGGGAGAGATTTGTTTTATTAAAGTCCCCAAGAATGATTAAAACAGCGTCTGGGTGCTGTTGTTCTGTCTCTGTAATATATGTCATAGCTAGTTACCTAGCTGGGGACTACTTTCAGGCGCTGCGTAATATCACTGCGCCTGCTGCGGCCATGTTACGGCAGCAAACTTCCTTGATTATTATGCCGGAATGGGAGTATAGTTCCTAATCGTATTGGCCTAGAAAATCGCAATTTTTCATTTTCCGCCGGTCTTAGTACACAATATAACTACAGAAGAGTCCAGATTTAAATAGGAAAAATATCGAAACTCTTTGGTCATTTTTGAACGCGATGCTACTGGTCTAATCGGATTCAATTATCTATGCTAAGCTATGTTAAAAATGCTATCGCCAGACTCGGAGTTCGGCTGAATAGATTCCAAAATGGTAAAACTCCACTTATTAACTCTGGGGGAGTTGGAGAATGAGCCTACTTCCAAAAAAAAAGTGGAGTGTTCCTTTAACCGGGAGAGCAGGAGTTTGTCCGTTTTGTTGGGTAGAGAGTGGAGATTTGCCAGATGGATACTGGGTAGCGGCGTGAACAGCGCTGCTGCACCGCCGACTACAACGTTCAGCAAAAGATCAGAATAATCGAAAACCGGTAGGAGATTTTGTGGTGTGTTCTGCCAAATGTTCAGCAGTTCATCCCTGGTGAAACTGATCGTGTTTGACAAACAAAAAACACCAACAGAAACACTAAAACAACTGGAGAGCCAAGCACCGTGGCTGCCAAGTGTGGTGCCATCTTGATCTACATAATAAGAATACATTTTACACAATAATAAGAATAAAAAATTAAGCAGACAATCATGTGACTGGCCACGTGAGCAGCGCCATCCGAATCCATGAGTTTTATCACTGAGGTGATTATGTAAAATTATTTTTACAGATGTCCATATGAGAAACAATTACCGTCCGAATAGAGCTGTTGACTAGATTGAACAACTAAGTTTATAGCTAGATATGCTGTTTTTTTTTGGATAGAGATCGTTTAACGGTACTTACTACAGGCTTAGTTCAGTGCCATTTTGATTATGCATGTTGTTCGTGGATGACCAATTTATTCAGAACATGGATCATAAAGTTACAAAAATCACAGAATAAATTTGATGTGATTAGTTGTAGGCAGTGGTGTACAAAGTACCTGAAAACCATACTCAAGTAAAAGTACAGATATCTTACCAGAAAATGACTTTGATTGAAGTTGAAGTCACCGTTTAGAAAATTACTTGAGTAAAAGTCTTAAAGTTTGTGATATTTATTGTACTTAAAGGTGCATCTTGAAAAATGCTAATTTTAGCCTGATAGCACTGAAAGCGAATGTCCCACCCTCCCTGCAATCGCCATCCAAAGCTACGCCCCCTGAACGCACATACGCTCACAGACCAGAAGAGACAACATTCGGTTCCCAATTCCAGTCCTCGCGCTTGTGAAGGGATCATATCAATCGGAACACAGTTCAAGCACGTAGCTCTCTTCTAATGAGCTGGTTATCTGAATCGGGTGTGGTAACTAAGCAAGACATGCAAAATATGCAGAGCGGGGGCGCGAGGACTGGAATTGGGAACCGCTGGGCTACATCATGTGTCATTCACCAGTGAGAACACTTTATACTACAGTTAGTATAAGTACTACAATACCAGGAAGGAAGATCAGGTTGTTGATGTGTCTTCCATTCTCACTCTGTCTGCACAGCGTGCGTGAATGCACTGATGACGTATCCTGTCTGCGTGAACAGGGTGCGCAGAGGTATGCAAATACATACATTGACAGTCAGGTAGGAAAGCCACTCATAATGTTTGGAGTCTTCGGACCGAGCGTTTTGATTGGACAAACATTTCTTGGTCCTATGCATTCCACAGAATATATAAATTTAGATAAATACATTTAGACCACTTAACATAATGATTGCTATCAGGATGTGAAGAGACTTTCAACCAGCAAAACAAAAAATGTTTCTGTTGACAATCACCTATTGCACCTTTAAGTACGAAAAGTATTTTTTTAATCTTAAACATATTAAGTATTGAAAGTAAAAGTAGAAGTGAATGCTAAATTGAAAAGAACCAAATAAATATCTAAATATAAAAAATGTTAATACACAGCTTGAGTAGCAAGATTGTGTTCAGTTTGAACCCTTTCTTCCATTTTGTATTTCTGAGTAAAAGTAAGAAGCACTTCATCCAGTACTTAAGAAACATTTCTGGAATCTGCATCTGAAACAACATATGCAGTATGGGTCATTCTTCAATATGTGTGGCAAATGAGGCAAAATTTGTAAAAATGCTTGTTTGTTTTTTTCTAATAAAATATATTGCTATGCACGTAAAATTAGTTTAATATGCTATATCCATTAAAATGAAAGCTTAAGAACTTTTTTTTTTTAAACAATTCCAATCAAACACTGGTGACAAAGCCACTTATGTCTATGTCATTTTGAAGTAACACCACAGACTTTATATTGCAAGTTACTATAGGCTCTGTGGTGTTACCAGAAAAGACAGTAACACCACAGACATATCAGCATAAATCTAGACTTTTCTAAAATGGAGGCTGCCATCATGATGATTTCAAGATCAGGGGACATTTTGGAAATATTAATAGGTATGCATTTATCAAAATTTTGATTACAATATGTAAAATCTGCAAGTTATAAACATAACACCACAGACACTAATAAAGTGCGACACATGAAATTGTCAGAAATTTATCTAAACTTAAGAAAACTAATAAGAAAGAATGTATTCCCCTTGCACCCCTCAGATCAACCAGCACCTGCAGTAACCTTTACACACAGGAAGTAGTCCAAAGAGCATTCCCGCTTTTCTTAAAGGGGCAAAATCCACTGTGGTAACACAACTTTTTTCTTAAATATAACAAAATATGTATTTTTTAAAACAATTTAATGAAATTGTACGTTAAATAAAATCTGTATTCACAATATAACCACTTTATTTGTGTTAAAATGTTATATTGTTGCGATTACATTCCATGATACCTCTAAGGTATGGCGGGGAACATCCATATTTTGTTACAAATGCAATCTCAAACTCAATTAAATATGTATTTTAAAACAAAAATGTAACTAAGTGTGCACAAATTGTGTTTACCCTACAGAATACAAACATGCAAACATTTTATAATTTATTGGTATTTAAAGTTTTTCAACTGTTGTAAAGTAGAGGGACACCACTTGCCACCGCAAATGAATAATGACCCATATCTCACAGAAGTGAGTACACCCCTCACACTTTTCATGTGACAACACTGAAGAAATGACACTTTGCTACAATGTAAAGTAGTGAGTGTACAGCTTGTATAACAATGCAACAGCCACAGCCATTAATGTCTAAACACAGCCATTAATGTCTAAACTGCTGGCCACAAAAGGGAGTACACCCCTAAGTGAAAATGTCCAAATTGGGCCCAAAGTGTCAATATTTTGTGTGGCCACCATTATTTTACAGCACTGCCTTAACCCTCTTGGGCATGGAGTTCACCAGAGCTTCACAGGTTGCCACTGGAGTCCTCTTCCACTCCTCCATGACGACATCACGGAGCTGGTGGATGTTAGAGACCTTGCGCTCCTCCACCTTCCGTATGAGGATGTCCCACAGATGCTCAATAGAGTTTAGGTCTGGATACATGCTTGGCCAGTCCATCACCTTTATTCTCAGCTTCTTTAGCAAGGCAGTGGTCGTCTTGGAGGTATGTTTTGGGTCGTCATCATGTTGGAATACTGCCCTGCGGCCCAGTCTCCAAAGGGAAGGGATCATGCTCTGCTTCAGTATGTCACAGTACATGTTGGCATTCATGGTTCCCTCAATGAACTGTAGCTCCCCAGTGCCGGCAGCACTCATGCAGCCCCAGACCATGACACTCCCACCGCCATGCTTGACTGTAGGCAAGACACACTTGTCTTTGTACTCCTCACCTGGTTGCCGCCACACACGCTTGACACCATCTGAACCAAATAAGTTTATCTTGGTCTCATCAGACCACAGGACATGGTTCCAGTAATCCATGTCCTTAGTCTGCTTGTCTTCAGCAAACTGTTTGTGGGCTTTCTTGTGCATCAAGAAGAGGCTTAGAGAATTAGAAGAAGCTTCCTTCTAGGACGACAGCCATGCAGACCAATTTGATGCAGTGTGCGGCGTATGGTCTGAGCACTGACAGGCTGACCCCCCCCACCCCTTCAACCTCTGCAGCAATGCTGGCAGCACTCATACGTTTATTTCCCAAACACAACCTCTGGATATGACGCTGAGCACGTGCACTCAACTTCTTTGGTCGACTATGGCGAGGCCTGTTGAATGAATGAATGAATGAATGATGCATTTATATAGCGCTTTTATGTGTATTGCTGTACACCCAAAGCGCTTTACAATCATGTGGGGGGTCTCTCCTCAACCACCACCAGTGTGCAGCATCCGCCTGTTCTGAGTGGAACCTGTCCTATTAAACCGCTGTATGGTCTTGGCCACCGTGCTGCAGCTCAGTTTCAGGGTCTTGGCAATCTTCTTATAGCCTACGCCATATTTATGTAGAGCAACAATTCTTTTTTTCAGTTCCTCAGAGAGTTCTTTGCCATGAGGTGCCATGTTGAACTTCCAGTGACCAGTATGAGAGAGTGAGAGCGATAACACCAAATTTAACACACCTGCTCCACATTCATACCTGAGACCTTGTAACACTAACGAGTCACATGACACCGGGGCGAGAAAATGGCTAATTGGGCCCAATTTGGACATTTTCACTTAGGGGTGTACTCACTTTTGTGGCCAGAGGTTTAGACATTAATGGCTGTGTGTTGAATTATTTTGAGGGGACAGCAAATTTACACTGTTATACAAGCTGTACACTCACTACTTTACATTGCAGCAAAGTGTCATTTCTTCAGTGTTGTCACATGAAAAGATATAATAAAATATTTACAAAAATGTGAGGGGTGTACTCACTTCTGTGAGATACGGGTCATTCTTCATTTGCGGTGGCAAGTGGTGTCCCTCTACTTTACAACAGTTGAAATAAACTTTAATACCAATAAATTATAAAATGTTTGCATGTTTGTATTCTGTAGGGTAAACACAATTTGTGCACTATTAATAGTTACATTTTTGTTTTAAAATACATATTTAATTGAGTTTGAGAGATTGCATTTGTAACAAAATATGGATATTTTGGATATATGGATATATGTTCCCGCCGTCTCTCCTTAACCAGCACCAGTGTGCAGCATCCACCTGGATGATGCAATGGCAGCCACAGCACAACGGCGCCAGTGCGCTCACCACACACCAGCTACAGGTGGAGAGGAGAGAGAGTCAGAGAGCCAAATCAAGTGGATGGGGATTATTAGGAGACCATGATTGACTAGGGCCAGTGGAGGCAATTTGGCCAGGACACCGGGGTTACACCCCTACTCTTTACGAGAAGTGCCATGGGATTTTTAATTACCACAGAGAGTCAGGACCTTGGTTTAACGTCTCATCCGAAAGACGGTGCTTTTTGCTAGTATAGTGTCCCCGTCACTATACTGGGGCGTTAGGACCCACACAGACCACAGGGTGAGCACCCTCTCCTGGTCTCACTAACACCTCTTCCAACAACAACCTAGTTTTCCCAGGAGGTCTCCCATCCAGGTACTGACCAGGCTCAACCCTGCTTTGCTTCAATGGGCAACCAGTCTTGGGCTGCAGGGTGATGTGGCTGTGGCTGTGTTTTCCACAGTATCTACCGTATAGCCTACACCGATACAAGCTGCGTCTCGCTCTCTCCTCTCCGACAGTGAGAGACAGTTGACTAGATTGAACAACTAAGTTTGACACACATCCGCCTCCTGTCAGTTACAGAGTCTGAATATCCACGCGGGATTGCAGGTATTCCGCATAATTGTAATCATTTCCACGCAAATGTGGCGAGCGCTTTATTGTAACATGAGAACACAGTCATGTAATCGCAGAAAACTGGATGCGAGCTCTCAAATAGGCCTAACTTATACAAATGAACTGCCTGTCCTCTCACTCCGATATTGCTTGTGCGCACTCAGACTGTGTGCTATCGCGATCTCTCTGTGCTTTTATAGTAGAAATTATTTCTCTTTGCTCCTAGATTAAACTTTGTCAAAGGTTATCATTCAGAATAGATCCACGCCTGACCGATAAATTCTATACTGGATATTTTATTGACTGTAAGTGAAATGCACCAGAAAGTCTTTCAAAATGAAAGATGGAACTTTAATTTCTTTACAATGTAAGTTTATGCTAGAAATGTTTTGGAATGGAATATTTGTATAATTTGTACATATAAATATCCTAGTCTGTCTAACTGCATCACTACATTGTACAGACATTACAAGTCAAAGCCATCTGATGTTCCATTTATCTAAATAAATAACATATATGGCTCTTAAATCACTGCTTATAAAAATTCAGTGTTGTCATATTTCGAATACCTCAACTGAATTAAGGTCATTTGTTTTAGAATTTTATTACTGACTGTGTACTTGTCTTTTTTTTTGTAAATTCAGTTCAGTTTGAAATCAAATCTGAAATCAATCTTCATTGCTGTAAGCTTTTGCAACAAAGTTACCCTATTTTAAAGACAAATACACAGAATGAGCAAATGTTTAAGATTGAGATTTTTGTAATGGTAATTGATCAATGTTTATATGTAGGCTACGTAAATAAAAGCCTATATTAAAATCTGTTCATCATATAAAGCGAACGTGTGTTTTTTAGAAGAGAGGGGGGGAGGAGGGAGGAAGTGCTCGTGTGCAAGAGAGTAGAGTGTAATGGCAGGATTTACACATCAGCTAACCACAACCTGTTAAGAACCATCAGAGAATCACATCACCTTAATTAAAAGGGGTCGAAGCCTAGAAGTGCATCTAAATAGTTAACAAGCGGTTACTTGCATTGGTTTTGTTGGTGCTGAGTAAAGTGTCCTGGTGCATGTATAATGCGTAGATTCTTGATGAATTCCTTTAGGAGTGAAAGCTTCGTCATTCCAGCCATGGGTTGATTGGTCCGAAGTGAATCGACAAAAGTTACTGAACTTAAAACTGCCAGAAGCTCGGACTCCCCCCGGGAAGGGGAGTAATGAGATTTCCCAGGTGACAAGTATGTCTCCAGGGCTCCGAAAGTAAAGAGAAGACTTCGCCTTTTGGGTGTGGGAGAAGTTTTATCTGGTTTCCCTATAACACCCATTTTGGTTAGTTTGACCAATAACAAGGCGCATAGTTTCAGCGGAAAAGGGTTTCTTTGTCCCACTTGACACCTCATTTGCATGTTTTATAACTGGTCTGAAGAATCTGTGCAGTTTTTCCACAGTACAGTAAAAATAGTATGATGCATTTTACATTGTTTGAGGAATAAAGAGCAGATCATTTTGATACCAAGAAAGAAACACCTAGAAGATATTAAACCAGAGATGCATTCATACACCTGAATATGAGTGTTTAGAGCTTGCTAATACGAATAACGAGTGGTAACTAGGCTAATATAATAAGGAAACATACAACACATGCATATACCAGATACATTTGTAACTGATTAATTATGGTCTAAGTTAAGAAAATATCTCTGTGTGTGTTATGTGTATTGTAATCATGGAGGTAGTCCACTGGTCAGCCAGGCTGTTGGTGCCCGGTACCGAGGGTCATTTAGTTCTCTGGAATGTGTTTGAAGTCCGATGGAGAGAACAGAGAGTCGATCTGTTTAGCATCTTTTTGACGGTGGGGGGACAACCATTGACAATTTAGCACCCATATAAAGGTAGAATGTGGGGCCAGGTCTGTGAATTATATGCAAATGTCAAAAGGCTAAAAGGGTCTCTTAAGACAAAGTCCCAACGACCATCAAGGATCATAAGCAGATGTTACAAATCTCTCTTGAAATATAATTTCAATAATCAACAATATATACAGCCTTGCTCCGAGCGGGACTCGAACTCGCGGCCGTAACGTCATCCGGCAACCTTATGTAAACAACATGACAGTCCAATTTCAGAACGTGATTCTGAAGGCATTTATCTGTACTTGTGCAAATAAGCATATAATCCACATAACGGTTCTAATAAACATGTAAACAGCTGTCTAAAACAATCAATCACCTTAACTCACACAGGAAGAATAGCGATTGCTGGAATCGCGATCGTGGTACACAAGCATACAGTACTGCCATTAATACAGTCCGTGACTATATTCAGCAGCAACAATATACAAATATATTAACAATAAAGATAAGAACATTTGAACTTACTTCTAGTTGCATGCACAAACGGGAAATACACTTTGTAGAGAACAATCATTTAGCTCCCAACTTAACTCTGATGCAACGCACTTCTATTTCTGTCTAATTCTTTATATTTCTAATTCTTTATAATCTTTTTTTTTTTTTTTTTTTACTTTTGCTGTCAGCAAGTGTAACACACAATGATGATCTGAGGATTGTGCTGCTGGGAAAGACGGGTGTTGGGAAAAGTGCAACAGGAAACACAATCCTGAGAAGACAAGCTTTTAAATCATTAACGACTTCACGTTCAGTGACGAGAGAGTGTAAGAAAGAAACCTCTGAGTTCAAAAGAAGACAGATAGCTGTGATTGATTCTCCAGGCATGTTTGATACTGCAGTTGATCATATTGACATCAGGAAGGAGATTGTGAAGTGCATCTCAATGGCGGCACCTGGACCACATGTGTTTCTGCTGGTGATTCCACTGAGACGATTCACAAAAGAGGAGAAAGATGCAGTGAAAATGATCCAGGAGATATTTGGTGATCAATCAAGAATGTACACCATGGTGCTGTTCACAAAAGGAGATGATCTTAGAGGAACGACAATTCAAGATTTTATTGAAGATGATGGTAGCTTACAGTACCTCGTCCAGCAATGTGGAAAGAGATATCATGTATTCAACAACAAAGAGACTGAAGATCAGATGCAGGTTTCTGAGCTCCTTGAGAAGATTGACCGTATGGTGGCAGTAAATGGAGGGAGTTTTTTCACCAACAAGATGTTCCAGCAGGTGGAGAAGAACATCAAAGAGGAACAAGAGAAAATACTGGAAGAGAAAGAGGAGGAGATCAAGAGAAAAGAAGAAGAGCTGAGAGCCAACTATAAAGATGAAATAGAACAAATGAAGAAAGAAAATGAGAGAGAAAAACAAGAGATACAGAAAGAACTAAGAAAAAGAGAAAATGAGTTAAAAAAAAAAGAAGAAGAGATCAAGAAAGAAACAGATGGGACCATACAAAAAGAACATCAGAGAAAACTGGAGGAGAAACAGAGAGAATTTGAAGAGGAGTATAAAAGAAAAGAAAAGGATTTAGGAAAACAACTACAGAACCTCAAGAAATACCTGGAAGAAAAACATGAGGACGAAAAAAAAAATCTCAAGCAGAAAATTCAGTACGAAACAAGAAAACAAGCAGAATGTGAATATCTGGTAAAATACAAGACAGAACTGGCTAAAGCTTTAAAAATTTCAGAAGAAAAACACAAGGCAGAAAAGCTTGAAGCTTTACGAGAAGCTGAAGAAAAATACAAGACAGAAAAGATTTTAGTTATTCAAGAGGTTAGACAAAAATATGAGACAGAAGTGGCTAAAACTTTACGAGAAGCTAAAAAAAAGCAAGAGGCAGAAACGGTTAAAGCATTACAAGAAAATGAAGAAAAATACAAGACAGAATTGTCTAAAATTTTACAAGATGCTGAAAAAAAACAAGACACAGAGGTGGCTAAAGCAATACAAAAAGCTAAAGAAACTCATCAGAAAGAAAATGTTAAAGCTTTACAAGCAGTTGAAGAAAACCACAAAAGAGAGAAGGCTAAAGTTTTACAAGAAGCTGAAGAAAAACACAAGAGAGAAAAGGCTAAAGCTTTACGAGAAGCTGAAGAGAAATACAAGGCAGAGAAAGCTGAAGCTGAAGCCAAAGTACCATACAGATCAAAACGAGCTAGTGACTGGAGTCATTATGTTCCTGTTCTTGGAGGAGCTGCTGGAGGTTTAGTTGGTACCGTTGAAGACATAATTTATAGCATGAAAAGCTAATATTTTCAAATGTCAAGCTAAATCAAACTGAAAGGTGCATTCAGGTAAATTGAAAAAAATAAATCACATTGGTATGCACAGTATCTGTGCACTTAAATCTCAATTTCTAAAACTATTTGTTCGTATTGATATCTTTGCATGCAAATAAATAAATGAATAAATAAATAAATATAAATAAGAAGAAGTAGTTGTTGTATAGCCAAGGTGGCAAACTTTTTTCTTATGAAGAGACATAAATGATTGAGGGCTGTGGGCAGAAAGTAAACATCATATATAATGTATGCTTAGGAGCAACTGTCTGATAATTATAAGCAGCTTGATTTGAATCTTTTCTAAACTTGTTAATTTCAAGTAAAAGTTCAAATGAAAATTAAATGTAATCACCTTTTTAAAGGGCACCTGTTATGCAAAATCTACGTTTACATGGTGTTTAGACAAATTTGTGTTGACAGTGTGTGAACACAACCACACAACAATGATAAAAATCCACCCACTCCTTATTTTTAAATTCCCATTAAACCAAATCAGTCTCACTAGGCCTGCCATTTTGATTCTCTAAGCAGACATCACATTGCTTAGGTCTGGGCCACGGGGACAGTCCTGAATTGCTGTAGTTTCTGCCCTCAGTGGTTGTACGCTGTCCTCCATTTTCTCCACTCTTGAGCAGCTGTAACACCAACAATGTCTCATATCCAAACACAGAACACTGGGATAGCTTATAAGACTGAACATAAAAGTCTTTGTTTTCTCTCAACATCTGAGCTGCTGAGGACACAGTGGACGCATTGGGACCGAGCTGCACCCATGACAGGTCAGCGCGGCGCAAGCTCTGTAACTTCGCGCTGTTTCGTCCCACTTCAGTGCAATCCCATATGTACGGCTGAACACCGGTTCTTTCACCCTCAGTCATGTTGCTGCTACTGGCTGTTTATGCACAGCAGAGATGTACACTACACCCTCTTCTGGAGATGGGGCGGAAATATGCAGCTCCTTTGCATTTAAAGTGATACACACCAAAACAGTTCTTTTTGAGACGTGCCTCAAAAGGGACATTTTCCAGATGTTATAATAAATGATCTGTTGGGTATTTTGAGCTGAAACTTCCAATACTTCCAATACACCCATGACCAATATTACATTTTGTAAAAAGGGGCATATTAGGCACCCTTTAATCCTGTATTAATATTTTATTATGATTAATTCAACCAAAAAATTAAGGTCATAAACAGTGCCTTTGTGGACAGATCAATTAACTGTGCATGCCTCTCTACTGGAGTCCTTTAACGAAACCAATGAACATTTCTATCTAAAACAACATATGGAAAAATATAACACACTTGTGATTTTACCCACTATTTTCTAAATATTTTAGTGATGGCCACAGTTTGATATTTTCTTTCTCATGAGTGAAATGTGCCTGTACATGTGATATTGCAACAATATTGCAATTCAGTGTGTGTGTCAATCATGGGCCAAATCAAAAGTCATACTGGGCCCTAGTTTGGCTGTCTCTACTGTGCATCTTCTTTTACTGTTTACTTTGCAGTCTTTAATATCTACAAAAACGTAAAATCATCAATGAGCATATAGAGATATTGGTTCTTATGTCCAGTGTTACCTGTTGGTGAAAACCAGGTTTGTATTTACTGTATGTAATCATCACTAAATCTAATAAATATGCATGCAATAACTTGTCTACATATAACACAAATATGTAAATATGGAGTTTATCTAATCTTCTTTAAATTTTAATGTTTCCATTCCACTACATTATAAATCTGTTCATATTTATGTATAGATTTAAAATGTCCCAAGTGGCACACACACAGGTTCAATATGAAATATTTAGCAGCATCTCTTCTTAATTTTAACCATGTAAAGTAACTACAAATTTGATCTGCCAAAGATAAATATCAAAAAAGAAATAATTATAAATAAAATCGCAGATCGGTTCGCATTCGTTCCCCTCACAGATCACGAGACATTCAGGAACAGCAACATTATCACTTGTAGCAATTCATAATGTAATAACCGCACATAATGTATTAAGTATTAGATTATTATTGTAATAAAATGTTCATAATGTAATAATTCTCAAAATGTAATAAAATCTTGAGCTCACAATGTAATAATTTTTCAATGTAATAATTTCACACCTCCGTGAAGTTGGCCCCCCACCCGACGCAAAACGTAAGCAAAATAGTTTCAATCGTTTCGCAACCCACATGCTCCAAATTTACCCCAAATAGTAAATTTAAAAAATTTACTATTTTATTAAATATTTTATTATTATTAAATAATAAAATAGTTTGTTTCATTTGTGCTGGTTTGTGCCATAATTTTTTTTTTTTTTTTTTGTGCTGCTTCAGTTTTTAAGATATTAAAATAATATTTATTGGTCATTTTCTGAGGACTCTTAGCCCCCCACATGCTCCAAATTTACCCCAAACAGTCTTGTTTGTTTGTGTTTTATTTGTGCCGTAAAAATGTTCGTTTGTGCTGCTTCGGTTTTTTAGATATTTTTAGTGATCATTCTGAGGTCATGCTAAAATTTACCCCAAATAATCTTATTTGTGCTTCGTTTGTGCTGGTAATATTTTTGTTTTTGCTACTTTCTTTTTTAAAGATTTTTTCCTAGTCAACTATTCGCATGTTTATATTAAATTGATTATTTCTTATTTATTTCTTGTCTGTGAGCCGGTTCATTGTTGTGACGTGCTCTATTCACGGAGGCTGCATGAGACGACAAACTGCTCCATATAACAAAGCACTGTAAACAAGCAATGACTAGATAACTTGACAACAATAATTAATCGTAAATAATCTGTAAAGTTTTTTTATTTATTTTTTTTCCTTTTTATAATGCAGATTATTCACTCAGTGCCAGCTGTCAGTCTGCCCTTACGAAAATTAACCATGGTTTTTTTGTAGTAACCATGGTTTAATTATGGTTTTTGTAGTAAAACCATAGTAACTACAAAATGAACCATGGTTTTTATAGTTAAACCATAGTAACTACAAAATAAACCATGGTTTTACCACAGTAACCATAGTTAAACTATGGTTTTTGTAGTAAAACCACAGTAACTACATAATAAACCATGGTTTAACTATGGTTTTTGTAGTAAAACCACAGTAACTACATAATAAAACCATGGTTTAACTATGGTTTTAGTAGTAAAACCATAGTAACTACGAAATTAATCATGGTTTTACTGCAGTAACCATGATTTATCTATAGTTTTTGTAGAAAACCATAGTAATTGCAAAATGAACTATGGTTTACCACAGCCTTTGCAGTAGAACCATTACAAAATAACCCATGGTTTTTCAACAGTATTAACTACAGATTTAGTTATTTCTTACTCTTAAAAAAATAGGGATCAATAAAATAATCATAATTAATCATATGATTTCTGAAAATGAAACGATCAAATTTGGCAAATGTGTTGTCAGTTATTACAAAAAATACACTCTTAAAATATGGTTCTTTGGCAGGGTGTATGGTTCCATGAAGAACCTTTAATATCCAAAAGAACCTATCCATTGCACAAAAGGTTCTTTAGACTATTTAATTTTTTTTCACAATCAACATTTTGTAAATATTTTTTTTCTGGAAAGTGAGATCAAGTGAGCTAAATGTTCCTAGCTGCCTGGTCCAGAACTCATTCCAGACTCATTTTCTTTTAGTTGTGTTCAATTAAAGCTCAATAAAGTATTAATTTTTAGTTATAGTGTTGTGGTGTTTTTTTAATTAAAACATACCAGTAGATCAGTCCTTTTATACTTTTTACGCCTATTTTAATGTTTTTTTGCATGACTCAAAAAATGTATTAGGCTAGTTATTGAGCAAAAGCAAAGTTTAGTATAAAAATCATGTTTTAAAATGAAATAAAAAGGCTGAGTGATACAAATCTTAATATATATATATATATATATATATATATATATATATATATATATATATATATATATATATATATATATATATTTATATTTTTTTTCTTCTTTTTACTTTATCCCACCAGCATACATTTTGCAACAATGTATTGGTCTTAGAACTACAAAATGAGTTTTAATAAAGATTTTAAGAGGTTTGTGAATGCTGCATGACTGTGACGTGTTTAAATGTGCTGAATACTGGAGTCTCATTCAAACGCTGGAGCTGAGGGAGTTGCCATGGAAACGGTGCGCAACACTGTAACTGACGAACAGTAAATCTCCGTCTCTTGCTGCTGTTTTCACTGCTTTCAGGTGAGTTTAGTCCCTAAAATCACACAAATATCACATACAACTGTTCCAGACACTTTCTTACATGTAACTGACATGTTTCTGTTGAATATTTACTTCACAGAAATGTTTTACAGTCTTCAAATACAGTTTTGATAGCTTTGTAAAGGGTTTGCTGTCAGTTTGTCAATGGTTTATTGTCTAACTTATTTAACCTAAAATATGTGCTGTATACTGTTAATGGGTGACGTCACTTACAGGAAGCACGAATTAACTGAATCTAACATTAGTTCAAAAGTGCTTTGATCTTTCATGGTAAACAAATATTGATAAATAAATTTAAAAAAATTAAAAAATTTGTTCTGTGGTTTCAGGAGTGATAATATAATCTTTCTACAAAGGAAGAGAAGATCAAAGATTTCAAAATTTCTGAAGGGAGCTGCTGACAGAAATGCAGAAAACACAGGTGAGCATAGAAGAAATGTGCATTCATATGCATTTTTTTCAGAAGAATCAGAATCAGAATCAGCTTTATTGCCAGGTATGTTTGCACATACGAGGAATTTGTTTTAGTGACAGTAGCTCCACAGTGCGACAGAATGACACCGACAGGACAGGACACAGATAATAATAAAAGAATAATGTACAAATATACAAAATGGACAGTATGCAAAATAGCACAAACACAATATACAAAAAAAATAGACAATTCAGTATGTACAGGTATGTTAGGTGCAAATTTGAAATGTAATAAGTATGTGTGTTAAATAAAAAATAAAAATAAAAAGTAGATAGTGTTGTGTGTTTCATGTTTATTGTTAAGAGTTCAAATGTTCATGAGATGGATTGCCTGAGGGAAGAAACTGTTCCTGTGTCTGGTCGTTCTGGTGCTCAGAGCTCTGTAGCGTCGCCCAGACGGCAACAGTTCAAAGAGGGAGTATGCTGGATGTGAGGGGTCCAGAGTGATTTTACCAGCCCTTTTGCTCACTCTGGATAAGTACAGTTCTTGGAGAGTGGGGAGGGTTGTACCAATGATTCGCTCAGCAGTCCGGACTACCCTCTGTAGTCTTCTGAGGTCAGATTTGGTAGCTGAGCTGAACCAGACAGTTATTGAAGTGCAGAGAATGGATTCAATGATGGCGGAGTAGAACTGTTTCAGCAGCTCCTGTGGCAGGTTGAGCTTCCTCAGCTGGCGAAGGAAGTACAACCTCTGCTGGGCCTTTTTGACAATAGAGTCAATGTGATTGTCCCACTTCAGGTCCTGGGAGATGATGGTGCCCAGGAACCTGAATGACTCCACTGTCGTTACAGTGCTGTTCATGACGGTGAGTGGGGGGAGAGCAGGGGGGTTTCTCCTGAAGTCCACGATCATCTCCACTGTTTTGAGCGTGTTGAGCTCCAGGTTGTTAAGACTGCACCAGACAACCAGCTCCTTAACCTCCTGTCTGTAAGGAGACTCATCACCGTCCTGGATGAGGCCGATAAGTGTGGTGTCGTCTGCAAACTTCAGGAGCTTGACAGAGGGGTCTTTAGATGTGCAGTCGTTGGTGTACAGGGAGAAGAGCAGTGGGGAGAGAACACAGCCCTGAGGGGCTCCAATGCTGATGGTGCGGGTGCTGGATGTGTATTTTCCCAGGCTCACTAGCTGCTGCCTGTCTGTCAGGAAGCTGTAGATCCACTGACAGACGGAGGAGGGCACGGAGAGCTGAGTTACTTTGGACAGGAGGAGGTTTGGGATGATTGTGTTAAAGGCCGAGCTGAAGTCCACAAACAAGATCCTCACATAAGTCCCTGGTCTGTCTAGATGTTGTAGTATGTAATGCAGTCCCATGTTGACTGCATCATCCACAGACCTGTTTGCTCTGTAGGCAAACTGCAGGGGGTCCAGTAAGGGTCCAGTGATGTCCTTCAGATTAGCCAAAACCAGTTTTGCAAATGACTTCATGACCACAGATGTTAGAGCCACAGGTCTGTAGTCGTTGAGTCCTGTTATCTTGGGTTTCTTTGGGACGGGGATGATGGTGGAGCGTTTGAAGCATGAGGGGACTTCGCACAGCTCCAGTGATCTGTTGAAGATCTGTGTGAAGATGGGGGCCAGCTGGTCAGCACAGGATTTCAGACAGGCTGGGGTCACACCATCTGGGCCTGGTGCCTTCCTTCTTTTGTTCTTTTTGAAGACCTGGCGCACATCATCTTCTCTTATCTGCAGTGCAGGTGTGGGGGAGAGGGGGGTTGCTGGAGGTGTTAATGGTTGTGTGGAGAGGTGTTCAGGGCGGGTGTGGGGTGTTTTTTCAAACCTGCAATTGAACCTGCGATTCTCCACAGTGCTGGGGGACGGTGTCTTGTAATTGGTGATGTCTTTCAGACCTTTCCACACTGAAGCCGTGTCACTGGAAGAGAACTGGATCCTTAGCTTAACGGAATAATTCCTCTTTGCCACTCTGATCTCCTTTTCCAGTGTGTATTTAGCCTGTTTATACAAGACTCTGTTCCCCTTTCTGTAAGCATCTTCTTTGGCCTGACGGAGCTGTCTGAGTTTTGCAGTGAACCATGGTTTGTCGTTTTTGTAGGTTAGATGAGTCCTGGTGGGAATGCACATATCCTCACAGAAACTGATATAAGATGTTACAGTCTCTGTGAGCTCATCCAGATCATTTGCAGAAGCCTCAAAAACACTCCAATCAATAAGGTCGAGACAGGCTTGTAAAATCTGCTCTGTCTCATTATTCCATCTCTTTACAGTCCTTAATACAGGTTTAACTGATTTCAGTTTCTGCCTGTAGGTAGGAATAAGATGAACCAAACAGTGATCAGAGAGTCCTAAAGCTGCTCGTGGAACAGAGTGATATGCGTCCTTTAGTACTGTGTAACAGTGATCCAGTATATTACTCTCTGGTGGGACATGTAACATGCTGTCTGTACTTTGGCAGTTCACGGGAGAGATTTGCTTTATTAAAGTCCCCGAGAATGATTAAAACAGAGTCCGGGTGTTGTTGCTCAGTCTCCGTGATCATATCAGCGAGTTTCTGTAAAGCAGAGCTCACGTGCGCTTGCGGTGGAATGTAAACACTCACGAGAATGAACGAGCAAAATTCCCGCGGCGAGTAGAAAGGTTTACAGTTAATGAAGAGCGTTTCTAGATCAGAACAGCACATCTTCTTTAACACAGTTACATCTGTACACCACCTTTCATTGATGTAAAAGCACGTTCCGCCGCCGCGCGATTTCCCCGTTGATTCTGCCTCACGATCTGCTCTGATCAGCTGAAAGCTCGGCAGATGAAGCGCGCTGTCCGGAATGGCGCTGTTCAGCCAGGTTTCCATGAAACACAGAGCAGCAGAGTTTGAAAAGTCCCTGTTTGTCCGGGAGAGCAGAAGGAGTTCATCCGTTTTGTTGGATAGAGAGCGGAGATTCGCCAGATGGATGCTAGGCAACGGCATTCGAAATCCGCGCTGTCTGAGCTTCACGAGCACGCCGGCTCGCTTCCCCCGTCTGCGCGTCCTGTAGCGTCTAAATAGTACCGCCGCTCCGCCGACTACTATGTCCAGCAAAACATCCGAATAATTGAAAACCAGTTGGAGATTTTGTGATGTGTTCTGCCGAATGTTCAGCAGTTCTTCCCTAGTGAAACTGATCGTGTTCGACAAACAAAAAACAGGAAAAACTAACAAAAACACTAAAACAACTGGAGAGCCAAGCACAATGGCTGCCATGCGCGGCGCCATCTTGAGACTATTCATCAAACAAGTATGTTTCACAAAATATGTTTCACAACATATTTCCTTATATCACTGTGATGAAGCAAGTGCCACGACTCGCTTCAAGGGGAGGGGAAAAGGGAACCGAGGTCCGTGAAAAAAAAAAAAAAAGATGGCTCACTCGCACAGCACTTCCGTGCAGGGTGTAATTTATTTACAGTGCCAATAATCCAGACAGTTCACAGTGAAGATTATATACAGGTGTGCACAAAAATTTACCAAAGTACCAAAGAAACAACAAATAGGAAAATAAAGCTGAAAACTGTATTTACAATCACACACCGTATCCACAATATACAAAAAAAAATAAGGGTTTGCTTGAGGTACCACTGTAACACTCTCGCCGACTTGGTTAACAAGCAACTAAGTGTGACTCTGGCCTCCCTTTTTATAGGCCAGACTCCGCCCCTTCTTTGGCATCACTCACCAACAGGTAAGTATTCAGGTATGTTAATACATTTTATATTCCCCACACTTCAAACATTCACTTCAATACGTAGGGATCCATCCTTCTTTGGGACTATGACTACCGGACTGCACCACTCACTCATTGACGGCTCAATCACTCCCAGCTCTCTCATCATCTCAATTTCTTTTCTTAGAGGTTCCACCAGTCCCTCAGGTACCCGATAAGGTCTCTGTCGAGATGGTGTAGTGTCGGTAAGGTGGATGGTGTGGTCAATTAGCTCTGTCCGTCCAGGCCTCTGATGAAACAGAGCGGGGAACTGGTCTAGTAGGTGTTGCAACTCTTGGCGCTTGATGTCTTCTAGGTGAGTCAGACTCACCACAGACGCTTGCCTCTCTGCAACCTCAGAACCATCTTCCTCCTCCACATCCTTCACCTTCCGTACCATCAATGCTGACTCGGGCTTCCTCTCTGGTGGTTCCTTCCACTCTTTTAGCAGATTGACGTGGTAAGTTTGCTTGGACTTCCCCTTGTCTGGATGGTGGATCTCGTAAGTTACGGGTCCCATCTTCCGGACCACAGTATACGTACCTTGCCATTTTGCCAGGAGCTTGTTTGATGAGGTGGGTAGCAACAGCAGCACTTTCTGTCCCGGTAGGAACTGCCGTAATCTTGCGTGCTGATCATACCATTGCTTCTGCGCTTGTTGTTTCATCTGCAGGTTTTCTCTTGCCTGTTCCCGGTACTGCTCTACACGGTTTCTCATTTCCAGCACATACTGTACAATGCCTCTCTCCTCAGCTTTGGCTGGAGAACCTTCCTCCCTGCTCGTTCTCAGCAGGTCCAGCGGTCCTTGAACTTGCCAACCGTATAGGAGCTCAAATGGTGAGAAACCAGTCGAAGCTTGAGGAACTTCTCTGTAGGCAAAGAGAACGAAAGGTAGCCACTTGTCCCAGTCTCGTCCCGTGTCTGCAACAAACTTTCTCAGCATATTCTTGAGGGTTTGGTTGAACCTTTCCACCAGTCCGTCTGTCTGGGGGTGGTATGGGCTTGTCCTGATGGCTGTGATGCCGAACTGTCGGTTCAGTTGCCCCATGAGCCGCGACGTGAAGTTAGTTACCCTGGAGAAGAGTTGGATGAGGGAATGGACGTTCTTCGGTGTGGTGATGGTACGCAGTGGGAAAGCTTCTGGATACCGTGTTGCATAGTCACTGATTACCAAGATGTACCGATGACCTGCATTGCTTTTCTCCAACGGCCCCACAATGTCCATAGCAATCCGCCTGAAAGGTTCAGAAATCACAGAGAGAGGTTGCAAGGGCGCTCTGCTCCGTTGGGGCACAGCACTGGTTTTCTGACATGTGGTGCATGTGTTGCAATGTGTCAGTACATCAGTGTATAATGTTGGCCAGTGAAAGCGTGAGCTAATGCGTGCATATGTCTTTTGTTGGCCCAAATGGCCAGCCCAAGGAACTGTGTGTGCTAGATGTAAGACAAGTGGACGACAACAAGTTGGCACAACAAGACGGGTCACATCATTGGCTTGCACATACAACACATCATTCATTAGCCCATATCTTTCATTACACAGGTTAGATGGACTAGCAGAAGCAGCTTTTTCAAACAACGGTTTCAATGTCACATCATTTCTTTGCAGTTCAGCAATATTCCCTGGCACTTCCCAACCATTAACATCAAGGCCCTCTACAGCTGCCTTTGGGGTTGGTGTACCGAGGTATTTTTCAAGCCTTCTTTGTCGGCGTGACTTTCTCGGGCCCTTGGTCCCGCCCTGCAACAGACTACTATCAAGATCTGGCAGAGGCTGAAGACCTACCCTGGCTTGTGACCGAGTAATGGCAGGACATGACAAATTCACAGGGGTTTCAGTGGCAGTGGCAACATGTACAGAGTCTTTAGCAGTGGCTTGTAACAAGTCATTCAACACTGGTAAGTCTTGTCCTAGAATCATGTCTGTAGGCAAACTGTCAACTATAGCAACATTCAACAGGTACATTTGATCTTGTACTTCTACCAAAATCACTGCTCTGGGATACCGCTTCACATCCCCATGCACACATTGAACCAAGGCAGTATTCAGATAGTCAACATTTGTCACATTGCACGATTTCAACATTGACATAGAGCAACCCTTGTCCAACAATGCCTGAAGGGAATGTCCATTAACAGTCACATCACATGTAGTGAGGCTCTCCCTCACAGAGCCTAGTTCCAAGTCCCCCTCTCTTGGAACATAACAGTACCCTGTCAGCTTAGCTTTACGAGCGGGACATACTACTGCTTTGTGCCCCGGCTGCTGACAGTAAAAGCATAAGAGTTCTTTTCCCCCTGTTGACTTTGGGCTTTGTGCATGGTCTGACAGTTCAGTACGACCCCTCTCAGCCCCAAAGTGAGTGCGAACAGTACCTTTAGATGGTTGAGTGCGTGGACCTCCGCGATGAACGTTTAGGTATTGCTGAGCCAGCTTAGCTGCCGCCAGTCCCGAAGTCGGCTCATGCTCTCGTGTCCAGGTGCGAGCATCATACGGTAACACCCTCAATAGCTGCTCCAGAATTATGACCTCGCCAATCTCCTCCTTGGAGTGCTCTCTTGGTCGAACCCATCGCTGATACAAGTTCTTAAGGCGATGGTAAGTCTCAGTTGGTGATTCTCCAGCTGGAACAGTAGGTGATCGGAACCGCTGACGGTAGGTTTCTGGTGAGATGTTAAATTTCTCCAGCAACGCCTCCTTCAGATCCTCGTACACCTCTGCCTGCTCCTCATCCATCGCCAAGGTACGCCTCCAACGCTTGCCCAGTCAGTAGTGGAACCAGATGGTAGCTCCACTCCTCCTCAGGCCACCTCCAGGTCCTGGCCAGACGCTCAAACCGCCGAAGATAGTTTTCGATGTCTTCACCCTGTTGGAAGACCGGCATCTTTGGTTCAGTTCGCTGCATCCCCTCTCTCGGCACAGGAACACTTGGTGAGTCTCTGTCGTGTGCTGATCTGCGTTGTGTAGAAACCCTCTGTGCAGCTGGTGTCGGTAGCTCCATTCGTGGGCTTCCGCCGTCCGACAACATTTCAACAGGACGAGTCGACTGCCGTATAGACTCGCGTAGTCCCCGGAGCTCTTGCAGAACTGATGCATCAGGGAAACCATTCCCTCACCAGCTATAGCGACTGGAGTGATTGGCTCAGTCCGTGGTGATCTGGACTTTCTTCAGGTATCAGGAAGCCCTGTTGTCACTTCCTCTTCCTCTGTAGTCTCTGCCGAATCCCAAGCCACATCCTCCATCGACGCCTTCTTCATCTGTGACCGCAACCCAGGTCTGGGTTTTCTGCCTTTTGGCGCTGTTTTGCGAGTAGCCATCCCACCGCTGCCACCAAATGTGATGAAGCAAGTGCCACAACTCGCTTCAGGGGGAGGGGAAAAGGGAACGTAAGTCCGTGAAAAAAAAAAACAAAAAAAAAAAACGATGGCTCACTCGCACAGAACTTCCGTGCAGGGTGTAATTTATTTACAGTGCCAATAATCCAGACAGTCCACAGTGAAGATTATATACAGGTGTGCACAAAAATTTACCAAAGTACCAAAGAAAAAACAAATAGGAAAATAAAGCTGAAAACTGTATTTACAATCACACACCGTATCCACAATATACAAAAAAATAACGGTTTGCTTGAGGTACCACTGTAACACTCTCGCCGACTTGGTTAACAAGCAACTAAGTGTGAGTCTGGCCTCCCTTTTTATAGGCCAGACTCCGCCCCTTCTTTGGCATCACTCACCAACAGGTAAGTATTCAGGTATGTTAATACATTTTATATTCCCCACACTTCAAACATTCATTAAACCATCATTAAATAATAATTCTCTACCGGTAATAACTCAAATACACATATTCATCATTAATGAAACACATAAATACATAAATAATTAACACATAATTTACACATAATCCCCGTTACAAACAGACGATGGTTTTGCCGGCTTCTGGCGACACTGCGCCAGCGCGACGCACTCTGTACCATTAAAAGCAGGCGCCCTCTGTCTGCCCGGTTTGGCGACGCAGCATTTACCTGCCAGAAGACCGACTACTTCCAGACAAACAAACAAACACTCGAACGGAGACACAAGGACAAAAGACAATACGTGAATAACGTGTGTGTGTGTGAGGCGAATGGGTATGAGACGGTGGAAACTGTGATGTGGAAAAATGTCCATGGGCGATCGGTTCAGCGCGTGCACTCACTTTGCCGAACGCAGAAACAACAGGTAAGGGAGGGGGAATGGAGAGTGATTGGAGTGTATGCGTGTGTGTGTGTGTGTGTGTGTGTGTGTTCAGGCCAGTGCCGCTCCCTCAGCAGTGACAAACAGGCGCTTTGTCACAATCACTATGCATCTGTTATATTACAGTTCATTAAAGGAAGGTTTTGACAGGTAGTGACACAAACCTAAATACATGAACGTTAATAATTTTATTTTAAGAAATTGTTTGTATATGTGTGTGTATGTACCGTTTTCTTTTCTGCGTTTCACTTCTGCTCTTGCTTGCTTCCTTTAAATAAAGCTAAATATCGTTGGCTCTGTGATAAATTGCATATTATGTTTCTAGATTATGATGGCCGTGCAGCAGAGGAGCGCAGATTCTTCTGTCGGACAACATCTCTAAGTCGCTATGAACCATGTGACTAGTAAGTAAAACCTCAAACAGGACACTACTGTTGAAAAGTTAGAGGTTGGTATGATTTTTTTAAATGTTTCCCAGCCAGCATTGATATGTGGGCCCCATATGGGTTATACCCGGGCAGCATGGGTTCCATGTGGGCATAGGCTGAAAATGGGCAATTTATGTGGGTCCTATGTGTGTTTCACAATGTGGGTCCCATATTGGTTTGACCATATGGGACCTTTATGGGATCTATGTGGACAAAATTATTTCGCACTTAAAATACATCCTTATACCTTTAATTTTTTTTGGTTAATAGTCACTTTTTAACAAAGAATATAGATTTTATGGATCTGATTAATATAACTACTTTTTAAATGAAAATGCATTATTTTCTATTGTGATGTTTCATTTTGTTTGAATTATCAATATTACAATGTTAGCCTGCTTATGCATTTATCAAAATGTATTTGTTTTCGTTTACTGTAGCCTACACATTTTTAGCAGGGACGATCACAAATTCCAGAATTTAAATGGGTCTCACATACACGCTCAACATTATCTCGTCTCTGACAATACCTTCCGCTTGACAAAGTAGTCCTGATGAATTCAGCGTTTCGTTTCGAATTTATCCACATAATTTAATATCATAATATCATAGATCTTTGTTGAAAATAAGCGGACATTTAAAATGTAAAAGATTTAAAATGTTCAAAGTAGAGGAATTCCCGCCCCGGCGCAAGGATACAGTTTCCTCCAAGCACAGTGGAGCGGCGGCACAGTCGAAGCGGGAGACGGGATCACCTCAGCAAATCAAGGATGTGGATGCGGAGCGAAAATATGCAGGTAAATGCAGATTTTCTAAACATGTCTTTGTTAATATGTGTTTTCAAGCATCGGAAACTTTGTTTTTACAGTTTAAATGACCTTTAAACTATTTGTTTTTTTGGGGGGTGCGTAACAGTTAATAACGTAAATGTCTGAGGTTTAAAATTGAGGTCATTTTTGTTGACTCGGACGTGTAATGTTGTTTTTGCCTGACATTTTTCAAGTCGTATTGCCAAATTTTGTTTATTTTAGGCTTTCCTCCTGTATTTTGTGGCTGTAGCCGCCATTTTTTCCCCTGAGGGAAAAATAAATTTCCAGCCGATATAACTTAGCACTAATTTTGAATGACATAAGTTAAGTTCTGAAATATGGGCTTTCAGGCTGTGTACCACCAAATTATTATGGCTGTCGTGATTAAAGTTAAAAATGAGTGATGTTGATTGCGGCATTACTGCTTATGTTGCTAAGCCTTAAAACCTATCACTAGAGCTGGGAATCGATTCCAAAAAGAATCGATTCCTCGAATCTGAGGCGTTGGGAATCGAGAGTCGATTCCAAAGGTTGGAATCGATCCCATCAAGAGGAATTGACTCCTCATTCAGAGCTTTTTTCAGTTCAACAAAGCTTATCTATGGGTGCCTCCTACGAAGGCTGCACACATTTAAATTCACGAAAATAAACTGAATGAAAACGAGTCAGTACTACATCATCATAATTTGAGGATGCAGCCTTCCGTTTGAGATGCACCATTCGTCTCCCTCGTGCTCGATAAAAGCCGTAATTATGAGAGTTGTGAGATAAAAGATTCTTTTTTTATATATAAAAGATCTATTTCATTTTTATATTTACTCTTCGCCTCATGCTCGCTAAAAGTGATTAGAAGTCTGATTCGTTTCCACGAAAAGTTTCTTTCGGATAGTTTTAATGAACCAGATAAAATATATATATTCAGGGGTTATTTTACGGTGGAACTGGCTTATGTTGTCCACAATTTTGAGCGCTGCACGACAGAATAGATCATGACGTGATTGAGGATCTTATTTCCATCTAAAATACTATTTTTTTATTTCTATCAGCCAATGATAATTCTAAAAGAAAACGTCTCGAGCATAGATCAGTGACCGAGAGCGTGTCTGATTGACAGATAAACCACGAGCTCTATCAGTGTTATTGTTAATGTTCTGGTTATTTAGTTTCAATGTACAGTTTGTTCATTTTATCCTAAGCATACAGTCAAAGTAAACTTCATCATTCAGCTGAACTGTGCACATTTATTTTAGACACTTCATGTCTTGTTCAATTCATGCGATAAATGCATGTCCTTGCTGAGCAGTGAGCTATGACTAATTTCACGGGCAAAAGCAGACAAAATTACAATTTAAAAATCAATCATAGCTATAGAAATCTATTGTCATTTTTTACAAATAAAGCTTCATATTATGAGAAGGATACTTTCTACGACCTTTATATCCTGCAGTCATGGTGAGATTAGGTTCCTTCAATCTAAAAAAGCAAGAATCGAAAAAGAATCGAAAACAACAGAGGAATCGATTCTTGGAATCGACTCCCATCGATTCCAGAACCAGGAATCGGAATCAGACTCGATTCCAAAAATTTCGGAATCTTACAGCCCTACCTATCACACGTGTTCATGTTGAGTTTATGAATGTAGTGGCCAATCAGCTTTTAGATTAGTCATCGCACCGGAGTTTTGAATTTCGCGCTCTGAATTCTGCATTTTCATCATAAACAACAATGCAGCATGCAAGTAAGAGATTCGTTTTACAGTGTGCACAGCTTCGATGATTATAACGAGAGGTTTTACCAAGGTGCATAAAACTTCACATAAAAATTATTTGTGGTATTAATTAATGTGACATTGTGAAATTTTGTGATATAATAAATGCTGTTGATAGAGGTTAACTTTTTTTGAACCTAGAATGTTTTTAACTGGTTTCCCATAATCATTAATCATGAAACATCTGTAAATGTCTTAATATATAAATATATAAAATACCCAAACCAGTAAAAATAAATAAATAAAATAAAAACTTCAACCATATAGGAAGTGTGTGATGTTAATAAATATTAGCCTACTCAGTACTTCAGTTTAAAATTGCACTGCAACAAGGACACTGTAAAATAACGTGTAACCCAAATATGCAGCTGAACATTTATATCTAAACTTATGTTTTTACAGGTGGACTGAGGAAGAATACTATGATTAATGATGTGAAGCGGGAGGAGGCAGAAACAGCTCCAAGTGGTTTACTGGGACCAGAGACGTGTGGAAAGAGATTAGAGAACAGCACGAGAAAGACCGTCTCCAGGAGTGTTATCAGTTTGTGTTGTTTTTTTTTTTTGTTTGTTTGTTTCTAAATTGTGTAGTTTTTGAGAGAGAATATGTGACCCTGGACCACAAAACCAGTCTTAAGTCGCTGGGGTATATTTGTAGCAATAGCCAAAAATACATTGTATGGGTCAAAATTACTGATTTTTCTTTTATGCCAAAAATCATTAGGACATTAAGTAAAGATATTTTTAAATGTCCTACTGTAAATATATCAAAACTTCATTTTGACAACTTTAAAGGCAATTTTCTCAATATGTTGATTTTTGTTTTGCACCCTCAGATTCCAGATTTTCAAATAGTTTTATCTCGGCCAAATATTGTCCGATCCTAACAAACCATACATCAATGGAAAGCTTATTTACTTATTTATTCAGCTTTCAGGTGATGTATAAATCTCAATTTCGAACAATTTACCCTTATATGGTTTTGTGGTCCAGAGTCACATATATTTTATTATTATACTGTAAGTTCAGGTAGTTTGTTGTTTTTGTGTTTCTTCATTGTGTCAGTGTGTCAAATTTAGAAGAGCACTGATGTTTCTTAAAGGGATAGTTCACCCAAATGTGAATATTCTGTCATCATTTACATTCCCTCATTTACTTGTTCCAAACCCATAAGACATTCATTCATCTCTGGAACACAAATGAAGATATTTTTTGAGATTTCTTGCCCTCCATTAAAAGTCTAATCCCAAAACTGACACTTTTAAATGTTCTTAAAAAGATCATACAAAAATCCATTTGAATTGAGCTGTTTAATCTTAAGTCTTCTGAAGAGACAGTCACTTTAAATGAATAGATAAAATTTATGCTTTTGTTCACATATAAACACTGATCAGCGGACAATGACGTTTTAATAAACGGAAAGTCAAGCCTGCTTGCTTGAATTGTGAGAACCAATGAAGTTTGTTCTCATGCAAGTACCGCTGAACTTCTTTATATATTCACTGATCAATGTTTATATGTAAATAAAAGCTGAATATACATCTGTTTACCATGTAATGTGATCATGTCTTTTCAGAAGACTTGTATTAAACCCCTTGATTCACATGGATTTATTTTACAATCTCTTTATGAATGTTTTGAAGCATTAGAGTTTTGAGGAAGTAAACTTTCAATGGAGCAACAGAAATCGCTCAAGATAAAAAAAAACAAAGATCTTCATTTGTGTTCTGAAAATTAATTAATTTCTTATGTGTTTGGAGTGACATGACGAAAGAATTTTCATTTTTGGGTGAATTAAGCTTTTAAATGTTAACTGTCAATTTTTAAGTTATGTAAGATTAGTTACATAAGACCAGTTGTTGAGATGGTATGACCCTGTTGGTTTATTAAAATGTTAATGCTGATCAACATTTTACAAAAACCTGAAAAGTATAAAAAAAAATGTGTCAGAAAATGATAATAAAGTATTATATTGAACCTGTACAACATTTTAATGTATGATTTTTCAAATTGCACACTTTCATGTTTTGTGAGTTTGTAGATAAATAAACAGTGGAATGTTCATGCAGAAAACTGACATTTACCTAACTGAAATACTGATGTTGCTTTTATCAATATAGTAAATAATTATTTAGAATTATACTGTCCGTGTGAGATGCCTCAAAAAAACCTAATTAAAACACTCATATACACTATGTGGGGCCAGTCCAGTACCCATACTGGGCTCTAGTATATCCCACATGTGCTTCATAAGTGGGACCAATATGGGTCTTGTATGTGTTGCCCATTTGGGCCCCACATTAGCCCCAGTCAGGCCCCATATGAGATTCAGATGGGGCCCACATGGAACCCATGGACAAACCCATGTAGGGCCCATATTTACAGCCTGTATGGGCCCCAGTCAGGCCCCATATGAGATTCATATGGGCTAATTCAGATGGGGCCCACATGGAACCCATGAACAAACCCATTTAGGGCCCATATTTACAGCCCGTATGGGGCCCACATGGGCCCCATGATAGAATGTTGGCTGGGTTTTTGAATGTGTTTTTTTAAGTAAGTCTTCTGCTTACCACTACTGCATTTATTTGATTAAAAATACAGTAAGAACAGAAATATTGTAAAATATTATCATTTAAAATACCACTTTTTTATGTGAATATATTTTAAAATGCAATTTTTTTGCTGTGATCAAAGCTGAATTTTCAGCATCATTACTCTAGTCTTCAGTGTCACATGATCCTTCAGAAATCGTTCCAAGATGCTGATTTGCTGCTAAAGAAACATTTCTGATTACTACCTTTGTTGAAAACAGTTTTTGCTGCTTAATATGTTTATGGAAACAATACCATTCAAACATTTGTGGTAAGAAAAGAAATAAATTAATACTTTTATTAATCAAGGGTGCATTACATTTATCAGAAGTAACAGTGAAGACACTTATAATGTTGGAAAAGATTTCTAGTTACTAAATTGTTTAATACATTTAATAAATGTTAATTGTACTTTCTATTCATCAAAGAATCCTGAAAAAGGTATCACCGTTTCCACAAAAATGTTAAGAAGCAAAAACTGTTTTCAACTGTTTTAATAAGAAGAAATTTTCTTGAGCAGCAAATTAGCATATTAGAATGATTTCAGAAGGACCATGTGACCCTGAAGACTGGAGTAATGATGCTGAAAATTCAGCTTTGATCACAGGAATAAATTACAATTTACAATATATTAAAATAGACAAAAGTTCTTTTTAACGTGTAATTATATTTTGCAATATTACTATTTTCTCTGTATTCCTGATAAAATAAATGCAGACTTGGTGAGCAGAAGATATTTTTTTCCCCAAAAACACTAATGTTTCCAAAATCTTGACAGTTACTGTATAACAATTGTTCCTATATTGCTTAAATACCATTAATTGGATGGATTTGTGGCCCGAGATGCTGGGATAGGCTTCAGCCCCCAAGACCCTAGAGAGGATAAGTGGTTTGGAGAGTGAATAGATGGATGCATGAACTTCCAAAATACTTTGACTTGCTTTGATTTTGTTTCTATTCTGACTGCTGTTCAGCTTAAAAACACCTTTCCATTATCATTGTTTGTCATTTTGCATCATTATAGCATCTGTGCTAAACCTATTAAAATTAAGAAACTAATGAAAGGTTGTTTTTTTTAAATTTTTTTTACTGGATCCTATGTACCCAGCCTCAACGATTCATCAGAAGGACTGTGAAAGCGGGAACTCTTTGAACCACCAGTGGCAGTTTCCACGGGATGAAAAAGGGCATAGCAGTGGATAATGAGATACTGACATTAACCTGCCAAAAAAGGTTCCTCTATGACGCGAAACCCCCTTTTTGGTTCTTTCTGGCACCTTTTTTTTTTAAGAGTGTAGATGAGTGTGCAACTGACCAATAACAAATGAGTATTCCAGCAAGCTGTTTATTAATATTGTGTATATATATTCTTCTCATTTTTAGGTCCTGAGACCATATGGGGTGAAGATCAAGACAACCAAACCAAAGATGGACTGTAACCTACTGGACTATATGATAGACTTCATACTGACAACTACTGCCATGTATGCAGCATCAGAAGATTTTGAAAAGGGGGGCATTTCGTACACCAAGTAAAAGTGTGGAGGATTCATCTGGCCTTCATCGGCCCCCATGAGGTGACGCGATGTAGAATAAATCAGCTTGCTTTAGGCTTGAAATGACTGAAATCTTCATCTCATGTGAGTTGATATCATTTTAAACATTCTTAAAAGTACTTCTCATTTCTTGTGAATGTATTTTGTACTATGTGTAAAACTTTTCCAATAAAATAACCTTTTTTACCTTTATTGATATTGTAATCAAGGTTGTTTATGCGACCTTGATGCACACTATGGACTGCACACATCTGCCTGTGCTGGGCTTGTGTTTACAGGTCGTATAAAACTAGGTCTGGCTGCAACAACTAATTGATAATTAAAATAATCATCAACGAATTTGAATAGTGCATCAAAACAAACAGACCGCTCATAATTCTGACTAAAATACACATTTTGCTCAAATATTTTTTGTTAGAAATTAAGTGTAGGTTTAAAACCCTACATGTAACACAAGTAATCATATTTATGAGAGCAGTAACAGTAAAGGCACTATTGTTGGAATTGTGCATTAATATAATATAATATAATTACTCTGTTTGTTCCTTGTACCTCTTACAAGTTAACATTGTGTTTTTCTGTTTAAATTGTTTTCAATTCTGTTTCAAAATAACAAGCAATCTGTTGTTTTTAGGTTTAGAATGTAATGTTTGTATTTTAACACTTTAATGCTTATAATGTACAGCAGAGCCTACATAGATACATTCATTATATTTGTTTTCATAGGCAGGATGTGAAATGACATTCTTTAAATAATGGATTAAAATTATTTTAATTAAAAAATAATGTATATATATATTTGTATTATTTTTGTCATCCAATTACTAATATTAATTAAAAAAAAATCTACAAATAAATTGATTATCAAAAAAAAATTGTTAGTTGTTTTTAAAACCATGGTTTGCACCAAAAAACCACGGGTACTACAGTCATGGTTAACTACAGTTTTACTATAGTAAAACCATGGTTAATTTTCGTAAGGGAAGTCACAATAGGGTGAGTTTAAAAGGAAAGCGAAGAACATAAAACAGACAAGATCAGTCATTAGTGTATTTAGTATTTTCTACATTTGAGGAGGATCAACTAATCCTTTGCCACCCAATAATGGTTATGACAAAGTTGAAAATGTCAAATGCTCAAATTATGATAGTATTAAATTATTTAAATTAATTTCAAAGTCAGAGTACTTCTTATTCCTTCTTAAAGAGGCTGTTTTAGTTTACCCATAAATGTTAATTAATGCATTAACTATCAAACATATACTAACATGTAGTTAAGGCTGCCGTTATTTATGCATGAATCCGTATTATTCCAGTCGTAGGTAAGGATAGCTCTTCGTTACTTCATAGTTAATTAACGCCTTTAATAATCAATAGTATGTGATGAATTAAGTATTAATTTAGGCATTAGTACATGATTATTCATGTACCCTTATCGTAAAGTGTTACCCATAATTCTAACCTGCTCACATAGGCACCTATACAGTATATATGGCCAGAATGTGAGAAATCCAGTATGTACAGTCAACATTCTTCATACTTCTACACAACAGTCAATCATCTTTAAGAATTCTTGTGCTAACAGGTTTCTGGGCCCGGGGCTGTGCAGAGCCATCAACATGTTGAGAAAATGAGAAGAATCAAATAAGAATGAGGAAGTGAATGATTGCTGACTTTGACACGACAGGTAAAACAAACCACTTTAACAGTAGTTTCCAGTAAGTCACATTGTATCTGGATGAACTATACCCTGCTCTTCATAAAAGCAAAACAGAAAAAAAAGAAAAAGAAAAAGAAACCTTAATATAATAATAACATAAGATAATAATAATAATAATCATAATAAAATTAATAATAAAAAATAAAAACTAAAACTTGGACAACAGATTTACTCACATTATTTGTGATCTCCACAACAAAACTGTTTCTCTTCTAAACTCGATTTCTTTTCCTTTTTAATTAATGTAAAATTGACTGTAGATGAAATTATAGGGTGATTACGAACTAATCAAGTATGTTCATCAGCACTTTATTTATTTAGGTTGTTGACATTACTGAAACTGCAGTTTCCATTGTGCTTTGTATGGGACTTAATGAGGAGAGTAGAAAATGTTGAAATTTAGTATTATTTGCAGGTATGTGTTTTTGGGAAATATTAGAAAAGCAGGAGATTTGATTGTGATTAATGTTGTCATAATGTATTCATTTTCACCAATGTATATACCACCAGACCTGAAGTCCTGTTAACAGACAAATCTTTAAAGATGATTGACTGTTCTGGTATTCTAAGTATGAAGAGTGCTGACTGTACATACTGTTTTTCTCATATTTTGCCCATATAGAGGTGCCTATGTAAGTAGTTTAGAATAATGAAAGTACATGCAAGTCCTCTGAATAGACTCTCTCATAAAAAAGGCAATACAATGTCAGTGCAGAGCATCTGGTCTTGGGTCTTTATAATAAAGACTTTCTTTTTAGAAAGTTCAGTGGTTATGGAAATTTGCTTATTGATTAGAGGACAGAAACTATGGAAGCCCATTTTGCAAATAAATAAATACATACATACATAAAATTGCAATTTATCACACAATCCTGACATTTTTTTTTCTTGGAGCCATTGAGGGAACTCATGTTCACATCATTGCTCCAACTATAAACAAGGAGACATAGAAAACAATTTCAAAGCATCAGGAATAATTTTTGATAATTTTGCACAATGCAAAGCATTTAAAACATGCATTTAAATATTAAAATATTTCATTGTCTTAATTAAATGATTTTATTGTAATTACATTAAATGATGATGCTGTGACTTTACATGAGCAAGCTCACTACTGGTCGAGGGTGGCCATTTTGGGTTGACATCATTGAAATCCTTAGTTCCCAACACTTAAAGGGTCATGACATGAGAAATCAAATCAACAAGAGTTCTTTGTACCATTAAAACATCCTGCAAGTTTCATCCTGCATAGCTTAAAGGGGTCATATAATGCACATTTTCCACAAGTTGATATTATTCTTTAGGGTCTTAATGAAAAGTCTGTAACATAGTTTGGTTAAAATTTCTCATTGGTAGTGTAAAAAACACCTTTTTCACCCTGTCAAAAACAGCTCTTGTCAGAGCAAGCAGTATTGTGTCATTCTCCTTTAAATGGACTCCGCCCCTCTCTTCCGAGCCGCTCTCTGAGGGACTGTTTACTTCAGCATTCATTGTGAAACTTGCTAATTAGCACATTATTAGGAATGGCCATTTGCAAAGATTCATTTAAACCGTGTACTCACTTTTTCTGGAGGTGAAGCTGGATCACGAATGATTCGCGCGAACATAGCCGCGTTTAGGTAGATGGAGGGCGCATTCCCTTAAGTCGGCAGCTCCGCTCAGTGTTGCCAACTTCTTTCAATGGAAAGTAGCTAAACCCCGCTTGAAAATTCGCTAAATGTCACTAGATGATGTCATACGCTAATTAGCATATTCATGACGTCAGTGCGTCGTACTGTCTTGTCTCTCTGTGCTCACATACTGCATTTCAATACAGCCAAATTCTCAATAAAACTGTTTTCATTTATATATTTTACTGTTTCTGTTGTCAGACAATGGGATGAATATGAAATAGTGACTGAAATGCGGCCCATTAAGACAACCAGCTCTCGAAAATATTAATCTGCACTATTAATCTGCAAATCATGATTCATAATCACGACTTTGTCTAATGAAATCAAATACACATACGATATAGACAATGGCTGTGCTGTGATTTTGGCTATACAGAGTATCTATTTTAACTGAAAGCACTGCTCCTCTCAGCCTGTGTTCGAACTATACCTTTGGGGGGGGGATACATACATGCTTACAGAAAGATACATAACAGATACAAGTGTATGCACTACTTGCTTGCACTATATAGGATAGATCACTATACAGGATTTACCCTATTATACTTTATCGACACGAATTGATAGGTGAAACAACAAACAGCCACCCACAAATAGTCTATAAACAAAGCATCAGGCTGTCTTTGAGTTCACACGAACAACGGTTAAAGTTACTCGTCAGGCTACAGAAGAATACCATAATTTCTCCGTTCAATTAGGCCTAAGACATTGAGAGTCACGCAGACCTATAACAACCCAGCCACAACACATAATTGCGAATAACATGCCTTACCTTAACACAGAATCGACCACAGACGCCTGAATGGATTTCAAGGACTCCGCGCAAAGATCAATGGCCTCCAACGTTTATACTTTTTCTACGAATCTTTTGAGTTAACGTACTAAACATGAGTGGAATTTGCACCGCAGCGCCCCCACACCTTGATGCTCATGACAAGAATAGCATGTATAGTTATCTTTATTGAAGCAAATTAGGTTTAAATCGCCGTCATGCATGAATGAATATTTTTGCAATTTTACACATGATGATCTCATTAGACAAAAGTGAAATTGCACGTCAAAATAACACATTGTCAATATTTTTTGAGACCCCCCAAAATTTCACAAATCACGTTTTCAGGGGAGCCCACGTATTATTAAGGGGAGCCGAGCTCCCCCTAGCTCCCCTGTAACGGGGCTAACGAGACGTGAGACGTGCGGATCCATATGCAAGGCTTTATTTAAAGACATGTTCATAAATACAGGCAGGGTCAGATGATGGCAAACAGGTATAACACAGGCAAGACACAGAGTAGTCCTAGAACAAGCGTGGGTCGACGATCGGCGAACAATATCCAAAGGGCAAGGCAGAGAGAGTAAATCCAGGTAAACAGCAATAATACAAACGAGGGCAAACAGAGTCCGAACGGCAAGGCAAGGGTTAATCCAGGAAACACGGGCAGAAATCAAAACACGGGGAAACAGGCAAGGCAAGACTAAGACAACTCAGAGGGCTTCGTAGGGTAGCTATCACTAGGATATTTGCGTACAATACTCGGCCATCTGACAGAGGAAGTCCATGGCTTAAGTAGCGTGTGTGATTGCGAGATGGGTATCAGGTGTGAGCATGTGATTAGGGAAATGGCTGCTGGGAAATGAAGTCCGGGGTAGTGTGTGTGGTGTGAGAGTCCATGTGATGGAAGGGTGACCTCTGGTGGCGAACAAATGGAGGTCCATGGACCAGATTCATGACACTCCCCCGTAGTTCGCACCCTGATCTCAGCCGCTCGCTGAACAGATCAGACGCAGAGAGAGGTGCGCGCGCACTGGGAAAACAAGATCTCGCGCTCGTGCGGCACTACCGGCGGGTCCCAGAGACTAAATAAGGTTTGTCCAAGAAGTCGCTAGATTTGTTGCTAGGTGCTTTTTTGGAAAAAAGTCGCTAAGGGGGTCTGAAAAGTCGCTAAATCTAGTGACAAAGTCGCTAAGTTGGCAACACTGGCTCCGCTTAACTGTCAGACTCTGTTCGGTCATTCGCCCAGAATATGCCCCGCCTCCAGGCCGCGCGCTGTCAGTTAGCGGACTCATTACTGACACTGTGCGGATCCTCAATCCAAACGCGGTGTTTTTTAATTTATTTATTTTTTCAGAGAAATCCTCCTCAGAGTGGAGAAGCTGCAGTCGGCCAGGTTGAAGAGGACTGAACACGGTAAGAATACTATTAAAATATGCTTTATTTGTACAGTTGCCCTTAACATTAACGTTAATAAAATAGTTAATTGCTTTGTTGTCATTTTAATTCTGAAATTGTGGAACATCAAATTATGTTAGCTCTTCAGCACATTTGTATTATCATAGATTTTGAGTAATAACAGGCCTGTTTGGATGGGATCTCCTTTTTGTGAGATAGGGTAATTTTTCACCCCTCTTCAGGAATAACTGCAGGTGATATTATGCTATATTTCTCATTGAAATTTTGTTCTGGAATATTAGCTCAAGTCTATTTTTGTTTATACAAAATGTTTATGTTTATGTAAAAAGTGATAAATTGATAACTTAAAAAAAAATTGAGGAAACCCGTTGCCTTAAAATTATTAAGTAAATAATAATAATAAATATTTCCTGTAGCTCAAATAGTAGAGCATGGCACTAGCAACGCCAAGGTCATGGGTTCGATTCCCAGGGAAAGCAAGAGCTGATAAAGTGTAGAAACTGTAACTTGAATGCAATGTAAGTCGCTTTGGATAAAAGCGTCTGCTAAATGCATAAATGTAATGTAAATAAATAAATAAATAAAGTTAAGTAAATTGTCAAGTTCGCTTAACTTTTCTTTTTTTATTATTATTATTTACTTAATAATTTTAAGGCAATGGGTTTCCTCAATTTTTAAAGTTAAGTCAACTTATCACATTTTACAGTGATCTATTTTGACCGATATATTTCCCACCTCTTGTAATGTGGTTTCAAATAATTTATATGAAATTAAGAAGAAAAAAAAGAAAAGAAAAAAATACTAAAATACCGTGTGTGTGTGTGTGTGTGTGTGTGTGCGCTCTGTTACAGCTTTACAGCTCATTCAAGTGCTCCAGTCTGGTTTTTGATTCTACATCATCCTTCGATATTCTACTTCATCTATAAAAGTAAGATTAAATAGTTTTAAACTTGATTTAACCAACTATTTTGTCAAATACTGACAATGAACCACACTTCAGCTTTTAACGTGTAATAACTGTGCAATGTCAAAAGATTCATATCAATATTTACAAACCTTTTATATTTACATACTACATTTAACAGTAATCTTTGCTATGAGATGTCATGAAACAGGTGCTGTGAGAAAAAGTCAACATCTACTCAAGTCAAGTCTATCAACATCAAAGTCAAGTCTACTTGTTACTTATTTCAATGTTTCTGTCTCACTCTTGTCATAAGGTTATCATACTCAGCCGGATGTGGTCTGTATCCAGACCAGATGATGGACCTGCACCCGGAGATTACCACAACACAGCCCTGAATGTCAGCGAAGACCACGACAAGTGAACATCACGACTAGACAGACATCAGCACAGATCCTCAGCAAAGACCACGATAAACAGACAAGTCCTCTGCACAGACTCCTACGGCCAGCAGTGAACGTGTCAGGCCAGGAGCTGCTAGGACCACAGTGCAGTTTTATCATGCATACAGTCACTGTTAAACCAGTCGTCCACTACTGGCTAAACGGCAGCCCTGCTGGACAGACTACAACTTCTCCTCCGACCAAATGACAGCGTGACGTATCCTGATCTTCCAGCAGCAGGAGCTGGATGAAATATTCTGAATGACATCAATCCACAATCTCACTAGTGATGCAGCCTTATTCGGCTTTATTGCCGAATCGACTTTTTCATAATGTATTAATTTTGCAACATTTTTACTGATATTGAATTTTATTAAATCAACATCAAGCTGACATAAAGTGAATAATGAAATTTTGTATGCTGTAAAATTCCTTATAGCTGAATTGAGCTAATTCATTTGTAAAGATTAACTTTACAAAGTTATCGAACTGAATTTTCTTTTTAGAGGTAAAGTTTTTCATTAAATAAAACAATGTTTTTGTACAATTAGTGGTTGCAATTTATTCTTTTATTTATCTTCATGTAATACCTATTTTTTATAGAGCATTTCACTGTTATTGGCCAAGAAAAGTTTAGGATTTTTCAAGTTTTGAATGATTTTCTGGTATATTAATATTAATAAAGGGAGACATATGGAATATTTAAGCATTTATAGAGCAATCTAGTCTACATAATGTTTGTCAGCTCTATTTTAGTTATTTTCATAGCTAGTTTTGGCCAGATTACCCATTTTAAATAAGGTATAAACCCACTTAATGGATGGATCCAGTTCGGATCCGGGCCGGATGAGCTACTTCGTGAACTGGTCCGGATCGGATCCGGGCCGGATGAACCGCTTTATTAGCGGATACGGATAGGGTCTGAACCGAGTCCGATCCGGATCCGCAGCACTGTGCAAGTGGACTCCGTCACGGACCAGTTTTGCGGATCCGTTCCGGATCTTGTGGTACCTCCGGGGCGGATCCGCTCCGGAGTCATTTTGCTATCTGGGAAAGCATTTCTTTAATCAAGCTCCAAAAATGGCTCAAGAGCTGTGTCTCAAAGTGAAGTGTGCACACTTCGAAGTGTGTATTTGAAATGAGATTGCATCACAGCGGGACGGCGAAGGCTGTCCCAATTCAGGATGCACCCTTCGAAGACCACATTCCAAGGCCCTCTGTTTCCCCGGTAAATGAAGCGCACATCTGATGGCACCCTACCCTTTCCCATAAGTTCAAGTTCATTTGTTTATAAAGCACGTTTAAAAACAGCCACAAGACAGACCAAAGTGCTGTACATTAAAATCAAACCATAAACACATAAAACAGAAACAATAAAACATTTGAATTTAAAAACCAAAATGATAACAGATAACATTCTGAAGACAGAGTAATAATCAAGACCATAATACAATGTAATAAGAATGGGATATTAGTAGGCCAGACCAGTGGCATAGCCAGAATTTGAATTTTGGGGGGGCCCGTCTTAAAATGAGGGAGCCGCTCTATATTACATGTAGGCTATAATGTCAATATTAATGCATTTTCAAGTGTTTGTGCGGCGTGTGGAAGCTGATAGCAGCGCGCCTATACTCTATGACAATTAAAGCCTGGTTTATACTTGCGTCCGCACGAGCACGCAGCTCAAGTTACTGCCAGAGGAATACTCGGACTGATTTAATTTTATTTTTAATATTATTTTGTTTATTTTTTAATTATATTTATTGTGATTAACCTCCCATTCTTGTTCACAGTATAATGACATTCAATCGTGGCACGCAATCATGGAGAATACAACTCGATTAAAATGATCAAACTTATTTTTAATTATCGTCTATGGGCTGGAAATATTTATTTAAATCATAAAGTCAGCGCATGAAAAATGTGAGCATTATATTTAATATAACAAGTTTGCCATAAACCTTTCATTTAATACTTTTATACAGCCTTCAGTCGTAAATAATGTTTTAAGCTTTGGCTAATTCTAATGCTTTTTAATGTGATATGTTGTTTATATAGTTTTCTCGCTGTTCTGTAATGAAATAAGGTGATCAGACTGTGAAGAATTGCCTGTACACATACCGTATCCCTTATGAAAATTAACCATGTTTTTTTTGTAGTAACCATGGTTTAAGTATGGTTTTTATAGTAAAACCATAGCAACTACAAAATAACCATGGTTTTACTACAGTTACCATAGTTAAACTATGGTTTTTGTAGTAAAACCATAGTAACTACAAAAGAACCATGGTTTTACTACAAAAACCATGGTTTATCAATGGTTTTTGCAGTAAAACCATAGTAACTGTAAAATGAACCATGGTTTTTGTAGTAAAACCATAGTAACTACGAAATTAATAATGGTTTTACTGCAACCATGTAACCATGATTTATCTATAGTTTTTGTAGAAAACCATAGTAAATTTTTAGACTATTTAATGGTTCTTCACAGTCAACATGTTGTAAATATCTTTTTCTGGAAAGTGAGATCAAGTGAGCTAAATTGTCCTGCCTGGTCCAGAACTCATTCCATACTCATTTTCTATTAGTTGTGTTCAATTATAGTGCAATATAAAGTATTAATTTTGAGTAGTGTTGTGGTTTATTAGGCAAATTTTAAAAAGACCATTAGATCAGTCCTTTATATCTATTACATCTATTTTACAGCTATTATATATATATATATATATATATATATATATATATATATATATATATATATATATATATATATATATATATATATATATATATATATATACACACACACAGTGGGGCAAAAAAGTATTTAGTCAGCCACCAATTGTGCAAGTTCTCCCACTTAAAAAGATGAGAGAGGCCTGTAATTTTCATCATAGGTATACCTCAACTATGAGAGACAAAATGAGAAAAAAAAAATCCAGAAAATAACATTGTAGGATTTTTAAAGAATTAATTGGTAAATTCCTCTGTAAAATAAGTATTTTGTCACCTACAAAGGAGTAAGATTTCTGGCTCTCACAGACCTGTAACTTCTTCTTTAAGAGGCTCCTCTGTCCTCCACTCGTTACCTGTATTAATGGCATCTGTTTGAACTCGTTATCAGTATAAAAGACACCTGTCCACAACCTCAAACAGTCCAACTCCAAACTCCACCATGGCCAAGACCAAAGAGCTGTCAAAGGACACCAGAAACAAAATTGTAGACCTGCACCAGGCTGGGAAGACTGAATCTGCAATAGGTAAGCAGCTTGGGGTGAAGAAATCAACTGTGGGAGCAAATATTAGAAAATGGAAGACATACAAGACCACTGATAATCTCCCTCGATCTGGGGCTCCACGCAAGATCTCACCTCGTGGGGTCAAAATGATCACAAGAACTGTGAGCAAAAATCCCAGAACCACACGGGGGGACCTAGTGAATGACCTGCAGAGAGCTGGGACCAAAGTAAAAAAGGCTACCATCAGTAACACACTGCGCCGCCAGGGACTCAAATCCTGCAGTGCCAGACGTGTCCCCCTGCTTAAGCCAGTACATGTCCGGGCCCGACTGAAGTTTGCTAGAGAGCATTTGGATGATCCAGAAGAGGATTGGGAGAATGATGAAACCAAAATAGAACTTTTTGGTAAAAACTCAACTTGTCGTGTTTGGAGGAGAAAGAATGCTGAGTTGCATCCAAAGAACACCATACCTACTGTGAAGCATGGGGGTGGAAACATCATGCTTTGGGGCTGTTTTTCTGCAAAGGGACCAGGACGACTGATCCGTGTAAACGAAAGAATGAATGGGGCCATGTATCGTGAGATTTTGAGTGAAAACCTCCTTCCATCAGCAAGGGCATTGAAGATGAAACGTGGCTGGGTCTTTCAGCATGACAATGATCCCAAACACACCGCCCGGGCAACGAAGGAGTGGCTTCGTAAGAAGCATTTCAAGGTCCTGGAGTGGCCTAGCCAGTCTCCAGATCTCAACCCCATCGAAAATTTTTGGAGGGAGTTGAAAGTCCGTGTTGCCCAGCGACAGCCCCAAAACATTACTGCTCTAGAGGAGATCTGCATGGAGGAATGGGCCAAAATACCAGCAACAGTGTGTGAAAACCTTGTGAAGACTTACAGAAAACGTTTGACCTCTGTCATTGCCAACAAAGGGTATACAATGAAGTATTGAGATGAAATTTTGTTATTGACCAAATACTTATTTTCCACCATAATTTGCAAATAAATTCTTTAAAAATCCTACAATGTGATTTTTTTTTTTTTTATTTATTTTTTTTTTTTTATGGATTTTTTTTTTCTTTTCTCATTTTTGTCTCTCATAGTTGAGGTATACCTATGATGAAAATTACAGGCCTCTCTCATCTTTTTAAGTGGGAGAACTTGCACAATTGGTGGCTGACTAAATACTTTTTTGCCCCACTGTATATGAAATTCCTACAGAGTGTTGCTTTCCAGCATGTCAGCATGATCGCAAATGAATTGATTTTATACAACAGCTCACCAAACAAGATGCTAGTATTAAGTGTGTTACATTTTAGTCACAATGCTGTCTGTTTATCTCTGTTTCGGCAAGAAAAAGTTTTTAACAAAGCCGAAGTAAGACTAATTGTGCGTCTCCGAGTAGCACTGTGTATTTTGTTACTGAATTAATCTGTTTTTGAACAAATCATGAGTCAATGATTCAGTGCCCCATTCATAGAGACAATCAGTAGCTTTGTTTCTAAACGAATCGGCCACTTTGAATGAACGAGTCAATGGATCACTCAACCCCATTCACACTAGCAGCGACTTTTGTCACTGCATGTCGCCAGGGGCTGGCAATAAGGTCGCTAGTGAGCGTTCCCACTACTGGTTGCCTTGACAGGAATCAGGTTTCTTGCCACTATGTACAAACATTTTGGAGGCAAAAGACTAAATATAATCTAAATCTAAATTAAATCCGTACATACAAATAAAAATGAATGAGAAACAGAGCCTACTTTCTTCCATTGCGTATGTTTATCTACGGCTGAGAAGAGAACTATCACATGAGCTCTACGGTCTTCTTTCCTATTGGCTGTCGCTCCCGAAAGTCACTCTTCATTAGCACAAAATTGAAGGATTCTGAACTTTGTCGTGTCGCTGAACATGACCCATCCAGTCGCCAACGGTCGCTATCGCTCGTGTTGCCGGAAATCGCCAGCTGTCCATTGAAATAAATGGGATCGTGTCGCTTTGTCACTGCATGTCGCTTGTAGTGTGAACGGGGCTTAAGATGGAGACTTGCTGCCACCTACTGGCGGCTTTAGAGTTATTTATTTATCCATGACAGGCTTAAACCTACCAAGGTGCGATCTCAAAAACACACTCTGCAAAATATAGCAATTATCACTTTCAAAAAAAAAAAAAAAGACATTGTGTCAATTTTGCACACCCCAAAAATAACATAACATCATCTTTGAAAAATGTTTTCCTAGGTTTTTTCAAAATTATATTGTAGTTTCAATGGTTAGTATTAAAACAAACAAGGGTTTAACAAAGGTAATTCGGCCCGCACAAGGGGATATTTTCTCTGATCCGGCCCTCAACTTAAAATGAGTTTGACACCCCTGCTCTAAATAATGATACCAACTTGTGGAAAATGGGCACCTGATGTCCCCTTTAAAAAAGAAAATACAGAAGCCTCTACATACCATTTCTTTGTGGACGGTGGGGTCTGCCAATTTTAGCTCCATTGCTTCAACATCTGAGACCATCTTCAGGGGGAAAAGAATATCCTGGGGTAGTACTGCAACAGTGTTTCCATCACACTGTGTAAGGAGTGACTGTATCATCTTTCCATGAGCCCCCTGCGTCTCCTTAATTTCCTACAGGAGGGATAGAAGGCGTATAAAAATGCCATCCCTAAATGTAGAATTATTGGTTCCTTGCTGAAGTCTGCGGTCTGGTGTAACAGCTGAAGGTATTGAAGGTGTAGGGGACTGGACAAATGGACGGATGTTGAGCAACTGAGGAGCCTCTGGTTGGCCGAACTGGGGGAAGTAAAGGCACACTAGATGGTGGACGATCATGCCCAGCACCATCTGATTCCTCATCTGAGCTTGACAGATACTGGCCTTAAAATGCACAAAATGTGAAGTATAATTATATGGTTGTACAAGGTTCAATTCAGGGCTGTATATGTAAAATAATTATACTTCATAGCTTTTAACATCTTTGGCTTACTGTTACTGTCTAGTGTAAACCAGTGTTTGTTATTGAAAGAATTCAGCATCAATTTAAGCAAATCACTCAACTTAAACAGCTTAACTAAGCACTTCATCACTTTTCTTTGTTTGGAACCATTTTAGTTGATGAAACAGAACAAAAAAGTCAATATTGTGTCTAAAATGTAACTTAATTACGTGACTACTTAACTACTTGTTTATTTAACTAAAATCAATGTAACACTTGCAAATGTGAGAATATTCAGCAATTAGCTCCCTTGTCATGGTATGTTGCTTAACTACATCATGTTATAAATAAAAACTCAACATTTTTAATTTTTCCCTCAGTATGTTGCTTCTGTGAATTTCTTTATGTGTCCCGTTCAGCTCTTCTGCTCATATCATACACTCATTTGATTTGATTTCTCCATAAAGTCTCTTACAAAGAGACAGGCAGAGCGACAGGTGTAGGTGGTCCATGGGGGTCTGTTTTTTTTTGGCCAATTTAGTGGGTAAGTGGGATGAATAGTGGGTTCGTGGGACGAAAACATGTCCACACCCATATAGATGCATGCCATTGTCATAATCCTGGAGTGGGATGGCACTGCGCCACCCTGTGGATAAAGGCTGAACTGATTTTGGGGGCCACAAACTTTGGTGGGCTCCCGTACGGCCCCTAGGGGGTATGGACCCCCAAACATGGTCAGGGTTGATCGGGCGGATGCCGAGGGTCTGCGGCGGTGGGTGTCCCACCTGCCAAAAATGGCCACCGGCCAGGCGAACGCGTGAGGAAACGGACGCCTTTCAAAACTGCTGTGCTTCCATGAGTGTTCCATAATCTTTTTACGCACTCTTTCACAGATTGGAGAGCCTCTGCCCATCTTTCATGTTACAGACCTGATGTCAATTAACTTAATTAGTTGCTAGATGTTCTCCCAGCTGAATCTTTTCATAATTTCTTGCTTTTTTAGCCCTTTGTTGCCCCCGTGCCAACTTTTCTGAGACCTGTAGCAGTCATCAAATTTGAAATTAGCTCATTTAGTGGATAAAAGTGTAATATTTCTCTGTTTAAACATTTATGTTCTCTATGTTCTATTGTGAATAAAATGTTGACTCATGTGATTTGAAAGTCCTTTAGTTTTCATTTTATTCAAATTTAAAAAACGTCCCAACATTTCCAGAATGCGGGTTGAATAAATACATTAATACATTTAGACCACTTAACTTGACTGCTATCGGGATGGGAAGAGATTTTCAACCAGCATAACAAAAAATGTTTCTGAAGACAATCACCTATTGCTCCTTTAATTTCTGGCAATATTGTCAACTTCTCCACAGACACTAACTAAACTGAGCTGTACAATGACATCACTAAATCGATGAACTGACTAACTAAAAAATTTACTGTTTACTATTGTCTTCTTACATTACTGACACTATTGTCCTGTTTTAACACTGTGAAGCTGCTTTGACACAATCTGTATTGTATAAAGTGCTATATACTGTAAATAAAGGTGACTTGACTTGAGAATTAAACTCATCCATCCGTCCATTCAACAACATATTAGTGACAATAAATTTACACCAAACAAATCCATCAACTGCTACTGAAGATTGTAGATGATAGATTTTTAGATTAAAAGTAAGTCAAGAAACAAAAAGCAGATGGAGCAGATGCCTGAACTGGCTGAACTTGATCTACAGAAATGCTGCTGCATGATGGGATGGAGTGGCCGCTCCCTTCAGTCATTGTTTCTCGTCGCCAAGGGTGATGCTGATACACACATGAATGGCTCGTCACACCCCATAACTGTAGCCTGTAACCATAGAACTAAATAATTGTTTAGTTATGATTTCTGTACACTGAAAAGTGTGTTTGAACTACTGTATCTGCTTACAAAGATAAACCAGGACAAATCTGTTGTGAACATCAAAGGTACAGTATGTGTGTTTTTATGCAATGACATTGAGTCAATACATTATATTTTTACATTTACCCTTAAGGTATTCACGGCTTATTTTTTTAAATGTATGGCTCACTGCATTACAGTTCAAGCAGAAATAGAAATAGAAATCTGTTTTTATTTCACGGAATCCATGCACTCTCTCTCTTTAGATTTTGCATTAGCTTTCAATGGCTTGTCATTAATTGTTCCTTAAATATTAAAGTAGAATATTTTCTGATTCATTTTATTTAACGTTGTCACCTTGAATTATGCACCTACAAGTTTAGTGTAGGGGGTGAGAGAAGATTGTTTGCTCATTTTGCAAATTGCACTAAACAGAAAAGTAAGAATTTATAATGGCATTGAAAATATATGCTTATTTTTATTTCTACTAAATTTACTTGGAAGGTGTTTTAAGCGGCACTATTTGAACTGAGTCTGAATAAAAGTGAATGTGCTTGATCTAAGCTTACCTACCAAAATGTCATTTCATAAATATGTGTGTGTACTTACAGTAAACTTCACAAACAACAGCAACAAAAAAAATCATAATGGCATCTGCATCTAAAAGTGCTGGAATCAACATTCTCTCCTGGAATATTAATGGCCTGAAAGCAAAATTTGACGAAAGAGAAACTGATCTATTGAATATCTTTGATCAATATGGCATTGTGCTACTGCAAGAGACTAAAATTGGTCAAATGCAAACAGATGATGATGATGATGCAGACTGGAATTACATCACTGATAAATTAAAAGACAAATATGCCTTCGAAAGACTGAAAGATCAGACGTACAGAGAGAAAACTGACAACCACCAGAAGACAATGTATATGACATACTTCAGATCAGACAGTAGAGGTGTTGCAATTATAATCAATAAACCACACAATTGTCTGAGAGCTTTTTGTGAGGATGGAGATTATGCGTGGGTTCATGTTGAGATTGATAATCTGAAGTACACATTTGTAAGTGTGTATTACCATCCTGATGCTAATGATTCAGAAAGTAATCTCATGGAGAAGATTTACACCAGTATAAATTCTTTGACTTTCAATCTTCTAATTGGTGGGGACTTTAACACAACTCTTCATCCTCAACTGGATGCAAACAAAGAGATCCCAAAACATGCTGCACGGAGAAAAATACTGAAAATGTTCATGACAAGGATGAATCTGTCAGATGTCTGGAGGGAAAAGCATGGTCAAGAGTCTGAATTCACATACATACATAGGCAAGTCAACCCCCCGACAATGTCCAGATTAGACTATATTTTCATGTTAAAGAATGACATTGATTATGTAGAAAGTTGTGAAATACTCAAGAAAATAAGGCTGTCTGACCATTTCCCTGTGAGCCTTACTGTGAACATGAACACAACTAATACTAATGATACAGAACTGACTCGACCCTTTTCAAAGTTGAAGTTTTAGAAAGCTTTAATCTGCCACTGTCAGGCCAGTTTTCTATAATCATTTTAAGATCCAGAATTATAGGTGTTTAAATATAAAGTTTTTAAACTCTTTTAGAACTTTGGTTCCTAATCCTGGACCTAGGGACCCCCTGCTCTGCACATTTTGAATGGCCGTTTCTCAATATGCGTTCTTGTCTGTACTTGTGTTCTTGTGAAACGTCATCAGTAGTCGCCCAAGTATTGTTCCAATTCGAAGTTCACATCTAGCCAAGTACAGTTTAAATCCCCGGATGTGTTCTTGCTCCGCCCCCCTTCATCAAGGATGCATCCAGAGGTGACTTGTGCGAACTTGAGGCAGCAAGGTATCCCAGAATGCATTTCGCACCAATCAGCTAGTGTTAATGGCGGAGGGGTAAACCACAAAATTTTCTAAATATTACTGTTATTGTGTCATGAAATGCCGTTCCAAGAGTATTTCAGGCGAGAATGTAGTTGTTTAAAACTCAAATCTGTGGTTTATTTATGAAGATAGCACCTATTTGAAAATTTGTTTCGCCAATTTCAGAGACGTGAGTTCCACGCGATCACCGTGCGCTCAGTACTCATGTATCCGCCGAGAGCAGCCTCACAGCGGCTAGTCCTTCTGACACTTGTCGCGGCTCTGATGTCTCTGTAGTGGTTAAACATGAGGTAAAATTAGTTTTGGGTAAATCTAACAGGCAATCTTTGGTCTCATGAATCTATTATTTCTTCCAGGTCATAACGTTTTGGCTGAGCACAAAGTTATGTTTCATAAATTATTTATTTATTAATTGTAATACAGCGCTTACTTTGTTAATGTAACTGAATTGTTTGCTTTTGTCTTTATTTCCTATTACATAAGTCTCTTATACTTTATACTTTTATGATGGCTATTATTGTTCATTAAAACTGACATTTAACAAAAAAAGCAGAGTTGTGCTTATCATATTTTATTTTATTATACATACAGTGAATCAGAGTATATGTGCACTATTACCTAAACCATATATTAATGTTTTATGTTTTTAAAATGGAAACGAAAAGAGGGTTGTGTTTTATATTTTGAAGAAAACAAAAAGGTAGTGGTGTTTGATATCATTTTGTTTTATTGTAATGTGTACGCGTTGCATGAACCACATTTTTGTGGCTATTAATATTTTAAATGAAACGGAAAAGAGGCAACGCTGTTTGATATAACATTTCGTTTCACTGTAATGTATGTGCGTTCCCTGAACTACATTTTTGCTGTAGTTCATTAATTTTTGTTGCTATTTTTCATGTTCCATTTTCAGGTTGTTTCTATGGTTACAAATGAGTTGATTATTAGTCCCACCTGTCCCTTGTTTCAACCATTATCATTCAGTATATATGAAGAGTTCATTTCCAAAAACCGATAACTCCATTTTTATTTTTTTTCAGAAATCAGGTTTTTTTTTTATTGCGCATTCCAAGTAATATCAATCAAACTGCAGTTGGGTTGTTTTGATTAAGTAATAATAACTTACATAAATACAGGTAATTTACAAAATTAAAGTTCATTGAAAGTATGTTTTTTACATATTAAAAGTTTGTTTTATTGCAAAAGCAGATAATTCTGCATTTCATGTTTTAGAGTTTAAAAAGCACTCGTTTAATATTTGTAATCTCTTTAGATGACAATGTAGATGCCTGACAAACGTTGTTGTTGTTGTGATCATAAACTGTATGGATGTGATTACACACAATACACTGAGCTTTTCCCTCACCATTGTAACATGCTGCTTTTGCAAGGCTCCATGAAAACATTTCAGCTTTTATTTTCCTTTTTCGCCCTGAAGAACATATCACAGGTTCATCAAGTTCGTCGAAATTATACATCCTCGATCACTTTTAATCAGCTTTGACGAAACTCCTCTCAGCTAGCACGTCTTTTTTTTTTTTATACTTATTTTTTATTGTTTTTTGGTTGAGAACAAAAGAACAGTTTACATAACAAAACCAAGGAAAATTAAATAATTCAACAAATAAGAAAAAAAATAAATCAATGTTTAAACGAAGGTTGCCACACATTACATAAAAACCTTTCAGAAATAACAAAAGATTGTCATATGTTACAAATAATCCTTTAGTCATTTCACCAATACAATAGATCAGCAAACAATTACATACATTTACCAGTGCAAACATCTAGAACACCAAGGAGCTTGTAAGCCATTTCCTCCATTTGTTCTCAAAGATTTGCATTTGCAGCCGAAGTGTATATGTGAGACTTTCCATTTCTTTAACTTGGTTACTATTTGAAACCAGTCTTCTCTCGTAGTGAGTCTTCCTTGTACCATTTCCAGGTTATCACTTTTTTACTTGTTGCCAGTAAAATTTTAAATAAATATTTATCATCTTTCCCAACCTCACCTGGATATCTCCCAAGTAGAGAACATAAAATGATTTTGGTATATGTAGAGTGAAAATACCGTTAATAGTAGACCGTACAACCTCCCAAAAACTAGTCACTTTTGAACAATGCCAAAAAATGTGTATGATGGGCATTTTCTACACCACATTTCCTCCAGCATGGGTAGGAGGTTCTCGTTTGTAATTCCTTAATTCTTGGTGTGATAAAAAAGCGAGTAAAATTTTTCCAACAAAACTCGCGCCACATTCTTGAGCTTGTTGAAGTATGTGGGATAGTACATATTTTATTCCATTGATCAGGTGACAAGGAAATGCCAATCTCTTTTTCCCATTTTAATCTTAAATATTCTATTGAATGATTCCTCGAATTACTTATCCCTTTATATAATTTGGATACAGCCTTACTCGTGCCTTTCTTATATGCCTGTATAATAACCTGCACGATCTGATTAATCTCATCATTATTCTTTATTTCTTTCAAATAATATTGACAAACCTGTAGATATCTAAATAGATCGTGATTTACAAGACCAAACTTGTCTTTTAAAGTTTGAAAGCTCTCCATATTACCATTGTTTATAATTGTGCAGAATGCAGAAATTCCTAAGTAAATCAATTGTGTAAACCTATGATCCATTGTCCCTGGTTTGAAATCTGGGTTGTACACCACCCAGTCTCCACCTGTAAATCACACCAACACACCAATGGTCTCAGCTGAGCGGCATAGTAATAATCTTTCAAATTTCAAATAATCTTTCAAATTGGGCAAAGTAATAATCTTTCAAATTGGGGAGTGACATACCACCCTTACTTTTATCCAATTGCAATGTTTTATATCTAGTTCTTGGTTTTCTTCCATTCCAAATGAATCTAGAGATTTGTTTATCCCATTCTTGAAACTGTTTAGGTGGTATTTTCACAGGAAGTGATTGGAAGAGATATAACAGTCTCGGAAGTATATTCATTTTTATGCTTTCAATTCTTGAACTAAAATCCAAGTGTGGTAGAGAAGACCACCGTTTATGATCTTCTTTAATTTTTCCATTGATTATATTATAATTTTTCTTATATAACTTTGTTAAATCTTGTGTTAACCATACCCCCAGATACTTAATTGCTTTTTGATTCCAATTAACATTTAATTGTTGTCTAATTTCTTTTATTGGATTGAAACCAAATGATAACATTTTAGTTTTCTTTATGTTTAATTTATACCCCGAGAACCGTCCATACTCATCAAGAAAGTCAAATGACTTAAGAAGTGATATGTCTGGATTAGAAATGTAAACTAACACATGATCAGCATAGAATGCCATTTTATGTTCTACTTTATTAACTGTAATCCCTTCAATTGTATTATTTTCCCTTATTGCCTGGGCCAAAGGCTCAATATAGATTGCAAATAATAAGGGAGAAAGAGAGCATCCCTGTCGAGTTCCCCTTTCTAAGTTTATCTTTTTTGTAAGGCCACCATTTATTTTAATCCTAGCTTCTGGTTTGAAATACAGTGACTGAAAACTTCTGACTGAGTTTTCTGAAAAACCAAACCTCAAAAGAACCTGAAATAAATATACCCAATTCACACAGGCAAATGCTTTTTCCGCATCCCAGCTAACCAAAGTTGCTTTAATATGATCGTTTTTGATTTGTTGTATTACGTGAAGCGTTCTTCTAATATTATCAAAAGTTTGACGTCCTGTAATAAACCCTGTTTGATCTGAATCTATCAGATCAGGTAGAAACATCTCAAGTCTTTTTGCTAAAATGGAGGCAAATAACTTGTAATCCACATTCAAAACTGATACAGGTCTATTTGAGCTACACAGGGTTTTGTCCTTTCCTTCTCTGGGTATAACTGAAATGACTGCTTCCCTCCAAGAAGGGGAGATAACTGCTTCTTTAAGGGTCCAATTAAATGATGAAATAAGAAGTGGTGAAATCTCTCTTCTAAATGTTTTGAACCACTCTGAAGGCAGACCATCATTACCAGGCATTTTATTATTCTTAAGATTATTTAATGCTTTATCTAATTCCTCCTGTGTAATTTATTTTTTTATTTATTTTTTTGCTAAAAGGTTAATTTGTTTCTGTCCAATAGAAGGAAGATCAAGAGAATCTAAAAATGTTTTAATTAAATCACTATTTGCCTGTGTCTGTTGTGAATATGAGGATTTGTAATATAATTCAAATGCCTCTTTAATCTTATCCAAATTATACAACATGCGTCCTGAGACAGGGTCCTGTACCTTATAGATTGTTGATTTTTGTTGTTTTCTAAGTTTCCATGCTAATCTTATAGTTGCTTTCACACCTGTTTCATAATATGTTTGTTTTCGAAATTTTTATTTTTTTTCAATATCATCTTTGTAGATCTCATTTATCTTATTTTTAATATCTTTTAATCTGCTTCAAAATCTGAGAATCATTGTTAATTGCATGTTGTTCTATAAGATGTTGTAATTCACCTTCAAGATTCTTAAAACAAAGCTCTCTTGCCTTCCTAAGGGCTGTAGTAATAGAAATGATTTTACCCCTTAATACCACCTTGGCTGCATCCCATAATATTGGGGGACTTACTTCCCCGTTATCATTGTTCTCCATATATATATTAATTTCTGATTTAATCTGGGCCACCACATTCTCATTACCTAATTTACTTGTATTAAGCCTCCATAGTTTGTCCGTGAATTTATCATTCAAAGTTAGAGTGAGACATATTATTGCATGGTCTGATATATCTGACGCTCCTATTGTACAATCTCTTACCCTGTGTTTATTGTTGTTACACATAAAAAAATAATCTATCCTACTGTACACACCGTGAGGTGCTGAATAATATGAATATTTACGTTCCAAAGGATGAAATTCTCTCCAGACATCCATTAATCCCAACTCTTCTAATTGCTCCCTGGGCGCTGGAGCAATGGCTGCCTACTGCTCCGGGTGTGTGTTCACGGTGTGTGTGTGTGTGTGTGTGTTTGTTCACTACTCACTGCTGTGTGTGTGCACTTGGATGGGTTAAATGCAGAGCACCAATTTCGAGTATGGGTCACCATACTTGACAATACGTCACAACTTCACTTCACTTAATGATTTCCTAAAAATTTTGGATTGTGTTGTCTTAGTTCTCTTACTGTTGGATGAATCTAGTTTCTGGTTAAGAACAATGTTGAAATCACCACCACATATCAATATTCCTTTAGATTCTGTGACTACAAGATCAAAAATTGTGTTAAAGAAACCTGTTTTACTTCCTGGGGGTGCATAAACATTTACTAGAGTAATCAGATGCTGATCTAATTTTCCCTGAACCAGAATATATCTGCCTTCTTTGTCTGATATCTCTTTCAGCAAATCAAAATTTAGAGAGTTATGTATTAATATGGACATACCCCTTTTACTGAATTTTCTAAAAGAACTATAAAATGTTTGTCTGTACCCGTATTTTTCAGCTTGTCATGTTCAGATGGAGAGAGATGAGTTTCCTACAAAAATATAATCTGGCTCTTTTCACGTTTCAACTTGGCTATAACCTTACTCCTTTTTATTGGGTTATTTAACCCATTTACATTTATCGATGCAATTTTAACGTATGACTGCATATCGTTTTAAAGTTAAAAAACAAATGCTGGCAACTTCTAGAACAAACATATAACTGAAATACAAACGAACATTCAAGAACAGTGACTTCCACAGTTATTAAGGTCCAAACATGACCTGATAAATCCCAGTTCCAATCCTGGGATGAGGGATCTTGTCCTACTTCTGGTAGGGGGCCCTCACTATCACCTAATGGTATAGCACCAATCATATGTCAGATGACAGTTCCCGGTCAACTTATATAGTTAAATGAAAGAAAAAGAAAAAAAACCCCATATATTTGAATCATAAAAAACAAAGACTCGTAGAATTAGTAATACTTTTACCTATAGAGGAGTGTTCAGACTCGAAGTTCAACACATATTCAGTCCACCAAAATGTTGTTTAAATGCTGTTAGACCTGCATACCTTTTCAGAGCTCAGTCCAGTAATGTCCGTTCAGTTAATTTACTAATTCGATATTGGTGGTTATCTCTGGAAGCCCCGAAGCTTCTCCTGTATGCGATTATGAGCGCTTCTTCCCACTTTCTGCCATTGCATATGTCGCGTCAGCCTTTCTTCTCATCTCTTCGTTCAGATCCCTTGGATATCTCTGTCAAGTCCACCGCATACCCCCTCTTATTCAGGTCCTCTGCCGCATCCGCTGCGCTGTCATAAAGCTGAGGTCCTGTCTCCCAATGGATTCGCATCTTGGCAGGGTACGGCATCTGGAATCAAATTTTGTTCTCCTTAAGGACTTTTTTAACTTCTTTATATTCCTTGAGCTTTGCATTAATTTCAGCTGGATAGTCATGCACCAAGAAGACTGGTCTGCCCTCATATCGTATTCCCTTTGCCCATGCTGCACGCAGAACCAGATCTTTGGTACTATATTGCAAGAAATTAACAATGATCGATCTCGAGGTGGCATCATTTTGAGGTCTTGGGCCTAGAGACCTATGTGCCCTCTGTATCTGCAGGTCTAGATCGTCATTCAGGGAGAGCTCCGTTTTCAGTAAGCCATTGATGAACTTGAACATGGACGCTCCCTCAGCTCCTTCTTTAATGCCATAGATTCGGATATTATTTCGTCGTGACCGACCTTCGAGATCCGTGATCTTGCCCTGCATTTTCTTTTGTTCTTTCAAAGCATGGAGTAGCGCTTCCTTCAGTTCAACATTTTCAGATTCGAGTCCCGTAATTCGTTCCTCCGTCTCATCTAATCTCGCGCTGTGTGACTGAATATCCTCGGCAATATCTTGCAGCTTCTGGTTTATGTCTGTTTTCAACTTTTCAACTTCAGTTTTAATATCCTCCCTAAACTCTTCCTTGAATTGGCTAAATTCTTTTCTCAACTTTGTCTTCAAGTCGGAGACATCTTTGCTGAGCGCCCGCACTGCGCGTAAAATTTCCGCGCCCTCATTCTCCGATGCAGATTTGTCATTATCATCAACCATCTGATTACTCTCCTCAGTTGTTTTTTGTTTCACAAGTCCCTTTTTAGGCTTCGCCCCACTCATTTTACCGTCGTTTTTCGTATTTGAAATAGAAATTCTTAGAGTATTATGGCTTTTTTCACTCAATGACCAGGATCTATAGTTTTATGCTGCCATCTTGCGCCTCGCTCCAACCGGAAGTCCAGCTAGCACGTCTTTTCAAAGTGAAAGTAGCCTTGTCACCTGACCTGAATACAGCACACTGATTCGTTAAAATGGATTTATCGGCTTCTGTTCAAAAACAACAAGGGCGCTTGTCGGCTTCTGCAGTAAAAAATTAACTCGCTTTGCCTTGAAAGTGGACAATACTGGCTTTTTTGACAAAACGTTTTTAGGATTCAGATTGCGCTATATGTGGAGAATAATGCACGGCAATCTTTTTTTTTTTAAAGTGCCGTTTATTGGTTTTTGCAAATGAACTCTTCATATATTGCCCTCATTTTGTTCTGTTCTTTGTGTTGTGTTGTTTGTGCTGTCACATGTTGGTTCTTAAAGTTTCTTTGTTATTGCTTCCCCTTGGATTATCTTCTTTGATTTGTTTAATAAAGTCATTAATGTAAGCTGCTATTAGATCCTTTCGACCTCTTTTGCCTGATGTTAAATTGATAGTTAATAAAGCCAGATGTGTAATTAAACATCATACATTAAATTGTAAAAATATGTCAGATTAAATGTTTGTTGAATTACTATAATATTAATAGGTGATTTTATTGTTTATTGTACAGTAGATTGATTTTTTAAAAAAAATAGATTAGTATTTGTACCAAGAGTACAAATAATAAAGATAAACAAATTTCTGCTTATTATATTGGTTTTTTTTTTTTTTTTTAATTTATTGTTTTGAGACTAATTTCACGGTTGGGTGAAGGGATGAGGCGAGGACTCAAAAATGCAGGAAGTCTGGATTCTTTATTAATTAAAAAAAATACCCGAGGGGAAAAACGGGCAGGTAGGCAGGCAGGTCAGGACAGGGCACAGCACAGCAAGGCAAGATAAGGGAAGGTAGGACAAGAGAGGACACAACCAGGGTACATACGACACACGTACGCACAAACAGTCCAAGGTCACGGAACACAGGCAAGGTAAAGCAAGGCAAGCCAAGGCAAAATAAAGAAAAACACGGAGACACGGGAAGGCTAGGAATTGACCTATCGGTAAGCCCCGCCCTCCTTAGTTACTGTTGCTCCCTCGGACAAACAAACAGAGTTGCTCACTGTCTTACAATGACAGCTGCAGTGTGAAAACCTTGTCCCACGATGTTTTTGCACAATTTTGGACACAGAAGGCCACCAAATGGGAATTAAATATTCCATGGAGGGATTTATAAAATATTTAAAAATAAATACGGTGGGTCACTCAAAGGAGGGTTTACAGATCACAATGCAAGCGGGAGAAGTCTCATATTACGGTCATCCTGATCGCAGATGACAACATTCAGGATCAACACTGTTCATGTATCGTAGGTACGATTAAATTAATGCACATTTAACCAGTTTAATATGGAGAGGCACCCTTAGTTTATGTGTTTTGACCTACACTGTACAAGACGCGAGAACAGTCCGCTATTTAGGTTTGTACGTTAGCTTGGACTCACTAACTTTAACGTTAGCTAGTTTTAGCCAGACATACCTTGCTAAAGCACAAGATAACATTAACGTTCTGCTTGAGCAGATGAAAACTGTAACTTAATGAGTGTATGACAACCAGAAAGTGAACGTTTTTGTCTTCATTTGTATTGGAGTGAATACTTAGGGACATTTTGCTCTGTTTTGTTTGGATTCAGTAAATGTAATAAAAAATAAATTATATTGCCCATCCTCTCAGGATACCTGGAATCAGTGTTACAAGTACCCCAGGCACATCGTTTTTCCATTTTTGAAGCATAAACCCCATAAAACCGATGCGAGCTTCGGATCTTCCAATGTTTCTCTATGGCGCTGAAATCTAAAGATGTCCGAGTTCCGCTCCCCGCAGTAGCCCCTCACTGCAGAACAAAGATCTAGGGGGCGGGGTTGGATCCACATCCAGGGCGTGGAGATTGGTAGGTTTAGGGGTGGGGATGGGTGGGTTTAAGGATCAGGGGGTGGAGACAGGTAGGTTTAGGTAAATGTAAGGTGGGAGGAGTTGGATCTAGATTCAACCACACCCCCTGGATCTTGTGTTCTGCAGTGAGGACCATCTCGCTCCCCGTGCAACTAATACTCGACTGCCATTGTCTAGTCTGCATTCGAGGGAAGGGGCTTACCGATAGGTCAGTTGGCTACAGACAAACAATACTCGGCAGTGTGTGTACCCAGGTAAAAAACAAGTGCACTTCCATAATATACTTAAAGTACTCTATTTTCACGCACTAATTTTGTACTTAATATATTAAAGATAAACTTTAGATCATCTAAGTGTACTCAAATGTGCTATTTTGAGACACCATGAATATGAACTAAAATGCACTTTTAACATACTATCTTTGTATTTAAAAAATGTATTTAGTTACCACTTGTAGTACACTTGAACCCATCTTTCATTTACTAGTACACTCAAGTGTACTACAAGTGGTAACTAAATACATTTTTACTACAGTAAAGTTGACAGTGAATCAGGTAGTCTGAGAGCGTGTCACTGAGATGAAGTGGGGCTAATTTGCACACATATGAAGAAGTGTGTAGAGTTACATTCAAGCTACTTTAAGGCGTAAAGAAATTCTGTTCAACAGAAGAAAGAAATACAAAGGTTTGGAACAACATTAGGGTGAGTAAATGAGATTTTCATTTTGGGTGAACAATTGCACACACAACCAACGTGTAGAGAGAATTTGGGGTGAAAACAAACACATACTATTAATTTTTCTAATTTCTTGAGGAATACAAAATAATCGATGCAAACAATAAAATGCTCCTCTGGGCCTTGCATTTTGTGTGCATCCCCAGAATGAACAGAGACCTTCAAATGTTTGCTTTTTTTGTTTTCATTTGTCTTCACAAATGATTGCTATCTCCATAAGAACCATCAGTAAAGGTTGTATGAATTAATTATAGGTTTTTGTTTGTTTTACAGTGATATTGTTGATGAGGGATTTGTATATAAAATATGTAATATATATGTGTATGCATGTTTGTATATTAACATGGTTAAGAGTTATAATGTAATGGTTTTTCATGGAAAAATGAACACGTCATAACTAGGTTCGATTTTTACTATGGGGATTTATCAACACGTAATGGCAAAAGTATGTATTAAGCAGTGTTAATTTGTTATTACTTTACTGTATTTCTTATCATGTTATCATTTTCTGAACAGGCTGTAACAGGGCTGATGAGACGTGAGACGTGCGGATCCAAGTGAAAGCTTTTATTATGAAACATGGTCAAATACAGGCAGGGTCGAACAAATGGCAAACAGGTATATAGAGGGCTAGACGAGAAAGGTAATCCGAAACGTGAGCAATAATCCAGGCAAGGCGCGAACAATATCCAAAGGGCAAGGTAGAGAGATAGTCCAGGTACACAGATATAATCCAAGCAGGGGCAAACAGAGTCCGAACGGTGAGACAGGGGTAAATACAGGGAACACAGACTAGAAAACAAGAAACAGATTCCGTATCGCAGCTAACACTAGGGGAGTGAGAAACGCAGGACAATACTGGAACTGAACAGAAACATGGAATTGCATGCTAAGGCAGCTAGCGCTTGAAGAGAGCTATACGCAGATCAATACTCGGCAGTGTAACTGAGAAAGTCCATGGCTTATGTAGCATGTGTGATGGTGTAATGAGTCTCAGGTGTGAGCGTGTGATTAGGGAGATGGCTGCTTGTACTTAGTGCAAAGAATGATGGGAATTGTAGTCCGTGGGTAACGTGTAACAGTAGTGTAGTGCAAGAGTCAGTGTAATGGAATAGTGACCTCTGGTGGTGAGTGAATGGAAGTTCATAGACCATATTCTTGACAGAGCACCCCCCCAAGGAGCGGCTTCCAGACACTCCAAACTCCGTGGAGCGGAGGCGGAACAGGGGGAGGGACGGAGGGCCCGGCCCATGAGGAAGTGAAGAGACCAGGAACTGAGGCAAAGCCGGCAGAGCAGAGCAACAAGGCGGAGCAGACGGGACTGGAGCCCACCAGGGCGGAGCAGACGGGACTGGAGCCCACCAGGGTGGAGCAGATGGGACAGGAGCCCACCAGGGCGGAACAGACGAAACAGGAGCCCACCAGGGCGGAGCAGAAGATCTCCACGGCAGAGCAGGTGGAGCAGACGACCACCAAGGCGGAGCAGACAAGAGGAGAGGGAACTGAGGACCACGGCATGAACTGGGACCTATGGAACACTGAGACACACGAGACAGACAGAGTATATATGGCCCCAAGGGCCAAGGCAGGGAACACAAGTTCATCAGTAATTTCCCTGATGACAACTGAGCGGGCAAATAGTTCATAATCAGGCTCATAGACTGTAATGGGACTGACAGATAGCTCAAAATCTGGTGCATTGACAGAGACTGAAGCAGACAGTTTAGTGACAGAAACTGGCAAAACAACCAATTCAAAAACAGACTCATTGAGGGAAATTGGACTAACAGACATTTCAGTGACTGAACCTGGACAAGCAGACAGATCAAAATCAGGCTTTTTGATCGAAACAGGACAGACATTTATGGTTTCTGAGTTCATGACAGACATTTATGGTTGCTGAGTTCATGACAGGCAGGGTTAAGAGTTCAACGGCAGGTCCTTGGGCTGTGACAAGGCTACTAGAGCCTACAGGGAACTCGGATAAGGTCTCTGGGGTCCTAACTGGACTAATGGGGCAAAAAACAGATTGCAATGGGACAAGCACAGGGTTCAACATCAAACACAATGCTTAAATCAGGACCGACAGATAGTTCAAATTCAGACTCAACAACAGCTTTGATACAGACAGACAACTCACGTTTGGATTCCTTGACGGAAACGGGCAGGACAGACAGTTCAAAACCAGATACATTTGATGAGACTAAATAGATGGACAGTTCAAAATCAGCCACCATGGCTGATTCAGCATTAGGGAGATGGCTGCTTGTACTTAGTGCAAAGAATGATGGGAATTGTAGTCCGTGGGTAACATGCAACAGTAGTGTAGTGCAAGAGTCAGTGTAATGGAATAGTGACCTCTGGTGGTGAGTGAATGGAAGTTCATAGACCGTATTAGTAACAAGGCATACTGTTAATCTGTTTCATAATAAAGTACTTCATAGGGAAACGAGAGGCGCGGCCGCGATCCTGTCTCCTTTTCTTTTGTCGTACGCCGAGATGCACCGAGATAAGTGACGGATTCACATCCCGGAGTTGATAGCAGACGCGAGTTTACTACGGGCTGCCACGACCCTCACAATCTGCGGGCTCAGTGCGCTTTAATTTTCATTTTTATTTATAATAAACACCTCTCTGAGACCCGACGACACACCCACTGTTTCTGTCTTTGTTCAATCAGCCACATACTGTAACTGTAAGTGCACTTTATTGTATTTAAACCTCCTCATCTGTAAATTTAAAGTTAATCCTTAATTGAGATTTAAATCTGAGTTTAAAATTATGGAGCAACAGGATTAAAGTTAATCTATTTTAAATATATAAATCCAGGATCAAACTGATGATTTAAATGTAAACCTGCTTATATTTAAATGAGGTTTAAAGTTTGGTGCAACAGAATTATTAGATAAACCTTGATTTAATCTAGATTTAAACTTAATCCTTGTTGGTGCAACCCACCCAGTGTGTGTGTTATAATGAGTTTGCACTGAACAGTACAGCTGCATTTTCCAAATTCCGGGTGACAGTTGAGAGAGTAGCGTTACCGTGACTGCAGCGCATCCTCAAGGTGCGTTCACACCAGACGCGAATGAAGCGTTAAGCGCGAGTGATTTACATGTTAAGTCAATGCAAAGACGCGAATAGACATCCTGCGGCGCGAATGACGCGGCGCGGATTGAGTGTTTCGGGCGTTTGACGCGCGAGTTGAAAAATCTGAACTTTGGCGAAAATTCGCGCCACGTTAACCAATCAGGAGCTTGCTCTAGTAGTGACGTAGCGAGCGGAGGCAGAAATCCCAAACAACAATGGAGGACAAAATCATCGTCGCTGTATGTGGATACCCGGAGCTGTACTATACATCTTCGTACTTTTATAGAAACAGGAATAAAAAAGGATCTTGCTTGGAAGAAAGTGAGTGAGGAGGTCGGACAATCTTGTAAAAAAATGCTCTTTACTCAATACGAGCTATATATAAGCCCCTCCCATGACGCGAATTCGCGTCTGTTGTGAAGTGAATTTCACGCGCGAATGAAGCGAATTTCACGCGCCAATGAAGCGAGTAAACTCAAAATGTTCAAGCGTCCAACTATGCGCGAATAGCGCGATTTATTCGCGCAAGTCACGTCTGGTGTGAACGCACTGTCAAGGTGCGTTCACACCAGACGCGAATGAAGCGTTAAGCGCGAGTGATTTACATGTTAAATCAATGCAAAGACGCGAATAGACATCCTGCGGCGCGATTCGCACAAATGAGGCGGTGCGAATGACGCGATTCGCGCGAATTGAGCGTTTCGGGCATTTGACGCGCGAGTTGAAAAATCTGAACTTTGACGAAAATTCGCGCTGCGTTAACCAATCAGGAGCTTGCTCTAGTAGTGACGTAGCGAGCGGAGGCAGAAATCCCAAACAACAATGGAGGACAAAATCATCATCGCTGTATGTGGATACCCGGAGCTGTACAATACATCTTCGTACTTTTATAGAAACAGGAATAAAAAAGGATCTTGCTTGGAAGAAAGTGAGTGAGGAGGTCGGACAATCTTGTAAAAAACGCTCTTTACTCAATACGAGCTATATATAAGCCCCTCCCATGACGCGAATTCACGTCTGTTGTAAAGTGAATTTCACGCGCGAATGAAGCGAGTAAACTCAAAATGTTCAAGCGCCCAACTACGCGCGAATAGCGCGATTTATTCCCGCAAGTCGCGTCTGGTGTGAACGCACTGTCAGACAACAAAGAGGACCGCTTGGGCAACCACTAACTGTTGTCTCTGTCTCTCTCATTTATTTTTAAGGTTAGTTAAATTTATTAAAATTTAATGCCAAACTACAGTTTACATGCTTTAATGTGACTTACATAACTTGAATATTAAGTTCCCTTTCTCAAATTGCTTTAAAGTCCCCCTGTAGTGAAAATCAAGTTGTTTATATTTATTTGTCTGTGGTGTTTTTAATATGTTTTTAGACAAACCATGTGCCAGTCCATTAATCAACACCATTGCTATTTTCTTCTTAAAACTGTTTTCCAAAGGCTCACCCAGAAATGCGGTTTGAAACAGCCCTAGAGTTGCTACATCACAAAATTCAACAACCAATCACGTCAAGGGATAGATTCCTATCACTAGCATGCAAAACATACCAATACCAGCACAAAACCAAAAATAAATTAGAGCAAAAAACCCATGGAGCCATGATTTAATGTGAATTTAGAACCGCTAACTATCATTATAACCTGCGGCAACAGTGTAAAAATAGCCCGGAGTCAGACCTACCTCTCCCGCATGGGCATCTGCATTTCACACGCGTATGCTCACGGGCGCGAATCAAGAATCACAAACGGCTGCATTCCAGTCTTCATATGAGGTGTGATTTATGCATTTACTTTGTTAACTAAGCAATGAGTCGTGTCGATCGTCGCGTACCTTGCCGTGAGCAGAAGCCATGACCAATGACGTGTGATAAGTATGGAAGGCCGATGGGGCCAAAAGACTTCAAACGGAACGCATGAAATTTAACCGTGTCAACACGCACAATTTGTCCGCGTTAACGCGGCAAATTTAAACACGTTTCTTTTGTACGTATAGACACGCACATTTTGGCCGTGCTAAGGCGGCGATTTTTGCCGCGTTTAATTGATACGTGTAAAGACGCACAGTTTGACCGCATTAAGACGACATATTTGAACCTGTTTCTCAAGGCGCACATTCTGGCCGTGTTAAGGTGGCAATTTTGAACTTAAGGCATTACAATCTATATTACCCTCATATTAATGCTTTCTTTAGTTTATGGTGTCAGGCCTAATAAATGTAATGAAATGTAAAGAGTTTTGTTGTTTATTTTATTTTTATAGGATACTCTTACTCCCAGGTCCATATCTGGTCATTTGAACAGAAATTAAGCTAGATTTGTCTCTTTTTTCATGGGTTAAAAATTAGAATATGTTTTAATGTTTTAATATAATTTTTTAATGCTTTAATATTGGTTTTGAATGTGTGAGTGGCCCTGAAACACCTTGTTCGCATGTACATCCCTTCAGTTCATAATTCCAAAGTATAGCCTATAACTGGGTCTTAAGACATTGCAGTAGACTAATTATTACTGTGAAAACGTAAGTAGGCCTAAAGTTTTATTATAAGTTATTAATAAAAATAAATATTAGTTATTTTTATGTGGGGTTTGGTTTTTCCCATGAAACACAAACTGTTATTATGTAAGTCTTTTTTTTACATAATAACAGTTAAAAGTATGAAAAATGTCCAGAGTTGTCATGTTATTAGATTTTTAACAAAAATTTACTGTTTGCCAAGGGGGTGTTTTACCCCCATGGGTGGGGTAAAATGTCCCCTAATCTGACAAAGCAATTTGCTTTAAATATTTACTGAAAAATCAGAGTACAGGCAGTTTTAGCTTAAAATTTAAAAGAATGTAATCAATAATTATGAATTACAAAATTATAATAGCCTATCTGAAACATTTTGTTAGTTGATGCTAACTGCTTGCTTACTAGCTACCTGATGCTAATTTGAGATAATTTTCAAATATAAAATCCAAATATTTTTATTCAACCAACTAGTTAGAATACATTTGGTGGAAAAACAAAGGATTTGATGTTCAGAACAGAATAACTACAGTAATTTCCCATTGCTCCCTGGGGGCGTTTTACCCCACTAACTATGTTTGAGAAAAAATTATGTCATTCTGAAAATATAATTATACTTTTCTTAACCTCTTAAGACCCTGCGGCCTCATATGAGGAAATTAATTTAGTAACACTCTTATGGAAATATGATAATATTTTGTAATTACCATTTAAAACTGTCAATTTTTTTAATTGTGTGTCATAAATCAACATCTCAGGAAAATGTTATGGGGTTTCAAATCAAAATATGACTTTCTGTTACGAAATAGGACGTTGATTTCATATATGTCCTCATGTGAGGACACCAGGACTAAAAGCATATTTATTACGCATTTTGGGAGACATAACAAATGAATAGGGAAATAAATTACATTTCAATATTCTATGAAATATTATATATAATTATGAAAATCTTGTCTATTGTTATTCCCATTATTATACTTCTTTTTTCATTACATGTTGCCCCAAAAACACATTAATATGCAAATTAGATTTAGTTTATAGATAAATTGTATGTAATGAGAAAACCCGTTTATGGCCATTTTACACACATTTTGCAGAAAGAAAAATGGTATATCGAATCATTCTGTTATAACATAGTTGAGAATCATCTTTATACAAAGTTTGGTAAAAAAAAAAAAAAAAAATCTTGAAAACTAAAAATGTATTGGTGATTTAAAAAAGCTATTGTTTTTGCCTATGCATGTTCATTCATGTCTTTTTATTTTTTTTAAAGAAATTGAGTCCCGATGTCCTCAAACGAGGACATAGCACAACTTATGAATGAAATATCATTTTTTATTTATTTTTTTATTTTTTTTACATTATTTTTAATGCTCTAAACCAGTGGTTCTCAACTGGTGGGGGACCGTTCTGAGTGGGTCGCGGAGTGTACGGCCAAAGAAACGACATCAACAACAAAAAACGTAATTCTAAAAGTTTTTTTCTGATGCAAGACTTTTATTTTAAAAGACGTGCATGAACGCTGTTGACACTTCTGTCAGATGCAGTAATAATTCCTGAGAAAAACGCGCTGTCCAGATTCAGTATCTGCGGTCAGATGAGATGTAGACTGATTTATTGTCAGTGTCATTATTCTATCGTTATTTTCGTAACTTGCTATGAAAAAAAGAGTCTCTCACCTCAGAAAAACGAACTATCCTGTCCTGTCCGATGTTATACAGTGTTCGTAGCACGCACGAACGCGGCGCCGCGCTGTATATCACTTCACTAAAGCGCAGAAACTACAAGCATGCAACACGTGAAATAAAAGTACAGTACCGATAAATCACATAACTGTACTGCGTGTGTTAGCTGGGAAGGATTTGCAATGAAGGTATGATATTCATTCTATTCAGGAGCAGTTTTCACGTGTTATTAACAGTTCATGTTAGTATATTCATGGTAACGGTTGTTTCCATAACCCAAAATTTCCACTTTGTGTTATTTTGTATATGCTTAAATGACTGTGGTGTCTCATACCAACTTAACTGTATTAACAAAAACTAGTTTGGGACTGCTATTTAATAGCCTTACCTTATAGGCTGTATATTCAGTATTAGTCATATTCTTAACAATCTTAACTTAATTTTTGTTAAATAAACTTGCTTTGTTTTTATTTTTTAATAATATATATGTTTGTGTAATATATATAAGTGGGTCGCGGCTTGATGACCATAGGAAAATGTGGGTCCCAAGGCCAAACCAGTTGAGAGCCACTGCCCTAAACAAGGTAAAGACATGAAAAAAATATTTTTTTTTTCCGAAAACCTTTCTCTCGGGTCTTAAGAGGTTAAATAACACGTAGGCTATAGACTTCTCTCTTTCTACAGGCCTTACTGTTGTCATATCATATATAACAGTGATGTTCTACAAAACAACAAGCTTTAAAACGATTCAAAATTGAAATTGCTCCCAGAGGAATAATCGGACTGATTTACATTTATTTTTGATATTATTTTGCTTATTCTTGCATTATATTTATTATGATTAAACTCCCGTTTTTGTATATTCTGTCATTGCAGTCGATCACGGAGGATATGACAAGTTTAAGATGATCAATCTAGCAGGGCCGCTGCTGGCCAAATGGGTGCCTAAGCAGAATTGTATTGTTGTGCCCCCTCCCCAAAATATTATGGATGTAAAAAAAAAACAAAAAAAAAACCACCCACTATAGGGGTCAAAATAGAACTTTAATAAAATATAAAATTAAATAAATAAATTGCAATTAATTTGTATTATTTACAAATTACAATTTTAGCTCTAGACAGTTACCTATGGCTATTATTTTATTAATACAGTTGTCTGCTTGATTTTATATTCAGAACCCCCCCCCCACACACTCCTTATAAACATTTAAAATGCACCTATTTAGCGATTTAAAAAAAAAAAAAAAAAAAAAAAGGATTTAAAAAAAAAAAAAATAATAATAATAACAACATGTTTTGGTCATATTTACTATTAATTGCCCAGCTCCCCTGTGGTTGGTGTAGCACCCCCTCAGCACCTGAGTTAAAAATTCTCTGGCGCCGGCCCTGATTATGATCATTTGCTTTCAGCCGCAAACATGAGGTGCGAGGGTCGCAGGCGCGGATTCGGGAATGTGTGATTAGCCTACTGCCTACTGCATCTACGTTCACCGTAAAATTGATTTTTTATAATTATATATGTTAATATTTAGATATTTATTTATGTATATGTATAATTATATTTTTTTATTATAATTTTAGTACTAATAGCCTATAGAATGAAAGTTTATATTTATTTATAACAAATGATAGTTTATTTCTTGATGTAGTGTAGGCCTACTCAGTTCGAAAAAATTAACATCAATACACTAAATACTTTGACCATATTTTCTTCTTTACTGTAGGAAATCATTTTTCTAAGAGACACCTGGGGCCTCATTTATAAGCAATCATTTCTTAAATGTGCTTGTGATTCAGACAAACGAAAGTGCATATAGGACTATAAATTGGCCTAAATTTTCACTTACATATAATGGAATTAAATTCATCATTATATACGTTTTTATTAGCCATCCGTTCAACATCCACTGATCGCTATTATAAGAGAACATTTTTTTCCATATCATCTGATTTCAAGTTGCATCAAGTAAGCCATCCTTCATATAGGCTAAATGCAGCATATTTTGGACATACTTATTGTTACATTCACAACATTCAAATCTTCATCAGTGTGGTTAGAAGAAGCCAGGTGCACGCAGTCAGAAAAAGTCCTTTGGCAGTGTGCTAAAACATTTCTAAGAGCCATAAGCTGTTGGTTTTTCTACCCGCAAAAGACCGTTAAAATAAAGAGAGAAAAAAAATGACATCACACACAAAGTAGCAATGCATTATCCTCACGAACAAATATTACGTCTGACGTTTACATACGTATATGGCAGTGTACCATTACGACGTCCTTCACGAACAAATATTACGTCTGACGTTTGTATATGTATACTCCGATGTATACAAACATCAGACGTCAAGTTTGTTCGTGAAGGATGTCGTAATGGTGCACTGCCATATACGTATGTAAACGTAAGACGTAATATTTGTTCGTGTGGATAATGCATTGCTACGTTATGTGTGATGTCAGTCTTATGTCATGATTTGTCATACTACATCAGTGCATGTTGCTTGTTTTGCTTAACTTTAGCTATAGCCTCAGTTGCTAGCGGTAATCCTGTTCATAGTTTTTAAGAAACGTCATAGATTTTCAACACAGGACCACATGAGTTTTAGCAAATATTTATTATATCCACTTAAATTCCTTTTGCTCGACAGACTTGTCTGCTTTAATACTGCAAACCCACAGTCCACTCACAGAACCATTTCACAGGGGCTAAGTGTTTGCCTGATCGGACTACAGAGAATGAAACCCAAATGCAGATGTGCAGTTTACATTTGCGGGTACAAAGCTGATGGTTTAAGTCCATTCATCACTGTATGTAAGCGTGGAATATAGAATCCATGCGCGACTTCAAAATGTAGCAATAGGCGTTCTTCAAAAGACAATGTGGGAAATTATTGCAGTAAAAACATAAACAAAAAAAAAAGCAAAGTTTTATAATTAATAATAACATTAATAATATTAATCATAGGCGTAATTTTCGGGTGGTATGGGTGGGTGAGATACGCCCCCACCAAAGTCAATTCTGTCCCCCACCACTTTTTCAAAGCCGCTGAAAAAATATAGCATGCAGAAGGCTTATGAGGCAAAGTAAAAGTAAAAGCATCTCCAATCAGTGGTTCTTCATAATTTAATTCTTACAGGCCCAGATCTATAAACCTTGTCATGCACCTAACAGGATTTAACAGTAAATGGCGTAATTAGACTATGAGCGCAGCAGCACTCTTTTATTGTGTAATAGATAAAGTAAACAATGCTTTATATTTACACATTTAGATTAAATATAACACTTTTAACAGTTATTATGTAAAAAAGACTTACATAATAACAGTTTGTGTTTCATGGGAAAAACCAAACCCCACGTAAAAATAGCTAATATTTATTTTTATTAATAATTTATAATAAAACTTTAGGCCTACTTAAGTTTTCACAGTAATAATTAGTCTACTGCAATGTCTTAAGTCCCAATTATAGGCTATACTTTGGAATTATGAACTGAAAGGGCATACATGCATACAAGGTGTTTCAGGGCCGCTCACACATTCAAAACATATTTAAGGATAAAACAATTAATATTAAAGCATATTCAAATTTTTAACCCATGAAAAAAGAGATAAATCTAGCCTTAATTTCTGTTCAAATGACCAGAAGGTACACGGACCTGGGAGTAAAGAGTATCCTATAAAAATAAAATAAACAACAAAACTCTTTACATATTACATTTATTAGGCCTACTTAATGACACCATAAACTAAAGAAAGCATTAATATGAGGGTAATATAGATTGTAATGCCTTAAGTTCAAAATTACCACTTTAACACGACCAGAATGTGCGCCTAGAGAAACATGTTCAAATATGTCGTCTTAATGCGGTCAAACTATGCGTCTTTATACGTACCAAATAAACGCGGCAAAAATCGCCGCCTTAGCACGGCCAAAATGTGCGTGTCTATACGTACAAAAGAAACGCGTTTAAATTTCCCACGTTAACGCGGACAAATTGTGGGTGTTGACACGGTTAAATTTCACGCGTTCCGTTTGAAGACTTTTGGCCCCACCGGCCTTCCATAGATAAGAAGCGCGACACTTTCGTCGCCCCCCTTCTCGCCTGAGAAGCTGCGTGACGTCTGCACAAAACACGTAAATGTCCCGGATGTGACTAATGACACAGTGTTAATGGGGTTTAACTCTCCAACCAGAGGGTGCTGTTTATTCTAGCCGTGTTAATTAATCGAAATTCAATAACAGAACTTTAACTCTTTAAGTAGGATAACGGCTAAACTTTTCTCAAACACATTTTCTTTGATTCTCGGTGATTTGCCAAATTTTTAATTTAAGGAACTACCTAGGTTTACTTCATGAAAATTTGGCTATTCTAAGAACCTTGTTGACGCTCACTGCAAGGATTAAAAAAAAAAATAAATAAAAATAAAAAAATTATTAGGCCTATACCATGCACTCCCGTGGAGTTATTAGCAAAAAACGAATTTGCTTATTATTGCGCTAACTTGTGGCTGTTCACCGAATCCAAAGTGCACTTGATTTCACACAACACATGACTGTACTCGTTCTCATAATGGAAACCATTCGGATTACACATCATTATATGTTACAATGACTAACTGCTGGCCGCTAAATCAAAAGTAGGAAGTAGTGGGAAAAACTTTATGGCTAAAGGAAATCAAATATGTAATTCAATGATTCTGCGGAACAATCATTTTGTTTCTAGCCCTTGTGGTTCAAGGGTTATTAACAGACATAAATACTTGAGAGTTCAAAATCCTACACAAATATTGTACACATACATTACAATTACAGTAGGCCTACACACAAATGGTACTTGATGTAAGATGAGAGAAATTTACATATTGTACATACAGTAAACTATCATGTTGCACTCCCTTTAAATTGTGATTGTCATATTTATTTGTAGACTTATTTTTACCAAATAAAAAAGGCAACATCACTGTTTTGCAACCCTGTTCCTGGAGGCACATCATACACTACACATTTTCCAATTCTTCATAATCGCATCTCAATCAACTCATCACCTCTTCAGTAGAGACTCCAAGACATAAAGCAGTCAATTACATTAGATTAGAAAACTATATTAAACCCTGTTAGGGCAAATTCATTTGCCACCATTACACAATACAAACAACACAGATAGACAATTGAACATTAACAAATAAATAAAAATAATACATGCAAAGATTTACACAACTTCATTAAAAACCTAACTGTAGTAAGAATAAAAGACCTTATAAATAGCTCTGTAAAAAGCACTGAGGCATCACTAATCTTCCACTGAATGAACTTTTAAGTCCACTAAAAACAGTGTAGTGGATGACCTTTGTAAGACAAATTCATTTTAAATTTTGCCCTTGTTCTCTTTTCCACAATTACCTCAAATTAATCAGGATTAAGGCCAATAACCGATCCAGCCTTTCTAATCAATTTGTTAATCCTATTTTACTCATTCCAGTTTAATTTACTGTACAGATGTACACCAAGATATTTATAAGACTGAACAATCTCTACTTTCTGACCTTTAATTGTCACTGGTACCACTTCTTTATTTCTTCTAAAATCATTTTTTTAACTCCTTAGTCTTCTCCACATTCAGTTTTAGGAAATTTTCATCACACCATGTAACAAATAACTCTACCTCTCTTCTATAATCCACATAATTACTTTGATTAAACCCACAAGGGCCGTATCATCTGAAAACTTTTGTATACAGCAAGATGTCTGGGTGTGCCTGTTGTCAGAGGTATACAATGAAAATAGAAAAGGTGATAAAACTGTGCCTTGTGGGGCTCCTGTTTTAGTCAAAATAATGTCAGACATTTTATCACCCAGCATAACAAACTGGGGTCGACATAGAAGATAATCCAATACCCACATAATAGTTGTACTATGTGGGTTAAAAAACAACAATCTGTCAGCCAGAACATGTGTTAAAAGCACTAGAAAAAATAAAAAACATAATCCTAACTGGCAGTTGTTTCCAAATGACTATACATATGAAACATAAAAAGTATGGCATCATCAACTCGCACACCTTTTCTATATGCAAATTGTAAAGGATCTTGAAAAACTGACACTTTACTGCCCAAATGACAAAGTATAATCCTTTCAAAACATTTCATTAGATGTGATGGGTCTCAAATTATTTACACTACGACCCACATTGCCATATTTTGGAATAGGAACAAGACACAATGTCTTCCACATAACGGGTCATTTTGATGACGACAAGGAAAAAGAAAAATTGAATGAAGAACAGAAGACAACTGATCAGCACAAACTTTAAAAGTACATGTGTGGACACCATCAGGGCCTGCTGCTTTGTTGGTCTTAAGGCACTTTAACTGCTGACAAACCTTACTCTCATTAATAATAATTGCTGGACTGCAGTCCACATAACCACTCTGTAGACGAGATTCTAATATAATTTCATGAGAATCAGAGAAATCAAACTCATCAAACCTTAAAAAATTATTTACCTCATTTACATTCAATCCAGACCAGCAAATACTGATATTTTTAGTTTCATAACCAGCAAGAGATTTCAAACCATTGCAAAGGGCCAATTAGACATTTGTTCTTCAAATCTTTCCTTATAAATTTACTGTTTAATAGCTCTTTTTAGCTCCTTTTTAGCATTTTTAATCCGGTCCCTGTCACCACTAAAAAAAGCAGCTTTTTTCCTATTAATAGCTGCTGGTCACCCATGGTTTATTATTAGGAAAAATTTTAATTTGTTTACGTGGAATGACTGACTCAACACAGCAATATATAACCAGTGACTTTGTCAGAAATACTATCCAACTCATCATCATCAAAAAACACTGACCACTCTGTACAATCAAATCATCCTTTTAACATTTCACAGGCGTCCTTTGAGCACACACAGAGCCAATTGGCTGATTTGGAATTACAGGAGAGTATCTAGATGAGGGAGACATCACAAACACGCACTGTTGTTGTGCCTCCAGGAACAGGGTTAGGAAACACTGGACTACATGTCTAAGTGATGATCAGAAAGCGTTTTGTGACAAGACCAAGAAAAAATTTCTTCTACGTTTTTAGAAGAGGTGAAAAATTATACATTCACAGTAAGCCTACATTCAAATGCAGTGTTGTACATTGCCCTGCATATTTATTCTAGACTATATATGCTTGGTGGGCTGATGGAGTATAGAACAGGGATTCCCAACCCTGACTCCTGGAGGCCCCCCAGCTCTACACATTTTTCTTTTACATGTTTCTTTTGTATGAAACTGCCAATAAAAGTCTTTAAGTCCCTATTAATGAGCTGATCTGAATCAGATGTTTTTGATTGAGGAGACATGCAGAACATACAGAATAGACAGAGAAACCCATAAAACGCTAAATTTAACAGGTAAGTTAAAATCAGTCTATGACCAGTTAATAATTAAATAAATATGTGAAACATGAATTTGAAACATGAATACCTTTTTTTTTTTTTACTTTCTTCTGTTTTTATTTATTTATTTTTTTTAATTAAAAAGGGACAATAGTTAAGATAATAGAATTTATAGCACTTAATATCCCGGCGCTGATCCACACGTACGTTATCCAGACGCAAAGTAAAAAAAATCCTTTCTTTGCTATGTCGCCGCCACGCCGCCGCACAGTTTGAGCGCAGCTCCGACACGTGACCGTGACGTCTTACGTCTCATTTCTTACGTCTGACGCCTGAATACTATGGGATTTTGGCCAGACGGCTGGCGAGTGTATACACGTTAGTTCTCCTCTCAGTTTGCTTAGCAATCAGCAAAAAGTGCACAAATCACACCTCATAGTCTTCAAGGCATTTTAGGACACAACATCGTCAAGTAAGAAACTTTAACGAATGTTACAGTATTCACTGTAGTTGTCCGCTAGTAAAAACATAGTTTTATCAGTCATTATCCATGTATGCCATTGTTTTGCGTTTACTACAGTTCAGTGGATCAGGAGGCGCTGGCTGGTGCGACTGAGTGTAGACGGGGCTAATTTACATATTCATAGATCCGCGTATAGTAAATGAGGCAAGGGTGTAGAGTTACATTCAAGCTATTATAAGGCATGAGAAAATTATTTTCACAAGAAAAAACATTTAAATATGTCATTTTGATTATCAAAGATGAGTTTTATTGGATAAAATATTCGACTACAGGGGGACTTTAAGAAAATGAGTGGATGTATCAACATACTCAGATAGTATGCTATAAAATAAACTTCAGTTCTTCAGAAAGATCCCACTCTTCCAGTGGCGCCGGTGAGACGGCAGCCTGTAGCATGCAGCTGTATGTTTGTTTGTAGTGTTTTTAGCAATTTTTAGTGATTGTTTTTTTAAGTCTTAAGTAGGGGATTAATTGCTGATATGAACTTGACATCTGTAAAATCTATCTTGAGCAGAGAACTGCAGACTTTTGGTATACACCAGACAGGAACTGTTAGACCTGCCACAAGATTCGAAATTTGGGATTATACACATTATCCCCTAGGAAATATTGAGGAGACATTGATGAATTCGAGCTGGGGTTAAGAGCCAGCAGAGACAGAGTGTGGAGAGAGACTTTTAAAGCATCTCTACCATCTATCACCATGGGAAATGTACGCTGTGTAACTAACAAGCTTTAGGAACTACAGACTCTTGTCAGGAGCCAGAAAATGTATCGGGAGAGCAGCTTTATATGTCTGGTGGAGCCGTGGCTGACGGACGGCACTCCAGATTTTTTGACCAGCTTTACCGAACGATACGAGTGGACAGGGATGCCGAATCAAGCGGTAAGCAGAAAGGAGTTAGGGTTAATGAAAAGTGCTCGTTAATGAAAAGTGGTGTAATCCCAGTCATGTTACTATTAAAAACAGATATGCACTAAAGACATTGAACTGTTGCTGGTCAGTTTAAGACCACATTACCTGCCAAAGGAATTCACAGTGGTGATTGCCATTGTTGTTTATATTCACATGTTACTATCACGAGACTTCAGTCGAAGTACCCAGATGCATTCATTTTCCTTTCTGGTGATTATAACCATGTGTCTTTCTCAAAGACTTTGCCCACATTTAAGCAGTTCGTTAACTGCATAACAAGGGGAGATAAGACCTTAGATCTCTTGTATGCTAATATGGAAAAAGCATATAAATGCACTGCTCTGCCCCCTCGTGGTCAATCAGACCATGATATGGTACATCTTTCCCCCTCCTATGTTCCATTGGTTAAGAGGCTGCCTGTAATAGAACATTAAAATACTGTCCCTCGGAGAAAGATGAAGCCCTGAAACAACAGATTGGGATGTTTTCTGTGAGGTTTATGTTTTCTGTGAGGTTTATGGGCATGACATTGATGGACAAACAGAGTGCATTACCCTTTGTGTTAATTTCTGTAATGATGATACCATGCCCTTCAGGAAATTAGTTGTTTCTCAAATAATAAACCATGGGTAAATAGTAGTTTGAAAACCCTGTTAAATGAGAAGAAAAAGGCTTTCAGAGAAGGGGACAGAAAAAAATTCAAAGAAATTCACAGAGAACTAAGGGTGAAGATTAAAGGGATCCCCAGGTATTAAAGGGATACTCCACCCCAAAATGAAAATTTTGTCAATATTCACTTACTCCCATGTCGTTCCAAACCCGTAAAAGCTTTGTTCGTCCTCGGAACACAATTTAAGATATTTTAGATGAAAACCGGGAGGCTTGTGACTGTCCCATTGACTGCCAAGTAAATTACACTGTCAAGGTCCATAAAAGTATGAAAAGCATCGTCAGAATAGTCCATCTGCCATCAGTGGTTCAATCTGAATTTTATGAAGCGACGAGAATACTTTTTGTATGCAAAGAAAATAAAAATAACGACATTTATTCAACAATTCATCTCCTTTCTGTCTCTCTGTGTAAGCATAGCGCCATTTTGAAAAGTATCCGATGGACGCAAAGTGCGTACGCTATTCTCTCTCATCAGTAATGCATGCAGTAATGCATAAAGTATTCTTGTCCTGAATTTCAGTGTGGTATTGCACATACAGTATATCGCATTACTCATTCCAGCAGCTTTCGACTTTAAAATGAGGGAAATTCCTGCAAAACATTTATTCAATATAGCGTGTAGGTTAGATGAATAAATAAATTCACACAAACCATCAGATCAAATCAGTCTTTTGAAAACAGTGTGAGTGATTCAGCTGTACCGCGTCTTCTCTCTTTGACCTTCTCTTCACATCGGCGCATCTAGAGCTGAACGCTGCGATACAAGACTTTAGCTCACATTTCGATACAGTTGACAGAATTGTCAATTTCCTAATCGGTGTAATGAAATTTAGCTCTTATTTTATTAAGTCTAAAACACAACACCTGTAAAATAAATACGAAAAATTCCTGAAAATTAATACAGTAGCCTACATTGTGCCCTATTTTTTTACAAATTTATTTAGACTCTGTAATTTTGTAGACTATGTGACACTTACTGAGGCTGCGGCATACGTTCTTCAGCTTCACTGCTGTTCCGTTCTTAGAAGCGTGCGAAAACACGGATAGTTTGTCCAGCGGAAAACTTACAACTTTATGATATTCGTGTTTCCCGCTCTGTATCACAGCAGTGAAGTATTTGTTATTCCTTTTAGAGTTTTTTGCTGGAGACATGCTATGTATGTAACCTTCTACAGCGCAATCCACCACTTTCCGTGCTTTTGCAGGGCTGGCCATGGTTAGCTTGCTTCTCCGACGTTCTTGAGGCAATGGTAGGATATACTGAGCCAGCAAAGTACATATGACCTGGTATTATTGGTAAGTTACTTTGAACCTGCATGATATCAAAGCTATGTTTTTATTTTACCTAAACAACAAAGGCCCAACCAAGTCCCAAACACTATCTCGCACCTTTGATACCTGTGAATGTTGAAGTATTTGGCATTAAATTTAGACTCGTTTAGCAGAATGTGCAGAATTGTTATGTCTAGTTCCAGTAGCTTTGATGTCAGATTTGAAACCTACACTAAAGTTAGATTTCAGACCTATGTTGAAGTAATATTCTGTCCCTATAAAACTGCAGTTATATAAGTGTCTTTCTAATAAAATTAAAATGTCAAATCTAATGCTTAAATCTTCAAACAAATATGCAGAAAATTGCTGCTCATATGGGAAATCAAATAGGTCTACTTAACTGCTGAAAGAATAAATCCCATTCTTAAAATGGCTGCTGAAATGATAGAAAATCAGATTAATTAAAAAAAAAATTAAAGAAAAGAAAACAAGAATTAGCAAAAAACGAGAATTTTACGTTCAGGGGTAGAAAATTAATTAACGTTGATTATTCTATATAGTCAAACATGTCGGCGGCAAATGACATAGTCTTTCCGCTGATTGATCAACGAAACATCAAAACGTGCCGTCATTAATTGTTTTTCAGTTCACACAACACAATAGTTATCCACTTTCAGCTATAGTGTACAGATTCTTAAAGCATGAACTGTCTGCTTCACATAAAGCAACCTCACTTATGCATCGTTCAACACACACGGTACATACAAAGCCAAGACACTTTTATTTACATTTATTTGCTCTTATTTTTCATCCATCACAGGAGTATATATACATATATATACATACATACACGTGGTCAGAATTGTTGGTACCCTTGGTAAATATGATCAAAGAAGGCTGTGAAAATAAATCTGCATTACTATTTGATCTTTTATTTAACATATTCACAAAAACCTAACCTTTCATTGGAGAATAAGAATTTAAAATTGGGGGGGAATATCATTATGAAATAAATGTTTTTCTCTAATACACATTGGCCACAATTAACGGCACCCTTTTATTCAATACTTTTTGAAACCTCCATTTGCCAGTTTAACAGCTCTAAATTTCTCCTATAGTGCCTGATGAGGTTAGAGAAAACCTGACAAGAGATAAGAGACCATTCCTTCATCCAGAATCACTCCAGACCCTTTAGATTCACAGCTCCATGTTGGTGGTGCTTCTCTTCAGTTCACCCCACTCATTTTCCATAGGGTTCAGGTCAGAGGACTGGAATGGCCATAGCAGAAGCTTGGTTTTGTGCTCAGTGACCCATTTTTTGTGTTGTTTTTGAGGTTTGTGTTTGAATTATTGTACGTTTGGAAGATCCAAACATGGCCCATTATAAGATCTCTAACAGAGTCAGTCACTTATTGATTTTTTTATCTGTTGGTATTTGATAGAATCCATGATACCATATGTCTAAACAAGATGTGCAGGATCTCCAGCAGAAATATAGGCCCACAACATCAAAAATACAGCAGTATATTTCATTGTACACATGGGGTACTTTTTTTTAATCCCTGTGTGCACCAAACTCATCTCGAGTGTTTGCTGCTAAAAAGCTCATTTTTTAGTTTCATCTGACCATAGAAGCCGGTCCCAGATAGCAATATTCCTGAGGCCCAGATCAGGCCCACACCTGACACTTTCGTCTGGCCCACATACCACGTGGAATGACGGCACTTGGGCGGTCCACTACTGTTTGCCAGATTTAGGCCACAAGTAAGACAAAGGAAGGCCCAATGTCAACCATGAATAAAAAAGCAGAACTGGCCCCAACCTGGGCCACATTTATTTTAATTCTGGCCCAGATCAGGCCCAGATCCAACACCTTGCTCCGGCCCACATACTGTGAAGAATGATGGCACATGGGCGATCCGCTCCTGTTTGCAAAATTTGGGCCACAGGCAAGCCATAGGTAGGCCGCATGTCAGCCATGAAAATAAATAAATAAAATAAACCAGAACTGGCCCAAATCTGGGCCACATTTATTTGAATTCTGGCCCAGATCCAACACCTTGCTCCGGCCTACATACCATGTGGAATAATGGCATTTGGGCAGTCAGGTCCTGTTTGCCAGATTTGGGCCTCAAGTAAACCATAGCACTGCCGCACGTAAGCCAACCAAATAAACCAAAACTGGCCCTAATGTGGGCCACAGTTGATTTTTATTCGAACCCTGGTCTTCCCCACATTCCTCATGTGGCCCACATGCTGCATGGAACGGTGGCATTTTGGCAGTGGTCCACAAGCAGGCCACATTTTAGCTAATAATGAACCAAATAAACTGTAAATTTACATTATTTTGGCCACAATAAGCCTTAAGTGAGTTATGCATTAACAATACTCAACAAATTTTAAAGAGAAAAAAAATGTACTCCCTAAACGTTCAAATATGTTCCAGAAATGTGTCCTACTTGGTAAAAACATCCCGACCCAGGTTTTGCACAAGCAGCAATTCAAATGTCACAGATAAATATTCAAAGACACATTCCAATACTTTAAAATAAGTCAACAAGGGTAAATCCAAACACAATGTAGCACAGCAACATTTAAGACATGTAGACGCAAGACCAAACAAACTCAAAGTGAACACACAGGAACTGAAGTACTCAGACCAAAGAAGGATAATTAACTAGGCACACCTAAACAGAATAGTACAATCAACACAACAAGGGAAACGGTGCAAAAGTAAAACAAAGTCCAAATTAATAGAAACTTTGACAGAGCTATCATTATAGTGCACTTCTGTTTTTATGCTGCACAGTACACATATAAAAACTGCTATTAAAAGCATGTTTCAAAAAATAAATTGCTGTCCAGACAGCAACATAGTGTTGGCCCAGATCCAGCCCACATCTGGCCCGTGTGAAATCCATGCGGGCCAGATGTGGGCCGGATCTGGGCTGTTGTCTGGGATGGATATCTCACATCCAGATCATCCTGCATCAGTTAACTGTGTTGCATCCTAATAAAAGTAGCCAAATTCTATTAGGCCATATTTACAGTTTCAAACTTCCATTTCAATTAGCCAGTGTCAAGTGCAACATCCAAACCAGAAGTGGCCCTCATCTGTTTTATAATATATGGGGCATATTTGCTTCAAATGTGGGACAAATTAGGCTCACAGCCACATTAACCAGTGCTCACTGTGCCATGTCTTTGCCAAAACTGTCCCAGATACAGTTTAGGATAACTGGGCCACATTTGTGCCATCATATGTGAGTCACTTTAGACTCATAACCACATTAGCCAGTGCTCACTGTGGCATGTCTTTGCCAAAACTGGTCCAGATACGTTTTAAGATAACTGGGCCACATTTGTGGCATCATATGCGGGCCACTTTAAGCTCACAGCCACATTATGTTTCTCAAACTGCTGTTTAATCTGACGCTCTGTGTCCTCAGCTTGAGACTGAAATCAGACCACATTCACTCAATCGTCTTCATCAACACACATCAACACCATCATTCAGATCTGAGAGAAACTCAAGAGACTGACATATAACTAATAATAATTAATTAATAAGAATTAGTCGTGTCAAAATTAGCGCGTTAATGCAGGTGATTAATTTTTTCAGTTTAACTCATTAAAAATATTTGACGCAATTAATGCAGGGGCGGAGCTAGGGTTTGCCACTCCACTCACAACTGCTGTTTCTGCCACTTTTTCTATTGACAAGAAGTGCTTCCCAGATAGCAGACTGACACTGAAACAACACTGAATCAATGTTAGTGCTTCAACCAAATTATCATTGAATCAATGTTGAAGTTTAACATTGATTTTTCATCAGGTCTGCACTATTTTTCAATGATGAAAAATAGATCAAAAATCGATTAAGATGGACACAAAATCAACATTTGTTCAATGTAAATTAAATCACTTATTTAACATTGAAACAACATAGAAACAATATCAAAGCAATCTTGCTTTATGTGCAGCAAGATTCTCTGCCAATTAATTGGCTGTTTTTACTCCTTTCAATCAGAGAACATGTAGGGATGCAATTAATATACTTTTGAATCAAGAAGTCACTCAAAGTAGACAACATCCTTCAGTTTACGTACAAATGTATTTATTTATGCCCCCACACTTGGAACAGGAAATGATCACATTCAAGAAAAACAAGTAGTTCTAAAAATGACATAGCATGGAGATTTTGAAACAGTGCTTAAAAACAACTTCAGAGAGCTTAAAATACAACTTAAATACAGAATATGATAAAAATGAACGACAAAGTTACTTAAAACAATTACATGGAACATTTCATTCTGAATTTATAAAACAAATACCATACTATAAAAATGGCTGGGTTAAAAATACCCAATTGGCAACCCAGCGCTGGGTAAATATTGAACAGAACACATGCTGGGTTAAAGTAACCCAGCAGGCTGGGTTGTTGAGAAAACCCAAGATACAGTCATTTTTACCATTTGTGTGTTTGCATTTTTGTGTTTCTGGGTTATTCTTGCTGGGTTATTCTCAATCATTGCCTATGCTTAAGACAATCATGGATTAATAAATAATGAAGAATACAAGTTATTTAGACTGTTAAAATGATTTTTAATGCCAACTGACATTCATAAATGTGTTAAAATTTGTACCAATGACATGAAAGAAAATTGCTTTCTTTTTTTTTTTTTGTCCAGAAAATGCAAAAATCACAGAAATACAGTTGCAATTTAAATACACAGTGAAATGACATTGACAATTAAAATTTAAAAAGAAAGAGAATGCAAAATCATTTAAAGATGTCCTAAAATTTATATCAAGTATATAAAGACTCCTAGGTAGATGCGCACTGCTTAGGGTAGTTAAAGGTATAGTTCACCTAAAAATAAAAATTCTGTCATTAATTACTCACCCTCGTGTCATTACAAACCCGTAAGACCTTCATTCATCTTCAGAACACAAGTTAAGATATTTTAAATTAAATCCGAGAGCATTCAGACCAGGGTAATTAATGACAGAATTTTCATTTTTGGGTTAACTATCCTCAAACACTTAGAAAGCTTTGAAGCAAAGATCTACAGCTGAGAACAGGGTGCTCTGCTATAGAGCCTGTTTATGAAAGGATATTCCAGGCAATTTTCAAAAGGAATTGCAAATTATATTTTCAATTGTGTTTTCCACATGACAAATTGTGACATAATCAAACACAATTGCAAATCTTGCATTACTGTTTGCGTTTTCACAAATGCACAGTGACTGCCAGATTTCAGATGGAAAAGCAAAGTCCATTTGAAACTGTATTTTCCATGTATTATGAGTAATGAGCCTGTCATATTTAAAAAATACAGCATCAAAGCAGCTTTACAGTATTAAATCGGAAAATAGTCTGTAAATGCAAAAGGACAACAGTAAACACTCAATTTTCAGTTAAAGTCAGTTCATCGTTGATTCAGTGATTTATGGTCCAGCTCAGTTCAAATAGTATTTGTGCTTTCAAGCTGACGATATCGCTGGAAATGAAGTGGCCCCAACTAAGCAAGCCAGAGGCGACAGCGGCAAGGAACCAAAACTCCATCGGTGACAGAAATGCTGAAAAAAAAAAAACCTTGGGAGAAACCAGGCTCAGTCGAGGGGCCAGTTCTCCTCTGGCCAGATGAACCCGCAGTTCAATTCCAACTGCAGCAGAGTCAGATTGTGTAGAGGACTCATCTGGTTCTCGTGAACTTGTGCCGATGGCTGTTGAGGTGACGTGGTCTCCACTGACGTTCAGGGCTGTAGAGGTCATCTCTAGGTGCTGATCCACCATCTGATCTGGATACAGACTAGAGCCAGGTGACTGCAGTGACCATCTGATCTGGATACGGGTAGCTTCAGTGACCTCAGAATAAGAATGAAACAGACTAATGTTAGCTTAGATGCATCATAAAAACAAGTACATCGAGTGTTATTAATTACCACGTCTGCTATTTCACTGTGTCTCACATGTAACCTGCCAAAACTGAAAATGGAATCACAATTACTTTAGCATTTGAATTTCCAATGCCTCACATGGAAACCTGTCAATCCATGTCAAGGGTGGGACCATACTATGGGGCGTGTTTATATTGGGAGGTGACGTCACTCACAGACGATTGTGCCAAATGCTTTGAACAATGGATGTAAATTTTTACCCCAAATGCAGCGACTATCCCCTGCTAACAGTGGGAGCCACAACGGTACCCACTATTGGTCAATATTCACCATTAACCAAATGCTTTTCACCTGCCTCAAGAAGAGAGGAATAAAATATAGGGTAAGATGCAAATAGGCAAATAAGATTACAGTTGCAATGTTGTTTTGGTGACATGCATCAATTAGAGTGCAAACAGTGAGAGATTTGGGGTAAAAACAAAATTATTTATGAATTATTTTATTTGGCACAATCGTCTGTTAGTGACATCACCTCCCGATACAAACACGCCCCACAGTATAGTCCCACCCCTGACACAGATTGACAGGTTTCCGTGTAAGGCATCGGAAATTCAAATGCTTAAGAAATTGCGGTTCCATTTGAGTTTTGGCATATTACATGCACAACGCAGAGAGAGTGAAAAAGCAGACGTGGTAATTAATATTGCTATTTAAATACGACAGGCTCATTACTTGTAAGACAAGAGAAATACAGTTACAGTTGCTTTTCCATTATAAATGTGGCAGTCACTGTGAGTTCACGAAAGCGAAAACGTAAACGGTAATCCAAGATTTTCAGTTACGTTTGGACTGTCACAATTTATGCGTCCACATGTGGAAAAATGCAATTGAAAATACAATTTGCAATTCCTTTTGAAAATTGTCCAGGATATCCTTACCTGTCTATGATCAATGCCTGGGACATCTGCTGGCAATTTCAAATCGCCATGACAAATGGATGGGGTTTTGTGGACTCTGCCCGGTTAAGGAATTCCACCATGTTTGTTCCAACCTATAAAATAAAGTAAACAATATACAGATTGTTTTAATAGCAATGATTCAGTTCAGTTAACTGTGTGAAGTTCATCATGAAATTGAGTTAATCATGATTATGAGTTAAATTCACCTATGAGTAGCTCTACAGAAGCTGAATATGCTATACTGATTGGCTGAAAGGTGTGCTTTCAAACTGTGTAATCAATAGGATGTTCCAGTCAGTATAATCACAGTTTTATATTAATATGCTGGCTATATCGAATCACACATGCACAGTCACTGGCACACAGATATGGGAGATCACACTGCATACGCAGAAATTTCTATAGGTCATGCAGGTACTGGGTTACTCCTCAGCTTTAAAATAGTCCATATATAAACACTTTTATATGCAGTAGATGTACCAAAGTGATTCAGGACAAGTCAAAAACACGATTTGGAAAATGGGTATGATGTATTCGCTCATTATATAAATTCTGTACATTCTGAAAACAAAGTGCAGCGTTAACTATAGCACGAAACTAATGTATATGTGCGTTTAAGTTGATTATCACAGACAATCAGTCATGTATGTAAAATCTGTAAAATGCATAATAAACATGAACTTACCGTTAAACGTCTCGAAAAGACTGCACTCGGCTAGTTTTACTGTATCCATGTGCTTTTCTGACAAGAAAAAACATTTTGAATTATATTACTAACCAAAAGTCTTTATTTATGTATGTAAAAAGACTTTATAAACCGCACAAGCATCAAATCACCTCACTAACGCGGCCTACAGCACTTGCTGTGCGTGCGCGCGCTTTGAAATGGATCGAGGCCCTGAGACGTTGATTCCTTTCCGGGAATCACTTTGTTCGAGAATTGATGAACCGGTTTATTTGAACCGGATCGTCGGTTCTTTTAGACCTGCGGTCCGACGACATTATACGTACTTTGTATGTGATTTATTTGTCGATATGGACAATTGCAGGCGTTTACATTAGAGCAGAATGTTGAATTCACTTATTTTAACTCATTTGACTCACTTTGTTAAATTCGCTTTTCAGTGACAGAAACGAATTTCCTCTATTTTCACAGATATTCACATATTTCAGCCTTCTTTCAGTCTGATACTTAATAAAACTCTATTAATCTGTCGTCTCAGATAACATGCGAGTACATGTATAATAGCCATCTGAGGTAAACTGTTTGTCATTTAACATAACTAATGTTGGCCTGTAGAAGTTTAACAATATTGTTGCCGCGAAAAAAGTAATAATTCTGCCAATTTAAAATAATTATTAATGGAAACATTATATATACTTACCTTAAAACAGTTTAAACCAGTGGCTTTGCCCCATTGTCCTTTCAAAATGACAGTTAGGGGAGCGATTTAAACATCTTAAAGTCGGCATGAAATCAAAATTGAAAATTCTTATTTTTTAATGGAATACTGTAGTGTTTATTATAAATAATGTATTCGTGCACTTCATTATTTTTTTTAAATTCATGTGCCTTTGTAATCTTTAATCAAAAATGTTAACCTCCCCTCCCCCTCAAAATGACTCATCTTCTCTTCCGGTCACGAGTGACGGCGCAAGGGCGGAGCCAGTGACGTAAGAGGTAAATGCTGGGATAAACGAAAGGGGGAAAAGCTGAAGCTGATGCTTCACTTTATAGAAATAAATCCATTGACCAGTTGACGCGAGCCATGGGGGAGTACACTACTCTTAAAAGTTGAAAGGATATTACCACAACATTACTCTTAGGACATCGCAAACTATTTTTTTTTCTATTAATATGACTTAACTTGATGGAGGACGCGCTCAGTCATTCAGGCAGTCTCTCTCTCGCGCGCGCTGTTAGCCATGTTTTGTGCCGTTGATCGTCCTCGTCGCCGTCATCCTTAATAAAAAAAAAATCTTCATGCTTGGGTGTCGGCGGTGAATCCAGTGGAGAGAAATCCCTCAACAACTAACTGCAAACTGGCATTCAGATCTGCCTCCATTTTGTTAGCAACGCCTCAACTTCCAACGATCCAATCAATTCTCGAAGGATGAAATCAAGTCCCGCCCTCACATTTCAGATGCCGTTTCACTCGAATATACGTCACAGTACAGAAAAAAAGACAATCGCTACTTCCGTTTAATGCCGACTTTAAAGGCGCGAAGGTCGTAACTCAGCGCTGGGCTGAAACAACCGTTGCAGCCCAGCAGGTTTAACTCAACACCTGGAAAATTGAAACTACCCAACAGTGTTTAAAATGTGATAAAATGACCCAACAAAATGACCCAAGAGACTCAGCCCAGCATTTTGGGTTAAAAAATAACCCAGCATTTTTTAGAGTGTATGCTTTTATTTATTTATAGAAATATAGTTCAACTTTTAATTCAGATGGAAAACGTACGCTACAATTCTAAACTGAAAGCGTTATTAATTCATCATTATTACTATTGTAATACTAATATTGTCAGATGATAGATAGATAGATAGATAGATAGATAGATAGATAGAACCTCATCCATTTTCAGAAATCTGCTCCATTCAATCATCAGCTTACAAATAAATGCAAATAACAATTATTAGCAATGTTTTGTTCTTATTTGTAGCTTCCATCATTGTGCTCCAGATGGCAGAAATGAGCTGATAAAAGGACTAGAGAGTTTCAGAGTGAGAGTGAGAAATGAAAGGAACAAAAGTATTCAGTGGCACTTAGTGTTTACATGATTCCTAATGTTAATGTGAGCTCCCGCATTTTAGGGATTAAATAAGTGGAATGATATGTCAAACAGAAGGTTCAGGGTCGTCATAATATCACCTTAATATATCCAATGTGAAAATTACAGTTGCTTTTTTTATTCCACACTATTTACATTAAGAATGTTTTGCAGCAGCTGTTTGTATCTGCATCCATAAGTAAAAATAAAGGTAGTTTCTCTGCCATCCTGCAATTGTTCTGTTCTTTTAAGTTCCTCCCCGCAGTGATTCAGTGATGCTGAGATCCAGATCTCATTCAGGACAACTAAAGGACTCAAACACAGCTGTTACAGAAGGATGCAAGCAGTCAGATGCTCAGAGACAGCACACTATTTGTCAAGTTTTGAACAGGGCTGTGTTTCCCAAAAGCATCGTAAACTTAAGTAGATCGTAGACCCTTAGCTTATGATGCTTTTGGGAAACGCAGCCCAGAATGATTATGTAATGTTATTTATTATTCTGTCTCGTGAAGCATGCAGCATTGAAGGGGTCCTGTTTCTCACAGAAGATTGTTAAAAGTGTGAAACACACACTGACTGAGGTGCTCAGACTAGAGTACTTCATGTCTGCACGCTGTTACTATGCACAACCTAACTACCAAACAAGGAACCGCAGCTGTGCTTGTTTAGAGAGAGACGTGTAACTGCATTAACCTCACAGAGCTGCATTTTCACACTCGTGGAGTGTTATTATCTCGGTGAAGAAAATGTCTCACGCTTTAGTTTTTATATGTCTGTTTTTGTGGTACCTTGTTGGTAAGTTGTTTTTTTTTTTTTAGTTCAATTATTGTACTAATTATTATTTATATTAATTATTGATTAATTCAACAACAACTAAAGTGGGGGGTAAAAAAACAAACTAAAATTATATCTAACTAAATAAATACACAGTAGCTATGTTTCCATCACCCTCTTTTTATGCACATTTTGAAGTATCGCATCAGAAACAAGTGATGGAAATGCCAAATTTCGAAAAGAAATCCCTTAATTCACAAAAATGTTGTTATGGTCATTCTGAAGTGCCCGAGTAAAGTCTGTCTTCAAAGTATTTCTGTATAATTGCCTCCCAGAACGGTCTGCCACGACTTGTGTTCCCAAATCATTTATTGTGTTTCATCTGCACTCTCGAAGTGCAGGTAATTTATTATATTTGAGAATTATTATACTCAGTGGCTTCTCCTACTTCTCTTAGTGATATTTAGTGCCAGTTTATCAGGAAGTGATGATTTTGTTCTCTCTGACTCGTTGGATGGAAACGGTGCTTATTCACAAATGTTTTATGCGATATTCCAATTTTGCACACAAGTTAAATTCACAAACTTAGGATGGGAACCCGGCTAATTATTCTATAATAACTAAAAATATTTTAAAAACTGTGTTCCTGTGTGTTCTCAAGGTGTGTCTGGTGTTGAGAAAGATAAAACGAAGTCAGCAGAAGTAATGGAGGGAGATTCTGTCACTCTACACACTGATCTGACTGAAATACAGGGTGATGATCTGATTCTCTGGACATTTGGACCTAAAGACACACACATAGCTAAAATTAATAAAGCACACAATGAGATCTTTCATGACGGTGTTGATGGGAGATTCAGAGACAGACTGCACTTGGACAATCAGACCGGATCGCTCACCATCACAAACACCAGCACAGAACACTCTGGACCTTATAAAATAGAAATCGTCACTGAAAACAGGGTCTCAATCAAGACTTTCAGCGTTACTGTCTACGGTAAGCAGAGCAGTACACTGTCATTTGTCCTGTTCTTCTTAAATAGTATTAAACTATTGCACTAAATACCTGCAAAAGCATTAATATGTTTGAGAAGGGGTATGAGCCACTAGACCACTTTATTTATTTTTATTTTCAAAGTCATAATTACTCTTTGTCTAGATTAGAACTCAAGTGAAACCTGGCTCACCGTACTCCGCTCTCGCCTGCATTTCATTTCTTCTCAGTCTCATTTTAAAATGTATGAGGCTTTTTTTCAGAAATGTGAATCTATTCTAAATGCCGAGAAAGCAGTGAACTCACAAGCTCTCTCACATGTTCCAGCTTCTCTTTCCATTCCTGTCATCAGCAGTTACTCTCCATCTAATCTCTCATCATCTGAAAGATCACCAAGCTCCAGATGTGTGCTGCTGTGTTCAGTGGTGAATGTGACACAGGTGACTCTGTCCTGGTTCAAGGGAAACCGCTCACTCTCCTCCATCAGTGTCCCGGAGCTCAACACAACCATCTCTCTACATTTGGAGGTGGAATATGAGGATAACAACACCTACAGCTGTGTGCTCAACAATCCCATCAGTCACCGGTCCAGACATCTCAACATCTCTGATTTCTGTCAGCCAGAGGAAAGTTCCTGTATTTGTGAGTATAAATGATTATTTGTTTCCTTCCCAGATCGTCTGTTGGTTTCTAGAGACAACTGAAGTCAGATCACAATAAAACACAGAATAGGAATCAAAAGGACTTTGGTGATTCTGGTCCCAATACTTTTTCCATTTATTGATTCAGGTTCCTTCATGATTCCATTAATGTTTATTTTAATTATGGATATTTAAATATTTGGAAAACAATGCTTATTGAATTTATTGCTCTGACATAAATCCTCTTGTATGATATATGACTTTCAATTAACTCTTTGTGCTAGTCACTCTTAACAAGTCAGACTCAGATCATAAACATAGTTATACCAAACACTATCAAGTTAATCCGTTCAGAATAGTAGTGCTGATGTGCAATTATGTACATCAATTGTAAAGCGCTTATCAAAGTGTCCTTTATCTTCACATTTACATAACCATACAAAACAAATGCAACGATCGCTCATTTTCAGGTTGAGGCCAATTCAAACTAAACAAGCTGGAGATTCATTGGTCTTGTCCCAAATGGTGCACTTGATATGAACTTGCGTTACATCTGATGCTAACTCCACAGCAGACTACTACCCAACAGTCTATGTGGCATTACATTATCAAAGTGTTGACTCACAGAAAGTCCTTAACAAAGGCTTAGAGCAGCATTTGGGAAAGGGCCATGAGTGGTTTTGATGGATTCATTCAAAAGAATCGGCTCATAAGAATCATTCACGTACACATCGGTCTGAATGTCATTGTTGTGTGCAACCAGAGAGAAAGCAGAGTATATTAATACAGTGTCCACATCAAAAAGACAACACACATGTCAAGAACCATTAACAGAACTGAAAGTCATAAGTCACTGACAGAAAGTAAAATGAATCACTTCCAGTTTTTCCTTTCTTTGTTTATGGAACTGGTATTGAGTAACACCCAAATTCTCACTTCCCAACCCTGTGTAGCAAATTAGCTCAAAAAGGGAACTGTATATAAATAATTACAATTAATTATGATTAATTACAATTATTTATATCGGCTGACAGTAATAACTGTAGCAGAGTTAAATTGCCATCAGCTGATCTGTTCGTCCAGCGTAAATTCATATCAACTCTAAGAAAGGATATTTCCGTGGCCACAGAAAATACCTTCCTATTAATGCATTAGAGCATGTAGCAAGGGTCAAAATCGTAAAGGGACATTAATATGCAAGACAGAATCAGAAACTCATGTAATTTGTGCACAAGAGTTTTATTAACTAAACGCTAACACACATATCTAATCTAAACAAACAACGAATAACATACACTCAAACATACAATCGCTCATTCATGGGGAAAGGGCTAATGAGAGTTGATGGATGAAACCATCAGGAAAACCAGAAAATGCAGTTATGGAAAAAGTCATTTAACCACCTGAGTAAAACCATCAGCGCCGTTTATAACAGGGTCTATAACTTATACTAAACCTCTGTTTCGTTTAGTTAAATGTACTATACTTGCACTTCCTTTGTCGTGACAGAATGTGGTCTCGGATGAAAAGTCTTGATGGTTTCAAGGTTTTTGGACTCGCAATCACGTTCTTCCGGGTTGAATAGTGATGACTTACAAAGATGTTCTGAGGTAGAAATGTTCTTCCAGGTAAGGAGTGGAAAAAGAGTTAAGAAAGAGATCTGCTGAGGTCCGAGGAGCTTTGATTGAATGGAAAGACAAGGCCATAAGCCTGGCACAATAAATTAAGGGTCCAGAAGAGTTCCAGCTCACATCTTGCTCATCCTCTTAGGGTCTAACAGAACCGCAGACTGGGTCTTTGTGGTCAAGAGTCATCTCCCAGGCTCTATGTTGGGCTGACCGGGCGCACCCGCACCGGTTCTGGCTCTCTGTCAAAAGATCGCAGAAGAGTTCTTTGCAGAAGAGGTTTTTTTGAGAAGAGAGGGCCGGACCTGTGAATGAGACCTTTATCTGGTATAGAGGTCACACCTCTGGGGAGTCAAAGAGCCAATGGTCTCCCGTCTCTTTGGAGGGAAGGTTTTACAACTCTTTGTCTCTGAGTATGGCAATTTGCATGGGGTTGGATTGGGAGTTCAGATACAAACTATTAAAGATTCTTAGAACACTTACAGGTGCATCTCAATAAATTAGAATGTCGTGGAAAAGTTCATTTATTTCAGTAATTCAACTCAAATTGTGAAACTGGTGTATTAAATAAATTCAATGCACACAGACTGAAGTAGTTTAAGTCTTTGGTTCTTTTAATTTTGATGATTTTGGCTCACATTTAACAAAAACCCACCAATTCACTATCTCAACAAATTAGAATATGGTGACATGCCAATCAGCTAATCAACTCAAAACACCTGCAAAGGTTTCCTGAGCCTTCAAAATGGTCTCTCAGTTTGGTTCACTAGGCTACACAATCATGAGGAAGATTGCTGATCTGACAGTTGTCCAGAAGACAATCATTGACACCCTTCACAAGGAGGGTAAGCCACAAACATTCATTGCCAAAGAAGCTGGCTGTTCACAGAGTGCTGTATCCAAGCATGTTAACAGAAAGTTGAGTGGAAGGAAAAAGTGTGGAAGAAAAAGATGCACAACCAACCGAGAGAACCACAGCCTTATGAGGATTGTCAAGCAAAATGGATTCAAGAATTTGGGTGAACTTCACAAGGAATGGACTGAGGCTGGGGTCAAGGCATCAAGAGCCACCACACACAGACGTGTCAAGAAATTTGGCTACAGTTGTCGTATTCCTCTTGTTAACCCACTCCTGAACCACAGACAACGTCAGAGGCTTCTTACCTGGGGTAAGGAGAAGAAGAACTGGACTGTTGCTCAGTGGTCCAAAGTCCTCTTCAGATGAGAGCAAATTTTGTATTTCATTTGGAAACCAAGGTCCTAGAGTCTGGAGGAAGGGTGGAGAAGCTCATAGCCCAAGTTGCTTGAAGTCCAGTGTTAAGTTTCCACAGTCTATGATGATTTGGGGTGCAATGTCATCTGCTGGTGTTGGTCCATTGTGTTTTTTGAAAGCCAAAGTCACTGCACCCGTTTACCAAGAAATTTTGGAGCACTTCATGCTTCCTTCTGCTGACCAGCTTTTTAAAGATGCTGATTTCATTTTCCAGCAGGATTTGGCACCTGGCCACACTGCCAAAAGCACCAAAAATTGGTTAAATGACCATGGTGTTGGTGTGCTTGACTGGCCAGCAAACTCACCAGACCTGAACCCCATAGAGAATCTATGGGGTATTGTCAAGAGGAAAATGAGAAACAAGAGACCAAAAAATGCACATGAGCTGAAGGCCACTGTCAAAGAAACCTGGGCTTCCATACCACCTCAGCAGTGCCACAAACTGATCACCTCCATGCCACGCTGAATTGAGGCAGTAATTAAAACAAAAGGAGCCCCTAACAAGTATTGAGTACATTATACAGTTAATGAACATACTTTCCAGAAGGCCAACAATTCACAAAAAATATTTTTTTTATTGGTCTTATTCTAATTTGTTGAGATAGTGAATTGGTGGGTTTTTGTTAAATGTGAGCCAAAATCATCACAATTAAAAGAACCAAAGACTTAAACTACTTCAGTCTGTGTGCATTGAATTTATTTAATACACGAGTTTCACAATTTGAGTTGAATTACTGAAATAAATGAACTTTTCCACGAAATTCTAATTTATTGAGATGCACCTGTATATGTTGCATAGGTAGCAACATATAATATACACTCTCAATTAGATCATCCGAAGACGAATTGATAGAGATCAAACATGATGTGAGGTAATATTAACTAGTGATCTATCATAAACATGCATAAAACAGGATACAGTACAAAAGACAGTATACAAGAACAGTAATAATACACACAATGACCTGAGGAAGTGTGTGTTCATTCAAAGAAAGGTTTTTTCAATGAATTAATTAGAGAAGAGTCCATTCTTATGTGCCTTAATGTCTCTTTCCTAAGGGAAAATGAGGTGAGTGTTGCTCGGCCCGCATTCCTTAAAGCAATAAAACTAGTGTTATCAGGTTGGTTGCTATGAAACCGGGGGCCTGGAGTCATCACAGACATACCGGCACGCAGAATGTGTGTTGGGTGAGGGGTCTGTGATTATTTGTTAATCTAATAACTAATTTGATTTGTTAAATCTGATGAACAAATGTGTGTCTAACTCGTCCAAATGCTACACCTGACATAGTTTTGTAAAAAATGTTTTGTTTGTTTGTTTTATTGTTAAAGAAAAGAAGAATAAGTAGATTTTGAAAAAAAAAAAAAATGTCTTCCTTGTTTAGACTCTGTCCACAGTCCATCTGAAGCACTGATCCGATTGGTCATCTCAGTTCTGGTGGGTGTGGCTACTGTTACTGTGCTGATTTATGACATCAGATCCAGAAGAAGAGTTTGACAGAACAGGAGAGCAAATTCAGCTGAAAAGCTCTTTTGAAATGTCCTGTTACTCTTCTTACAGTTTTTATGCATGATATCCCCTAAAATGTTATTGAAAATCCAGCAATGACATTTATCTGTTTGTAAATAATCTATATATGGATCCAGTCACTCTTTGTGTGGTTTAAGGAACTCGTACAGTCAGTACTTTGAGTATTACATGACATTGCCTTAGTTCAGATTTTCAGAAAAGTGTGTTGGACATTTTTCTTCTTGAATAAAATGATTCACAGAGGCCATTCGTTACTCTCACACAACAATGCTCAAGTTATCACAGAAGTTTCTGTGCTTATTTATACACAAGTTCTTTGTAAATATGTAAGTTACTGATTTGGCTTTGCTGCAGAAAACCGTAGATTTATTCATTTTGCTCTCATGACTGTATTAATACATTCATACTATGTACAGAACCAGACGTTTTTTCAGTTCAGTGGTAAGAAATAAAAAGTTATAAATCAGTTAAATATATTACCAAATGTACAATGTCTATCAATAAATTTACTAATTTAAAAAGTCTTGTGTTGCAGTCATTGGTCATTTGGAAGGACTTTATAACATCTACATGTTATAAAGTGCTGAAGGAAAGGTCAAATTTGGTTAGTTTTCAAATTGTGGTACAAGTGTGATCATTACTGGGAACTTATTTTGGTTGCCAAAACATGCTGTAAACAAACACTTTTAATGCTCTCCACAGTACAAATAAAAAATACTCACTGGAACATTTGCCAAATCTGTTTTGCCAATTTCCTATTATTACAGCCTCACCTGTGGGTGCTCTTGATTTCGTTTGTAGCTGCTGAAAATGGACGTGTGGCATGAGAGAGTGAGAAAGTCTCAGTTGGGTGAATCTCACACATAACGTGAGAGTTGAGCAGCTCAACAGAAGGCGATCATCATCCAGCTTCATTCAGTTTGTTCTCATAGTCAGTAGCAATAGTTTAGCATGTCCTCGTTCTTATTTTAATGAGGACTTTATTTATTTATTCATTAAGTTTGAGACTTTTTAATGCTTTTAAGTTTTATGGTATGTTTTGGTGAAATGGATCATCAACCAGATGATCCAACGGTAGCTGCACGGATCTCAGGCTGCCTGGCGGACATCTCGTCATGGATGAAAGGACATCACCTACAGCTCAACCAGGCAAAGACTGAGCTTCTCGTCTTCCCTGCCACTCCAACTCTACAGCATGACTTCATGATTCAGTTAGGTTCATCAACAATTACCACATCAAGTTCGGTCAGAAATCTGGGTCAAATCTTTGATGACCAGCTGACCTTCAAAGACCATATTGCAAAGACTGCTCGATCTTGCAGGTTTGCATTGCACAACATCAGAAAGATCAGGCCCTTTCTGACACAACATGCTACACAACTTGTCCAGGCCCTTGTCATTTCTAGGCTGGACTACTGCAATGCTCTTCTGGCTGGACTTCCATCAAACACAATCAAACCTCTACAAATGATTCAGAGTGCAGCGGCACGACTGGTCTTCAACGAGCCCATAAGAGCCCATGTTACACCTCTCTTTATCTCCTTGCACTGGCTACCGGTTGCAGCTCGCATCAAGTTCAAGACATTGATGCTTGCATATAGAACAGCCACAGGCTCAGCACCCGCCTACTTCCACTCACTATTACGAATCTACACCCCCTCCAGGAGTCTGAGATCCGTTAGTGAGCGACGCTTCGTGGTACCATCACAGAGAGGCACAAAATCACTCTTCAGAACTTTTTTGTTCACCGTTCCTGGATGGTGGAATGATCCAGAGTGCTGAATCCCTGACAGTTTTCAAGCGACACCTGAAAACTCATCTCATTCGTCACTATTTGACAGAGGCGAACAGTAACTAAGTACATTTACTCGAATATTGTACTTAACTACATTTTTTGAGTATCTGTACTTTACTTGAGTATTATTTTTTCTGGAAACTTATGACTTTAACTTCAATACATTTGAAAGAGAAATATTGTACTTTTCACTCTTTGAAAGTTTTGAAAGTCGGTGTGTGATTTCTTTTCTTCTCTAAATTGTGACTATCTTTTTTTTTTTTTTCAGACAGTTTATCAGCGATCACTCTTGTAGGGATACATAAGTGATTTCCCAGTATTTTTTTAACACTGACCAGTTGCAAATGTGGTATTTATTTACAACATTTCAATAATAAGAAGTTAATATTGTGGTATATATTAGACACAATATTGTCTGATTTTGCTAAATTGTGTATGTGAAAATATTACTTATAAAGCCACAGAAGAACTGTTGTGCGTCTCCTAATAAAACACAGGTGTCAAATATTGATGTCAAATAAGTCTGTTTCTGTTTTCCTTTTTTGTTAAAGCAGTGTTGCTGTTGTAAAGTTATACAACTACAGTTGTGTTGCTGGGTTTTAAAGCAGGTTTGATTTTTTTTCTTCCTTATCACTCTGTATTTACAGGATTTCACTGTCCACTCTGTTCAGATGTGGATGAATGGCTACACATTGATGTGTGCACACACTGCCAGAGCTGTGTGAGTTCACTACCATCCTGCTTTTGTGGGGGTGGGTAGGGGTGCTAAATAAATATTTCTTCCCCATAGATTTTTAACATTCTAAAAGCTCTTTATTCCAAAGATACTACAAGCTAGTCAGTGTATTCAGTAGGTGTAATGTATTGTAAGTTCAGAGGTATTGTAAGTATTACGTACAACAATACAAAAACATTGCATTGACATAGAAAAGGAAATTAACTTTTGGTACTTCTGTACTTTTACTTAAGTAAAAATCTGTCTTTACAACTTTTACTTGTAATGGAGTTATATTTGACCAGCAGTATCTGTAATGTTGTGTACTTTGTCCGCCTCTGTTATTTGATTTCATCTTTAAAAAAAAAGCTTTCTCTTTCCTTTCTCCTCCCCCTGTCTAGCTTGTACTAATCTGAACAATACCTAAAACTATGTATTAAGATCACTTCCTGTGTTTATTTGACTCTTTATGATGAATCACTTGTATTCCTCAATTGTAAGTCGCTTTGGATAAAAGCATCTGCTAAATGAATAAATGTAAAATGTGATTTAAATGAAATGCATCCAGTTGCTAACCGTGTCATTGAAAGCTGATATAGGGGTTAATTTGCTGCTAAATGACGTTTGTGATGTCATGGCATGATGACATCTTTACGTAATTTCACCACAAATTATGTTAAAAACACAACTGAGACATTATTCAAATTGAATGGCCATCTCAGTGAACATGAAATGTGTTTGTGTGCGTGTCATTTAGAGGGAAAATGTGTTGAAAAAGTTGTTGAATACATTTTAAAAATAGTTTAATTTGTTGCTGTAGGTGCTCTTGAAAACAATAAGCTGCTAGGGTAGTCTGAAAAGTTGCTAAATTGCTAAGTTGGCATCACTGAATGCATTTAAGTCAAAATAATTGGGTATGTAGATGAATGGATGGATTGATTTGCCCTTTTTGGTCCATCTGGTCCTGCCCCAGCAGATGTTTGTACAAGGCCACTGCTAAGTATACATAACACTGTTTTGTTTCGAAAGTGCCGTGTAGCTTTGTGTAGTCTGCTTCTTACAGGATGTGGTTTGAAAATGAGAGATGATTTTTTTTTAAATGAGCAGAGGACCAAGATCATGACAGAAGGGTAATATTATACAGCACACTTTTGGCTAATGGAGCTAAAATTCACCAGAAACCAGTAAGATGAAGACTCACCTTCTGTATATTTATAGTTACGGCAATCTTCAAAAGTTAAGGAAGTCTTTTCACGTCATATTAGAGAAGTGTAAACCTCTGAGAACAAAACAAGGTCACAGCAACACAGGTCAGGTTGTTTCGGTAAACAGTGTGAGACCAGAAGCCACAAAAGACCTTTTATTCTGGTTTCAGAGTCTCCTTACCAAAAGGTTACTTGTAAGAGCTAAATAAATGTTACCACCAAACTCCTAACTGCTCCCCGGGTGCTGCAACAAAAATGCCCACTACTACGGGTGTGTGTTCACACACAGAGAGAGAGAGAGAGAGAGATAGAGATAGAGATAGAGATAGAGATAGAGATAGAGATAGAGATAGAGATAGAGATAGAGAGAGAGAGAGAGAGAGAGAGAACTCCTGGGATGAATGCAGAGCACAAATTCCGAGTATGGAACACCATTCTTGACCACACATCACATCACATGGAAGCCACTTCAGAGAGCACTTCCTCAGCAGTCGGGAGTCTGAGAACAGAGAGGAGGGTTGGATGTTTTGTGAGGATGGTGTTATGACCCCCAAACTGGAGGAAAAAGAAAAAAACTCATGACCAGCTCCCAAGCTTTAGCAGTGCATTGTATCAACCATGTGGACAGCACAATGAAAATGAGATGCACTGGGAATCATTTAGAAGTCCCTGTATTAGACACTATGCTGGCTAAATTGGACAGGCAATTTTCAGTGAAGAGATTATAATAAGTGCTTGTGTTTGAAGCGTCTATCAGCTTGGCTCATGACCACTGTTTGTAATTTGTCTATGTTTGCTGTATGATTTTTATAATATACATTCTGACCTACATCTATTCACCACAGTGCATATTGCCCTCTTGTGGTGAAATAAGCATTACATTTTGGATCCTGTAAATCTATCAAAGCATGGTCACAATAAATCAAATCACAGGTCAGAAGTCAAACAGGATTCTTATACTCACACATTCATAAACTGCTCTACACACAACGACACGAGATCATCTCACAACACTTCACATCAGTAGATTCAAACATTAATGATTCAGATTGGAACATTAATTCTTATTAACATTCCATCATCCTTTCTGGAATATAATGTGCCTCTTAATAAATATTAAATATGTATTAATATTTAATATTTATTAATATTCCTTAAATAATAAACCTATGACAAATTAGAAGACAAAGAAAGCATATGACAAATTAGAGACAAATAAAGTTGAAGTTCCATTTTGATAAAGTTCGAAATGTATTTAATTATTATTTTTGATTATTATTTTTATTTGCATTATTTATCTACATAAAATGAAATAAAAACAAGGTTTTTTTTTTTTTTTTTTTAGTCACTGGTCACTAGAGCCCTGCGCGGGATTGTTTTCTTAAACCCAAAGTATACTTCACTTTTTACGCGTGTTCCGCTCCTGCAAACATTCTAATATTGTATATAATTTTCGCACATCCAGGAGCCTTTATTAGTATGTGGGGTATTGAAATCAATTTTGAACAAGCGCTCAATGTCAGTATCTATTAAGCAGCAAATCCTCTCCGGTGGATTATATTACATAGGCCTTCATTTATTATGTGGATTATATACGTACTACCGGCACATCCGGGAACTTACCCAGATAGCACACGTACGTCTGCAAGATGTCTGTTAAAGATCTTTTGATCTGGAAAGCATCTGCTGTCTACAAACGTCTGACTGACGTCTTTCAGATGTCAGTTTTACATGCATTCTAAATCATAAACATCTTAAAGACATCTAATAGACGTCTATTTGACATCTAAAAGGAGACGTCTTATAGACGTATTGCAGATGAGCAAACACTCTAAAAAATACGTCTTGCAGATGTAAATGGAGACGTCAAATAGACGTCTCAGAGATGTACGTGTGCTATCAGGGTAACTGTCAATTTCGTCACCGCCCCTTTTTAGGGGAAAATAAACTAGACTTCCCATAGACTTCAATACAAAATAGCGGCACAAAGCAACGTCCATACACAGCCGGCAGGCGTTAATAACTTAAGAAATCACTAAGATTAAACATGTCAAGTAATTATGTCCACCCTGCCTGCCATAGAGCGTGAAAGATACATCCACAAACTTAATTTGGTCAATTTAAAAACATGTCCCTTCATTCTCCCAGCGTCAAACTGGTGTAACAACCCCGCCCAGTGGCCAGAGGTGTCTTACCCGGACATTTACTCGTACCTCATCGAGTCACCGATAAGCCAATGAATGATTTTACTTCGTATTTGAAAGTAAACATCTTTATAAAATTTTATATATATATATATATATATATATATATATATATATATATATATATATATATTTTAATTATGTCAAATTTGGGTTTTTACAAACATTATTGGTGCACTTTACAACCGCTGTTAAAAAGAAGATGAAGAAGCTCCCTCACAACAACAGCCTTTGCTCAGACACACTATTATTCAGGTAAGTGCAGTTTTGGTGTTTTAGATGTTTTCTAAGGGTGTAATGGTACACTTATTCATACAGAAAAATTTCATTTGGTTCGGTACGTGTACCGAACAATAGTTTTGACCACTGCATGTGCAGAACTTAATCTGGTTATGCGTGAATAAAATTTCTATACATTATTACTATACATTGCCTCCTGTCCAATAATCGCATAAGCTTTCTGTTGTATTCTTAATAAGAAACAAAGTCTCATTTTTAAAATTATGTGTCTATCAGGAAATTTAAATGATAAATGACAGACTGCTGCAGGTACAAACGGCAGCGCGGAGAGAGAGGGAATGCGATCATCCCTTTCTCTTTTCTAATAGTTATAACACGAATTAAACAAATGAACACCTTTCGTCTCAAGTAATCTCTCAATCAGTTTTGCAACCACAGAAAAATGCCAACAAAGCTCGTCAACAAAATGTCACAAAGCAGCATTACTCTTACCTCAGGCAAGTCATTCAGTGTTCACAGCTCATCACTTTGCTTAAAAATAAAGAACTCTGGATAACACCATTTTGCTAAATATTTGCCCTATATTAGCCTATATTCGTTATATATTTATTTAACCTGTTAGTGATGTCTTAATTAGTATATGTTTTAACTGTCATAAAAACAAAAACATTTCTATAATTAGTTTACATTTTGTAAAAAACTGCCTATGTGCAATTTACATCTTTGCATACACAAAAAAAAAAAGTCCTTAAGAAAATTGTAATTATAATTGAATTTATTTAAAGACAGAGCCACAAATTGCTCAGTAAACTTAAAATATAAAAGCAATTTTATGTTTTTTCCCTCTGCTCTACCAAACATGTATCAAACTTCAAAACTGAGGTACTGAACCATCATTTTTGTGCACCATTACAATTACATTATTATTATTATTATTATTATTGTCTAAAAAAATATTCTGTTATTAGAGCAGCTAAAGTTTTCTTCATTTAAAAAGGGCTACACAGCAGCACTCATGTCTTGGGTGGCAGAAAAAGAGAATGTGTGCAGAGTGCTGATTTACAGTCATTAATAATATGTGCTTGTCTTAAGTCAAATAATCTAATGTATGATACTAATTATGATATACTAATGTTCTTTTTTTCTCTCCTTTTTCCTGACAGACTGTCAGTGAGAGACTGGCAAGACTTACTGAAAGTATCAATTATTGTACATTTATTCACTCATCTGACATTTACAAAATAGCACACTTCTGTTATGTTCTGTACTGTACTTCTATCATTTAAAATTCTATTATAAACAAAAAAAAAAATGACTGTGAATCAATGTTTGTGTTTAAGATTTACTGTGTAATGGGTATTTTAAATGAAAAAAAAAAAAAAAAAAAAAAAATATAGGTGTGGTGTAAATGGTTAAATAATGGCTTTTGGAGTATCAGCCACATCTGGGCCACATAACGGCCGTCAGCCCTTTACAGAACTCAGCCATATAAGAATACCATACGAGATAATTAATATACTCCATATATCAGCCACATCTGTTTTCATGATTTGGCTCATTTTTGGTTGGGTTATGGCACCCATGGTCTTGGTTCAGTTCTGGCTAAAAAGATGTGGACCAGGTCTGGGCCGGGGAACACGTACTAATCTGGGCCACACTTTAGCTGTTGATATGGGCCAGACCTGGGCCAAAGGAAATTTGCTGACTGGGTGGCATTTGGGTAGTCCGGTCCTGTTTGCCAGATTTGGGCCTCAAGTAAGTCTAAGTATTGTGCATGTAAGCCAACCAAATAAACCAAAACTGGCCCTAATGTGGGCCACAGTTGATTTTTATTCTAACCCTGGTCTTCCCCTTATTCCTCATGTGACCCACATGCTGCATGGAATGGTGGCATTTTGGCAGTGGTCCACAAGCAGGCCACATTTTAGCTAATAATGAACCAAATAAACCATAAATATACATTATTTTGGCCACACTAAGCCTTAAGTGAGTTATGCATCAACAATACTCAACATATTGTAAAAAGATTGTAAAATGTCTTCCCTAAATGTTCAAATAAGTTACAGAAATGTGTCCTACTTGGTAAAATCATCCTGACCCAGGTTTTGCACAAGCAGCAATTCAAATGTCACAGATAAATATTTAAATACACATTCCAAGATGTTACAAACTGTTCTTCACAAGTTTGAACCTAAATGCTTCGCACTCAGACTCTAGCTACACAGTAAATCTGTAAGTGTCACGGCTATGTTGTGTTAAAGAGCGCACAATGAAGATGAAAGGTTATATATCATAACTCTTCAATCCAACAAGAGTAAATCCAAACACAATGTAGCACAGCAACATTTAAGACATGTAGACATAACACCAGACAAACTCAAAGGCTGTGTTTAAACTTGGCATTAACATGCGACCTGAATCCAGATGTTGTCCACATGCACACTGAAAAGACAAGGGTAAACGCGCTTCTGATCAGAATGTTATCCGATCAGCTTGTCCTGCTTTGACTGAATTTCCCGCGACTGAAAATGGTTTTCAAAAAAAAAAAAAAAAAAAAAAAAAAAAAAAAAAAAAACACACACCCCACCACTTTAGGAAAGACAGATCCGATCATTATCCAGACAGAGAAGTCAGCTGATGTTGCCAAGTGTAAACGTGGCGTGTCCTGATTGACTGATGATCCGATCTGCTTTATCGGATCATGGCGATCGCATGTTAATGCCAAGTGTAAACGCAGCCAAAGTGAACATACAGGAACTTAAGTACTCAGACCAAACAAGGATAATTAACTAGGCACACCTGAACAGAATACAATCAACAAAACAAGGGAAATGGTGCAAAATTAAAACAAAGTCCAAATTAACAGAAACCGTGACCATAAGAGGCCCGTAGCCAGCTTTTAGGTCACCGAGGTCTGGACTTCGGTAAATTTCTCATGTTCAAAAATAAAATTCGTCCTCTGAATGACTAATTTGCTGTTAAACTCATATGAATGTCTGCACTTATAATTCAGTTTAGACCGTTTGCAAGAATGTTTAGCATCTGTGGTATGAAAATGATCGCTGCGAGACACTGCAGAGTGAACTACACTGCTTCACCGGCACTTAAACTTGACAGTATCAAAAAGGCCCATGGACAGGTTATTGCTCCTGAGAGGATATGACATTCGGTAAGAGAAACGCGCAAATTAAAATAAATAAAAATATCATAATATCTGTCAGAAACACCATCAACGCTGTCAAAAGAGTAGCATTTAAAACTAGTGCACAGATTTGTAGAGCAAGTAGGTTACAGAATGAAATTGTAACGAAGAGTCTGAGGCAGTCGGATCCATTTGCAGTGTTTATTAAAGATCAGGATCAGAACACAGGCAGAGATCGATAGACAGTATCTGGAATATCACAGAGAACCAGAATCGTAAACGTTTACCAGGCTTGGGTCGGGGCAGGCGGCAGGCTAGAATCAAATCCAAATCAGCGTCAACAAACAAAGTGGCAGGCGTCAGAGAATTCCAATGGTCAAGGCAGTCCAGGATCATACACAGAATAGCAGGCAAGGTAAACCGTTCAGAAATATCAGACGGTGCTAAACAAGACTTCACGGTGAACTGAAGGTGTGAGTGACTTATATGCAGTCTGTAAATGAGGTGCAGGTGTGACTGAGTGGTTGATGGGAAACACCTGGCGGTGATTAGGCCTAGGTACGGGGTGTGTGGGTAATGGAGTCCATGAGAGTGTTAGTACTCGGGTGAGGGTGCCCTCCGGTGGTGATCGGAGAGAGCCACAGAGGCCTGACTTGTGACAGAAATGAAATGCGCAAACACTAGCCATGAATTAAGTCTATGCTATTTCATTCAGTATAGTAGTTAAATTTTCACAAATCATGCTAGAAACATTCATAAGAGCACTAGACAAATTTATCACCTATATAGCAATGGTTATTAATAAAAACTATAATAGTGATATGCATTGTTGCATGAATAATTAGCAACTGATAAAATTATCCACTCTAAACTATAGTAAAGTATTAACAAATTTTGATGCAATAAATAGGGTATGACTTAAAAATGATCATCCCTCCAAAACAGAGAAAATATCTTTCACAAACATCTACATGTCTCCCTCTTTTAAAGTGTATAGTGCATATAATGAGTATTTGTATGGGTTATTATACACAATTCTTTAACAACCCCCCCATCATATGATTTGTGGCAACATATGCGGGCCACTTCAGGCTCACAGCCACATTAGCCAGTGCTTAGTATTTACCATATCATCGCCAAAACTGGCCCAGATTCATTTTATACCTGGTTTACACCCTGATTAGCCTTTTTCGCTGATGCACCTGTATGTCCATAAAACAGGTTCTGAATGAATTGTTACTGATACCTAATAGTCAAAAGCAATGAAAAAGTAACAGGTCAATATTATTAAATTGCAAACAAAGATTTTGAATAGCTAGGTTGGCTTGTACACTATATTGCCAAAAGTATTGGGACACCCCCTTCTAATGAACAGGGTTGACTACTTTAGTAATTTCCATGAGTACAAATCTTAATGTTTAAGCATATAATGATATTCTAGGGAATTGTGTGCTTTTAATTTTATACCAATAGTTTGGACAGGACCCTTTTCTATTCTAACACGACAATGCCAAACACCAGTGACTTGTACATATGTGTACAATCATTTTAGACACTTCCAAAACTGTGGCAACAGAGATGGAAATACAGTTTTTAAATACATGAATTATGTTTCCATCTTTGTTGCCACAGTTGGAAGTGCCTTTTTCTGTTCTAAAGAAGGAGGTGTCCCAAAACTTTTCTCCATATAGTGTATGTACAAGTCATTGGTATTTGGTGATGAGTTTTTGACTCAAGATCTGCATTTAAAGTCACACCAGAGGTGTTCAGCTGGGATTAGGACTTGGCTTTCTGCAGACCAGTCAAGTTCTTCCACACTGACTAAATCAATCTTTTTTTAAATTTATTTATTTATTTATTTTTTATTATCCTTGCCTTATACACAGAGACATTGTTCTGTTAGATTAGAAAAGGGTCCAGACCAAACTATTGGTATAAAATTAGAAGCACAGAATTCCCTAGAATATCATTATATGCTTAAACATTAAGATTTGCACTCATGGAAATTACTAAAGTAGTCAAACCTGTTCATTAGAAGGGGGTGTCCCAATACTTTGGGCAATATTGTGTATGTTTTATGCGGTAGGGGGCCCAACCTCATATTCTTTCATAGGGCCCAAAATTGCTAGCGGCGCCCCTGGCCGCATTAAATGCAAGACACTGCGGAGCGACTACTGTAAGGTGAAAGACCACAACAGCCGGAGTGGTGTAAACAGAAAGAACTGGAAGTGGTTCGATATGATGGACGCCATCTACGGACACAGACCGGTGAGTTTGGGAAGAAGTGGTGGAATCGATATTAAAACATCCAAATAAAAAACACTGACAAGTACAAGTGTGATGAATGTGTAAAGAAATATCACTCCAGTAAAAGTAGATATACTTCTTTCTACTTTCAGTAAAAGTAGATAAAATTTTACTCAAGAAAATATGTAAAACCAGTACAAGTACTTCATTTTATGTACTTATATGTACAGCTAAACATTTTTAAGAGTGCAATATTATGCTTTGCAATGTAGTGAAGTAGGTTTCTCAAAATAAAAGACTATCATAAAGTACAGATACTTGAAAAATGTGCTTAAGTACAGTGATGAAGTAGGAAATAGTTACTGTTCACCAATGTCATTATCTACCCATTGAGTTTTACTATGTTGTATCTTATGTATTTGAATCTCAAACTGTATTGTTGCAGTTTGTGTAAATAACGTGACGTGCAATTTTTCAGTTGAGGATCCTAGCAGCCAGGAGGAAACCACAGAGATATTTGACGAGAGGTTGTCTACCTCTGAGAGCTTAAGTTGGCCCTCAAGGACATCGACACCCACACCACCAGAATCGGCTCCATCACCTTCGAGTGCACCCCGCCGTATACCCATCGGAAAATAATAGAGATAAACAGATAGATAAACAGCCAGACAGATGGACAGACATAAGCAGATATGTAGAGATAGGTATGTTAGACAGACAGATACATAAATACAGAAACAGACAGAAAAACAAACTGCTGATGAAAAGACGTTTAGTCTTGACAGAGTTGAGTGTTTGTTACATACCTTTGTACGAACAACAGTTTTCTGCCCGTTAACGTGAAAAATCTGCAGGTCCTGCACCCATCCATTAGTAAATTGCAGGTGGGCCTCGAGAGATTTATAATTTCGAAAATTGTTCAGATGTGTACGCACTGACACCACAAACAAGGTAGGAAAACACATCTGGGAATGTTACGTGCGGTCACTCATTTAGATCGTCCGACCACTCTTTATGCTCGTATGGATCGAGCCCGTTGATTAATTTTAGTTTTTCTAAATACCTCAGCTTTGACACTTCATTAAGCTTTTCTCGGTATGGACGATTTAGCTTTTCCTTGGATCGGTGCATTGTTTTTTCTTTTTAATATTACTATCTTGTAGTAATCTGACGACCGTGACCTAAAACATGGCGGCGACTACCCATAATTCAATGCACAGTGACGTAGTTTGCCAAGCTCTATTGAGAAAATAAAATTGTATGTTGGCTAGGTTAAACTAGTTTTATGGCTAGCTGCCTTTCTAGTTTTATAATTAGTTTGTTATAGTTTTTAATGGAATTTAAGATTTACTGCATTTTTTTGTATTTTTGTTTTAAAGGCAACTGCAATGAAGCATCAAGAAAGTCAAGCCAAGTCAAGTCACCTTTATTTATATAGCGTTTTTAACAATACAGATTGTGTCAAAGCACTTAACAGTATTAAATTGGAGGATAGAGTGTCAGTAATGTATAATAATAAGATTAAACACTCAATTGTCAGTTAAAGGCATTTCATTATTGAATTCAGAGATGTCATTGTCTAGCTCAGTTTAGTTTAAATAGTATCTATGAAATCAAATTGATGATAATCGTTAGAAATTAAGTGTCCCCAACTGAGCAAGCCAGAGGCGACAGCGGCAAGGAACCAAAACTCCCTCTGTGACAGAATGGAGAAAAAAAACCTTGGGAGAAACCAGGCTCAGTCGGGGGGCCAGTTCTCCTCTGGCCAAAAAGAAAGACATGAACATGCCAGCCACCCTGAGACTGATAATTCACTTTTAAAAGTGTGCTATTTCTACTTCTTGTTTTTCAGAGAAGACATTTCTGTCAAAGGGGATGGTGAGCAAAGATGGTGGCCACGTTTTGGAGCAGCACCTGGGTTTTGCAGATGGCTATGTATTCTTTGGCTGCTTGTCTTTTTTTCCCCATTATGTTTCTGTTGCCTAAAGATTCTTTGTGAGGATGAATCCAGAGGACACAACATACTGCACTGCAAAACGTCCTAAGACAGGAGAAATGGTGAAGATGCAGTGTTCCAGCATTGGAAGTCTGTATTTTAAGGGTTATACATGCAATGTTTTAAATAAAGAATTTGATATTTTGTAATTATTGTGTTTGTTTTAATTGAATGCCAGTAGTACCAATGTAGAGTAAAAATAAAATGAATTTCTGTATAAAAATTATAAAATCTAATGAAATCTATATTAAAATGAATGAATTACAGTACTATACTGATAAATCAAATACAGTTTGCTACTGTAAATCTTAATTACAGTAACTTACTGGCAATAGTGTTGCCAGTAAGTTACTGTAAAAACCCTTTGAAATGTCTAACAGTGTACTCATCTACCCTCTGCTTAAATTATTAACATTTTGCAGATACTGCAAGGTGTATATAAACTTTGGACTGCAACTGTGTCTATTGCTTTCACTCAGCTGAACCATTTATAATGACTGGATATGTTTTATAACAATTGTTCTTCTTTCTTTCCTCAAGGAATTTTTTTCTGACTTTCCTGCCTCTTTGGAACATTTCCGTTCACAGAGACTGTGGAGAGATGGTGTGCAGCTTCATGACATTTGAAGTTTACTGCCGATGGAGAGCTTCTGGGACACTGACAAACAGCACTTCCCAGCAAGTTCATTTGGAGTTCATTTTTTAAATTAATTAATTTATTTATTTATTTATTCAAACTTGCATTCACTAATGCTGGAGTAAGATTTTAGAAGAAACCTTTCGGTCCTGTTTAATGTTGGTGCTAGTAAAGGTTTGAGAATTTATGGCCTGGTTTCACAGACAGATCTTAGACTAAGCCAAGATTAGGCCATAGTTCAATTAGGACATTTAAGTCATTTTCATTAACATGCCTTAGAAAAAACATTACTGCTGTGCATCTTGACACAAAACAAAGGCACTGATATTTTTAAAAATCAGTCAGTGCAAGTTTCTTTCAGTTGAAACAGCTCAGAATTACATTTAAGTCCAGGGCTGGTCTTAAGCCTCGTCTGTGAAACCGAGGTTCCCCTTTCAGTCGGTCACTCCGAGTCACGTCGGATGACCGACGAAATTGGGATCTCGCCAGAGAGACCAATCCACTTCGAGTGTAACTAAACGAGCCAATGGACATTGGCATGCGATTATTGCATCCAGCTGCCGCTGATCACAGCGTGAGCATAAGAGGCAGCTGATGCACCGCATCAATTATACTTTCGCTTTGGAGCCGAGCGGTAGTGGTTGAAGCTACTGCTCTCCCTTCCAAGAGAGTGTTCTGCGAGCGAGTGCGGGCGTTACGGCGCGGCAGCGGTGGTCACGGTGTCCGGGAGAGAAAGATCGTCTTCCTGCTGACAGCCACACTAGGAGTGTGCGGTGGCCAGCTCCCCTGCGTGCTTCAGCACTAAAAGAGCATTTCTCTGAAAGAGCAATTTCTCTAAGAGAGCAACACGGGTGATCGCGTCTTTTTAAAGATGTCTTTTCACCCGTGCGTTTCTGGGTGCGGTCGTTTCCTGGCGCCTCGGGACGGTCACGATCGCTGCCTCACGTGTCTGGGCATTCAGCACGCTGAGGTGGCTTTCGTGGATGGTTCATGTTCTTCTTGCGGGGACATGACCATCTCGGAGTGCGACTCCGCTATGTCAAACATGGCGGAGTCCCTCTGCCTGCCGCGATCCGGCGTGCACACTGGATCCGGTGGAGTCAGAGGTGATTTGAGGATTACGGTGAGGGCTTCCCCAAGTGGAGCGCCTCACCCCTCAAGCACTCCGCAGCCGGTGGAGCTACCAAAGGAGCGCGCTGGCCACGCGTTTCCTTTGGTGCCCCCTTTGACGACCAGATGTCGATCACTGCATCGGAGGGCGGGCCCTCTCTCTCCGGGGATGACGACCCGGCTGTGTTGCCCCCTTCGGGTGTGGTAACGTTGTCCGTGCCAGACCCAGAGATGACGGCTATGCTTTCCCGGGCCGCCGAGAATGTCGGGCTCGTGTGGAATCCAAGAGAAATCCACCGCGTCCCGATTCTTCGAGGCTGGACGAGTGGTTTCTCGGTGGGGGTCGCGCTGGTTCTCAGCGCCCCCCTCCGGTGCCATTCTTTCCGGAAGTGCACGAGGAGCTTACAAGGTCGTGGAAGGCACCTTTCACTGCCTGAAACAAATCTTGTGGTTCCTCCGCTCTCACCACCCTCGATGGTGGGGCCGCTTTGGGGTATGCGGGCGTCCCCTCGGTGGAGCGTCTGTGGCCATGCAACTGTGTCCAACAGCCGCTTCCACCCTGTGGGGTGACCCGTGTCTCCCCTCACAGGCCTCTAGGTATTCGTCAGCTCTAACTGGCGGTGCTTATAGAGCCTGTGGGGAGGCGGCTTCTGCCCTCCACGCCATGGCGTTGCTGCAGGTCCACCAGGCCAAAGCACTGAAAGACCTGCACGAGGGTGGTCACGACCTGGCGGTTCTACATGAGCTGCGTGCTGCGACGGACCTCGCGCTACGAGCGACGAAGGTGACCGCACAGTCTCTGGGTCGTGCGATGTCCACGTTAGTGGTCCAGGAGCGCCATCTCTGGCTGTGTCTTGCTGACATGAGAGAGCTGGAGAAGGTACAGTTCCTGAATGCTCCCGTGTCACAGACCGGCCTTTTCGGCGACGCTGTCGAGAGCTTTGCCCAGCAGTTCTCGGCAGCCCAGAAGCAGACTGAGACAAACACATCATGCGCCGGAGGAAACCTGCTGCTTCCACTCCGGCTGCAGCCACTCAGCCTGCTCGTCGCCGTGGGCGCCCCCTGTGGCCGCTCCCACGCAGCCGCAGCAGCCTTCACCAGGCAGCGTCGTGGAGCCGGTCGCAGGCAGGACGCCCAGCCCGTCCAGGCCCCCGCCAAACCTGGCGGCAAGCGCAAGTGCAAGAGGCCCTGGGACGGTCGACCCAGAGATGGAGGAGACTGCTCATCAGGAGATGGTGACTGCACCACTCCCTCCCCCGGAAGAGGGCCGGGTGGAGTATCTCTTGTTCATTTTGTTCCGCCGCTGGCCCAGCAGCCAGCGGTACCCAAAACATCAGTAAAAAGCGGTCTCCTCAATCTCTGGGTCTCAAGAGGAGGAGAGTGGTGATCCGTGCATCACAGGATCGCTTCCCTCCTCCTCTCTCGCCAGCAGGCAGCGGGTGGTTGCCCAAGAGCACCCCTCCTGCCCATTCGTGGAACCAGGTAAGGGCAGTAGCACTCCAGTCCCCGCTTCAAGTCGTCAAACGCCGGGCTGTCACAAGCCTCAAGCCGGGTTCCTGTGTCTCCTCCCACGCGAGGAGAAATCAGGTGAGTGCTACACTACACACCCAGACCCCGCCCCCTGCCGTCACAGGCCAGGCCGTCACAGGCCCTGGGGCCGGTCCCTGTGTTCCACCTCGCTGCCCCACCGCGGGCACGTCGGTGGCCCCGTTGGTCCCGCTGGTGCGGTCTCTCGGAGCCTGGTTAGCGCTCCCCAGTCCGTCCCGGTGGCTCCTGCGGACCATCAGACTCGGCTATGCGATTCAGTTCGCCCGGCTCCCCCCCAAGTTCAGGGGCATCCGGTTCACTTCAGTCAAAGCCGTCGATGCCCCTGTCTTGCTCGCGGAGATTGCAGTCCTACTGGCGAAGGATGCAATACAGCCGGTCCCTCCAGCCGATATGAGGTCGGGGTTTTACAGCCCTTACTTCATGGTGCCCAAGAAAAGCGGTGGGTTACGACCGATCTTGGATCTGCGAGTTTTGAACCGTGCACTTCACAAGATGCCGTTCAAGATGTTGATGCAGAAACGCATTTTTGGATGCGTCCGTCCCCTAGATTGGTTTGCAGCAATCGACCTGAAGGACGCGTACTTTCATGTTTCGATTCTGCCGCGACACAGGCCATTCCTGCGATTCGCGTTCGACGGTCGGGCATATCAGTACAAGGTCCTGCCCTTCGGGCTGTCCCTTTTCGCCTCGTGTCTTCACCAAAGTCACAGAGGCGGCCCTTGTTCCCCTGAGAGAACGGGGTGTGCGCATTCTCAACTACCTCTACGACTGGCTCATACTTGCACAGTCTCGAGAGCTGTTGTGCGCACACAGGGACCTGGTGCTCAGGCACCTCAGCCAGTTGGGCCTTCGGGTCAATTGGGAAAAGAGCAAACTCGTGCCAACGCAGAGGATCTCTTTTCTCGGCATGGAGTTGGATTCGGTCAACTAGACAGCACGCCTCACCCAGGAACGTGCTCAGTCGGTGCTGAACTGCCTCAAGACTTTATCAGGCAGGACGGCGGTCCCACTGAAACTCTTTCAGAGGCTCCTGGGGCATATGGCTGCAGCTGCGGCCATAGTTCCGCTCGGTCTGCTCCATATGAGACCGCTTCAGCACTGGCTCCATGGCCGAATCCCGAGGTGGGCGTGGAAACGCGGTACTCACCGGGTTCAGATTACACCGGCCTGCCGCAAGACCCTCAGCCCGTGGTCAGATCCCTCGTTCCTTTGGGCAGGAGTGCCCCTGGAGCAGGTATCCAGGCATGCTGTGATATTCACGGATGCCTCAGCCACCGGCTGGGGTGCCACGTACAACGGGCACGCAGTATCAGGGGTTTGGACGGGCCCCCTTTTGCGTTGGCATATCAATTGCCTCGAGTTGCTGGCAGTACGCCTTGCCCTGTGCCGCCTCAGAAAGCGCCTTCGGGGCAGGGACGTTCTGGTCCGTACGGACAACACTGCGACCGTTGCGTATATCAACCGGCAAGGCGGTTTGTGCTCCCGTCGCATGTCGCAACTCGCCCGCCACCTCCTCCTCCTCTGGAGTCAGAAGCATCTGAGGTCCCTTCGTGCCATCCACATCCCAGGAGTGTTCATCAGGCGGCCGACGAGCTGTCTCGAGCGGCACTTCCTGGGGAGTGGAGACTCCATCCCCAGGCGGTCCAGCTGATTTGGAGCCGGTTCGGAGTTGCTCAGGTAGACCTGTTGCATCTCCGGAAACCACCCACTGCCAGTGGTTCTACTCCCTGTCCGAGGCAACGCTCGGCACGGATGCACTGGCACACAGCTGGCCCCAGGGCTTGCGCAAGTATGCGTTTCCCCCAGTGAGCCTGCTAGCACAGACGCTGTGCAAGATCAGGGAGGACGAGGAGCAGGTCCTGTTAGTGGCTCCATATTGGCCCAACAGGACCTGGTTCCCGGAACTCATGCTCCTCGCGACAGCCCCTCCCTGGCCGATTCCTCTGAGGAAGGATCTGCTTTCTCAGAGACGGGGCACCCTCTGGCACCCGCGTCCAGACCTGTGGAAACTTCATGTGTGGTCCCTGGACGGGACGCGGAGGTTCTAAGTGACCTGCCCCAGGAGGTAGCGCTCACTATCGCTTCAGCACGAGCACCGTCCACAAGACGGGCCTATGCGCTGAAGTGGAACCTGTTCGTCGAATGGTGTTCCTCTTACCAGGAGGACCCCCGGAGATGTTCGATCAGAGCCGTGCTTTCCTTTTTGCAACAAGGGTTGGAGCGTAGGCTGTCCCCCTCCACCCTTAAGGTATATGTTGCTGCTATTTCTGCCCACCACGACCCCATAGAGGGGAGGTCGGTGGGGAAGCACGATCTGGTCGTCAGGTTTCTTAGGGGGGCCAGGAGGTTAAATCCTCCGAGGCCTCCCTCCCTTCCCTCTTGGGATTTGGCTTTGGTGCTAAGAGCCCTACAAACTGCCCCCTTTGAGCCGTTGCAGTCAGTCGAGTTGAAGTTTCTTTCTATGAAAACCCTACTCCTGACTGCATTGGCCTCAATCAAGAGGGTGGGGGACCTGCAGGCATTTTCGGTCGACGAGTCGTGCCTTGAGTTTGGGCCGGCTGACTCCAGTGCAACACTGAGGCCCCGGCCCGGCTATGTGCCCAAGGTTCCTACCACGCCCTTCAGGGACCAGGTAGTGAGCCTGCAAGCGCTGCCCCTGGAGGAGGCAGACCCAGCCCTAGCTTTGCTCTGTCCTGTACGCGCACTGCGTCAGTACGTGGATAGAACCCAGAGCTTCAGGACCTCAGAACAGCTCCTTGTCTGTTACGGAGGACAGCAGAAGGGGAAGGCTGTCTCCAAGCAGAGGATGGCCCACTGGATAGTGGATGCCATCACCTTGGCCTACGAAGCACAAGGTGTGCCCTGCCCGCTCAGGTTGCGTGCTCACTCCACTAGGGGTGTCGCATCGTCCTGGGCACTGGCTCGTGGTGCCTCGCTAGCAGACATCTGTAGAGCTGCGGGTTGGGCGACTCCCAACACGTTCGCTAGGTTTTATAGCCTACGTGTCGAACCGGTTTCCTCCTGTGTTCTCACCTCAAACGGGTAGTGGCACTGAGAGGGCCGGCTCAGAGTCGGCTTGCGGCGTCCTTACGCCTAATTCTCCAGAGAGTTCCTTAACCAGGCAAACCCTGTTGAGTCCTCCAGCACTCCGGCGTCCGGACGCGGCGGGGCGTCCGGCGCCAGGCCTTCAGCCAATGAATTCTTGAAATCTGGTGTGAGGCTAGTGCCCATATGAGAGACCCTGCCGGGATCCCATATGTGTGTTCCACGGTATTCTTATTAGAGCCGTGTTTCCCCTGGCGGACCACGTTCTGCCATCTCTAAAGATGCAGCCTGAGCCATCTCAGAGACTTCCATGTGCAATAGGGCCCTCCGGGGTTACTTCACATGTTTGAATGTCACTTAACCCCCTCTGGGAGGAGGTGACTCCGCAGTGTGCCTCTTCCAAGTGGAGGGGCACGCTTCCCAGTGTTATCCTAGTCCTACTGTTTGGGTTGCTCAAGGAACACCAGTAGTTGACCTTCTCTGTGTAGAGCCCGGTCCTATCGTCTGCCTTATAGGAAGGGTCAGGAGCCCTACACAGGGCACTGGAAGGGGCAGCTCCTGTGGCGCTTTGGTAGGGATCCCAATTTCGTCGGTCATCCGACGTGACTCGGAGTGACCGACTGAAAGGGGAACGTCTCGGTTACGTATGTAACCCTCGTTCCCTGAAGGAGGGAACGGAGACGTCACGTCCCGTCGCCACAGTCGCTGTACCACCGCTGAGCTGCCGGGTCGCCGGCTCGGCTCCTCAGCGAAAACATAATTGATGCGGTGCATCAGCTGCCTCTTATGCTCACGCTGTGATCAGCGGCAGCTGGATGCAATAATCGCATGCCAATGTCCATTGGCTCGTTTAGTTACACTCGAAGTGGATTGGTCTCTCTGGCGAGATCCCAATTTCGTCGGTCATCCGACGTGACGTCTCCGTTCCCTCCTTCAGGGAACGAGGGTTACATACGTAACCGAGACGGTACCATTAACACAGTTTGGTAATGTTTTACAATAAGGTCTCATTTGTTGTAGATGGAATGATAATTTCCTGAATGTTTTTATTAAATGTGTGTGTTTGTGTGTTAGTAATCCTATACGTTATGGAGACCAAATGACCTTGTGGACATTTTTAGGTCCCCAATGAGGAATACAGAATGATGTTTTCTATGATGGCGAGATTAGGTACTTTTGTATGTAAGTGATTTTGCATTGTTCTCCAGACTCTTTCTAAATGAGTTAAAGTGTTGCAGCTGTGTATAGTGTTGGGTTTTTCTTGCGCATCAGCAAAAAGCACTTTTGTGTATTTGTTTTAGAGATTTTGTCAATAAATGTAGAGGGTTTTCCATTTTGTGTTTGTGTTGATTGTAACTAGGTAATTAAGAGATTTTTTAAAATAAAATTTTAAATAGCCTATACTAAATTTCAACTTCTTTGCCAGAGATACGTCATTGAAGTACATTGAAATGACATTTAAGTATATTTTAGTTCACATTAATTGCTTATTGAGAAGTACATATTTACCATATTTCAAGGTACATATAAAATATACTAAAGTCCCACTTAAGTGGTTCAAAAATATCACTCAAAAGTTCAACTAATTGAATTTAATGTAATTTTAAACTGTAATATATTTGCAATCAATTACAAATAACATGCATTTAGGTGGTCGAAAACATTAGATTTAATTCATGCTTAAGTGTATTGTTAACTGACAATAAGTGTATTTTAGTTAACATTAATTGCTTGTCAGTACATTAGTAGTACACTTTAACCATATTTTAAAGACACTAGAAACAATTATGAAAGTACATATAAAGATGTACTAAAAAGTCCCACTTAAGTGGTTTTAAAAAAAAAATCACTCAAAAGTTCAACTTATTGCATTTAATATCACTTTAAAATGTGATGCATTTGAAGTTAATTACAAATACAATATATTTAAGTGTCGATAATAACCTATTTAATTTGCACTTATGTGTGTTCTTTTAAAGTATATTATTTCTGCAATAAGTAAACTTTATCAAAGTATACTTAAGTGCACTTCTTTTTCACAAGGGAAAGCAACAATACGTGATGAACAAATGTAAATGACAAACTTTGATCAAGTGAAAAATGGTCAGAAAGTGAAAGCAAGAATTACAATGAGTCAGATTAATTGCATAAGGGGATGTTGTGTAATATGCATGAGAATACAATTACCCTGCCTCATTGTTTGATGTATTTAGTTAATATAATATATCGTCGCTGTCGGGCGGAATCCTCGTATCTCCAAAACCATTATTTTTCAGGAAATTAAAAAAACGGCATATTTTTTGAGTTATTAAACATTGTATCGTTAAAGTTGGTATTATAACTTATATTGCTATCATATACTGTTGTGTACCAACATTAAGACAACATTTCCCCAAAATCATGTTTAATCGGAGATACGAGATTAATGACTCAGGATCAGGGAGATACGAGATTACGCTGTCATTGATAAGAATGGTACGGACACAGACGCCGCTGCTGCCAGCAGTGTTCATCAAAGTCTGCGGTCGAGTTGAGCCTTTTGACAAGAGACAAGGCTTTAAGAGCTAATCAAAGCTAATGATTGTGGTTACATACATCTTCCTAAACTCTATTTTAAACGTTAGAGCTATGAGTGATGCAATACCAAAATAAAACGATAAACTGACTAGGCTGTCTAATAGGCGGAAATTAATCTGCACACAAACAAAGTCTGCGGTCGTGTTGAGCCTTTTGACAAGAGAAAGGCTTCAATAGTTAACCAAAGCTAACGACTGTGGTTACATACATCTTCCTAAACTCATTTACCTCAGAGGACGTGTTGCTCGACGAGGATTCGTTGTGACTTTCAATCTTGAGGAGCAGAGACGAGCAGAGAGTTCCTCAGGGGCAGGAGCTCAAATGTAAAATAGGGGCAATGTAAAAAAAATAATAATTATATATATATATATATATATAGGTCAAAATTTTGGATACATTACTATTTTATATTTTTGTAAGAAGTCATTTATGGTCATCAAGCCTTCATTTATTTGATCAAATTTTTAATATACTTTAAAATACATTTTATGCAATTCTGATTTATTATCAATATTGGAAACCTGTGATACTTTTTTCAGGATTCTTTGATTAATAAAAAGTTTAAAAAGCACAGCATTTATTTAAAATATATATTTTGTAACAATATACATTGAAAAGCTTGAGGTTTTGAATAAATGCTGTTCTTTTTATTTTTTTCATTTATCAATGAACCCCAAAAAAGGTTCCAAAAATAAATAAATAAATAAATAAATATATATATATATAAATATATATATATATATATATATATATATATATATATATATATATATATATATATATATATAAATAAGCAGCACAACTGTTTCCAATATTGATAATAAATCAGCATATTATATCTGAAGGATCATGCACTGAAGACTGGAGTAATGATGCTGAAAATTCAGCTTTGATCACAGAAATAAATGATATTTTAAAGTATATTAAAATAGATAAACATTCTTTTAAATTGTAATAATATTTCACAATATTACAGTTTTCCTGTATTTTTGATAAAATAAATGCAGGTTTGATGAGCATAAGACACTTTCATAATGCTGCATAATTATCAAAAATGGTAATATAATAAAATCCTTTCATGTCACCATTTCGCCAGCCTACACTTCACATAATAAGCCTGTAGGTGGCACTTGGGCTTCATTAATTATGATAGTTTCATGAAATAGTAAACGGTGCTTCATACACAAGCATCCATTTTCTCAGCGATGCAGTTTGATTTATAAAATGAGACAAACCGCAGATCCAGATCGCTCTACAAATAAGCTTGTCTGCCCCATGTAATTTTCAACCGATTTATGAATAAGAACGGAAAATGTCTGCTCCATTTCACATTATTGTCCAATGAAATGTGTCAGATCATGATTGGTTGGTGTATTATACATGACAAACGGGCATTGATGAATTATGTAATATTCTCTAAACTATATAATATATGGATTTTTTATTAATGTTTGAAAGCACTCACTTTTCTTCAGCCGAATCACAGCCGGAGCTGTGAATCTTTCGCCAAAACCATAGGATTCACATTAGAAAACAAATGTAAATAATAAAGTATATCATGAAGGTCCATGTACTTTTGCGTCCATTCGTTTTTCGTTTTTTAACCCAGACCAAAAAAATGAAAAAAGAACGGTTATTGTATTTATAAATGCTATGCTGAAAACCAAAACTGAAAAATGCACAAATTAATATAAAAAAATGTAGATTTTAACAGTTTTTCTTTGGCCAAATTTAGTAATGCTTCTCCTGCACGTTCAGTTGAGAACTAGAGCCTTCTTTGGAACAATGCAGAGACTTAATACAAATATGATTTTTAAAATAGACATAGCAGAATCCTGGGAACTTTATCATCATGAAATTATATACTGGGATATAATTTTGTCAAAATTTTGTGTGCTGTCTGGGTCACGGTATCGGAGAGGACCATGCATGGTTGCTCAAAGTACAGTGGCTATATAGTGATATAGCGCTACACACGGTTTAATATATGGGGTAAATATAGAAATATAATATAGAAATATATAAAGTTATAATCTCCAGATACAGGCAGGCCTGGTTCCTGAATCAAATCACTGAGGGTGCTTCTGAAATCATTGTCTTTTTTTCCCCTTCTCCCAAATCAGATTATAATAGCCTACTGTTTCAGTTATTAAAATAGTTCAGTTTTGTATGTAATGGCAAAGTGATTATATTTCGTTTCGTTTTTTTTATTAGGCTAAGTTAATTTAGAAAAACGTTTGGAGCATTTTTTTTGCTCGTTAAATAAGTTTATTTCTTTCTTAAAGTAACGACAAAGCGGCCAGCAGGATGATCGTAGCCGTTTGATCAATTTAGCCTTCTCAAATCATCACGACTTGCCTAAAATAAAATCTATAGATATAGCCTACTGAAACAGTTCAATCATACAACAATGTCTAAACGTTAAACCTAGACAAATGTGCGCTGCATCCAGTAGTTTGTGTGGAGAGTTGAAGCTAAAGCGCAGGACATGGAGGCACCAGCGCAATCAATTGCATTTTGTTCAATGGAAACAACTTATGCCGTAATTTTTGCTCATAAAGGTAAGAGTAATACATCATTCAGAACTGTAAAGGGTCTACTTTTATTTGTGTGCACTCACAATATCAACAAAACGTCGTGCTTTTAAGAAAACAATGATGCGCTTTCTGCGGTCTCGTCTTGAACAGGAGCGCGCTTCACAAAAATGACCGAAAGTCAGCGAATACATGCCCCACAGACATGATAAATATATCTATAGAAAGCTTTAAATCACTACTTAACGAAATAAATCAAATCGATAACAAAAACTCTTTCATTATAATCCGTGAAGATGCATATATCATTTTTACGATTTTTAATGAAATAGTTTGTCCCTGCTTATTCTATTCATCAGAGTTCTAACCATTATAGAAGAAACCGCATTTTCCGTATTTCATTTCTGGGTTAAAAAACGAAAAATGAATGGATGCAAAAGTACACGGACCCATGAACTGAATGGATCTTTGTTTTTGTTTTTTTTTTTTGTTTGTTTTTTATCTAGGCTTATATCTAAATGTAAGCAGCATGTACAGAGCATTTGTTAAACTTCTGTATCTTGATATTCAAATTACAGGATTGGAAATAACTTGTTGAATATTTCAAAATCATAAAGAATTTGTAGATCAAAATTAATTTTGTGGTTGCAGAGAGATTATCTATTAAATTTAATAACTGAGACTGAATACTAATGACAATGTAGGAAGACCAGTATCAGAAATACATTGATTTTATGGTGTATACAAATGAAAAACATTCTGATTTTATATTGTAATAAATATTTGAGTTACTGAACTTACCTTCTTAATTTAATGTTGTCATCTGACCCACATTTATCACGGGAAAAGACTCAAACAGAGGCATGTGGATGAAGAGATTCAAGCAAACACAGAAGACCAGAATCAGAAATGATTTATTATGTATGAAAAACATTCTGATTTTATACAGAAATGTATTTAAAATATTTATGTTTAATTTAAACAAAAGTCAATGATTATTTCTTGGATCAGACATCTGTAAATGAAAGGTGTGTTTGACTTGAAGCAGCGCTGCAGAATGATCAGTGTATGACACCACAGTACTGCGAGAGCGATTCGAAAGCATCAGGATCCGTCTCTCTTATGGCTCTTATGAGAGTTTCAAATTATAAAATAATTAATAAATTACAATAAAAAAATAAAAAAGACTGCAAGTGACGTCACTGCTATCTGATCGCTCACAGCTCATTATGGAGGAATACTAACACAGACTATAATGGAGTGATCACAGAAGACATGCCTGATTGGGGAGGATTAGTATGTATCATAGTATGTATCAATGATGGAAGTTATACAAGAGTTGATTTGTCACAGGGAAAATATTCAAGGTTAGATTTGACATTAGTCTCTGAAAGTTTAGCTGGAAAATGTGATTGAAAAGTAATAAATCAAAGTACAGCCGGTAGTGATCATTTTCCTATCAGCAGTACGATTGGTTTAGATATAGCACAAACTGTGGAGGAAAGAATGCCAAGGTGGAAGTTTAAATCAGCCAACTGGCGAAAATTTAATAATTCTATGGAAGATGTAGAAGTTTGTAATTATAAGTTATGTGAAGTTCTCCAGAGTACTGCTGAAGAAGTAATAGGAAAGAAGAAGGCTGGTAATAGGAGGAAAGCTGTTCCATGGTGCAATGAGGAGTGTAGTGAGGCAATAAGTAAAAGAAATAAAGCACTTAAGAGAGTAAGAAGATCATTTAGCTATAACGATTTTATTAATTATAAAAGAGCACAGGCCATAGTGAGGAGAGTAATTCGGACGTCTAAGAGAAACTATTGGAGGGAATTTTGCAACAATATTGGTGAAGATATTAACATTACTGAAGTAAGTAGTATGATAAGAAAAATGGGAGGAAAACAAAGAAATAGTAATATACCTGTCTTAGTATATAACGATAGACTAGTAATATCAGTGGAAAAGTGTAGGCGCTAGCAGAAAGGTTTGCTAAAGTGCATATTAACTCAAATTTATCAGAAGGAATGAGGAGGTATAGAGAACAGATCATGAGTACGAACCCTCAGTTACTGGAGGAAAAAGAACCATCTGGATGTACGTCAGATTCAGAGTTTACTCCGGATGAGTTGAAGAAAGCTCTGGCAGGGGTTAAACAAACTTCTCCTGGAGGAGATGATATTTGTTATGAGATGAATGAATAATGCATTTATATAGCGCTTTATTGTGTATAGCTGTACACCCAAAGCGCTTTACAATCATGTGGGGGTCTCTCCTCAACCACCACCAGTGTGCAGCATCCACAGGACAACGTGCCAGTGCGCTCACCACACACCAGCTACAGGTGGAGAGGAGAGAGAGTCAGTCAAGTGGATGGGGATTATTGGGAAGCCATGATTGACAAGGGCCAGTGGAGGGAATTTGGCCAGGACACCGGGGTTACACCCCTACTCTTTACGAGAAGTGCCATGGGATTTTTAATGACCACAGAGAGTCAGGACCTCGGTTTAACGTCTCATCTGAAAGACAGTGCTTTTTACAGTATAGTGTCCCCGTCACTATACCGGGGCTTTAGGACCCACACAGACCACAGGGTGAACACCCCCTGCTGGCCTCACTAACACCTCTTCCAACAGCAACCTAGTTTTTCCCAGGAGGTCTCCCATCCAGTTACTGACCAGGCTCAACCCTGCTTAGCTTCAGTGGACAACCAGTCTTGGGCTGCAGGGTGATATGGCTGTGGCTAAAAACATCTGAGATGGTAAAACATCTGTCAGAGAATTAACTATATATCATTTTGAGCCTCTTTAATAAGGTGTGGGAATCAGGGAAGTTACCAGCTGACTGGGGGTGTCATGGTCCCAAATGCAAAGCCTGGCAAGGATCATACTCAACCTAATAACTACAGGCCCATAGCATTAACATCGAATCTTTGCAAACTGATGGAGCGTATGGTAATGAGCAGATTGGTGCATGTCATTGAGAAGAAAAACCTTTTCTCCTCATACCAAAGTGGTTTCCAGAAAGGGCGAAACACAATGGACTCTGTGATCTGCTTGGGAGCTGAAATAAGAAAGGCACAAGTAAACAAGGAAGTGTTAGTAGGAGTATTTTTCGATGTTGAATAAGCATATGACATGATGTGGAAAGAGGGACTTTTAATAAAATTAGAAAGGAAGAATGTACAATTGGATCAAGAGTTTCTTGTTTAAAAGAAATATACAAGTTAGAGTGGGTTCAGCATTTTCTCAGATTTATCCAGTAGAGAATGGAACACCTCAAGGAAGCGTTAGTAGTCCTATTCTGTTCAATCTAATGATTAATGATACATTTACACAGATAGACATGGGTATAGGAAGGTCCTTCTATGCAGATGACGGCGCGCTGTCGAAAATGGGGCGCAATGTGGGGCATGTTGAGAAGTGTATGCAGACTGCTGTTAAAATAGTAGAGAACTGGGCTAAGGAGAGGGGTTTCCGCTTCTCTGTATCAAAAACTCAGGTGATATGTTTTACAAAAAGAAAAACCAATCCAATTATGAATATTAAAATGTATGGACAACAATTGGAGCAGGTGTCAGTAATTAGATTTCTGGGAATGTGGATGGATACTAAACTGAATTTTAGAATTCATATCCAGAAAATGGTTGACAAATGCAAAAAAGCAATAAATGTAATGAGGTGTTTGGCAGGAGATGAATGGGGAGCATGTCCTCAGTCTCTTAAAAGAATACAGTCAGGTCCATAAATATTGGGACATCGACACAATTCTAACATTTTTGGCTCTATACACCACCACAATGGATTTCAAATGAAACGAACAAGATGTGCTTTAACTGCAGACTGTCAGCTTTAATTTGAGGGTATTTACATCCAAATCAGGTGAACGGTGTAGGAATTACAACAGTTTGCATATGTGCCTCCCACTTGTTAAGGGACCAAAAGTAATGGGACAGAATAATAATCATAAATCAAACTTTCACTTTTTAATACTTGGTTGCAAATCCTTTGCAGTCAATTACAGCCTGAAGTCTGGAATGCATAGACATCACCAGACGCTGGGTTTCATCCCTGGTAATGCTCTGCCAGGCCTCTACTGCAACCGTCTTCAGTTCCTGCTTGTTCTTGGGGCATTTTCCCTTCAGTTTTGTCTTCAGCAAGTGAAATGCATGCTCAATCGGATTCAGGTCAGGTGATTGACTTGGCCATTGCATAACAATCCACTTCTTTCCCTTCAAAAACTCTTTGGTTGCTTTTGCAGTATGCTTTGGGTCATTGTCCATCTGCACTGTGAAGCGCCGTCCAATGAGTTCTGAAGCATTTGGCTGAATATGAGCAGAAAATATTGCACGAAACACTTCAGAATTCATCCTGCTGCTTTTGTCAGCAGTCACATCATCAATAAATACAAGAGAACCAATTCCACTGGTAGCCATACATGCCCACCACCACCATGCTTCACTGATGAGGTGGTATGCTTAGGATCATGAGCAGTTCCTTTCCTTCTCCATACTCTTCTCTTCCCATCACTCTGGTACAAGTTGATCTTGGTCTCATCTGTCCATAGGATGTTGTTCCAGAACTGTGAAGTCGTTTGGCAAACTCTAATCTAGCCTTCCTGTTTTTGAGGCTCACCAATGGTTTACATCTTGTGGTGAACCCTCTGTATTCACTCTGGTGAAGTCTTCTCTTGATTGTTGACTTTGACACACATACACCTGCCTCCTGGAGAGTGTTCTTGATCTGGCCAACTGTTGTGAAGAGTGTTTTCTTCACCAGGGAAAGAATTCTTCGGTCATCCACCACAGTTGTTTTCCGTGGTCTTCCGGGTCTTTTGGTGTTGCTGAGCTCAACGGTGCGTTCCTTCTTTTTAAGAATGTTCCAAACAGTTGTTTTGGCCACGCCTAATGTTTTTGCTATCTCTCTGATGGGTTTGTTTTGTTTTTTCAGCCTAATGATGGCTTGCTTCACTCATAGTGACAGCTCTTGGATCTCATCTTGACAGTTGACAGCAACAGATTCCAAATGCAAATAGCACACTTGAAATGAACTCTGGACCTTTTATCTGCTCATTGTAATTGGGATAATGAGGGAATAACACACACCTGGCCATGAAACAGCTGAGAAGCCAATTGTCCCATTACTTTTGGTCCCCTAACAAGTGGGAGGCACATATGCAAACTGTTGTAATTCCTACACCGTTCACCTGATTTGGATGTAAATACCCTCAAATTAAAGCTGACAGTCTGCAGTTAAAGCACATCTTGTTCGTTTCAATTGAAATCCATTGTGGTGGTGTATAGAGCCAAAAATGTTAGAATTGTGTCGATGTCCCAATATTTATGGACCTGACTGTATACTGTGCACTGATAAGAGCAGCTATTGATTATGATAGTATGGTGTACAGTTCTGCATCTAAATCACAAATTTTAAAGATTGAGGCAATCCAATCACAAGCACTGCGAATATGTTGTGGAGCAATAAGATCATCTCCAATCACAGCAGTACAAGTAGAAATGGGTGAAATGCCTCTAGAAATTAGAAGGCTCAAGTTAAAGATGAGATACTGGATTAATATAAAAGGTCAATTAGATAGTCATCCAGTTAAGAAAGTTCTGAAGGACTGATGGGAATATGAGTATAAAAAACTGACAGACTGCCAATGAGGAGGCTCAGAGTATGGGATTAAGTGACATCGATATATAGCCCCTTCTGTGGCAACTTCAGCAATTCCTCCTTGGCTTTTCCCTATGCCTGTAGTTGATATTCAACTATATGAAGAAATACATAACAAGGTAAAAAGTATATTAACAAATATAACAGTGCAGCAATACATTGAACAAACATATTATAGCACAAACACAGTACAAATATACACAGATGGCTCTAAAGATCCTGAATCTGGAATAACAGCAGCAGCAGTTTACATACCCAAATTCAAAGTTAAAATATCAAAAAGAATATCAGATCATGTATCTCCTTTTACTACAGAGATTATAGCAATATTCCTAGCTCTTCAGTGGATAGAAGTACAACCAATAAGATCAGTAATTTGCACAGACTCCCTTTCAGTTTTAAATAGCTTGTTAAGTGGAATTGCAACAGCAAGACAAGATATGATATTTGAAGTGATGCAGAGTTTATTTAGAATAAGACAATCTGAATTTATAGTAAACTTCATGTGGGTACCATCACATATGGGTGTTGTTAAGAATGGGCCTATAAATACACAATTCCCTGATCAATTCTCTATTTTAAACAGTAATAATGATTCAAGTAAAGTAAATATTGATTTTGATAATTTGATCATTAAAGGATTGCAGATTGAAGAGAGCCGGAAAATTAAAAAACAAGAGAAAGTAGAGCGGTGCAGCCGGAGCAAAAAGAGACCTGGATCATTAGAAGAGTCTAAATATTAAAATGAGAAACATAATAAAGCTGATGCAGAAACAAGAAACATTGAATAAGAAAATAATGAAACTATTAAGAGAGATGGTTGATTACAGTAATTTTAATCTTGAATTACAAACTTTAGCTAGTAATATAAAATCCTTGAAACTTAAAGCTCCATCTCTAAATTTGTAGAAGGTTTCATTTGTATTCTACCCATATGTGGGTGTTGCTTAGTGGTTAAGATGATGTATACTTAGACTATGCTTCTAGAGGTGTTACAAATATTTTTGCAGGCTTAAGCAGAAACGAAGACCTTCATATTGTATTAATAACCCCTGCATTTCTTCCACTTGAACTTTTGGCACTCTGTACTAAGTGAGATAAAGGTCATGTGTCTTGTTCATATGTGTGTGTAAAAAGATTACTATAAATGGAAGAATGCAGGGAGGATTTTATGAAATTAACGCAAATTGTATGCAAGGCTATAAAGAGCCAAGGAGAGCTCCAGACGGGGCCGCACTCCAATGGTGAAGACTTACTCGCTGTTACTTTCATTTTATTGCTTATGAGTTATTGTTTACTAATAAAGCAAAACCATTACAAATGGTGATGTGTTAAACTTTTACTTTAGAAAAGTCTCTTTAGTGATTTATTTTGGTAACCTATTATTCTGAAACTGAAAGACTTCCTTCGAGCCTCAGGAAGCCCGAACCCAGCTGAGCGGACTCGGACACCGGGGAAGGATTCCACATCTTCTGACCGCAGTTCCTGATTTCAGAGGTGAGGGCAATTATATTGCAGCTTATCATGATAATTAGGAATGTGAATTAGAGGGTTTCTGGTCCTTATTCGGGATATCAAACATAACAGTGTGGAAGGAAACGAGGAGGCAGACCATCTGGCTAAACAGGCTTTGAAACATGCATGAATTGACATTAAAATATCAATGAGTAAAACAGAAGTAAAAGGGTTAATTACAAAAGAAATAAGAAAGAAATGGCAGAAGGAGTGGGGTAGTGGAATAAAAGGTAGACACTTTTATCACTTTCAAGAGAAGATAGGTCTAGAAAGAAGGTTTGGCAATAGAAAAGATGACGTTTTAATGTCAAGAATGCGTATTGGTCATTGTTTGCAGTGTCTTTATAGAATGGGGAAGCATGAAACTGGAAATTGTGATAAATGTGGTCATGCTGAATCAATAGAACACGTACTTATAGACTGCGATGCGTATGAAAGAGCAAGATTTCAACTAATTCAAGCTTTAAGATCTTTGGGTATAAATAACTTGTCACCTCAGGTTCTGTTAGGAAATGGCCCAAATCAATCAAGAATATTTAATGAATTAATTATTTTCTTAAAATAAATAAGACTGATCAATAGAATTTAAGATACCGTTGTATTAATTAAAATAAAGTGTTTTATTTTCCCCTTTCCTCTCTGTCCCCTCCCCCATTGTCATTTGTGTTATCATTTTCCAATTTCCCAAGCATTATGCGGCAGGAATGCACCGTTCAAGTTGGTCTGCCAACCGCCATTAACACCAGAAGAAGAAGAAGAAGAAGGCCGCAGTTTAATTCACAGAGCTGGACCATTCGCGATTGACCCACGCTATATGAGGAGTTTGGACACAGTAACGTGAATGCAAAGGGAAGTCCTGAATGATTGCTGGGAAATTTTAAATGCAACAGGTAAAGGTTTTGCATGGAAAATAAAGGGGTGGGTTAATGAAGATGGTCTAGACTCAAAATCATTTGCCCCAATAGTAGTAATATCTCTAATTCCACCTTGGATACTAGCTCAACCTGAAATAGACATAAAATTACACGAGAACAGAAGGGAAATGGATGAAGCTGTTAACATATGTAAATGAGCATATAAAAAACTCATACTATTCATTTCTTCAAATATATACAGATGGTTCAAAGAGTATAGAGACTGGAAGGACAGGGACTGCATTCTGTGTTCCAGAGTTTAAGGTGAAGAAGGCTGGAAGATAACAGATGGTACATCAGTATACACAGCTGAGATGACAGCAATTCTAATGGCACTAGAGCGGGTTTATTAAGTTAGACCTGATAAAGTTATAATATGCTCTGATTCAATGGCAGTTCTTGGGAGTTTACAATCACTGGAAACAAATAGAACTGATATTTTAACAGAAATCATGATCAGGTCATACAGTTTATGACAGGTGGGAATAATAATTCGATTTATGTGGGTTCCAGCACACATGGGAATTCAAGGTAATGAGGAAGCAGACAAAATAGCCAAAGAATCATTAAAAATGAAAGATCCAAATATAAACATTTCACTCAGTAGATCAGAAGGAAAACATTTTATTTTAGAAGTGTCCACTAAGAAATGGCAGACAGTTGACTCATGTCGTGCAGGTCGGCACTATTACAAGGTCCAAAAAATCATAAAGAAAAGCAAAATAATTCACAACTTAATTAGAAGAAAACAAGTTATTTTCACACATTTAAGAACAGGACATTCAAATCTAAATGATGCTTTACACATTATGGGGAAGCATAACACAGGTTTGTGTGATGTCTGTTTAATGGAGAACATGTTTTGAAGAAGTGTAACGCTTATAAAAAAGAAAGGAGGATTCTTAAGGAAGAATTACAAGCAGAAGGGCGCCTGGAATTCACTATAACCAGTTTATTAAATGATGGTCCAAATTCAGGAAAACAAATAAATGCAATCATGAGATTTATTAAGAATAGTGGGTTATATAATAGAATATAGAAGTTCATTTTAGTTCATTCTTTTCACACTCCATCACAGTGTATGCACCTTTGAAGTTGGTTCGCAACCTGCCATAAAACCAAAAGAAGAAGAAGAACGAGAGTGCATGTGCTAATATTCAGATATACAGATGTTGTAAAACCATTTTTAGTGAAATATTAATATTGTCACTTTGAGTCTTTCAGATTCTGACCCGTATAAAATCAGAGCTTTGTGAACTTGTGTACATGTTACTCGAAACCTTTCTCAAGTATTTTGCTAAGTTTAGGTTAAGATCGAAATCTCTAGAGTGTTCTGTTTTTGTATTAATATTTTAGAGTTACTGATAGCTGATCAGTTCTATTAGTCGTTTTCCACGATTATCCCACAGTTTGAATGGGATATTTCACTTTCAGAGGTTGGTATGGTTTGTGATATGGCTTGTAAATCTTTTCTGTAAGTTATTTGCTCCTCTGATTCGAAATGCTGCAGAAAATCCTTCAGCTCTCATTTATTTTGGCAAAGGGTACGCTTAAGGTATTAAATTTAATACATATTTATATGTGTTTCACATACCCGTGTTGTTGGTATTGTTTTGTTAGTTTGTATGATGTTTTTGTTGTATGGTTTGTAATTATGTTCATTCTCTGTACACTTCAGCAGATCCTCAGACTTACTGTGTTTCTAGACTAAATGTGAAAAATTGTTTTCTGCGTTAGTCTGCACACTGTAAATAGTTTGTTACAAAGCAAAACTAGATTAGTGCAAATTTAAGGAGCATCGTCGAATGTGCATGAATCACATTACAAGAAGGCATTTAAAACATTGTTGAACTGTGAAGATCAATCTATTCCTCCTATGTGTGAACATTTAGAAGTCAGAGAGAGCTTTATTACCAAATATGCTTACGCACACAAGGAATTTGACTTGATGACAGGAGCTTCCAGTGCAGAAGAAAGAACGGACATAGTGCAAACATACATAGAATTACACTGTAGAGATGAAATATAACACTAATATAAGAAAAACAGAAAATTAAATAATGCACTATATACAGAAATAGAAGAAAAGGGGGAAAACATATAATTGTTTAAAATGAATGTACAGATATGTTATTTACAAGTGGGCAGTTTAATTTTTGGATGAAAGATCAAAAAGATAAACCATGCAGATTTATTTTCACAGCTGCCTTTGCTCATTTTTACCAAGGGTGCCAATATTAGTGGAGGGCACTGTAAATAAATGAATAACTTATATAGATATTAAAAAATAAATTAAAGAATAAGTAAAAGTTTAAAAAGAATAAAAATAAATGTAAAATTAAATACAGAAAATAATACATAAAGGAAAAAAATTAATTCAGGATTAAATTTTATAACTGTTGTATCCAATGCAATAGATCCAATAAATGAGGTGCACTCTCTTAATCAATCACAAGAAATTGACACGAGTGCTTTAATAGTACAAGGTCTGCAAAGGACACAAGACAAAGACATTTAAGAAACAAAAGAAGGAAAAACGCAGAAGAAAGAAGAACGGGACAGAACTATGAAGAGATCGTCTCCAAAGCAAAACAGACAAAAAGATTAATTAGGCAACGAGAAGGAATAACGAGATTGGTAAAAGAAATGATTGTATTTAGTGATTTTTGTTCTGAATCAGAAACTGTAAGAGACAAGGTTAATGTCTTAAACTTAGAAAGGCCTCAGCGCGTCTGTGAGTGACAATAGACTTTTTACATCCTGTGAGCCGAAAAGGAAACAGATGTTTCTGCTGCGATAAGCAGAACGTTAGAGAAGCTGCGTGTATATTTTGCTTTGCAATGCAGGTGTTAAGGGTGTAAATCTCCCATTTTGCAACCGAAAAAGCGTTGCAGACGCAATCACAATGTAGGTTTTTGACCAGCTTTTTCCACTTTTGATGTCATTTCCAGCGATAAATTAGTGGCCTGTTATAGTGTGATGGACAGTTCTATATTTTCATTTTCTATTTTCCATATTGTATTTGCACAGGTGTAAATAGTAGCTGTTTTCTCTGTGTATGTGGCTAAATCTTCTGTCAGCATTCCTTTAACAGGGCAAAGGCTATGAGTAGTTAGAGCTAGTCTGAGAAGATACCGTTGAAGGTATAGAAGAGACTGTACTGAACTGCTTTCTCACTGCAGAGCTTCTGTGTTTTTCTCTCTCAGTCTCACATGCCTCAGAAGTCTGTCTGAAATCACTTTCGGGAGGAACAGAGTCATCACAGCTTTCAGACGCAGCGTCGAGTCTTCTGAGCAGAGGTGAGCAGTTCACAGTATTTCACATATTTAAGCAATTATAAAATACACTTTACATAGTATGTTTATGCAACAATATGCGAGGTTGTTTCTGCCTTGTTTTCATCGAGTAAAGTGCTGTTTGTGTGTCTGCTGTCTTAAACACTTAGATCAGCAGGCAACAAGCACGTGAGGAAAACATATCCTAAACATAAACCGAGGACTTGAATGAGAATTAATAACAACTAAATTGTAATGGATTATGCAATGACCTTTGACTTCACTGATTTCCGCTTTACTCGTTTAAATTGCACAACAAATAAAGATTATATACAAATGTTTATGGATTTTACCACAATCAAAGATAGACTTATTCTTATTGGGAACAAGACAAGATAAAGGTCAGGATTTATTAGAGGCAGAATTGACTAATGGGACTAAATATGAACAAAATATGCAAGTTTTTACAGACACATCTAAGGAATCACAGAAGGGCCAGGTGGGTCGGCGTACTTAATCCCGAGGCTGAAAGAGGCAGGAGGGAAAAGAATATGAAAAAATGTGTCAGTGTTTACAGAAATTTTGATAGCAATGAATAAAATACTTGAAAAGGGACTAAACAAAACACTAATATGCTCAGATTCAAGTTCGACCTTACTATGCCAAGATGCTCAACAGTCTGAAACTAGATGAGATATTGTCTTGGAGATACTTCAGTTATTATATACAGGTGCATCTCAATAAATTAGAATGTCGTGGAAAAGTTAATTTATTTCAGTAATTCAACTCAAATTGTGAAACTCGTGTGTTAAATAAATTCAGTGCACACAGACTGAAGTAGTTTAAGTCTTTGGTTCTTTTAATTGTGATGATTTTGGCTCACATTTAACAAAAACCCACCAATTCACTATCTCAACAAATTAGAATACTTCATAAGACCAATAAAAAACATTTTTAGTGAATTGTTGGCCTTCTGGAAAGTATGTTCATTTACTGTATATGTACTCAATACTTGATAGGGGCTCCTTTTGCTTTAATTACTGCCTCAATTTGGCGTGGCATGGAGGTGATCAGTTTGTGGCACTGCTGAGGTGGTATGGAAGCCCAGGTTTCTTTGACAGTGGCCTTCAGCTCATCTGCATTTTTTGGTCTCTTGTTTCTCATTTTCCTCTTGACAATACCCCATAGATTCTCTGTGGGGTTCAGGTCTGGTGAGTTTGCTGGCCAGTCAAGCACACCAACACCATGGTCATTTAACCAACTTTTGGTGCTTTTGGCAGTGTGGGCAGGTGCCAAATTCTGCTGGAAAATGAAATCAGCATCTTTAAAAAGCTGGTCAGCAGAAGACAGCATGACATGCTCCAAAATTTCTTGGTAAACGGGTGCAGTGACTTTGGTTTTAAAAAAACACAATGGACCAACACCAGCAGATGACATTGCACCCCAAATCATCACAGACTGTGGAAACTTAACCCTGGACTTCAAGCAACTTGGGCTATGAGCTTCTCCACCCTTCCTCCAGACTCTAGGACCTTGGTTTCCAAATGAAATACAAAACTTGCTCTCATCTGAAAAGAGGACTTTGGACCACTGGGCAACAGTCCAGTTCTTCTTCTCCTTAGCCCAGGTAAGAAGCCTCTGACGTTGTCTGTGGTTCAGGAGTGGCTTAACAAGAAGAATACGACAACTGTAGCCAAATTCCTTGACACGTCTGTGTGTGGTGGCTCTTGATGCCTTGACCCCAGCCTCAGTCCATTCCTTGTGAAGTTCACCCAAGTTCTTGAATCGATTTTGCTTGACAATCCTCATAAGGCTGCGGTTCTCTCGGTTGGTTGTGCATCTTTTTCTTCCACACTTTTTCCTTCCACTCAACTTTCTGTTAACATGCTTGGATACAGCACTCTGTGAACAGCCAGCTTCTTTGGCAATGAATGTTTGTGGCTTACCCTCCTTGTGAAGGGTGTCAATGATTGTCTTCTGGACAACTGTCAGATCAGCAGTCTTCCCCATGATTGTGTAGCCTAGTGAACCAAACTGAGAGACCATTTTGAAGGCTCAGGAAACCTTTGCAGGTGTTTTGAGTTGATTAGCTGATTGGCATGTCACCATATTCTAATTTGTTGAGATAGTGAATTGGTGGGTTTTTGTTAAATGTGAGCCAAAATCATCACAATTAAAAGAACCAAAGACTTAAACTACTTCAGTCTGTGTGCACTGAATTTATTTAATACACGAGTTTCACAATTTGAGTTGAATTACTGAAATGAACTTTTCCACGACATTCTAATTTATTGAGATGCACCTGTATGTTGCAACAGTCAAATAAGATACACTTACAGGAGCGGCAGGGAATGACGAAGCAGACAAATATAGCAAAACGAGTTCTGGCAAAGGAAAGTACAGATATGCAAATGATGTATAGTAAAGCTGAGGTCAAATAATAATAAAATGGGAGATAAATAAAAATTGGCAATCTTACTGGGATAATGAGCAGAAGGGCAGGCATCTACATTTAATACAGGCAATGGTAGGAGGAAGGAAGTTTGTATTCTTTCTAGACTCAGGCTGAGACACAGGACTTAATTCAACAATAGAAAAACATCAACAGGACTGTGTGATTGAGTCAGAGAAACAGTGGAACATGTACTTATTCAGTCATTGATATACAGAGGAAAGAAGTAAACTAATTGATAAAACTTCTGAAGAATGGTGAACAGCAATTAATATTCAAAGAGCTTTTGAATCCAGTAGGAGGTGATGGTTTGTTAATACAATTTCTAAAAAGTACTAATTCATAGAATGTAGATTTTTATTGTCAGGGATATAAGTTTCTGATCCATTACCCACAGTAGATTGTGGTAATGCTCTATTTAAGAATGAGAAAAAAGAAGAAAAGGGTGTGAGTCCTATTTTTCTTCTGTTTCTTCTCTATTATTTGCTCTTTGATGTCCTGCATATTTTATTTTGCGTAACTAAGTTTGAGGGTAGCAGGAATGTGAGGTAAACTGAGCAGTGCTATCTTCCTCAGAATGCGTAAGTTTTGTACGGCTTTCAGGCATTAAAATCACACCTGCAATGAATTGCAATTCGCAAATGTCGGACAGAAAAACAAAAATTGTGTCTAATGTTCCTCCGTTTATGAAAGATGAATTGCTGATTACTGAGTTGCTCAGTTAGACACTGCCTTGTTTTTGCTACTGTGATTTTATTTATACTGTTAATTCTCTTTTGAGATTTATTTTTGGCAGATCGAATTTGTTATAGTCACTTAATTTTATAACGTGATAAAGTTAGTTTTAGTTTCGATATCTACTGGATAATCGCTTATGATGTTTAAGGGACCGTCAGCATATTCCAGCCACAGTGAAAAAAAAACAAAAAAACCTAAACCATGTCCAATCGTTCATTCACATGGATGATTTTTACAATGTTGTAGTAAAAGCTAGTGGCCAAATTGACTTACTGAATGTGAGCTACAATTTTGGAATGTGGAAAAAAAAAAAAAAAAAAAAAAAAACCTTTTGGTGAATTACAGAATTTTAGTAATGTACTTGTATAAATGGAGGTAACTGAGATAAAGTAATTGAGGACAGTCCCTTAAGCGTGATGTTGCTGTTATTCGCTTAAAGTGCCCCTATTATGGGTAATGAAAGTTTCATATTTTGGTTTTGGGAGTCCCCAACAACAGGTTGACACACACTGTGTGCCGAATTATTAGGCAAGTTGATATTCTGGTCATATTTTTTTTCCAAGAACATATTACCAATTCCAAACCACATCAATCTTAATAACTACTATTGACTTTGTATTTAATCATTTATAAGTGATATATAATTGTCCATGAAGGCTGGAAGCCAAAAACTCCTTATATTCAGGTGTGCCAAATTATTAGGCAGGTTTTCTTTTACAGATAAAATGAGCCAAAAAAAGAGAGTTAACTCAGACTAAAAGTCAAAAATTATTAAATGCCCATGAGAAGGATGCAATGCTAATGCAATAATAGAATTTGAAAAGTTAGGGCATGACCATTGGACAGCGAAATGCTCATTGGGTCAGCAGAGTCAGAAAAAAAAAAAAGGTGGAGAAGAAAAGACACATGTTAACTGCAAAAGAATTATTAATTAAGGTGAAGAATTAAGTGAGAAACTATCAGAAACCATTTAGTCTCCAGCGCCACCATTTTCCCGAACTGCAACCTTCCTGAACTCTCCACAAGTGCAATGTGTCAGGTTCTCAGAGACCTTGTTTGGGTAAAAAATCCTAAAAAATGACCCTCACTTAATAAGAATAACAAACATTTTCATTGTCTTATACACACAAGTGCTGGGTTATTTCTGTAAACACGTTGTTGGGTTAATTGTGCAGGGTCATAATTCTGGGTTGTTTGAGGTACTGTAAACACATAGTTGGGTTGTTCATGCTGGGTCAAATGGACTGCAAGGGGTTCTTTCACCACTGAACACCTGGGTTGGGTTATTTTGACCCAACCGGTTTATTTATTTTTCCTCTTCATCGAATTTTCTGGATTCTTCAATCATCTCGTCGTCAGACGGTCAAGCAACGCGCAGCAAGCAGGATTATAAGGTAAATTAATATGATGATATGATTATTTATTTTTAATAAGCTGTGGTGAGAGCACACTAATTTCACGGTTAATGTGATATTTGATCTGTCGCTGTGCGGGTTAACGTTAGCGTTATTCTGTGAATGAAGTAGCCGCCTACGTTTTTTGTTGACAAAAAAGGCCTCAGCAATCTCTTTATAGTTATATAAAAGATATATATATATATATATATATATATATATATATATATATATGTGTGTGTGTGTGTGTGTGTGTATGTGTGTGTTTGTGCGTGTGCAACGCACAAATATTTTAACGCCTCATGGAAAAGGTATGAACTATCGTTAGGTCAGAAATACAGGAGTAAGTTCAGTTAACTTGCTGTCTGTGTAATGTTTCTGTGTGGCTTTGTAATGTTTTGTCATAATTAGATCATTTCGTACTAAAATTTATCTGTAAATATCTGCGACGTGCCGAATCCAACAATAACTTATTTTCGCGCTCTTTTTTTCCTCAGGTAACGTTAGCTGCATTAACTACCCTTAACGTTAAACCACAATATTGCAGGTATGTAGTAATATTCTTAAATGGTATGTAATATTCTTAAATATTGTTACTTAAAATGTTGTCTAAAGTTAGACTATATTTCTCATGGTGTTTGAGGTCCTTCTTCCTCTGTTTTAGTGAATGCTTTTGTTGCTTTAATCAGGACACAAGAGGTTTTTCCAGGTTAACAGTAAGTTAGAGAGGCCATGTAATGTGTTCTTTATATGTTACTGTTAGAAATAATAATTTGTATTTGAGATTGATGAATAATAGGCAGATCACTGGATTTTCAGGCTGGCATACTGTATGGTTTTGCTAGCTTTTAACCCAGTTTTTCATCCTTATTTTACAGAATCTCTTTTGCCTCCCAAAAAAATTGAGAAATGGTGGATTCGCAGCAATGGGTCTACAAGCATCCCAGAAATCTTGAAGGAGTTCCCCAGGCTTCTAGAAAAACTTGGCATGGTAAGAAATAATTTTGATTTTATGGTTTCGTTTACAGAAATTTGAAATGGTTAAATTGTTAGTGGGGTTGTGCAGATAAACAATAGTATAGTGTATTGACGATAATCAGAGATATCGCTGAGAGCTGATGTCTTTGTCGATAGTCAAGGCGATATAACAGGAGCTGCACCACATCTTTAAAATTTGAGCACATTGTTTTCTGTGAGTGTACAGAGCAGCAGCACCTCTGCCAGAACGTCACTAACATCTACATATTCCTAATAAATTACATTGTTTGTCTCAGGAAGTCATTAATGTAGGCTGACTAAGTCACACTTCAGCCATGCCATTGTCACATGGTCTGCCTGTGTCATTTGTTTCTGATCCAATCTATTTAAATCCAATCTGATCCAAGCTAGTTAAAGAAATGAAGACATTTTCACAGGAAAAGTGTTTCAATGTGTCGTTTTGATTGTGAGATCAGTTTCACAGTTTGCACTGTATTATTCTTATGGGTTTTAGATGCTAAAAGGGAGAGTGCTTTCAAAGTCCTGCCCACTCTGCTTCCCCAATCAATATACAAGAACGGAGGAAAGGTCTTCAGACCCACAACCACAGAATCCTGGAAGTCATTCATTTGATGTACAACCTGTACGTTTTTTTTTTTTTTTTTTTTTACTTTTTCTACTCTATAAACAGTACTGTGCATACGTTTTAGGCCACTAGTATTAAACATTCATTTTGTCATTAATTGTAATAATCCAGTGAATGTCTGACAACAGCCAGTGCTCCTCACAGATCTGATCTGATCATCATCAGTCTGTCTGGAATGACATGAAGAAACTGATCAAACTGAGACAGACTAAATCCAAAAGAACTGTGGCAACGTCTCCAAGATGCTTGAAGAAACCTACCTGCAAAGCTACAGTACTGTTAAAAGTTTTAGGCACTTGTGAAAAAATGCTGTAAAATGAGGATGCTGTCAAAAATAATGTCATGAATAGATTTCCTTTATCAATTAACTTCTATTAACTAAATTAAATCAACATTTGGTGTGAGCATTCTTTGCATTTAAAGCAGCTTTTGCCCTCGGTGCACAGTTTCTCATGAGCTTTGCAGGTAGGTTTCTGGAAGCATCTTGGACACGTTGGCACAGTTCTTCTGGATTTAGTCTGTCTCAGTTTGTTCTGTTTCTTCATGTCATTCCAGACAGACTGATGATGACCAGATCAGATCTCTGTGTGGAGCACTGGCTGTTTTCAGACTCTTTGTGCAAACAAAAATCTCAGTGGATTATTACAATGTATGAGGTGACAAAGGGGGCCTTTTACCCCACACACGGGGCACACAGTATTGATACAAATACTTCAGCTAAAATAATCGTTTTTCTTAATAATGTCTAAGTTAATACTTGTTAAAAACAATCACTTTAGCAATGTTTGTACTGTTTTCTGCTTAATTAAAAAAAAAAGTGTTCAATAAATATAGGCCTACTGTCATTAAAATGTTAATATAAAAAATATGTTTTAAAATACAGAAATAAAGTCATTTTAATAAGTAAAGATTCTGAAAGTATTGAAGGAGATTCAATAATAATTGAAAATATATTTACAGTAGTAGGCTAACAAATTATATTTTATTATATGATAAATATCATTTTTTAAATATGATGGTTTAATTCTAAAAATTGTGATTATCTCTAATATGGACACATACATAATATATATGGTGTTTATTACAACATAATATATGATATTTACCATCTGAATCTAACCATGTCATGTGAACAAATGGAAAAGTCAGCCATCTATTAATTATCATGTTAATTACTGTGCGCCTTTAGCCCCAACAGCAGAGGCGCTTTTTACCCCAAATACATACTTTTACATATTCTTTCTTTATTTAAAAACTGTTGCTTTAATTATCTTAAGCAAAACTGAAAATCATAAAGAAGGCCTTTGTCTCAAAATATATGCATTATTTTTAGCGATTCTCATTTGCTACTTAAATCTACAACATTTAAAAAAACATAAAATATTAGATCAAGCAAGCACAGAATCAACTTTGCACTGCTGCGCGCGATCGCGTCAAAGATCAGACAAATAAAATTGTGCATGTTGAAAAGCGAATGTTTTACAAAGTGCTACGCCACGTTTTTGTCCCATCTAGTGGTTTAGAGGAAAATAATATCAAAGGTGCCTTTTAACCCGGGGCACCTTTAGCCCCATTGTACCCTACTGTGCAAAAGTTTTAGGCCACTAGTATTTTCAACAGTTAAAAATGGTTTTAAGTCAGTTATTTCTATCTTTTGCTGTAATGTGTCAGTAGGAAATATCAGTTTACATTTCCAAACATTCATTTAGCCATTAATTGTAATAATCCAGTGAATGTCTTGACAACAGCCAGTGCTCCACACAGATCGGATCTGATCATCATCAGTCTGTCTGGAATGACATGAAGAAACTGAGACAAACTAAATCCAGAAGAACTGTGTCTCCAAGACGCTTCAAGAAACCTACCTGCAAAGCTACAGTGCTGTTAAAAGTTTTAGACACTTGTGAAAAAATGCTGTAAAATGAGGATGCTGTCAAAAATAATGTCATAAATATATTTTCTTTATCAATTAACTTCTGTTAACTAAATTAAATCAACATTTGTTGTGATCATCCTTTAAATTTAAAGCAGCTTTTGCCTTCGGTGCACTTGAGCAGAGTTTCTCATGAGCTTTGCAGGAGGTTTCTTGAAGCATTTTGGAGACGTTGCCACAGTTCTTCTGGATTTAGTCTGTCTCAGTTTGTTCTGTTTCTTCATGTCATTCCAGACTGATGATGACCAGATCAGATCAGATCAAACAAAAATCTCACTGGATTATTACAATTAATTGCAAAATGAATGTTTGGAAATGTAAACTGATATTTCCTACAGACACATTACAGCAAAAGATAGAAATAACTGACTTAAAACCTTTTTTTTTTTAATTTAGCTGACTAAAATACTAGTGGCCTAAAACTTTTGCACAGTACTGTATATGTATATATTGGGGGCTTTAAATACCCCATAATTTATGCCATGTTGGTTGGATGAAATTTAGGTAGATAACCAAGAAGTGCCAGTAAGCAGAAAGAAACCTAAATCAGTAACACAATAAATATTTAGTTTGAGCAACCTTTACCAGACCCAGTTCACAGGAAAACTCTGATGGTTTGGCTGATTTCCATAACATACACTTAAACGTTATTTATTTAAGTAAACTTAAATGTTACAACTTGTAAAAATGTAAGTTATGTTGCAAGACTAAGTGTCGTGTAATTAACAGGTGGGGACCAACACGGTGATGCATTCCTGCACATTTTGTGCCTTGGTGACGAGACAGCGACATCCCACACCTTCGCCATTGTTTCGGGCCATGCCGTTGAAACGGACTTGTTGCTTGAGGCTGTTTATCTTTTTAAAGTCCTTTTTTGTGCTTGATGTTAGCTACACTAACATCTTCCTTCCTGGCAATTTCTCCAGCATGCAGTATATCATATTGATGAACATGAGTCTTCATGTGTGAAGTATTTGAGGGCAACAGTTTTTTCTGGCCACTTGTAACGTTTTAATTTTTTGTCACATGTATTGTCTGTTGTAGGTCTCTTTGTTTGGCTTAAGTTTATGGCACAATGTTTGGACTGATTCTCGTGTGGCAATAATCAATTTCATAGTGTTATGATGCTGCAATGTTGACAAAGAATAGGAATCTACAGTACCTAGTTTACAAAGTTTTGTTTTTTAAAGAAACTGATCTACAAAAACCGTTATTTTATTTGTGTCTGTAGGGATTGGATGTAATGTGTAACAGTATAGCACCCATTCAAAAATTGTTTTAAAAAGAAATGTGAAAACTCATTAAATTGATATTTTTTTTGTGTTGTGTAATTGTATTACAGAAAAATTATAATTTTACATTCCTTTGTGATTATTTATTATTATTAGTAATATTGGTAAATATAAAAGTAGCAAGGCAATGAGACAGCAAATAACCCAATGTTTGGGTAATGTTTAACCCAGCAACACAGTTAACCTGACCCACTGGTTGGGTTAAATAAACAACCCAGCATTCTGGGTCAAATGGTTAAACCCAGCACTTGGGTCAAAACAACCCAGCGCGTGTTCTGTCCCATAGTTACCCAACGGCTTTTTAGAGTGTAATATACATTTATTTTTGTCTTACTTTCTCAAAGACTCCCAAACGATTCGCTCAACGATTCATTTTTCCAAACGCCTCCTTTGTGTGATGCTAATCTGCAGCGATTGGTCTCACTTTCATTTCATTATGCCTGTAATGCCTGATAAAGCAGCGTTCAGGTGAGCACAGTGCTGCTTTGTGTACAGCGTTACCAGGGAAACCGCTATTTTTACTGCTCTGAAAGCACCTAGTGATAAAGAATGAGTTTGCATTTTCATTCAGACCAAAGCTAAAAGACCAACAAGTGGGCGGGCAATATACTAATGTGTCATGTTTACGTCATCATGAAACAGCTTGGGATTTGTTTTAAAAACGACTCGTTTCAATGATTCAGAGTCGACTCTTTCTTTTGACAGACAATAACTTTATACATGGTGCACTTTCAGATTTAAAACTTTGCAGGATGCTTTCATTCACTTAGAGCTGTGTTACACACTGCATGAAAGCTCATTTTCAAAAATCCATAATAGGGCCACTTTAAGACGTGATGTAGGCTAAGGCAGTGAGTGGTTTAGTATAGTAATTTAATGATTACAAAGATACAGATCTTAATGCTTTGATTTATTGTTGATTTTGGCAAATCTGCTTTTCCAAACAGAAATTCATGTTCAGAAGCTCCTCCCACAACAATCACACATTCAGCAATAAATGCTGGAATATTCCCATCAGTTCACGAGTGCAGACGAGCATCAAATCATCAGGAAGAGCTGAAATCTGCAGAGACTGAGTTTATTAAAGAGGACAGAGAGAAGATGAGAGATCCAGAGCCCTGCAGAATCAAACACACTGAAGATACTGAACAACAAACAGGTTGGTGTTTATTCTTCTTTCTTCATTAATAATGCTGACAGTAATAAAACTTCACACAGTTTTATATTTTGGTTTGTTGTAACAGGAAAAATCTTTAGAGCTGTTGAACAATTTTGATGAAGCATCAAATAATAAGAGACAGTTCATATGAACTGGCTACTTTTTTTTTTTTTTTTTTTAACAATGTATGTTAGATCGAGTCTCCACAGCAGATAATTAAGATCCAGTGCCGGATGCCAGGTCCTGTCAGAAAACATTAATTTTGTTTGGTGTCTGAACAAAAAGTCAACAGGGTTGTCAATACCCAAAACACATTAACATCTCATTCCCTATATTATTCATATAGACAAAACTGTTAATGAAACCTCACAATCATCAGATTAAACAATGGAAATACATAAGCAAGGAAAATAATAAGAAATATAATATATAAAAACATCATAAAATAAACAAATAAATTATCAAATAATAAAATTATATAAATTATATAAAAAAAATCAAACAATACATTACATAAATGACTAATGATTTTAAATGATTAAATGAATAAAAACAAGAAAATTAAAATGACACAAATGTATGGTCACTCTCTTGATGTAACAGTTTGTATTTGTGGATCCTCAGATCCTTCATGTTGTTGATCAAACATATTTAATAGTTCTCCCTATACACAGCAAAATCGCCAGAGTTAATTCAACTTTATGAGAGTTAATTTTAACACTTTACTGGTGTATATATAATCCACACTGGCCCGAGTTAAATTTACACTTTCAAAAGTGTTAATAAAGTAACACTGACTCGAGAGTTAAACATTTCAGTCTTACCTATCATTAATTATTCACAAACTTTATATATACAATAGGCACTGTTTTAATTATACATTATGAAACAATTAAAGACTTAATTATTTTAGGTCCAGAGCTAATTAGTTGCATAAATAAACCAATACAAAAACAACAACATACTTTCACATTTCATTTTTAATGAAACAATGAATGCATTGCATTCATTGTTTCATTAAAAATGAAATGTGAAAGTATGTTGTTGTTTTTGTATATGTTTGCTCTATTTATTTATTTATATCAAAGCTAAAAACATTGTAGCTTTGTAATGTTTTTAACTCGTGTACAGAAAAAGTTTTTTTTTTTTTTTTTTCATTTTAAAAAAATATTAAAACCCTGCCTAAACAAAACAATGGAAAGGCACAACATATGTATCCTCATTTGGTCCATATACATTTTGAATGTTATAGGGTTTATAATGCTTAAGATCATCAGCTTTCACAACAGCATCAAACTCATTTCCATCAACAACTCTGAATGCAAAACAATGCTCACTGAAGAGCTCTGTAACAAGTTTTCCAACCACAAAATAAACATTTTCACCCAACACAAGAATGCTGGTGATTTTACAGAATACTGGCAGCTCATGTTTTATCTCTGTGCATATAGCAAGACCGGGTCTATATTCAGTGCCATCAAGTTTAGCCCAACTGGTAGAGTAAATGTCTGTCTGTACTGTGATTTGCAAAGCATTGGCCAAGTCTTCACCATTTTCATAGTCACTTAGAGAGAAATAGTTCATTGGTCCAAATTCTTTCTGCTGTAAAGTGAGCGTTTCCCAGTGGTTTCCTATTGCCATTTGATGTTTTTTCGCCAGTGACTTTGTGATGTTCTTAACTTTTTAGCATGTTTTTGAAAAGTTTGTTGTTGGCTTCAAATCTCATGCTCCAAGAGTGCAAAAGAGGTCCTATTTTCCTTATGCACGAGGGATAATGAACCATAAAATGGTGCTTTGGTATTAACCTTTTCTGAGGGTACACCAATTTGAAAAGTTGATGATGCTTGCTGATCAAGTGTTTCAAAAAAACAGTCATGCCATAAGTAACAACAGGCGAAAAGACAATATTAATAATGTGCAGTAAGAGGAGTAACAAGTTCCAGTTTGGATTTCCTGGAGGCACAAGGTCACCAAAAAGTAAGGGCGTGTTTCGCACCAAACAGAGTGTCTGTATAGAATTCAATCCAATGGAATTTCCACCATGTTCCAAGTTGACATTTGTCGGGCGGTTTCTGCGCTCTGTGTAACCCAAGTCAAAAGAATAAATCTGTAAAAGGAGATCTTTTTTGGATATAAAATTTTCAGTCAAGTATCCAAATAAAAGTTTCAGCTCGTACTGGGCAACACCTTCTAGTATGTCATGCATTATATCAAAGGAATAATTGGAACAAACATGAAAATACTGTAAAGTGTTCAACGAAGAGTATCTTTTAACCCCATATACAGAGTTCAACTGTGCATCTGACTGAATGTCCCTGCAGTGCATCTCAAAGCTGGCTTTATCACGGACCACTACTCTTGGGTCATCCTCACTATAAACATTCTGGGCATCAGATTTTTCAGTTAGACACAAGCGACAAAAGTAATTACTGTTAAAAGACTCAGTAAAACCAAGAAGAGCATGCATTGCCAAGTTATCTCCTACAACCTGACAAATTGAACCATAAACCTTTTCAGAAGAAATGGGCAAATAAATCCCCTCATTCTCAAGTATTTTAACATCATTTATCAAAGGAGCTAAAATGGCATCAAATCCATACTTTTTAACATCTTGAGAGTGAAAGAGAGAAAGTAAGTGGATGTTCAGAACAGCAGAGTTGAACTTCGGTGGAAGATTTCTCAGAATAAAATAAAGACAGCCAATCTTGTGAATCCCATGTTTTGACCTCATGGGATTGCACATCTCGAAATCATCGTAACACAGTTGGATCTGTAAGGAACTGTTTTGAAAACAATGGGTGGCCTCTGCAGTAACTTCCATCACAAAAGCCTTTGTATACATCAGGACTGATGTCAAACCTCGATTCAAAATGCTCACAAATATCTGTATTGCGAAACATAAATTTTAGACTATCCAAAATGGGGATGTACACAAAAGTCTCTTTAACTGGAACCTGGTCATAGGTGCCAGTTCTTTTGTTTCGTCTATTGTCGTATCTAATACCAAGAACTATTTCTAATGGTTGAACAATTCCCCATCTTTCACTGAAAAACTTTTCTTGTTTAGCTTCAGAATAAAAACTGGTGAATGGATTTTCAAAACTCTTTTTAAAAGGTTCAGGGGAGTCTGGTCTAACAACATCCTGCTTCATTTGTAAATGTAACTCTGTGGTAAACTCTTCAAGATCACATATAATCGATGAAACTGTGGAACCAGAAGCAACACTTCCCTGCAGCTTCGCAACAATTGAAGCACACACGTCCTTTAAATCCTCTTTAGAAAGAACTGGATCACTTTCAACACAATCATCATCTAAACGAGGTTCCTCGTCTGAGAGTTCAGACTGTACTGTCTCTGACTGGGTACAAAAATCAGTGGGACGAAAAACTGAACAAGGAACATGAACTTTACCCAAATGTTTTCTAAACCCAGAGTATGTGGAAAACTGCTTTCGGCATTGTTGTTGACTGCAAACAAGTCTACACTTAGAAGTGGGATAGAAGCCATGTTCACACTTCAAATGCGAAATCAGTGAATGGGCATCAGCATACAACACTTCACATCTAAAGCAGAGCAACATTTTTTCAAGATTTCAGCTCAGGTGCTATTCAGCAGCTTAGCTCGCAGTTCTTTCACTCTTGGTGACTCTTTTTTTTTTCCCAACATCTATGTTATAAACTGTGGTCTGCAGGAAAGTGTAGAAGTTGATGAGAGCATTGTCGTAGGATATGTTAAAAATGTAGTGTACTTTGAAGAGCTCATCCAAAGCACCCAGAGAACCAGCCGTCTGATAAGGGATAAGCTTGTTATCCAGAGCAATGTAGTACCTGTCAATCTTGTCTCGACTCCTCCCCATGGCTAGAAGATATGGTTGATGACTTTGGCTTTTCCCCAGGTGCTCATCAATCCTGCAGCATGACTACAAAGGTGAAAAACAAACAAGTTACCCTTCCAATTTTAGTCTTTTAAAACATTTTACAGGTAACAAAATAGACCAAAAAAATTAAACGCTTGGTAATCTTACTTTATTTTTCAGACTATACATGTTTTGTCATTTGAAACAAACTGCAACTTACAGTATATTCTAAAGCATTGTTGTCCAGTGCAACCCTGAACACTCAAAATAGAGTACACAAGTGCATGCCCCCTCAAAAAAAAAAATTCTACTTTTCTGATTGTTGGTAAACTTTACACGATACGACCCCGGTACATTAATCAATGGTTTCTGTAGTCAATGCAAGAAAAACACTTTAAAATTCTTAACTAGTATTTTTCTTACTTATAATTGCTGATAAGTTTGATTAACTGAAGAAAGTACTAATTAAATTACAGGGTTTAAACTGATTGTAAGTATAAAATAAAAAAAAAAAAAATTAGTATACCTTATGAAACACCACAAGTTTCTCAACTGCATCAGAGGCACTTATTTTTGCAGCCATCTTTCGCCCAGCAGATGGTGGAAGAAGGTGAACCAGTAAAAGCAGTGTAGATAAATCACTGTCCCAGTCTGTTTGTGGTAAAAAAAAAAACAGCAACAACAAAAAAGGAACATTATACTCTATAGCGTGGAATGCGACAAAAAGCATGACTATAATCAGATTTATTGACGATTTTTGCCTACTTGAATCTGTGGCATTCTCAGGGGTTTTCTCAGCTGACATCAGGAGACGTTGCACAGGAGATGTCTTAGTCAAGTTTCTTGCTTCTTGAATGATTTTTGGCTTAAAGGTTCCATCCCACCTTTCCAAGAGCTTGGAGGATGTGTCCAAATCGAACGGAAGAACAAAATCTTGGTTCACCTTGAAAATATTTATCAGCATTAGACACGTACATATGCAATTAAAGCAACATTCAATCATTTTAAATATTACTTACAAATCCTTTGGTGTCTAAAAACCTTGGAAAGGTTTTTAGAATATTTGTTGCCGTATCTGCATTGTGAACAAGTTCCTGGCGATAGCGAAATGTCTGTCTCATCTTTTCAAAAATGGTTTCTTCAACTCCTGTATGAGCAAGAAGTGAAATGGCCTCCACAAGAGCATCTCCCTCAAGCTGATGTTCTAAGCTAATGTCTCTCCTGATGTTTGGACCTCCTTGTTCAGAGTTAGGCTTATTCTTACTTTCAGTGTGACGAGAGTTGTTTCTTTGAACGGTTTTTAAACGCCAAAGCAAGATAACCACTTCCACTTGCTGCATCATAAAAGTGCTCCTGTAAAATAGGGGGGAAAAAAAGGACCATTTTACGTTCATACATCTAAATCTATAGCAGGTGAAATGACAGTCACATAAGGTCGTGTGAATTTTAGCGATGAAGATTCCACTTATCAATCTATTCCTTCAAGTAAAAACATTTAATAATTTCATGGAAAAACTCTTACATATCCCTTCTTGGAAAATGGGTCTTTCAATGATGGAAACAAAGTCACAATTCCAAGGGCATACTGCTCTCTCTGCTTCTGGGTTGGAATCCTCCTACCAAAGATAAATATATATAACATATATGGGATGGGACAGCACGTAAGTGGCAATACATTAGTGTTGCGAGATATGGTCATTTTTCATGTCGTCATATCGCCAGCCTGTGAGATCGCCGATACACGATATTATCGTGCAGTCTCAAGAGAGAGACTCTCTGTATTTGTCATAGGCTATTTCATAACTATTTGGTGATTTTAAACCGTGCAAGAGAGAGAGAGAGAGCCTGGAAGCACCAATAACCTAAATAATATACTTTCAAACATACTGAAAAACTAACATGTTAAATATAAAAATATTTAAAACAGCTAGTTAATATAGGCTATTTGGATACAGCAGTCATAAGCCCTATTCGGACGGGATTAGTTTTACATGGAGAGGTGGGGTAAAGTAATTTTTACCAGAGCTTCTCAGGGATTTTAGTCCCGTCTCAGTAATCATTATGGACGATGTCAGTAAAGATTACGGTGACTTTTACCTTCTGTAAAAAGATCCGAAAGAATTATCTCAGGTAATACTAATCCCGTGCGAATAGACCAGCTGTAAATATGTATGTAAATATTCTGTAATTTCCTATTTAAAAGTAGTTTTCCACGTTTCTTTTCCACGCTTGAAGAAACATTCAGTTGCGTTCTAGGCGATGGAACAAGTCTGTGGCAAACCTCGAATGTTTTCTGCATTTGACAATGCATACCATTCAGATCAAAAAGAAGGTTGAAAGCACTTGTTAGAGGCACGAAACTTCTGTTAGCTTTAGGTAAGTGTCTGTTGCAAACAGAATCCAATCATAATTTAATTAATTTAATTAATAAATCGATGGATGTAGCACGCACATGACGACAGGGAGGTGACGGCGGTGCGTAAATCGAGTTACTCCTCCCACTTCTGGTAGTTTTACTGAGACTTCTTATCCTGTGCGAATTGGCCATTAATATTACAGACATCCTGTCGTAAATTAACATTACTCCATCTACCCTTGTAAAACTAATCCAGTCCAAATAGGGCTATAGATAGCTATTAGGACCGCACATCCTGCTGTTACGAATTTGCCACGTTGGCGTGGAAGTTTTTTATCAGTCTAAAAATCAGTGAAAATCAAAAGTACGTTTATTTTAAAGACCAACAGTTTAACACTAAATATTTAGATAAAAGTATTTATATATATATATATATATATATATATATATATATATATATAAAGAAAAAAGTATTTTCAGGTAAGTTCATATTTTTGGAATAAAGTTAAATTAAATGCAGTCATACACCGCTTCGGACCGCGCACCCTGTTTTAGACTGATAACTTATTAACTGCATATTTTATAACGATGATGAAGAATAAGCATCAATGTTTTTTGTTAATGTGCTGTAAAGAAAACGAAATGCAGGTAACGATGCAGCTTCGTAATCTTCATTCTGTTCAAGAAAAGATGTCTAAAAAAAAAAAAAGTCTCTTTTAGCACTCTTGACATAATTTGTAACTAAAGGTTTATCACCCTGCAGTTCAATTTCGAAGTTGGCCTAGTTTTAGAGTCCGTTTTTAAAACATTTCCAATGAGGAGGAGAAGCCTAATCCTCATTTGCGCCTGTGTTTGAAGTGCGACGCTGAGGTGAAATAGCGGGGCAATTTTATAATAGCCCAATAATAATATGCCGCCTAATAATAATAATAATAATAATAATAATAATAATAATATTTTTATACATCTAATAGGAGAATGAGCCTAATATCGTCCTAACTATCGACAAAGACATCTGCTATCGTCGATATCTTTGACTATCGTCTATACACGATACTATCGTCTATCTGCACAACCCTACAGTACATGCATACAAAAAAAACAGTCTTACATTTAAATGATACATTTTTTTCTCAGTCTTAATTATTAGGTGAATACAAAAACATAAAAAAAACCATGACAATCAGTTATATTAAACGTGAAAATGTAGCTTACCCATGTCTCTCTGTCATGTGCCCCACCAGTATGTTAACAAGTGCTCTTCTCATCTCATTTGACAAAGTATCGGTGGCCTTGTACTCTTCAAGGATTTCATCTCCTTTTGATTTTTCTTTTAAGGCAGCTAGCACCATCTAAGTTAAAACAATAAAAGAATAGTTTGCTCATATATCATTCTTAGGCCTGTCACGATAAATACTTTTTGGTGCAACATATTGTCCCAGAAATCAATTGTGATAAATGATATTACTGACTTTTTTCATTAGTTAGTCTATATTAACATGATTATACAAATATTACACTAATTACACAAGCACAATGTGGAAGAAATGGTATCACAGACAAACACAGATAACACAATGTTCAGGTTTGACTGTAACAGTATTTTACATTGTTATAAGATGAATGAAATAAACAGTGCCAGGGCTCCAGACAAAAAAATCGAGTAAGGAGCCATTGGCTCCTATAAGAAAAAAACTTAGGCGCCAAATTGTTTTTTTTAGGTGCCACAGAATAAAAGTGTTTTCTTTTATTATCATTATTATTATTTTCCTACATTTTAACAGTTCAATCATACTGTCATGTGTTTATGTCTCATCTTTTCTTGACTTTAACAGCATTTTAATCCATCTTGTAGATGATCAGGTCGACCTGGGAACTAAGGTTCACTTAAAGTGGGAACTAAATGTCTTTTCCAACTTGAAATATGCAGTCACAAAGAATTGTTCATTACACAAAATCTGTACTAATATAATGGACCATAAGCATGACTTGGCCACTGAGTGTAGTTTGGGTTTCACACATTCAGTCTGTTTTTCTTCATTAGTAAAATGCAATTTTATAAGAGGAGTTGAATCATGTACAGATTAAGTAAAAATATTAATATGCAATAGTGCATAAATATAGCAAAATGCTCCTCTTATAGTTATTTTTCTAGCTGACTGATGAGCTTATGAACACTGAATGGTTAGTCTCAGGTAAATGTCTTACGTTGCAGTGTTTACAAGCTTTACACGTTTTCTGCAGTTTGACACTGAATGACTGATTACATGAGACATTTCAGTAAGTTTTACTGTAGGCTCTCTTATAAAATAGCCTACCTTTTGATATTAATTCAGGTTCATTTCGTACTATAGTAGTAAATGGAAAGAGATAATGGGTTCACTTGCACTAAAGCGATCGCACCTGCCGCATTAAAGAGTGCCAAAACCGTATTGTTTGAATTTCGTTATGAATTTGGCATCATTTTAAAGCTGATACTTTGTTTATTAAAAAGTAACAGAGCACAAAGCCTTTTGCGATTACTGGACGGCAAGTGCGCTACAAATAATATGAAGTTCACGCATTAACACAGCATAGACTAAGATTTTGGTAAGAAGAAGCCATATTAGTAATGATTATTAATGAGAATTGTTGACGATATTGCCAATATCCACACAGATGACAGCTTTACCTGTTGTAGTTTGTTCAAGTTTTGCACGAAATAGACAGCTTTTCTGCACTTTCACTTGCAGGTCTGGCGCTGCACAACTGAGCTGCGTTTAGCAGACTGTGATTCAGCGCTGCTGTGCGGCAGAGACGAGGACTGTTTCAAACTCTTTTTTCCACTAAAACTTTGAGCATCGTCTTTTAATTTTAAGTTTAATACGGGAACATAACAAAAGATGTGATCGCAAAACAATCAGGAAAAAAGGCATTGCATGCAAATATTTGAGTCATAACATGTAAATATATAGTCGCCAGTGGCGATCACAGCAAAAACTTCACTCGCAAATTAATATTTTTGGTCGCAAATGCGACCGTTTTAGTCGCAGTCTGGAGCCCTGAGTGCTCTGTTTTTCTGGTAGCCAAGACGTGTTATTCACTTCCTCTCTATGCGGCTGTGTACGTGCAACAAAAACATGCACAAGTTCTGAAATCTTCTTGCACTTCAATGCTCGCTTGAATATTTGAATACTGAATAGTGAACAGACAAGACGACGTAAAAACACGTCCAAATGATAGTTTTACTGTGATGGTTATACTTTGCAAATAATCAGCGAATCACTAAAGAGTATATGAGATGTTGGAGTCGGTGCCATTGGACAATCATTTTTATGTAAACACAATGGGCAATCTATCGTGTCATCAAAAGTTATTGAGGTCATGTTTATACATCATGTGACAAGTCAATACAGAAATCACCGTGACAGGCCTAGTCATTCAAAAACCAATACAACTTTAATACTCAAAGTTTGATTAGAGTGTAAGTAACTTGGGTAACACTTTAGAATAAGGATCCTTTGTTAATGAATAACTACACAGGAACAAGTCACTAATGCACTATTAACATTGTAGTAACTACTATTACCTAAAAAGAAACTCTGATTAATGATTTAGTAAGTAATAGTGCTCAGTTGAAACTGGTAGTTCACTATTAGCTAATCAATAACTACTATTTTTTTATATCTCCTGGAGAACTACTAAGAACTACTGTATACAGGTTCATAATTAATGTGAATTATGCATAATGTATAATTAATTCTAAAATGAAGATCATGGTAACCCACTAGTAATGACTCAAGAATTATCAAATTCTTCGAAAGGAGCTACTAATGACTTGGATCAGTATTCTAAAATGAAAATCATCATGACTTCCTAATATTGACTGACGTCATTTTAAACTTTTGAGATATATGTAATGTTTTGGATACTAATTACTCAAGTGTTACTACATCCTTCTGAAGAAACTACTAATTATTTGGATCAGTATTCTAAAGTGAAGATCACGGTAACCCACTGGTAATGATTTAAGAGTTACCAAATCTAGCAAAATGAATTACTAACCAGAACCTTACAAAAACCTCAAACGTTTACAATGACTTCAGTAATTACTAGGGAGTTATCATGATCTTCACTTTAGAATACTGATCCAAATAATTAATCCCTTTAGAAGGATGTAGTAACACCTGAATACTTACTATCCAATACTTTACAAAACTCTCAAAAGCTTACAATGACTTCAGTAATTACTAGGGAGTTATCATGATCGTCACTTTAGAATACTGATCCAAATAATTAGTAATTCCTTCTGAAGAATTTGGTAAAACTTGAGTCATTACTAGTGGGTTACCATGACCTTTACTTTAGAATTAATTATACATTATATATTATTCATATTAATTATGAACCTGTATGCAGTAGTTCTTGGGGAGGTATGAAAAAATAATAGTTACTGATTAGCTAATAGTGAACTACCACATTCAACTAAGCACTATTACTTACTAATTCATTAATCAGAGTTGCTTGTTAGATACTAGTAGTTACTAGAGTGCTAATATTGCGTTACTCATGTGTTCTTGTGTAGTTATTCATTAATGATGGAACAGTATTCTAAAGTGTTACCGTAACTTGAATTATTGAATTAACTTGAATCTGTTTTTCATCATATTGTTTAATTGTAACGTAATTAAAAACATGAGAAACTCATGTCACCTCCTTTGCTGATCTTTGCTCCCCGCTGTTCCAAGTCTGTCATCTTGCTGTGACGTTTTGAGCCTTTTGGCACATCTTTCAGAGGGCACATCTTCTTCACTAGATGAATGACTTGTCAGTGTATCTGTGCAAGAGCTGGCTGCTTCCTCTGCCAAAAAAAATAAATAAAAAAACAATCTTTGTCACTGCACTATTTTATGTATGGATCTAAAGTACCTTCACTATGATCTTTTATGATTAATGTTGATTTTGGGTTTGCTTCTAGCAACTCTTCCAAAATGTCTTGATCAATTTCAGTGTGGGACTCATCATATACAGTCAGGTCCATAAATATTGGGACGTCGACACAATTCTAACATTTTTGGCTCTATACACCACCACAATGGATTTCAAATGAAACGAACAAGATGTGCTTTAACTGCAGACTGTCAGCTTTAATTTGAGGGTATTTACATCCAAATCAGGTGAACGGTGTAGGAATTACAACAGTTTGCATATGTGCCTCCCACTTGTTAAGGGACCAAAAGTAATGGGACAGAATAATAATCATAAATCAAACTTTCACTTTTTAATACTTGGTTGCAAATCCTTTGCAGTCAATTACAGCCTGAAGTCTGGAACGCATAGACATCACCAGACGCTGGGTTTCATCCCTGGTAATGCTCTGCCAGGCCTCTACTGCAACCGTCTTCAGTTCCTGCTTGTTCTTGGGGCATTTTCCCTTCAGTTTTGTCTTCAGCAAGTGAAATGCATGCTCAATCGGATTCAGGTCAGGTGATTGACTTGGCCATTGCATAACAATCCACTTCTTTCCCTTCAAAAACTCTTTGGTTGCTTTTGCAGTATGCTTTGGGTCATTGTCCATCTGCACTGTGAAGCGCCGTCCAATGAGTTCTGAAGCATTTGGCTGAATATGAGCAGAAAATATTGCACGAAACACTTCAGAATTCATCCTGCTGCTTTTGTCAGCAGTCACATCATCAATAAATACAAGAGAACCAATTCCACTGGTAGCCATACATGCCCACCACCACCATGCTTCACTGATGAGGTGGTATGCTTAGGATCATGAGCAGTTCCTTTCCTTCTCCATACTCTTCTCTTCCCATCACTCTGGTACAAGTTGATCTTGGTCTCATCTGTCCATAGGATGTTGTTCCAGAACTGTGAAGTCGTTTGGCAAACTCTAATCTAGCCTTCCTGTTTTTGAGGCTCACCAATGGTTTACATCTTGTGGTGAACCCTCTGTATTCACTCTGGTGAAGTCTTCTCTTGATTGTTGACTTTGACACACATACACCTGCCTCCTGGAGAGTGTTCTTGATCTGGCCAACTGTTGTGAAGAGTGTTTTCTTCACCAGGGAAAGAATTCTTCGGTCATCCACCACAGTTGTTTTCCGTGGTCTTCCGGGTCTTTTGGTGTTGCTGAGCTCAACGGTGCGTTCCTTCTTTTTAAGAATGTTCCAAACAGTTGTTTTGGCCACGCCTAATGTTTTTGCTATCTCTCTGATGGGTTTGTTTTGTTTTTTCAGCCTAATGATGGCTTGCTTCACTGATAGTGACAGCTCTTGGATCTCATCTTGACAGTTGACAGCAACAGATTCCAAATGCAAATAGCACACTTGAAATGAACTCTGGACCTTTTATCTGCTCATTGTAATTGGGATAATGAGGGAATAACACACACCTGGCCATGAAACAGCTGAGAAGCCAATTGTCCCATTACTTTTGGTCCCTTAACAAGTGGGAGGCACATATGCAAACTGTTGTAATTCCTACACCGTTCACCTGATTTGGATGTAAATACCCTCAAATTAAAGCTGACAGTCTGCAGTTAAAGCACATCTTGTTCGTTTCAATTGAAATCCATTGTGGTGGTGTATAGAGCCAAAAATGTTAGAATTGTGTCGATGTCCCAATATTTATGGACCTGACTGTATCCTCAAGTCTGCTCCAGTCTGTAAATCAAATCTGCTTCGCACTGTAGACCAAAAAAATGCAGCCATTACAACAAAACTAAATAATATACCTACAAATATGGGTTACAATACATCAATATTGATTGATGCATCAATGTACAAACAAAAAAATGATTAACGTTGATTTCACAGAAGTGTCTTTTTTGGATATTTTTGGATGTGTGTAAAGCGCACAATGTGCGAGTGACTTTTGCATCTTGTTATGCTTAAATGATTACTTTGCATACAAAGGAATCAATAAGAAACTATTAAAAAACTTTTTTTTTTTTTCCCGCAATGTCCTTATTATGGTACATGTGAAAATGTGAAATTGAAATTTTGTGAAATTGATGTGAAATTTTCACAATTGCAATGTTTGTGTTATATACTTTGGTTGATGAGTTAATAAAGCTGTATAAAATAGACATAGTATTGTAATATTGATCTATATATACCCCTGAACCACATCAAATCACTGCAATTAAGGTGTCAGCAAATATTAAGTCACTTTAATGTTTATAATAACTTAGTACAGGGGTTTTCAAAGTGAGGTCTGTGACATCATGAAATAATATACCATATATTTTCAGTTCTACAAGTTGCACTATTATCCCTCCCCACACTAACTTATAATTAAAAACGGGTCCTTGGAAAATGTTCTCCCGTCAGGTATCCCTGGCTCCACAAAGTTTGAAAAACCCTGGCTTTGTACATTATTTACACTGGGCACTTTTTAGGACTGGGTGACAGTGATATTTTAATTATGAGAGCTGTTTTAGCTGGTTAAGTAAAGAAACACTGGCCTCGCCGCTCCGCATGGCGAGTCAAAGAAAATGGCGTCTTCGAGAAATTTCAGGCTGTAAAAGCGCGCGCAGCACGTCCTGAACTCTACACAAACTTGACAGTTAACAGAATTTACACATTACAGTTACATACGTGCAATAGTCTAAACTGAATTTGCCCATAAAATAGCTGGTTAATTCGAACTAGTAACTAAAAGTGGTCGTTTCAGTCAGCCAGCTCAAGTAACGTTACGCAAGTCCATATAAATAAAAGTCTGAATAAATTTGAACAGGCTTTTAAGACAAACAGCTAACGTTAAACACAATGTTAAACAACGATTTATCAAACTATTTCGATTTATGGAACGTTTATCTTCATGAAATAAAGAACTTACCTTCTGCGTTTTTTCCCAGTTTGTAACGTAACGTAGGCCGTCTTATATGCTCTGCAGCCCGAACTGGAGAAAATGATGTAACTGTTATGTGGGAAAAGTTAAAACTTTTGGGCCAGCACGTCAAGAAAATATTGCTTTTAAACAATGATATTATAAATTACATACTGCAAATACGATTAAAGAAAACTCACTGTCGACATTTCCAGCACTGGCCTCGTCTGCGCTACACGAACTTGATATTTAACGAAATGTACAAATAAATAAAATAAATTACACTGACCTATTAAATAGCTTTGTTAGTTGTTTCAATCAACCAGGTCAAGTATTAAAATCCATATCAAATAAATTTGAACAGACTTTTATAAGTACCCCTAAACTCAATCGAAAACAATGATTTACATAACTTTATGAAATACATCACTTACTTTATGCACTTCTCCAATTATAAATGTATAATAATCGTTCTGTATGTTTCCAGTTAAAAAACACATGCTTCTTCGCTCCGGGTGGCGATTCAAATAAAATGGCGTCACCGAGAAGAGTTTTTGCTGGTTGAAGCCGGCACCACGTAAATGTCCCGGATGTAAAATCGCACTGCCACCAGTGTTAATGAGGTCAGAGTCTCAGTAGTTTCACCAGTCAGAGTATCCCTTTTACACCATCCGTGTTAATTCAACACCATAACATTAACACTTTACTCTAAAACACCATAACACCAGGATTTTAACTCTGGTGATTTTGCTGTGTAGAAACATGAGATTTGGGCCTATAATGTTTTAAAAATAGTAATTTGAAGATGACGTAAAACTGCATCAAAATGATCAAAATTTTGTAATGCATTGTCTACTTTCCGTTGATACATCAGGGTGCATTTTTATGTCCTTTCACTGTTTTTTTTTTTTTAAATGAGTTAATGAAAATGTACTGTTTTTACTTTTGTTTCAGAATTTATTGAAGACAATGAGGAGAAAGAAGAATTGAGTGACGTTGAGGAGAAAATTTATGCCAAAAGTGGAGAAAAATCCAAACAGAAAGATTTAAAGAAAAGAAGGGCCAAGAAATCTTTCACCTGCACTCAGTGTGGAAAGCGTTTCACATACAAACATCATGTTGAGCGTCACATGAGAGTTCACACTGGTGAGAAACCGTACACATGTGATCAGTGCGGGAAGAGTTTCTCACAATCATCAAACTTTAAGCATCACATGAACATCCACACTAGAGAGAAGCTGTACACGTGATCAATGCGGGAAAAGTTTCTCAAAATCATCAACCCTTAAGGATCACTTGAACATCCATATTGGAGAGAAACTATACGCATGTGCTCAATGCAGCAAAACATTTTTGTGGGCTTCAAACCTGACAACGCACCTGAAAGTTCATATAAAGGAGAAGCCACATTCATGTTATTTGTGTGGAAAGAGTTTTTCATGTCTACAGTATTTGAAAAAACATCAGAAAATACATACTGGTGTGAGAGAGTACATGTGCTTTGAGTGTGAAAAGACTTTTACTTCTGCAAAGTGTTTAAAACGGCACCAGAGGATTCACACTGGAGAAAAACTGTACAAATGTGATCAGTGTGGGAAGAGTTTCACACAAAAAGGACACCTTACAGGGCACATGAGAGTTCATACTGGAGAGAAACCGTTCACTTGTGATCAGTGTGGGAAGTGTTTCACACACTCGTCACATCTTAAGATACACATGAACATCCACACTGAAGAGAAGCTGCACACATGTGATCAGTGTGGCAAAACATTTTTGTGGGCTTCAAACCTGAAGACACATCTGAAAGTCCATACAAAAGAGAAGCCACATTCATGTTATTTGTGTGGAAAGAGTTTTTCACGTCTAGATCATTTGAAAGGACATCAGAAAATACATACTGGTGTGAGAGAGTACATGTGCTTCGAGTGTGAAAAGACTTTTACTTCTGCAAACTGTTTAAAACAGCACCAGAGGATTCACACTGGAGAAAAGCCTTACAAGTGTTCACACTGTGACAAGAGATTCAGTGATTCCACAAATCTGAAAACACATGAGAGGATCCACACTGGAGAGAAACCTTATGAGTGTTCACACTGTGACAAGAGATTCAGTCAGTCAATACATATGAAAAGACATGAGAGGATTCACACTGGAGAGAAACCGCTCAAGTGTTCATACTGTGACAAGAGATTCAGAGATTCAGGATCCCTGAAAAAGCATGAGAGGATCCACACTGGAGAGAAACCGTATCACTGCACTACATGTGGGAAGCGTTTCAATCAATCATCTGCTCTACACAGTCATACAAAAAACATTCACAGTAAGTAGATCATCTTCAGGTCTTTCAGGTCTGATGCCACGTCCTCACCAAATGAGACACAGTAATGAATCAAGCAATAAAACATCATCTGGATAAATCATTCCTTGCCATCCATTACACGTGAACTGACAAAGAAACATTATCTAAAGTTTCCTAGTGAATAAAGTCCGTGTTCATCTTCAAAACCACCAGATTCAAATGTGAGATGCAATCAACTCAAAGATGGAGTTCCTCCCCAATGAACAATGTCAAAACGTTTTATTCCTGTATATCATTTTGCTTCATGATATAAATGATATCATTGTGCATTTTTATGAGTTTCATATTATGTTCAATCGTTTCATATAATGATCAGTATGTTATAAGCAGAATTGTAAGAATAGTAACACCATTAAAACCAATACCCATTCCTACTTTTAAGGCAGTCGGAGAGAGATCCATCTCATTAGTTTTCACTTTTAATGGTGCCTTCATGTGCTATCGGAATTATCGTAAATACGAGTTTCCTAATCGGAAATTGGACGTGAACTGCCTCTCAAGTCGTATTTACTACTGGGAAATTCGGAAATAATTTTGATACCCGAGTTTCCGAGTTGGACGGGTCATAAACTTTAAACATGGTGGAGGTGACAACCATTACTGCTGTCAGTGCTGTTCTCACAACAACTACATCCCTTTGTCTTGTTGCTAAAGTAGTGTATTTATAGGCTAGATATGAACAATCATGCGAAGCATATTGTGTGTTTTATAAGCAGTGAAATAAGCATGTATTTGACCGAAATTCCAGAATTGTCAGCGAACTGCATGTATAGCGCGGTGAATGTTTATAAGATTGTCAACCAATGGGATGCTACATTTTATCTTTTCCGACCTTAAAGCACATGAATACAACAAGCTCGTAATCACGACTTCATAAGTGGGAAATAGGAAATTTCCGATAGCACGTGAAGGCAGCATAAATGCCGCTCCATTTGAAAGCAGGTGATGGAGATTTAGCGCTAATCACGGAACTGGCTTTACTGACGAGATGCGCATGACATATATCACCCAGCCCTAATTAAATATTACCTTTTTTTATTAATACATTGCTATCTTTACTTTTTATATTTAATCAAGAACTTTTACCATTTGCTGATTTTATTATTTTAGTTTCAATATCTAAACGCGCAGAGTAATTTTACCGGGCGTGGGCCGCATCTGGGCCAGAGGAAATAGTTTGAGTCGGTTTTCAGTGTGTGGGCCAGTTTTGGGCCGGGGACCCAGCCAGAATTGGGCCAGAACTAAAGCAAGGTTGTGGGCCAGACAAATTTTGCTATCTGGGTGAGCGCGTCGCGAAGATTGAAAACATTGAAAGAGCGAGGTAAGATGGAAGCTGCAAATCATTTAATGTTTAGTCAACTGTTTTAGATAGAAATGTTAAATGATGTCAGTTATATTCAGTGAAGCAAACTACTCGACTTTTTTTTTCTCAAATATGCCCATTTTAAGAGAAAGAGGGAAGGAGAGAGAGGAAATGTGCGCGTGTTAATTATCTGCATCTGTTTGTCTGTCCCTACAAACGATGAAACTGTGAATTTTGGCCTACTTCAAAAACACGTCGTTGCTGGTAAATATAATGTAGCGATTCAGTATGGAAACTATTTTATTACAATAAAAGTAGCGGGGTAGTGCTGACAAGTTTCTGTGTGCGAGTAATAATGTGTGTGTGTGTGTGCGCGTGCGCCAATTAAAGCATATTATATATATATATATACATATACAAGCATATTATATTCAAGACATGGTTACGGCCTTGCTGTAGCCCATGTGGGCCCCACATTAACGTGTTTGCTGGGATAGCTCCGTGTCCGTCCGCTGGAAGTTGACCGTTACAGAACAAACGACGGGCACGCGCACTCGCGCAGTACTCAGACAGTGACGTGCTCTGCTGGTTTAAATGTTAATTTGTCCCGCGCCCTCTTTCAATAAATCTCATTCTCAGTCATTCACAAACATGTCATTAACAATCACCATTTGCTAAGCAAACTATTTGGTTTTTGTTTTATCCTTAATATGATGACACATATTTTATATATTTATATATATATATATTTACAAATATAATAATTCATGCCATCTTTTAAAATACTTGATGAATTCAGTATATTTCCCAAAATATAGGCTATCCAAATGGTATCTTAACATGATAATACATGTAGTGCAATAATATCAAAAGTTATCATAAGACCAGCTGACCACGTCCCTACAATGTTCTTCGTGGGACTAACAAGCGGCGTCTTTTGAAGACGTGCCCACGACGTTTCTGGGATGTTAGCTGTGATTCTAAAAAAATGGAACTTTACCACGACGTCCTCATAACGTCACCATAAAGTAATGTCGCGCTGACCAAAGTACGACGAACTGGCGACGTCGTCACAACGTTCTCTGTTTGCTGGGTTGTCATATTATCACAACTATTCAGTGTTTTCAACCATTTAATGCTTATTTAAGGTTCCAGACATTTAAATACACGTAAGTAGCCTACTAGCAAAACCATACATTTATAGTTTGTAAAATACACGCTAATGTCTATGGAAACGGCAATAATGATTATTACAAATATAATCTGACAACATGTTTTATTGATATCATACACATAGTGTATGTAACAAAGTTTATTCTTCTCCCAGTTCACCGGAGACTTACTTTAACGTGTTTCGGGAATAGAGGATGAATTTACGTGTTGTAAATCCCACAGCTCGGATTCAGCGCGAACTAATATGGCGGCGCCTATCACCCATAGATCAGCTAACACGGTCATTATAAAAGTGTTTAAACTACCAAATACATTTACTTGCACATATTTCAGAATCGGAATATCAGATATTTCATAATATAGTGAGCATGTTTGTGAATATTTTGAATAAAAAAGGAAAAGAGAAATAAAAGCGATCCACGTGTCATACAGCGCTATTGTGGCTGTGGTGTGTCACATGACAAGCATGACGCGTCGCCTAAAAAAAAACACGCTGGGGGCTCAGCTAGAACATATTAAACTCACGTGCGAAAGGGTTAAGAGCCAAGACTTCTGCTGCGTCCCAATTCGCCTACTTATACTATGTACTAAAAGTATGTGCTTGTTTTGTTACAGAAAAGTACATACTTTTAAGTGTTTAGCAAAAGAGTATGCACATTCTGGGACATACTACAAAGACGTCATTTAACGGAAGAGAACGTTGTTGCCTAGTTACGTGCAATCAATGTAAACAAAGCATTTGACATTTCTTTCATCCTCATTTATCCAATATAATTTACTCTTCGCATTGTATAATATATATATATATATATATATATATATATATATATATATATATATGTGTGGGTGTGTGTGTGGGTATTGTAACAAGTACTTAATCTCTGTTTAGTCCTTTCTCTTTCATATTTAAACTTATTTTATAAGTTTAACTTTCATTGTTACACACATGATTGCACATGAACATCAGCACCAGTCTCCTCACGAAAGACCTGCATCTGGTAGATCTACGGCGACGTGCTGCTTCTCTCTTCAAGTTGGTAGGATACATATTAGAGCAGTGTAAAAGAAATTTGAAAAAAAAATAAATAATAATAATAATAAATATATATTTATTCTGTTTCAAAGGGGTAAATGTCAGGAAAGTGTTGAGGGTATATTTCATTTTAGGGGCACAGATGCTGAGTGCTCTGTGGTTTATATCTGCTAAGTAGTTGCTTCGCTTATTTTGTAAAAGAGCGGTTAAGAGCGAGGGGATGCATTTCGCAACGTGGGTGCAAGATGGAACTTCTAGCTGAACCGTTACTTAGAATCAGATAACACTCACTAGAGGTGTTACATTGCGGTTTAAGGTATAGGTGCTTAAGCAGGGCTCATAGAAGGTGTCACTATTTTCCCTATATCTGAAAATAGAAATAGACATGCTTGCTATTTAGAAGTGATGTTTTTTTAATTTGTATTTTCTCTCTGTTTGAACTTTTGATACTTGCTTGATTCAGACTCTGTGACAAAGGTCATGCTTCCTGTTTTCAAGGAGGAGGCAGTCGCAGGCAGTAGCAGAAGGAGGGTTTTATTATGCAAGGTTATAAAACGCCTGGGAGACCATTGTCCAGGGCCGACAATTTGTGGTGAAGACTTTACTCGCTGTTATGTACTTATGAGTTATTGTTTTTTAATAAAACGAAACCATTGTATTGGTGATTCGTTAAACTTTTAAAACAAGTCTCTGAGTACTTCATTAATAATAACCAGTTATCTGAACCTGAAATCTACTCTGTCGAGCTTCAAGTGGTTTGAACTTGACTGAGCTAGGACGGACACCGGGGAACAGGACCTGAAACTTCCAATCATATCCATCCAGACACGAGGTAACTATACAGCGGTTGATTGTGAACTGTTTATGGATATTAGGATTGTGAATTATATGTTTTAGTCCTTTATTCTGGTGTACAAGCAAAACAATATGTGTAGGTTTAGGCATAAATCTAGGATCGTAATACAGAAATATAAGTATAATGCATAAAGACAGGACACTTGACACAGTACTGGAGTCTTTTTATTTACTGTTTTGTAGACTGACAGCATCACACCATACTGTCAGCTGAATGCAACAGTTCCCATCCAGAGGCTGTTTTTGGACAGAGAATCTAACCTCTGTCCCTATCTTCGTCTGACAAGACAATCCATAGTCAACCTCATAGCTGCACTGCCTTATGAGGTTGACCATGGATGGTCAAAAGATATTGAGGTTGTGATGTTTCTTTACTGGCTGGCCCATGCTGCATCCTATCGGGTTGTTGCCTCAGCCTTTGCTGTCCCTAAGTCAACAGTGCACAGGGTTGTGCACAAGGTCAGCAGGGCTATCCTTGGCCTGCTAAAGAATATTGTGCAACTCCCTCAGGGTGAAGAGGTGGAGGAGATTGGTGCAGGATTTGCCAGGCTGGCAGGCTCTCCTGCTTTTCACATGGCAGTCGGAGCTATTGACGGCTGCCACATCCGCATAAAGCCCCCAGCCATCAATGCGTCCTGTTATTTTAACAGGAAATTATTCTATTCAGTGCTGCTCCAGGCTGTGTGTGATCACAGCGGAAAGTTCTTGGACATCTGCGTTGGCTTTCCTGGATCCGTCCATGATGCAAAGGCCCTCAAGAATAGTGCCATTTACAGCAGGCAGTTGTATCCACCTGAGGGCTGGTGCATCTTGGGAGATGGAGGGTACCCCTGCTTGACATCACCTATCACAATCATGACACCCTACCGTGAACCTGTTGCCTCTCCAGTTGAGGCCCGCTAAAACAGGCATCATTCCAGGGCCGGATGCGTGATTGAGAGGGCCTTCGGCATGCTGAAGACCCGTTGGAGGTCCATCTTTTTTTAAAGCCCTTGAGGTGAGCCCAGAATTCACCCCCATCGTTATTACATGCTGTGTAATTCTACACAACATGTGCCTGGCCGCCAGTGACATAATTGATGCGGATGTCGATGACGAGGATGACGGTGATGTCAATGAGCAGAACGCAGAAGCCAGAGGAGTAGTGTCTGGTGACGTCGTCAGGAACCGTCTGGCAGCAGCAGTTTCCGCACCCGACATCCACCTTCCTGCCTTAATGGAGCATGACTATGTGTAGAATCATCTTTTTCAACTCTCCCATGTTAAAAAGCTCTATAAAAGTTCTGTTCTATCATAATTTTCTAAATACATTACAAATCACATCCCCAGTTAAATAAACAAACAAATTAATTAATGGTAATCGTAATAATAAAGAATTTTGTACTGGCAGTATTAAAAATATTTTAATCAACATACAATATGTCATGGACTTTCATTCTATCATAGTAACACTAGTTAACATCTGTTTATATCTCTAAAATTTACAAAATTGTAGCTGAGGAGAAACAAACCCCTATGAAAATGAGAGGACTATATTTAGAAAATTACTGTAAAACACAAATAATCATTACCTTGTCCTGTCCTTGCTGCTTCTCCTAGAGCCATTACTAAACACCTTGGATTCAGATGTTATTTATCATATAAGGAAACATTTACAATAGAAATAGAGAATGGTCATATTAGTGTTCCTGGAACAATTTAAGCCTGAAAGTATTAAAATCATAATCACTTTAATGGGGGAGGGGAAATCACACAAGAGATTGTGTTATTGTACATTTACTTTTTATTTTTTATTTTTGCATGTATCCATTTGTTATTACTGTTATTATTAATATTTTAAATCATTACAATTATTTTTTTTATTAATGATTGGGTAAGAACAGCCATTAGAGTTAGGAATCTCTCTTCCCTAGCTGCAGCCTCTCTTCTCATCTCTTCATCTCTACACCCCATTCTTTCCCTAAACTCTTCTTCTCTCCTTCTGGCTGCTTCCTCACTCTCTTTTCTTTCTTCCTCTTTTCTTCTCTCTCTCTCTCTCTCTCTTCAAACTCTCTTTCTTTTGTTTCCTCTCTCAGTTGTGCCTGTTCTTCTCTCTTTGTATCCCTTTCCTCCAGCTCTCTCAAATACAGCAGAAGCTCACTTTCTCCTGACCCTCTCTTCCTTTTCCTGCTGAGAGAGACGAACCAATAGCACCATCTTGGTTGCCAGATTGTATGAGCAGTGGTGGGGTGATGGATGGCTTAGAACCTAACGCAGCATCCATCACCCCTGTAAGAAATTATAGTCTGCCTCGACCCAGCTTCCACTCCACAATATGGTTGATCATGCTCATTTCCCTAAATGGCTTAATTATTATAGAGAAGAAGAAAGTCAACAATTATGTTGTTTGACCATTTGGGATGATCACATCCTGAGCAAATGGTGATCAATTGTAGAATGGGACAGGTGTGGGACACAGAGAACTACCTCAGACAAAGGGGTGTCAGAACTTAATTAACATACAGACTACAGCTGTTACAACAGGAGCAACTTCATTTACATGAAGGGTAGTAAACTGAAAATGTATAAAAGGTTTGAACTTAGTATGTTCTGGATTCATTTCGACTCCACTGAATCCGAAGTGCTGTTTGTACTTTGTCACTGCTACGCTGTAATAAAAGTTAATCTTCATCAAAGATCTTCGACGTCCTCATCATCATTTCTTACATTGGCGAGCCAGCCAGCGCGGGGATTTCCAAAAAGCAGGGAAAGGTAAGAAAAGCGGTTTCTTTCTTTTTGCTGGTTTTGTCAGGGAACCCCCTCGTTTAAAAAAATCTAGAATAGAAAATTTTAAGGACAGAAGAGAATTTGGTTTAGTCAGTATTAGCAGGAGGAGTTCTTAAGCCTATTCTGTACAAATTCTGTTTAAGATTCTAACGGAACTGAATCAACCCGACGCACTGTGGTGGCAGAGTTGTATTGGAATTGTTGTTTCTAAAGTAACTGAAGCAAAGTGCTTAAGTCAAAGTTTCTAAAGTAACTGAAACTTGTTGTTGGTCTCTTATAATTCTGTTAAGATTCTAAAGTAATTGAATCAACCTGATGCACTGTGGTGGCAGAGTTGTATTAGATCTGTTGTGTCTAAAGTTGTAAGTTTCTAACGTAATTGAAACTGACTGTAAAGTTGTGATAATTCTGATGAAATTCTAAAGTAACTGAATCGACCCGATGCAGTGTGGTCACAGAATTATTTCATAACTGTTGTGTGTTATAGTGTAGTGAGTCCGACACACCGTGACTCTGTGAAGTTTAAAGCCCAAAAGCAGTGTTAATTTGCACGACGTACTGTGGCTAAGTAAACTGTTTTAAAAATATAACATAAAACCCAAAGTAGTGTGGTTTTGTCCGACGTACTGTGGCAGTGTTGCATTTTTAACGGTTTAGTGTAGTGAAGTGTAAGGCCCGACGGAGTGTGGCCATTTGCAAAGAAGTCAAAATTTTGGTTTAGAAGCCCGACGTAGTGTGGCTGTTTTATTCATTTGTGTCCAAAGCACAGGAGCAATGAATAATTAGACTAACAGGTATCTTAAAGTAACTAGATAATGTTCAGTTAGTGGAGGAAAAGAAGCCTATTGAATTGCTGAAGACAATTTAATAAGATTGTGAAAATGGAAGAGCTGATAATTAAATACATTGCTAAGCATGGCTCAGTGAGAATGTTTGATGGGATAGAAAAGGCAGATGATCCATACAAGTGGGCTATGTCTCAATTCAAAAATTGTCCCAAAATGCCTAAAAACAAAGAGGGAAAAGTTGCTAATGCACTTCAAGCTCTTTTTGCCTCATACAAGGTAACTAAGAAAAGATTAGAAGAAATGACGACTGAAAACAAGTTGCTAAATTCTCAAGTCAGTGACAGTGTCATGTCATTGAGAAATTGCAAGGCTGAAAAGATGATTCTGAAGGAACAGATAATGAAATTGAGAGAAGAAATTGCAATGTCTGAATCAGAGAGGGAGACATTTAGATGTTTGTTTGAAGCAACATCCAGACAGTTGGAATATGCCCAATCCTGAACATTATGAAAATAACTGCAAGGAAACCTTTAGTCAACAACATAATTGTTCAGATGATTCTGTAAGGTTCCCAGTAGCACCAGCGCGAACAAGACAGACTGGAAATAGAAATGGAAATGAGAGGGTTCTTGATCAAAGAACTGAAAATGGACAAGCTGTTAGACAGCTGTCTTTTATGGACTTTCAAAGTCTTGTTACAGCAGTGGGTACTTTTGACCATAATAACATGGATCCTGTAGAGTTTTTGTCAAAACTGGAGAAGGTAGTGGATGTTTATAGTGTGTCAGATGAAGATGCTTGTAGACTTCTTATGATCTGCATTCCAAGCTCATTAACTAGTGCTCTCTCACCAGAAGTTCGTGACAAAAGAGCAGACAGAGGGGCAAGGAGAGAAGCTCTACTTAGACTTGCTGGGACTAATTTGATTAACTTGAGAAAGATAACTGAGGTGACAATGAAAATTGGAGAGCATCCTCTAGCATTTGCATCCAGGTTGTGGGAAATGTTCAGCTGTTACAGTGGTTTGCCAAATGCAACTAAACAAGACCTCATGTTTAAGTCTACATTAATTGTACAGGGTAGTTCACACATGTGAGAAGCCATTGCTCTGCATGTAGATGTAAATACACCATACGAGCAAATCATTTCCAAAATGAAACAGCATTTCAATGCAAGAAATCAAATGAAAGCTGCAGAATCTAGACATCCAGTTGCTGCCTTTGGCAGGAGAGAATGTTCTAGATTATCTAATGGTTTCCATCAGAGACCAAAGAAATTAGAGTAAATTCAGAAGGTGTCACTCTTTGTTATGCATGTGGAAAAGCTGGTCACAATGCTAGACATTGTCAAGATAACGAGAGACCTCATCAAAGCTTTGTCTGTCATGCATGTGGAAAGGATGGTCACATAGCAAGGCATTGTTTTGAGAAAGGTAGAAAAGTTCAGGAATTTGTTTGTTTTGCTTGTGGAAGGATGAGACACAAGGCAAGACAGTGTCACTTCTCACACAAAAGAAGGATAGGCTATCGTGATTTGCTTAAGAAGATTTAGAAACTCAGTTGGCACTGTTGAAAGGAAATAAGGAAGAAGCCATTCACACCTTGCCAGACACAGCACTGCATGAACAACATGACTGTAGCTCAGTCACAAGCAGATGCTGATGTGAACTGCAGGAATTGTTTTATGACAGTATCATATTTTAGGAAAATGTGTTTACTATCAAAAGGGGGTGATTCTTAATAATTTTTGAGAAATGTGTTAATTGCATTAATATTTACATTTAATTTATGAGAAATGATTTAATTGCATTGTGATTAAATTTCTGTAGCTTTGATGGTTTGAATGTGAAAAGATTCTTGTGGGGGATAGGGGGGGCAACCTCTTCTTTTTGATCTTGTTTCAGGTATAAGCATCGAGATGTTTGTTTGAAAGGTGTAATCTCCTGGAGAATGACGATTCAGTCATCTGAAGGACAAGAAGGCCAGCAGAACTAGTGGAGCCAGAGGACTTCCACAAGAAAAAGGACTTCTTAAAGAAAAGAGTGATCATCAGAACCGTTCATCTAGAGATTTTCAGACCTGCAAGATTCAGAACTCCAAGCCTAAAAGATCTAGAAACACTGAGACCCACCATGGCATGGATGGATCTGATGGAATTTCACAAACTGCAACAACAGCAATGACTGCTTCTTTTAGAAGAACTTTTCCAAACTGAAAAGAATGAACAATGGAAAAGAGAACCAAGGACAGATCAAACCATTTTCAGAGACTGTGGACAGCAGTCTTACCACTGAGATAGAAAACAAGTGGGCAAAGGACCCACACTAGGAAATGCGCAAAGATACAGACTCACTGCACATTACACTAGAAAGACACAAATATATGCATACTCGAATGCAGAAAATATATTATTGACTATTGAATGCACATGTGGACAAAGGATGTTCACATTGAAAAAAGGGACAGAACACACGTGAACACACACACACACACACACACACACACACAGAGTTGCCTATTGTTTGATGTTTTTGCTCCATTAGCTTTAGGCTATGTTTGTATGGTCATAATGTTTAGTAAATTTAGATAATTCCTTTTGCTGGTATGGTTCTCAGGTGCTCCCCTCCCAAACGCAAGAAAATGTTTGCATGCCATTTTGCCAAATTTGAGAAAAGTCTCTGTGATACATTTTGCCTAATTGGATGGAGCGATAACCAGTGTGCATGAGGTGATGACCCAATGACGGGTAAGATTTTCCTTTGGCCAGAGGGGGACAACCTAAGACAGGGCTTCACCGCCACTGGGCACCTACCCAGGAAGGGAGGTGTAATCTGTGTAAGGGAGTGGATGTGATGCTTCTTTTGGGCCAAGAGCATCAAAGAGGGGACTGTAAGAAATTATAGTCTGCCTCGACCCAGCTTCCACTCCACAATATGTTTGATCATGCTCATTTCCCTAAATGGCTTAATTATTATAGAGAAGAAGAAAGTCAACAGTTATGTTGTTTGACCATTTGGGATGATCACATCCTGAGCAAATGGTGATCAATTGTAGAATGGGACAGGTGTGGGACACAGAGAACTACCTCAGACAAAGGGGTGTCAGAACTTAATTAACATACAGACTACAGCTGTTACAACAGGAGCAACTTCATTTACATGAAGGGTAGTAAACTGAAAATGTATAAAAGGTTTGAACTTAGTATGTTCTGGATTCATTTCGACTCCACTGAATCCGAAGTGCTGTTTGTACTTTGTCACTGCTATGCTGTAATAAAAGTTAATCTTCATCAAAGATCTTCGACGTCCTCATCATCATTTCTTACACCCCGTACCACTTCCAAGATGCTGCTGTCAGTTCGCCTCCCTCTGTGCTGACCCCTGACTGTGGACACTTCAGATCCTATAAAATTTTTGAAAAACACTCACAATTAGATAAATATTATTTAACTGGTTATTTATATTTATGGAAAAAATAAAAGACAGCAAGGAACATTATATTTACTTACTTTGTATTTTTGCTTTAAGTTTTCCCTTTTTTTTTTTTTTCACCCATGCCGCTGAAACTTTTCCATCCAGATTTTTTTCATGGATGAAGGCTCTTAGGTACCCAAAAGAGAACACAGTAAATAATTTCAGTTATTCACATCAACAATATCTTTTCAATAAAAAAGAACTAAACAAAACTGGTAGTCAGCGTAAACACTTCATCCAGACCAGGGATGGGCAAACTTTGGTTGTTGTTCAATCTTAGTTCATGTTAACTAATGTTATGAACCTTATTGTAAAGTGTAGCAGAGTTTATTGTTTATGCAGGAGTCTGGAAAATGTCAAAAAGTACAAGCTGTATCCTGTAACTTATTTGTGTATCTGTGGTAAATACACAATATAACAGTAAATATAAACACTTAAATATTTAAGCCTATTATACTTATATAACAAACACAGTGTAGCGCACAGACCTTACAATCTGAAAGTGCTGTTTATTTTTACGCACCGGCAGTTAATCAGGGAGTAAAAAGACCCGGAAGAGAGAGACAAGTGAGTTAGACAGATAGGCTGGTGCGCCTTCTGCGTTCAAAATAAAAGTTGAGTTTCTTTTGTTTGTCGTTCTTCAGACATTACAATACTACAATAGCACAGTTAATACAAATAAGTCAATAACCGCTACTTACTCAAAACCTTTGATGGCGGCATTTCTCTTGCCAGTAAAAAGGGACTCATTGGCAATACACCAATTGATTAGAAGCTCAGTGTCTTCAGCGGTCCCTAAAAGATAAACACAACACTCTTTTCACACAACATCAAACCATTAATCTCACGAAACAATAATAAAAAAATTAATAAAATAAAAATAATAACTTTATTAAAGTATAACGTTTAAATTATTATACTTAAATACTGCGGGCACATCTCCGTTACCACCTCCGGTCGCCATGGTTACGACTTTCTCAAGGCTCCTCCCTCCCAGGCGCAATGTGTTGTGGGCAATATTAGCCGTTAGAGTGTGCATCGATCTGTACTTCGAATTCTAACCGGAAGTAGTAGACCATCCGGGAATCTTTGGCATACTTTTTTAAACATACTAAGATTTGGGACATACTAATTCTATTTTCAAATACTATTTAGGACGGACAGTATGCGAATTGGGACGCAGCATCTCTCTACGGCTTTGGCTATAACCGCTCTACCGACCGCCCGACATTTTGTGACAACAGTAACACAGAAACATCAGTCCGCCGCAAGGAAAGGGCTCTAAAACGTGCCAGTCAGGTAATGAAGAGACATATATGGTATTTAGCAACCCACAAAAGCCTGAAATGAGCCCCCGACTGAGCCTGGTTTCTCCCAAGGTTTTTTTTTTCTCCATTCTGTCACAGAGGGAGTTTTGGTTCCTTGCCGCTGTCGCCTCTGGCTTGCTAAGTTGGGGACACTTAATTTCTAGCGATTATCGTCAATTTGATTTCATAGATACTATTTAAACTAAACTGAGCTAGACAATGACATCTCTGAATTCAATAATGAAATGCCTTTAACTGAAAATTGAGTGTTTAATCTTATCATTATACATCACTGACACTCTATCCTCCAATTTGATACTGTTAAGTGCTTTGACACAATCTGTATTGTTAAAAGTGCTATATAAATCAGGCATGTGATCAGCTAGAGACAAAAAAGGAGGAAAATCTGACCACGCCCACAAGCCACGCCCCCAGCACTTATTAAAAATATATATTTTAGCACATTAAAAGATATATCATACTGTAAGAATACATACAATTGTCCTTTAAAAAATAAAAAGCAGCACTTAATAATCATGATAACAATATAATATATAATAATAAAGTACTATAATATATTATAGTAAAGTATATAGTATATAGAATTGTTATTATTATTAAAGTACCTGCCAAAAGTTTGGAAACATTACAATGAATGATTCTGAAATAAATATATTCTGCTCATCAAGGCTGACTTTATTTGATTAAATAATAAAAATAAAAAAAGAAACAGTAATATTATGAAATATAATTACAAATTTAAAAAAAGTTTTAAATTTTAATATATTATAAAATGTAATGTTATTCCTGTGATGCAAAGAAGAATTTTCTTCATCATTACTCCAGTTTTCAGTGTCGCATGATCTTTTAGAAATCATTAGAAATTATTTGACTCTCAAGAAACATTTCTGATTATTATCAATGTTGAAAACAATTTTGCTGCTTCATATTTTGTGTGGAAATGGTGATACACTTTATTTTTCAGGATTTTTTGATGAACAGTTTAATGAACAGCATTTATTTGCATTTATCAAATATATTAATTAAATTTGTTAATGCTTTTATTAAATAGAAATCATTTTAAATGTCTTCACTCACTTTTTTTTAATCAAATTCATGCATGAATAAAATTATTAATTTCCCTCTCTTTTTTAATCTTATACAAATGTTTGAGTGGTATCATTGTTTCCACAAAAATATTAAGCAGCAAAACGGTTTTTAACATTGATAATAATGAGAAATGTTTCTTGAGCAGCAAATCAGCATATTAGAATAATTTCTGAAGGATTATGTGACACTGAAACTTCTCTTTGTAAACAACAACAGATTTATAAATGTTTCTAATGACGAATGTTGCGTTCCTAAATGCAAATTAAAGCGGCTCAAACCAAGCGCAGCGCAGCAGCACTAACAGTGAATCGAAACTAAAAACAGTACTGTAACAGCAGACATGTAGCGGGTCAAACTACAGCCTGTTATCTAGCAATCTCAAATTCTCACCGCCATTCATAGAAAGTTACCGGGTCGAGTAACACGTTTCAGCACTGATTCTACTCTCGTTCGGCGCTTTGAATCATTTGAACACTTTTAACTGTCCTGCAGATGGAGCCACAAGATCATGCAGCGCTCTCAGGATCATTCCGTCCATGGGTGTTTTAGAAAACAATCTTTTCCCAGTTTATTTAGGTAATAGCTCAAGGCCATTTGCGCGATTTCAATTATCATGCAGTAACCAACTTTTGAGTAAACATGAGATACAATTCGTTTTAGGTAGACTGTATTTAACAGGCATTAGTGCTCTCATGAATCTATTATTTGTTCCTGGTCATATCGTTTTGTCTGAGCACAAAGTTATGTTTAACTTTATATATTTATTTTGAACTTTACCGTAGCACAGCGCTGACCTGTAGCATACATTTGACTGAATTGTTTGTTTTTGTCTTTATTTCCTCTTATATAAGCCTCTTATACTTTGTACTTTTACTTTAATAATGGCTATTATTGTTCATTAAAACTGACATTTAACAAAAAGAGGCAGAGTTGTGCTTATTGTCGCGCTTTATCGCTACTTTCCGGTGTTACACCAAATTCTGTGACCATCGTATTCTGTGACCCTAGGAGGCGCTGTTGTCACTGTTTTGTTTGAACTGTATCACACAGGCGGATTGGGCACGCAAACAGCGTACAGGTTCAAAGCGCCCGTGCACATTGTATGAGCGCGTCAATACAGTCTGGTCGCGTGCGCCGAATGAACTGTTCAAAACAGATCTCTTTACATCAACAAACATGGTTATTAAACAGGTTTCTGAGTGTTGTTGCCTTCTCTACCAGTTTCAGTTTCTCTGCCTTTAGTTACCAGTTATCTATCTATGTATCTATCTATGTGTAGATATATATATACAGGTGCATCTCAATAAATTAGACTGTCGTGGAAAAGTTCATTTATTTCAGTAATTCAACTCAAATTGTGAAACTCGTGTATTAAATAAATCCAATGCACACAGACTGAAGTAGTTTAAATCTTTGGTTCTTTTAATTGTGATGAATTTGGCTCACATTTAACAAAAATCCACCAATTCACTATCTCAACAAATTAGAATATTGTGACATGCCAATCAGCTAATCAACTCAAAACACCTGCAAAGGTTTCCTGAGCCTTCAAAATGGTCTCTCAGTTTGGTTCACTAGGCTACACAATCATGGGGAAGACTGCTGATCTGACAGTTGTCCAGAAGACAATCATTGACACCCTTCACAAGGAGGGTAAGCCACAAACATTCATTGCCAAAGAAGCTGGCTGTTCGCAGAGTGCTGTATCCAAGCATGTTAACAGAAAGTTGAGTGGAAGGAAAAAGTCTGGAAGAAAAAGATGCACAACCAACCGAGAGAACCGCAGCCTTATGAGGATTGTCAAGCAAAATCGATTCAAGAATTTGGGTGAACTTCACAAGGAATGGACTGAGGCTGGGGTCAAGGCATCAAGAGCCACCACACACAGACATGTCAAGGAATTTGGCTACAGTTGTCGTATTCCTCTTGTTAAGCCACTCCTGAACCACAGACATCAGAGGCGTTTTACCTGGGCTAAGGAGAAGAAGAACTGGACTGTTGCCCAGTGGTCCAAAGTCCTCTTTTCAGATGAGAGCAAGTTTTGTATTTCATTTGGAAACCAAGGTCCTAGAGTTTGGAGGAAGGGTGGAGAAGCTCATAGCCCAAGTTGCTTGAAGTCCAGTGTTAAGTTTCCACAGTCTGTGATGATTTGGGGTGCAATGTCATCTGCTGGTGTTGGTGCATTGTGGTTTTTGAAATCCAAAGTCACTGCACCCGTTTACCAAGAAATTTTGGAGCACTTCATGCTTCCTTCTGCTGACCAGCTTTTTAAAGATGCTTATTTCATTTTCCAGCAGGATTTGGCACCTGCCCACACTGCCAAAAGCACCAAAAGTTGGTTAAATGACCATGGTGTTGGTGTGCTTGACTGGCCAGCAAACTCACCAAGACCTGAACCCCATAGAGAATCTATGGGGTATTGTCAAGAAGAAAATCAGAAACAAGAGACCAAAAAATGCAGATGAGCTGAAGGCCACTGTCAAAGAACCCTGGGCTTCCATACCACCTCAGCAGTGCCACAAACTGATCACCTCCATGCCACGCCGAATTGAGGCAGTAATTAAAGCAAAAGGAGCCCCTATCAAGTATTGAGTACATATACAGTAAATGAACATACTTTCCAGAAGGCCAACAATTCACTAAAAATGTTTTTTTTTATTTTTTTTATTGGTCTTATGAAGTATTCTAATTTTTTGAGATAGTGAATTGGTGGGTTTTTGTTAAATGTGAGCCAAAATCATCACAATTAAAAGAACCAAAGACTTAAACTACTTCAGTCTGTGTGCATTGAATTTAATACACAAGTTTCACAATTTGAGTTGAATTACTGAAATAAATGAACTTTTCCATGACATTCTAATTTATTGAGATGCACCTGTATTATTGCCTTGTGTATCTAAAAGTGCTCTTTTCCTTTAAGCCTAGCCAAAAAGCCATAGCCTATGTGTTGACTGTGAAACACAGTATACTTTAATTATATGCATTTATGGTGTAATTACTACATTTTCGTGTCAATCCATGTTCATATTTACCGCAAACAATGCACTGTTACTTTAATTCAGTGCATGCAGTGGAAACGATCTCAGCACTGCTGCAGACGCACCGCTCCTGGAACGCACTGTTGGACCGCAACTGTGTGCAGTGTGAATTCTTTAATCCATTGACATGAGCGCGGAAAAAAATACGCACCGCATATGCACAACACACTGCAAACGGAGTGATGTGAACCTGGCGTTATGTGTGTGCACTTCGAGTGTGCATGAGCGCACAGTCTCCAGGAGAGCGCTGAATGGTTTAAACACTGGCAAGAATTTAAAAGAAATGCAATTTATCAACTTTAGTGACGATGCGACACTGCCTCGATTGTGCAAGTGACAATTCCTGTGTCGACTGTGCAGTGTGCAGTGATTTGAAGCCATTTGCGCATTTTGAGAGAGCGCGCGGTGATTCATTCGCGCTGTTTGTGAAATTATGTCTCACAGAAAGTTTTCAAATTACTTTATAATTTATTCAATGAAGAAATATGAATTGTACCTCATCTTCAGCATTATAGTTATTTTACCCGCGCCAGACGGAGACTGAGACCGTGCCGCTGCATGTCATGACAAACCTCACGTGTCATCAGCTTGAGATCGGCCTTTTTAGAGACCGCCAATCAAACATCCCCAAGCGATTATCGGCAGATAATGATCGGTAGCTGATCAACCAGAGCACCCCTACTTGCTAGCAATCTGAAATTCAATCTGAAAAATTCAATTGGAAACGAAAGACCCTCAAAACATTGCAGCTATGCAATTAATAGAATTTTACTTTCATATTTTATATTTGACGTACCACTATTATGAAAACACATTGTCATTTAAAGCGGTGTCAACCTTCCTACATAAACATCTGGTAAAGTAATCGAATGTTTGTCAGTTTATTAGATATGTGCATTCAGTCTTAAAGTGACAGCAGCCTAATAAACCTGATGCTGTATCTGTCATTTATTCTAAATCAAACAACAAAAGAAAATAAGAGAATTATTCACTACTCTTCACTGAACAACTTTAATAACTTTAATCAATGAATATTTAATTAATCTGGTAAAGACTGTGCAGTGATTTATATTTATTTATTTATTTATTTATTTTTCATTTGATTACTGTATTATATGTCCGAATGGTGGGTATGATTTTTAGTAGACTAAATTGTTTATTTCGTTTGTATGCATCAATAATTCTATTGCATTTGTCTTATTGTTTGTAATTTTATTGTATTGCTGACTGTTTCAACTCACCGTTGTTTGTTGAAAGTGAAACTGCTCTGAAAGATTAAAGGGGTCGAGGGTCATTTTTGTGTTTTTATGAACACACTGACAGGGGCCCCCTGACAAAGTTTTGCTTATGGCCCCCAGAAATCTAGGACCGGCACTGCACTTTGGCATGACTTTTCAATCAAGTTTTTCATGAAACCATTCAATATGGATTATAAATACATGGTATTACTGTTACAATAAATGTCCTGTAAAGCTGTTTTAAAAGAAAGTGTATTGTAAAAAGAGTTACACATATAAATATTACTTAACTTGGAACCAAAAATACTATTTTAATTTGATGTGCTAAAGTTTGATTCTGTCATTATCATGTTAATGGCTAACACAAGTTTAACTACCTATGGTTGTATGATTACGTCGTGATGCACATTTGCACAGTTTGTCTCCCTGATCAAACCAAGGTTATTATAGTTTTGCATTTTTAAATTAGTTTTATTTTAATATCGTTTTCAAATTTGCAATAAAATTTAGTTTAGTTTTTATTAGTATCGTTAATCATTTTGCTAGTTTTAGTTTAGTTTTTATTTTGTGAAAACATTTCTATTTAGTTTTTATATAATTTAGTTTCTGTTTTACTAATTAAAGTTTAGCATAATTAACAGATCACTTCCAGAGCGTAGGCCAAAGACAGACTTAATTTAACCTTAGTGACACAAACGTCTAGCGACACAATATTAAAATAATAATGAAATTCAATAATGATCCAGAGCCTCAACATTCGATTTGCAGCGTTGCGCATCAACCATTTGCGCTAGAGCTGAAGTGAATGACAGTGCTCATTGCTCGCTTTCTGCAGCCTAGTTACAGTATATATTATTTTATTTTAAAAGTTTTATTTTTAACGCTTCTATAAAGGACCAACAACCACGTATACACTGCAGAGTTTAAGGAGAGACAATGGCATTTAACAGTAAAAGCATAATTAAATGTTCTTTTCATTTATGAAGAATTATAAGCGTGCATTTTATGCACAATTATTCAGCCTGGCAGATTGTTCACAAAGATGTAGGCAAAAGTTTTTATTGTTTACAGTTAGGATGCACGTTCTCATATTTTTTTCTGTTGCGCTACTTCTCTATTTTTCTTCAAAGCATCAACATAGAATGCCTATTCAAATCAAAGTGTAAATAAACTTAGAAAACGTATCCGTGTGGTGCGGCTGACACAGAACCGCATACGCTGGATACTCTCCAAAATGTTGCAACGGTGATGCAGAGGAGACGTATTGTTGAAGAAAGTCGTTATTATTATTATTTTTTTTTTTTTGCGTACAAAATTTATTCTCGTAGCTTCGTAAAGTTACGGTTGAACCCCTGATGTAACATGGATTATTTTAGCGATCTCCTACGTTTCTGGACGTTGATTGTGTTAAATACATTGCTGTCTATGGGAGGGTCAGAGAGCTGTCAGAATTAGGGATGTTCATTTCAGTTATTTTTCCTAACCGACAACCGACGCTCGTTAACCAATTATTAACCGTTAACCAACAAGATTATTTTAAATTAGAACTGAATTAAATTAGAAAGCATAAGTGTCTGTGACCCATTAGAAATACTAACATTTGTTTTCCAGGGATTAATTTTACATGCGCAAAAAGTAGCAAACAACAACATGAGGATTCACATGGTCATATCATATCACATCACGCATCTGCATAATATATATATATATATATATATATATATATAAAATATTTATTAAGGCTGTCAGTCGATTAAAATATTTAATCGCGATTACTCGCGTGATTGTCATGAGTTAACTCGTGATTAATCGCAACTTAATCGCACATTTTTATTTGTTCTAAATGTACCTTAAATTAATACTTTTCAAGTTTTTAATACTCTAATCAACATGGGTGTAACGCCAAGCCAGCAGAGGGAGCCCTCACCCGAATACTGAACCTGACCCGCTCCCTCTGCTGTCATTTCCTGTTTGACTCCCATATAAACTGAGACATGTTCACGGACTAGTCGCGAAGTATTGCCAGTTATTCTGCCTTACCAAGCGTTATTCCTTCTACTATCCGAATTGCTTACCTGTCTATGATCCTCCCTGATATCCTGACTAACGGTATTTGTACTCTGTCCCTTTGTTCTGACGCCTGATCTGACTGATGTTTGTGTTTGGACCCTTTGCCTGCCTTATCATTATTGTCTCTGAGTTTGCCCCTGTGTATGAAGAACGATCTGCTTGCTTCCCTGTTGTGACCCTCTGCCTGTTTTACCGACCTCTGGTTAAAGTCTTGACCTCTAATAAACTTCCGCTTATGGATTCTAATCCAACTCCAGCGTCTCTGTTACAGAATACTTCGCCTCCCCTGAATCCAGTGGAAGTGTCAAATCTACAAACAGCATTTTCATACCAAACGGAAATGCTAAAAGGATATCAGGAACAACTCACTCAGCTGCGGACCGTAAATGAACACCTAACGCACTACATTCGATCTCTCCCTCCGGCCACGCCAAACGCCGTAAGTTTCGCACTTCCTGACAAATTCGACGGAACAGCTGAACAATGCAAGGGCTTCATTCGCCAAGTGCAGATTTATCTGGATCACCAAGGAGAGAGATTCGATTCAGAGGGGAAGAGGTGCGCTTTTATTATGACACTTTTGACGGGCAGAGCCATCGATTGGGCAGCAGCCGTTTGGGATTCAGATTCCCGACTGAGGAGTTCAGTGACGTACTTCTTTCAACAACTCCGCGAAGTGTTCGAATACCCTCATGGTGGAAGAGATGTTTCAACACGGCTCATCAATCTGACACAAGGTAATCGCACCGCTGCCGAGTTTGCCATTGAGTTTAGAACGCTCGCTGCCCAGAGTGGATGGAATGATGTTGCCTTAAAAGCTACATTTCATAAAAGCCTTAATTACGACCTTCAGGTAGAACTGGCATGTAAGGGTGAGGGATCCTCATTTTCTGATTTTGTCACGCTCGCCATCAAGATTGATAACCTCATGAGACAAGCTCCAAAGAAGAAGAGTGGAAAGGGTGGACAAACCAATGCTCTTACGCGTTACCCTGTTGAAATGTTTTCTCCTGAGGAACCCATGCAACTAAACACATACCGATTATCCGAGAATGAGAGAGAACGGAGACGACAGCAACGCCTGTGTTTTTACTGCGGTGAACCAGGTCACCGCAGTTTAGGATGCCCCCACAAGCACCAAAGCAATCCGCGGGTAAATATTGAACATCTTGCCCTTTTAAGCAACAAATTATTCACACTCCCTGTTGTCTTAAGAGTTGATACTCTGTCTCTTGACCTCACAGCGATGATCGACTCGGGAGCCGCCCTGAATCTAATCCACCAGGATATTGTCACAAAACATCAAATCCCGACACAACCATGCACCCCACCAATCCAATTCAAGGCTATCGATGATATACAGATTGGAAAAGGCATCACTCACCAAACCAAGACGCTCACACTCCAGGTTGGAACCCTTCATACGGAATCCATCACCTTTTACATCATCGACTCTCCTAAACATGAAGTTGTTTTAGGATATCCATGGCTCTCTATTCATGACCCCGAACTCTCATGGCATCAAGGTGAGCTAACACGCTGGTCTCCCTTCTGTATGAATCATTGTATCACTGCAAAACCCCAATCATGTCTCACAACCAGTGTAGAAAGTCCGGAAACACACCAGAAAGTTCATATTCCTCATTGCTACCAAGATCTTTCTGATGTATTCAGCAAGGAGAAAGCCACTCAACTCCCTCCACATAGACCATGGGACTGTGCCATCGACCTCCTGCCCAACACACAACCCCCTAAGAGTAAAGTATATCCACTTTCTAGAACCGAAAATCAGGCCATGGAAGAGTATGTAGATGAGGCTTTGAACTCCGGTTTTATTCGACCATCAACCTCCCCAGCAGCGGCAGGATTCTTCTTCGTGGAGAAGAAGGATGGTGGTCTAAGACCGTGTATTGATTATAGAGGACTGAATAACATTACAATTAAATTCCGTTACCCCCTTCCGTTAGTACCATCAGCACTAGAACAACTCAGAGAGGCCAAGATCTACACCAAGCTCGATCTCCGAAGTGCATATAATCTCGTCAGGATCAAAGAAGGAGATGAATGGAAAACCGCCTTTATCACCACCAGGGGGCACTATGAATATCAGGTAATGCCATATGGGCTGGCCAACTCTCCTGCTGTATTCCAGTCTTTCATCAATGAAATTTTCAAAGACCTTCTGAATAAGTTTGTGATCGCCTACATCGATGATATCCTCATCTTCTCCAAGACTGAACAGGAGCACATTTCCCATGTCAGAACAGTCCTTTCTCGACTTCTAGAAAATAAATTATATGTCAAGGCCGAAAAGTGTGAGTTCCACGTTAATCAAACCTCCTTCCTGGGTTACCACATCAGCTCACAGGGCGTCAAGATGAACAATCTCAAGGTTAATGCAGTCACCGAATGGCCACAACCGCGAACTATCAAGGAACTACAAAGATTCCTTGGCTTTGCCAATTTCTACAGGAGGTTTATTCGAAATTATAGCATGGTGGCTTCTCCTCTTACCTCGCTCCTCAAGAATAAGCCGTCAAAACTGATTTGGACATCAGAAGCTGACAACGCCTTCAACTCACTGAAAGAACGATTTACGACAGCTCCTATCCTGAAACATCCTGATCCGAACAAACCATTCATACTGGAAGTGGATGCCTCAGACTGTGGCATAGGAGCGGTACTCTCACAGAGACAAGGGCAACCAAGCAAACTATATCCATGTGCTTTCTTCTCCAGGAAACTGACCCCTGCAGAACGTAACTATGATGTTGGAAATAAAGAGCTACTCTCCATGAAAGCAGTTATAGAAGAATGGCGTCACTGGCTTGAGGGATCTCTTCATCCCTTTCAAGTGATAACTGACCATAAGAATCTCGAATATATCAAAAGTGCCAAACGTCTTAACCCCCGTCAAGCCCGTTGGGCATTGTTCTTTACACGCTTCAACTTTACAGTAACTTATCGACCGGGCAGCAAGAACGGTAAAGCAGATGCTCTTTCCAGACAGTATAACCCCTCCTCAGTATATCACACATCCGGTCCCATCCTACCCAGCTCGATCATCCTAGCCCCAGTTTCATGGGATATCATGGAAGAACTAAGAGAAGCACAACAACAAGACCCCTCACCCGCTAACACACCTCCAGGAAAGCATTATGTACCTCAAGTTTTAAGACCACGAATCATGCAATGGGTTCATACTTCTCTCTGCTCCGGTCATCCAGGTATCTCTCGAACCCTCCAACTATTACAGAACTCTTTCTGGTGGATTAACATGGCTCGAGATGTCACCAACTATATCAAGTCCTGTCAGATCTGTGCTCAGTCAAAAACCCCAAAAGAATTGCCATCAGGTTTACTCAAACCATTACCCATTCCCCAACGACCATGGTCTCATCTGTCTATTGACTTTGTCACTGATCTCCCACCATCAAATAATAATACCACTATCCTGGTCATCATCGACCGTTTCTCGAAATCCTGCCGTCTCATTCCACTACCCAAACTACCCACTGCCATGGAGACCGCTCAAGCCCTCTTTCAACATGTCTTTAGGATCTATGGCCTACCAGAAGACATAGTCAGTGATCGGGGTACCCAATTCACGTCTCAGGTCTGGAAGGCATTCTGCAGCCAATTAGATATCAACATCAGTCTAACTTCAGGTTATCACCCACAAGCCAACGGACAAGTCGAACGGCTCAACCAGGAAATAGGAAGGTACCTTCGAAGCTACTGCAGCCGTGAACAACACAGATGGTCTGAGTTCCTACCGTGGGCTGAATACGCCCAAAACTCTCTAACCCACTCCTCTACAGGTCTAACTCCCTTCCAGTGCGTCCTGGGGTTCCAACCGCCTCTGTTCCCGTGGTCTGGTGAACCCTCCTCCGTTCCTGCAGTGGACGACTGGATGCAGCGTAGTGAGAGGGTGTGGAACAGTGCTCATGTTCGTCTCCAGCGGGCCATAAGAACACAGGAATTCCAGGCCAACAGACGACGTCGTCCACACCCTCCCTACCAACCAGGACAACGGGTCTGGCTCTCCACAAAGGACATCAAGTTGCGGCTACCAAGCAGGAAGCTCAGTCCCAGGTATGTTGGCCCTTTTAAAATACTAAGACAGATCAATGATGTGACATACCAATTGGAGCTTCCTGCTAACTATCGTATCTCTCCCTCCTTCCATGTGTCCCTCCTCAAACCTGTTCACCCGGGAGCTGACCCTGGCCATGAAGCCCCAGAACCACCACCACCACTGGATTTCGATGGAACACCAGCTTATACGGTGAATGTGTTATTGGACTCGAGACGAAGAGGGGGTCAGCTCCAATATCTGGTGGACTGGGAGGGCTATGGATCTGAGGAGAGATCATGGGTAGCCGCCCGGGACATTCTGGATCCTGCACTCATCGAGGAGTTTCATCGAGCCAGACCCGATCGACCAGCACCACGAACACGGGGACGTCCACGTCGAGCTCCAGGAGTCGCTCCTAGAGGGAGGAGTTCTGTAACGCCAAGCCAGCAGAGGGAGCCCTCACCCGAATACTGAACCTGACCCGCTCCCTCTGCTGTCATTTCCTGTTTGACTCCCATATAAACTGAGACATGTTCACGGACTAGTCGCGAAGTATTGCCAGTCATTCTGCCTTACCAAGCGTTATTCCTTCTACTATCCGAATTGCTTACCTGTCTATGATCCTGCCTGATATCCTGACTAACGGTATTTGTACTCTGTCCCTTTGTTCTGACGCCTGATCTGACTGATGTTTGTGTTTGGACCCTTTGCCTGCCTTATCATTATTGTCTCTGAGTTTGCCCCTGTGTATGAAGAACGATCTGCTTGCTTCCCTGTTGTGACCCTCTGCCTGTTTTACCGACCTCTGGTTAAAGTCTTGACCTCTAATAAACTTCCGCTTATGGATTCTAATCCAACTCCAGCGTCTCTGTTACAATGGGCATGGACAAATATGGATGTTTTATGCAAATGTATGTTTATTATTATTGAAACCATAGTCAACATGAAGACTAGACATGTTTCAAAGGTCATAGATGTTTTTCAAAGAACTTGTTCATGTCTATTAGACACATGAAAAAAGAAATACAAGGTTTCCATTACTTCTCTTTCTTTGCACTGAGCAATTTACATAAACAAACCTGTTTACATTTCCACAACACAGGGCATCTCACTTTTTCTGAACATGCAAAATGTACATTAATTATTTATTGTTACATTTGTTTGCCTCTCTGTGCCCACATATTGTATTTTGATGCGGCTAAATTCTCAATAAAACTGTTTTCATTGGTATATTTTACTGTTTCTGTTGTCAGACAATGGAATGAATATGAAATAGTGACTGAAACTCGACCCATTACTACATAACCAGCTCTACCTTCCAAGATGTTAATCTGCACAAAAATCCTGAATACCAAAGCTGTCAACTGTGATTGGACAGTGGAAAAATTGGGCTAATTTCATTCCTTTTGAATGAGGTTTGAGTCAGCTTTTGGCTGGACATTTTTCTGGGACATGGCAACCCTGCCTGTTTTAAACACGTCACTCAAACACAGAACCAGGAAACGGGGAAAGAGAAACTAACTTTAGTTGAGCTGTTGTGTGTTTTTGTCTCTTTGTATCCATGCAATAAAATGGCAGAAGCCAGAATTTCGGTGGATCAGGATGAGTTCATATGTCCAGTGTGTCTGGATCTCCTAAAGGATCCAGTGGCTATTCCCTGTGGACACAGTTACTGTAAGAGCTGTATTACAGGCTGCTGGGATCAGGAGGATCAGAAAAGAGTCTACAGCTGCCCTCAGTGCAGACAGACCTTCAGTCCAAGACCTGCTTTAGCTAAAAACACCATGCTGGCTGAAGTGGTGGAGAAACTGAAGAAGACTCAACTTCCTGCTGACTGTTACGCTGGAGCTGGAGATGTGCAGTGTGATGTCTGTACTGGACGAAAATACAAAGCCGTCAAGTCCTGTCTGCTGTGTATGAACTCTTACTGTCAAACTCACCTTGAACAACATGAGAATTTCTTTAAAGGAAAGACACACAAATTAACTGAAACCACTGGACGACTGCAGAAGATGATCTGCCAGAAACATAACAAGCTCCTTGAAGTTTTCTGTCACACTGATCAGAAATGCATATGTGTGCTGTGTACAATGGATGAACATAAAAACCACAATACTGTATCCGCTGCAGCACAGAGGACAGAGAAACAGGTATGAACTTAAAGCAGTAGTTTATCCAAAAAACATCCTGTCATGATTTATTCTTCCTTGTGTCATGCCAAATTTCTATGGCTTTCTTTTGCCTGAGAAAGATATTTTGAAGAATGTTCATCTTTCAATACACTGAACATCAATGGGTTCAAAAGATTCATTCTACAAAAAGGACTTTAGGGTAGCACAATAGTGATTTATACAACTGTGATTGTCATTATTTATTTATTTTTTCATAAATCATTACTATTGAATAACTAATTAAATGACGTTTGGTCAATATTAAACAAGGATTAGATCGCGCAGTAAAGTGTAAAACAATCATCTGGCCATTGGCGCCCTCTGCTGGCATTTGTTATAATGTGCAATGTAAATTAGTTCTATTGTTTATAATACATTATGTATTTTAACAGTTTTGTTCAATAAAACCATATGATTACTTGCTTTTGATACTTTATTTGAACTAATTATTATTGCCTCATTGCTATTATATATGTATTTTAAGTAATTTTAAAGGCTGTTAACTTTTTATTGCCACAAAAAAAATAATTATAATTATAGGGCCCTATAAAATCAGTTTTATTTTTTTCCAAATTCAGTATTTTTCCGTTTTAATTTTTCTATACTCTTGTTTTAATGGTTAAATTAAATTTTATTAATCAAAAAAGCATGTCTAATTAATTGAGTTTTACAGCTTTATTTTTTACCAAATTCTGTTTTCCATTACTTTTCTGGATTTCTGGATGATAGTTCCATTACATTTTAATAATCAAAAGCATCTAGAATTAATTGATTTTATTTAAAAAAAAATGAATTATTATTATATTATTTTATTTTTTTTCCAGAAATACTGTGTGCGAGCGTCACACACGGCGCACTTCAGTATGTGTGTATGTAGTGATGGGAAGTTCATTTTACCGACTAGGACCTTTGAGTCTCGTTCAGCAAAATGAACGAATCTTTTTGAGAGTCATTTCGTTCATTTTAGCAAAACATAATTAAAATAAACTTATGCAAACATTGATCACATTGCAAACAATACAAAGCTTTAATGCTATAAAAAACAGTAAGATTAATTCTTTGTTTACCTGGGTCTTTAGTCTATGATTAGCTCACCTCACCTCTTATCTGACAAGTCTTCAGGTTTGAGTCGTTCGTTCATCACGTGACAGCCCCATAAACTTAACCAATGCAGTCTGAGATGAACTAATCAATTCTCTTTCTGGCTCAGACTGCATTGGTGATGATTATGGGGCTGTCACATGATGAACGAATGACTCAAACCCGAAGACTTGAAACAGGTGAACTAATTCCAGTACAGAACCCATAGGATGTTGCGCATGCACGACTGAACGAATCACTCCCCAAGACGACTCGTTCCTCCCGAGTCACATTAAAGATTCGTTCAAAATGAACGAATTGTTCAAGAACGACCCATCACTAGTGTGTATTAAACGAAACCGCGTGTCTGCGCTATTATGCTGCCTTCACGTGCTATCAGAAGTAAATACGAGTTTCCTAATTGGAAATTGGACGTGAATGGGCTCTCAAGTCGTATTTACTACTGGGAAATTCAGAAATAATTTTGATACCAGAGTTTCAGAGTTGGGTGGGTCATAAACTTTAAACATGGTGAAGGGGTCAACAATTACTGCTGTCAGTGCTGTTCTCACAACAACTACATCACTTTGTCTTGTCGCTAAAGTAGTGTATTTATAGGCTAGATATGAACGATCATTCAAAGCATATTGTATGTTTTATAAGCAGTGAAATAAGCATGTATTTGACGGAAATTCCAGAATTGTCAGCAAACTCCATGTATAGCGGTATGATTGTCAACCAATGGGATGCTACATTTTATTCTTTCCGACATTAAAGCACTTGAATATGACAAGCTCGTAATCACGACTTCATAAGTGGGAAATAGGAAATTTCCGACATCACGTGAAGGCAGCATTAATTCATACGCGCAGAACATGCAGGATTCATATTTAAATAGGATTTTTGCGACTTAATATTCACAGACACTAGTCCATATCACATTTTGATTTAAGTGTACTTACCTACTTTTGATTTATCCATCCAAAAATATACAGTAAAATCTGTTTTATGACTGGATTCCGTGATTCCGTCCGCGTTTTCTACATCGCGGAAATCACAGGGCCCTATAATTATCCGATTAGTCGATTAATCACCAGAACAATTGCCAGATTACTTGATTCCCAAAATAATCGTTAATGACAGCCCTAAAACTGAGCTAAAGTATAGCAAGCCGAGCAGAGTCATACCATGCAGTGGAAAAACGCCCTTAGATCATCCTCAGCATTTTCACTTATTATGGCACTCGCACTCAACCCTGCAAGAACATGCTGGTGTTTCAGTTTCACCAGCTCTATTTTGCTTATGAACAGCATGACTATGCTTTTCCACTAGCTATACCAACAATTTATAATCACTAACAAGCACTATACTCAGGGCTGGAAAGGGAGAAGGGAGGGGGGGGGGGGGGGGGGGGGGGGGGGGGGGTATGGAGTCCGGAGAGTGAATTTCGAGGGGGACTGTGTTTCTGGTTAGGTTTATTTGGAAATTACAGTGATTTCTATATTTTATCCATTCAAAAGACCACAAAAGCGATCCCAGTTCTGCACATAAACCTAGCGCAATATATTTGTGTCCATGGTTCACTGCGCAATGCCGTCTTTTGTGATTTGGCCACAATACCTGCAGACCTCAGCCAATAGAAATGCCTCTCTATCAATGCGCGTACTGCTCCTCACACCACAGATCATGAGAGCAGACTGCAGTTTTTGTCATTCATTATAACAAAGTGCAGACGCGATGTAAATAATACATTCAGTGTGCAGTGTAGAGAGCTTCATTAATTAAAATGGAAGTTTGTGAGATTGCGATGAACTAAGACGTGTGACAGAATTTTAATGATTAGAAAGGGAGTTTGCAAATGTGAAATTGAATTTATACAACAGTTTTAGAAATTTTTCATTTTATACATGTTAATATTAAGCAACTTACATTTTAGGAACACTGTTGTCTGATTGTGCTCTATTTCGTCAACTAAAATAATTCCAAACAAATCACGGATTAACCGCAGCGCATCTCCAAGCAAACACAGCACTGTTTTGTTTATGAATGAATCTGCGTTTTTGAACAAATCTAGTGAGTCATAAAGGCAGTCACTTGCTTCGTTCCTAAACGAATCAGACATTTGAACAAATCGATTGAATGAATGATTCAGTGATAAAGACAGTGATTTGCTGCCACCTACTGGTGGTTTCAGTTTCATTTTTAAAATATAAATTTAAATTGTTTAATATTTCTATATTCAAAACTTTATATTTAAAGCATTAATTTCATAACATTGTTATTATTAAATCACCACCTCTGAGTCTTGTCACAAAGTCTATAATGCCACATTTGTGCTTTTCTGTGCCGTGGAAAGATAAATTGTTGATGCTGATTTCATTTGACTAGTAACTTATTCTTCCTGATTGTATGTTATTATTTTAATTGAATTTATTGTTTAATTTTTTTTTTTTTATAAAAGTTTATAAATCAAAATATTTTGGCACAAAAGATGGCATACATTTAATAAAGTTAGAGGCGTTACAAAGGTTTTTTTTTTTTTTTTTTTTTTTTTAAAACCTTTAAAGAGTCAAATACCACTTTATAATATGAAGGTTAATTTCTGTCATTGATCAGAAGGTGTCCCTATTTTTTTTTTTTTTAAGAAAAAAAAATGGAAGCGTAGAGTCCTTAAGAATGTAATGTTACCTTTTACAAACTAATTGCAAATGTTAATGCAAAGTGTAAACTATTAAATATAATCTTCAAATCATGCAATACCGTACCACTAAATAAGAAGTGTTTTGAGGGCTTAGCTAAACAGACCAATTAGAGACAATTACTTGAATAATCATTCAGATTTTTTATTAAATCATTCTTTCATTTCACTAATCAATCTTTTTTATTTTTATTTTTTGATCATTAATGATGCTTACATTATAACGTGCAAATTCACACACAACGTATCTTTAATTTGGCCAGAATTGCAGATGCCTGAAGTCGTGGCCTAATGGTTAAAGAGCCGGACTCGTAATCCAGAGGTTGCGAGTTTGAGTCTGGCAGGAATTGTAGGTGGGGGGAGTGAATGTACAGCACTCTCTCCCACCTTCAATACCATGACTGAGGTGCCCTTGAGCAAGACACCAAACCCCCAACTGCTCCCCGGGCGCCGCAGTATAAATGGATGCCTACTGCTGTATGTGCACTTTAGGATGGGATAAATGCAGAGCACAAATTCTGAGTATGGGTTACCGTACTTGGCCACATGTCACTTCACTTCTTAGTATCCAAGAAGATTTAGAGAAAATATAAAATAAGTTTAATGTTATTATAGATTATAAAGGCTTTTATAATTAAATCTGAAAGGTCATCTAAAATTACCATTATTACCCCAGTGAATTTTGGCCATTTCCACCACTGACTACACTAGCACTAACCATCAAGGACCAGCATGGAATTCATGTTGTTTTATGCTGGATCTTTCAGCAAGGCTCACTATCAAATCAAATATTTTCTTACAGACCCCAAATAAAAAACAAAACAAAACTGGTGATGTATTTAGTCATGTGACATGCATGAGCCAGTGAGGTTGGATGTTATTGACATTGATATGTTTGTTACAATAGAGACATAATTCATAATTTGATGTTATACAGGCTGAAAAACAACATAAGCAAGACTGACTGGTAGATATTATTTATTTATTTGTTGAACTATTCCTTTAAAACTACACATTTAATAAATTATGCTGATCAAATTAAATGCAAATTCTCCAAAAGCCCTGCACCAGTTCCCCTATTGTTTAAGGTTATTGAGCTAAGTGTTCACTCATTGACAAGCAGAGACTTTTCTTAATGCATCTGTTGTCTTCCCCATCAGTGGGTTCCCTTTCGAGGGAACTTCGAACTGCGTTCTCTAGGGGTTGCTATGGGGAATGCCATCAGCGTGACCAGTGTCTGAAGCATACATCTAAACACGACAATAACATTGGCCGGCGACAGCCTATGACGTCATTACCCAGCGGCGCCAGGAGAACACGTCATCCTCTTCTTCGTCTTCACTGACCGTTTGTTTATGCTAGCAGAAGCTAAGCTAGGAGTGCATGTTCTCTCACCGGAGGCTTTGCTCTGATACCCACAGTTTCACACAGCTCGCGGGTTGTGTGTGTGTGGTGAAGAGCAAGCGCATTCAGCTCTCGAGGGAGTTGAATGCATTCCTTGCATTCGTTGCTTGTTTCTCGTGAGGAATAGGCGTGAATTTAAGGTACTCGACTCACGAGGAGACTGCTTGTGCTTATCGTGATGCATTCGCAGGACTACTGAGAGGTGAGGTGAGTGCTTCACTATTCACCCGAGTTGTAATACCCGTGTCTGCATGAGTGTGTTCGCCTCTCATGGGAATAGCGATGCATTCGCGGCGGCGGCTCCGTTCTCGCTTGATTTCTGAGGTAATCTAGCGCGTGGGCGGAGCGTTTTTAGCTCCCGTGGGAGCTGAATACATGCTGCACGTTGCGGGTGCGGTGAGAATTATCCGCCCATTGCCTGCATTTCGCGGTTCATGGGCAGAACATGGAAGGGATCTGACGGGAATCTTCCCTATCAGTAATTTCCTAAGGAATTGTATGATGTGGGTATCTGTCTGCAGTTTTTGGACAGATGATTTATAACATGTTCTAACCTCATTATACTGCACTCCGGGAAGCCCTTCTTTCTGCAGGGGTTGTATAACTCTCTGTGCTCAAGGGGTGGCTTGCGAGCCTCCTCTATGCTTACTGAAGCCACCACCCTTTCTGTCTGACCAAGGTTAGGCAGGACCCTCCTGCACTTGCATTGCAGTCTTTCATGTTGGACCTGCGCGGGAGCTGTGGTGGGTGAGTACAATCCATTTCATCTTACTAACTAGCTTTCTCCGCAGCACTATGTGGACCTGTTTTTGTACGCTTTGACTCTAGTCAGAACTTACTCGATCTGTTGACTGATTGTGGTGATGGTCTCACCCGTCGGTACTGGATCCAGCCTGGCTGATAGCCTACATCTTTGGCCTCATGCTTGCTGGATCATGCAGCCAAGTCGCTAGGCTTCTGCGGGAGCCTCCTTGGCTTTCAGGTCCCCAGTATAGCGCTGCAACCCCAGGACTCGCGGTCCTCCATTCAGGCTGAGCCTTTTTCGGAGTGTAATGCTTCGTGATGTGCTCCCTGACGTCCTGGCTGGGTGTTTGCATCAAGAAGCTGCCCCGGCCAGGACGCGCTACTCATGTCTCGCCTCGAGAGGCTTCCTGAGATTTGAGTCATCCACTTAACCATCATACACATTCTCTGAGTTAGAGCTCCTCTCGCTAAGGCGTTGAGGGGCCTCGCTCCTTCACTTCACTCTGCAGTTCGATAGATGGTCAGGCCTGTCTGCATCTCCCTGTCACACTGCCCTTACGGTCGAACCAGTGAATCGCTCCTCCGTGGAGTGGGCTTGAGTACACTGCTTTCCCGGAGGTACGAGTGAGAGGTGTTTCTGCGGAAACTCTTCCTGAGTGCTGTGGCTCTGAGGAGCAATAGCTCTCCAGACATGTATGGTTATTGGGTCCCGTTGTCTGGCACTGCCTTCTGGTCGAGCTAGGGTGTGCTCCCCCTCACTGCGAGGGCTAGCTATGCACCACCCGTTCCCAGTTTGTGTCATAGGGACCGCCTCAGCCCGAGGGCCGAGAGCGACGCTCCTAGAACTCTATATGCAACCGTACCGAGTTGTTAGGCCCATCCCTGTCGCCTCCTTGGTCAGTTGCCTCCATGTGGGACCCTGTTGCTGTTGGAATGTGTGATCCCCTTCTAAGCCTGGATCCCATTTCTGATGTCCCATTTTGTGGTTAATCTGCTCCCTGGGCATGGCAGTGCTCCCCTCACTGCGGGAGGTTCTTTATGAGCTCTGTGGTGGTGACACCAGGAAGTTTGGCCGCTTGCTGCCTCCCTGATGAGTTACCCTGTTGTTCAGGCCTGGCAATGCTCCCCTCACCTTAGAGGGTTACCTTTGAGCTTGCCGCTCCCGGTTGAGCGTCTGAGGACTCCCCTCACTGGGTCCTGCGCTACCTGGAACTCCATTGAGCAGCAACCTCAGGTTGTTAGGCCCCTCTCTGCCTCCCTGTTAGGTTGCTCTCTTCGCTGGTTGAGCATAGCAATGCTCCCCTCACCTTAGAGGGTCACCTATGAGCACGCTGCTCCCACACTGAGCGTTCAAGTTCCTCTCCTATTTGAGAGTTGGGCCTCCGTGCTCTAGAGCTCCAGTTAGCAATCATGCCAGGTTGTTGGGCCACCTTCTGCCTCCCTGGTAGGCTGTTTTTTGGTCGAGCTAGCATTGCTCCCCTCACCATAGAGGGTCACCTATGAGCATGCCGCTCCCTTCTGAGCGTCTGAGTTCCCTCTCATTCTGAGAGTTGAGTTCTCCGCTCCCCAGAGCTCTGTGATTCACCAACCTCAGGTTGTTAGGCCTCTATCTGCCTCCCTGTCAGGTCGCTCTCTTTGCTGGTGAGCTTAGCAGTGCTCCCCTCACCCTAGAGGGTCACCTATGAGCACGCAGCTCCCAAACTGAGCATCTGAGTTCCTCTCCTATTTGAGAGTTGGACCTCCGTGCTCTAGAGCTCCAGCTAGCAGTCATGCCAGATTGTTGGGCCACCTTCTGCCTCCCTGGTAGGCTGTTTTTTAGTCGAGCTAGCATTGCTCCCCTCACCATAGAGGGTCACCTATGAGCATGCCGCTCCCTTCTGATCGTTTGAGTTTCTCTCTCAGCTTGAGAATTGGATTCTCTGCTCTGTGGAATCCACCGTACAGCCATGCCAGGGGGTCAGGACCCTTTTTCCGCCCTCCCCCTTAGGCTGATCTCATGGTGAGTTCAGCAGTGCTCCCCTCACTCCGAGGGTCTCTTACGAGCATGCTGCCCCTCCCTGAGCGTTGGAGTTTCCCTCTCAATCTGAGAGTTGATTTTCTAAAATCCTGTACGGTATGGGTTACGCGCTGCAGCTTCGTGCCCTTTCTTTGGGTTGGTTAGGCCCCGGTTTCGCCTTGGGCTCCACTCTACCTATTTCTCCCAAATATTTCTGGATAGAAAAAAAAAAAAAGGTTTCTAGGCCTTTCTCTGCCTCCCTGTTAAGATGCTCGCTTTGCGGCTCCCTAGAACGGTTTCAAATCCATGTTATGGTAAGTGCGCACGCTAAGTCTCTGTGCACTTTCTCAAAGCCACGTTGTGGTAAGATCGCACATAAAGCATTTTGCGTTCTTTCTAAAATCCTGTATGGTAGGGGTTACGCGCTGCGGCTTTGTGCCCTTTCTTTGACCCGGTCAGGCCCCGGTTTCACCTTGGGCCCCACTCTACCTATGTATCCCCAGTGATACCGACTTGAACAGGGTGTTGCTACTAAGGATCTGTTGAGACAGTTCCTTCAGCGAGCTCATGCAGAGCAAGCAGTAGCCCCTGGGTGACAGGCCAAGACCTAGTTACTATCCTAGGCGTTTGGCCGTATCCCCTTAAAGGAATCTCTTCTTCTGATTCCAAGCCTTTGAGCTCTACCCTGGGTCCAGGAGGGCCGGCCCCTAACAGCTAAGTTCTGGGGTAGGCAGCTCAGGCCTTTGGCCGAAGGGGATAATGTCACTGACAGCCGTCAAGGCGTCTTAGGGGCAACTCCCATAGCTATGGTAGGGTTGGTACTTAGTGCTCGCCGTGGTTTCTGGCATGCACTCCCCTCAACATGGTGGCGTGGGTATACCGTTTCCCATAGCGACCCCTAGAGGACACAGTTCAAAGTTCCGTCAAAAGGGAACGTCTCAGGTTACATATGTAACCATGGTTCCCTGAGAGGGGAACGAGACACTGCGTCCTCTAGTTTCCTTGCCATGCTTCGGACGCAAGCTTCAGACAAAGAAGCGGATGACGTGTTCTCCTGGCGCTCTTTTATACTGTGGTGGCGCCGGGTAATGACGTCATAGGCTGTCGCCGGCCAATGTTATTGTCGTGTTTAGATGTATGCTTCAGACACCCGTCGCGCTGATGGGGTTCCCAATAGCGACCCCTAGAGGACGCAGTGTCTCGTTCCCCTCTCAGGGAACCATGGTTGCATATGTAACCTGAGACGATTTTCACACTTTCATACCTGTTTCCTTGTTTGTCACTGTGCATCTGCCATAGTTCAGTCATAATCTCTTTTCAAAATACTAATCTGTAGATTGAACCCACCACGCTAGATACAGTAGGAGGACAACCAAAATGACTATTACCACCGCGTGTACCGCTGCCGCAGGGCCAGGGCGTTAACTGCAAGTCAGTTGCGTGTTAAAGTCGTTAACAAAACTACCGCCAGGTGGCGCAAAGGGACAGTTTGCAAACTGACTGGAATTATATTTTTTGTAAACGGAGATCAAATACCGAAATAAAACAACAACATTATAATATAACATTATAACATCCTTAAAAATCATTAGAAAATTAATTTAAAATGAATTTGTTGAAAGTTAATTTCAAAACTTGGGTTAGTTGTAGGCTGCAGCCTAAGGGATGAAAAATTTAAAAATAAAAGAATTAAATTTACATAAAGGCTCTTAATGCATGTTATGGTTATTAAACAGTCATTATGAAAACCATTAAAACTACACAATTTCCTTATGTTGTATTAAGGGGCTGTCATTTCAATCTACAGGCTAATGAAATTTTTTCAACGAAAAATCCTGACCTTGGCCGTTGGTCCTCTGTACAAGGCTGCACGTTCATGAGACTTTATTCGAGTCGCAATTTACTCTGACTCACACCATAAAAAATTTAAAAAACCTTGAACAAAATAAGTTGTGAGAAATCAAGATTAATAGGCTAAAACTGCGACATGAAAAACGTCTAGAAATCGTACAAAAAGTAGGATATTAACTTGGAATGTTTAGATTACATTTAGGGAGGTGTGCATTATGCCATAAAAAATAAAATGATTGAAAAGGTGGCTTATTGTTGAGTGTTATAGGCTAGGCCTATTTCTAACACATATTTTGGCACTCACATTAATGTCACAAATTATGAAAGGCTTGAAACTTACTTTTAATAATTCGCTGATGTATTTCAGCAGGTCACACATACTTATTCGTTATCTGGCCTTTTTTTAACACATTTATTCCCGTATACAGAGCATGTCCATTTTACACTAAGCAACAAGTAGTGTGAATGAATTCAGTCCAGCTCGAGGAGGTTGGAGTTTGGGGGTAGTTCTGTATAGTGGGGGTTGCCATAAAGGTGTGGATCGCTTACTCTTTCTTATGGAGAGTGTCTGATGAGCGTTTCAAACTTGCTGAGCAGGTTTAGGCAAAGTGTCTGTTTTAGGACAAATGCCTCGTTTGGTTTGGCTTTTGCAATTTTTGCAATGGCATACAGAGTATTATATACAATATAATATGATTTAGTTTTTTTTCTCAGGAGAGAGCGGCACCAGTCATTTTGGCAATACTAATATAAAAATATAGTGCAGTAATACGAAACTGTCCCGAGACTTCAGTAATTAAAGCAAAAGGAGCCCCTACCAAGTATTGAGTACATATACAGTAAATGAACATACTTTCCAGAAGGCCGACAATTCACTAAAAATGTTTTTTTTATTGGTCTTATGAAGTATTCTAATTTGTTGAGATAGTGAATTGGTGGGTTTTTGTTAAATGTGAGCCAAAATCATCACAATTAAAAGAACCAAAGACTTACTGTGCGTTCACACCAGACGTGACTTGCGCGAATAAATCGCGCTATTCGCGCGTAGTTGGACGCTTGAACATTTTGAGTTTACTCACTTCATTCGTGCGTGAAATTCGCTTCATTCGCGCGTGAAATTCACTTCACAACAGACGCAAATTCGCGTCATGGGAGGGGCTTATATATAGCTCGTATTGAGTAAAGAACGTTTTTTACAAGTTTGTCCGACCTCCTCACTCACTTTCTTCCAAGCAAGATCCTTTTTTTTATTCCTGTTTCTATAAAAGTACGAAGATGTATCGTACAGCTCCGGGTATTCACATACAGCGATGATGATTTTGTGCTCCATTGTTGTTTGGGATTTCTGCCTCCGCTCGCTACGTCACTACTAGAGTAAACTCCTGATTGGTTAACGCGACGCGAATTTTCGCCAAAGTTCAGATTTTTGAACTCGCGCGTCAAACGCCCTAAACGCGTAATTCGTGCGAATCGCATAATTCGCGCCGCAGGATGTCTATTCGCGTCTTTGCATTGACTTAACATGTAAATCACTCGCGCTTAACGCTTCATTCGCGTCTGGTGTGAACGCATCTTTAAACTACTTCAGTCTGTGTGCATTGAATTTATTTAATACACGAGTTTCACAATTTGAGTTGAATTACTGAAATAAATGAACTTTTCCACGACATTCTAATTTATTGAGATGCACCTGTTTAAGCACAGGTTCATAGACTTGACATTTATCCTGCTTGAATTTGTTCTAAATGAGAAACGCACATAACTTCATAAATACTAAATTTGCATCAGTGAATATGAAATATTTTATCTAGGCCTACAGTGTTTTTCTTTAATTTTCTGCCGACTGCAGCCGTCAAATGTAACACACCGGCGAGGCAAAGCTGACTGCTATTTGTGAAATGCACAATGAAGTGTTCTCTTGATAACTTGTGGTTAAAGCGGCACTCAGCGCTCAAAAGCTGCAAATGCATTTTGCAGACACGACGGCGGCGGCGCCCACGGCGCTAAAAGGCACGTTCTGGTTGGCCACCTACTGTACTTAACCACTACAGCACACCACTTCACAGATATTGGATTCATTCAAATAGTTTTATGTAGCATGTTTTATGTTTCCTGTTATTTGTTTGTCCTCCAGAACCAGCTGAAGGAGATGCAGAGAAGCTACCAGCAGAGAATTCAGCAGAGAGAGAAGGATTTTAAGCAGCTGAGAGAGGCGGTGGAGTCTCATAAGGTGAGTCTGGAGAAGAGAAGTTTGTCTCAGTCTGGCTCTCTTCTTTCAGTCCCATATATCTCCACTGTGTGACTGTGATGTGTGTCTTACAGCACTCTGCACAGACAGCAGTGCATGACAGTGAGAGGATCTTCACTGAGCTTATCCGCTCCATTAAGAGAACCCGCTCTGAGCTGATTCGGCTGATCAGAGATCAGGAAAAGACTGCAGTGAGTCGAACTGAAGGACGACTGGAGCAACTGAAACAGGAGATCAGTGATCTGAGGAGAAGAGACGCTGAGCTGGAGCAGCTTTCGCAAACACAGGATCACATCCATTTCCTGCAGGTAAGAGAGATGTAGAAGAACAGGATCATAGTGGACTTGAGCAAGATCCCGCTGTGACAGGAGACTCAGAGAAACATTTCATGAGAGCAGGATGAGCTGTTGACTGCAATGTGATCAGAAATTCTTTCAGTTGATGTCAAGTGTTACGTTATTAACTCTTTCCCCACCATTGATGAGATATCTCGTCAATTAAGAGACAACGCTTCCCCGCCATTGACGAGTTTTTACGGCAATCCGTCTTCTAGGTGTATTACGGTAAGGAAAGCCCTAGAGCATGTCCTGAATGAGTTACGAGACTTCCGGGTCTTTAGGGTGCGAATAGAAGACGATCGGCATAAATGGAAGCGTCAGAGAAAATGTAGGTCATATATAGATCATGTATGTAGATCATGTTTTGACTATTTTGAATCTGATTGGGACGAAGTAGTCAGTGAGAGAGATGCCTTCACAGACACAGAAACATCTCTAGTTGTAACCGATAACCCGTCGATCTGAACAGGGGTGTGTGTGTCTTTGTTTGTGTGTGTGTGTGTGTGTGTGGGCGCGATCTATATCTATCTTTCTATCTATCTATCTATATATGTGTGTGTGTGTGTGTGCGCGTGCATGCACAGTATATGTATGCATATGTATGTATGTAGCCTGTGTGTGTGTGTGTATATAATCATATGTATGTCTATGTTTGTGTGTGTGTGTCTGTTTGATCTGTTTATTGAATGCAATTTCAATTATTCATATAATTATTTACAGGTGAAAGAATATGACACCTGAATGTATTTTGCATTTTTCTCAGTTTTTTGTCCAAAATGTTGTATTTTTGATGAAACCTATCTGCATTCAAATGGTGATAAAATATGAACACATGAAGATTGAATATATATATATATATATATATGTTTAAAAGCAGAAGCTTGGTTCTTTATTTTGATATATAATATGTTCTTATATTCATAGCAGAAAATATTCTGAGGGCCGTCAACTTTAGGTGAAAATCATCAAAAATGCTGGCGGTGGCTGGCAACTTTTTTTTAAAAACGCTGGCAGGGAAAGAGTTAAATAATCAGACCGTCGTTAAATCTAAATGTATTTGATATCTGTAAAACTCTTATAAACTCACAAACATTTTAATCTCTTTCACATGTAAAATATATTTGCCAGTAATGACAGGATTAAAAGTAGCATGTTCATCATATCCTGTCAGTTATATCACAACAAAATACAGCCCCATACGCAAATGTAATATATAATGTGCATATATTGATATTTTATTTATGCTCATATAAAGTAAAAACATAGATTTCATATATTGCTGTACATATATGTACATATATTAAAAATTGTAACAATTTCATATATTGACATACATTTACACAAAATAATATATATGGTTAGGTATAAATATTTTGACATGTCTCATATCTATATCTGCTCATATGGAATAAGAACATACAGTGCCCTCCATAAGTATTGGAACAGTAAAGACAAAATTGCTCTGTTGGCTGTGAAGTCAAGACATTTGCAAATATGATTAAAAGATGAATATGAGATAAAACTACAGAATGTCACATTTTATTATTAGCTGTTTCAACACATACATGTTTTACCAAATAAAAAGAACAGCAATTTTAGAGTTCATCCCACTCATTGATGTGAGCATAAGTATTGGGATAGTTGAACATAAGGCAGATATAAAAGATTAAAAGCTATTATTTAGTTGCAGATCCCTTGCGCACAATCACAGCAGTGAGTCTGTGACCCATAGACATCACCAGACTCTTGGTCTCATCCTTTGAAATACTTTTCCCAGCCTTTAATGCAGCCAATTCCAATTGTTGCTTGTTTTGGGGAGTTTCTGCCTTTACTCTCCTCTTCAGCTGGTGAAATTCATGTTCAATCGGATTTAAATCTGGAGATTGACTTGGGCAATTTAAGACTTTCCATTTCTTTGCCCTTATAAATTCCTTGACTGAACTGGCAGGGTGTTTTGGGTCATTGTCCTGATGCAATATGAAGCACTTCCCAATGAATCTGGTGGCATTTTCTTGAATATTGGTAGGCAAGATGGTTTTGTACCCTTCCAAATTCATTCTGCTACTGTCATCATACATTAAGTCATCAGTAAAGTTGAGAGGGCCTGTTCCAGAGACAGACATACATGCCCATGCCATGACACCACCTCCACCATGCTTTACAGATTATGCTTTATGCTTGGGATCTTTTGTGGTTTCCTTTTTTTTCTCCACACTTTTGCTTTCCCATCACTTAGATAAAGGTTCATCTTTGTCTCATCGGTCCATAAACGCAGTTCCAAAACTCTTCTGGCTCACCTTTGTGTTTTTTTGCAAACTCTAATCTTGCCTTTCTATTGTTGGTGCTGGTCAGAGGTTTGCATCTTGCTGTGTAGCTTCTGTAATTCTGTGTCAAAGTCTCCTGAGGACAGTAGATTGTCAGAGCATCACCCCAGCTTTCTGGAAGTTGTTGGTGATTTTACAGACACGTCTTTTAGGGTTCATTTTCACAGCTTTTATGATTTGTCTGTCATGAACTACTGTTGTTTTCTCAGCCGATCAGGTAGTTGTTGGTTGCTGGTATCGCTGGTGGTTTCCAAACTCTTGATTTCTCCATGCCCTTTGTTTTTTCTATAGCTCTAATTGACTTCCTCTTTTCTTTTAGCATCCAAATTGCTTGCTTTTCTCTCAAAGTCAGCTCCCTCATCTTCATCCTGGTTTGTGTGTGTCATCATCGAATGCAAGATTCAGAATGCAGAAGTAATGGATATAACCGATAGGACACATTAATTAATTAACCTTTATTTAACCAGGTAAGTCAGTTGAGAACCAGTTCTCATTTACAATGACGATCTGGCCAAGAGGCAGCATAAAAGCAAGTACAATACAATAAAACACAAAATTACAAATAACATAAATATAAACAATAACAAACAAACAACTAAAAACAAGTACAATGATCTTGTACTATCAACTGAATTGAATTTTTAAAGGAAGAAAGTGAAATAAATGAGCTAAGCTTTAGAGTCTGCTGCAGGTGATTCCAATCATATGCAGCAGAAAACTGAAAAGAACGACGACCAAAGGAGGTACAGACTTTAGGTATGCAAAAATTAATAAATCTACTAGAGCGCAAATTACAACTTTTATTACGGATATAAATAATTGACTTTAGATATGGAGTTTTCCCAATAAGAGTTTTATAAATAAAGAATACAAATGACATTGGTGAGTGTTAAATGAAGCTCCAGTTACAAAGCGGATTGCAGCATGGTAAATAACATCCAGTTGATGAAGGAGAGTTTTCGAAGCGGACCTGTAAACTACATCACCATAATCCAAAATTGGAAGCACTGTCATTTTAACCAAAAGCTGTTTTGAAGAGTGTGTAAAAGAGGATTTGTTACAATAAAGAAAACCAATACGTGGTTTAACCTTTCTGAGCAATACATTTATATGAGTTTCTAATGTCAATTTGCTATCAAGCCAGATACCAAGGTATTTATAGCAATCAACATAATCGATCTCAGAGCCATCCAATGAGAAGATTTTAGGCAGATTTTCAGCATGTAATTGATTTCTATTGAAAACCATGCATTTTGTTTTATTTGTATTTAAAACTAATTGAAGGCTAGAGAAAGCGTGTTGAATGCGGGTAAAACTGGCCTGCAGTAAGGATAAAGCAGAGGTCAAGGAAGAACTAGATGTATAAATGATAATGTCGTCAGCAAATAAATGAGCATAAGAATCACCTGCAGCAAGAAGAATATCGTTAACATAAATGTTAAAAAGTATAGGCCCTAATATGCTTCCTTGTGGGACCCCTTTAAATAGGGGCAGGGGATCTGACCAAAACCCCTCCACCCTTACTAATTGTGAATGATCAGAGCAGTAACTCTTGAACCAAGCCAGACAGCTTTCAGAGAATCCAGTACATCTTAGCGTAACCAGTAGTATTTCATGGTCCACAGAATCAAAAGCGTTTGACAGATCAATGAATGCAGCTCCACAATATTCCTTGTTGTCAATGGCACATATAATGTCATTGAGAACCTTTAGCGAAGTGGTAATACAACTATGGCCGGATCTGAAGCCAGACTGAAACTGATTAAGAACATTGTAGGTCTCCAAGTGGTGCATAAGCTGCTTGTTGCTTCTTGTTGTAGAGTCTTGTACAATCAGGCCAGGAACACACTGAACAAGGAGATTAGAGTGGCTAAAAGGACCTATACAAAAAGGTTAGAAGATCAGTTCACTTCGAATGACCCAGCTTCAGTGTGGAAAGGTCTGAAAGCCATCACCAACTACAAGACACCATCCCCCAGCATTGAGGCGAATCAACAACTTGCTGAAGACCTGAATGAGTTCTACTGTAGATTCGAAACCCCCCACACCTGTTCTGACCATCTCTCTACACAACCGTTAACACCTCCAGCAACCCCCCTCTCCCCCCCTCCTCCACTGCAGATCAGTGAAGATGACGTGCGCCAGGTCTTCAGAAAGAACAAAAGAAGAAAAGCACCAGGCCCAGACAGTGTGACACCAGCCTGTCTGAAAACCTGTGCTGACGAGCTGGCCCCCATCTTTTCACAGATCTTCAATAGATCTCTGGAGTTGTGTGAAATCCCTGCCTGCTTCAAACGCTCCACCATCATCCCCATCCCAAAGAACCCCAAGATAACAGGACTTAACGACTACAGACCTGTGGCGCTAACGTCTGTCGTCATGAAGTCGTTTGAAAAACTGGTTCTGGCTTATCTGAAGGACATCACAGGACCCCTACTGGACCCCCTGCAGTTTGCTTTCCGAGCAAACAGGTCCGTGGATGATGCAGTCAACATGGGACTGCACTACCTCCTGCAACACCTGGACAAAGCAGGGACTTATGTGAGGATCCTGTTTGTGGACTTCAGCTCGGCCTTCAACACCATCATTCCAACACTCCTCCAGTCCAAACTAACCCAGCTCTCTGTTCCTAGCTCTATCTGTCAATGGACCACCAGCTTTCTGACAGATAGGCAACAGCTAGTGAGAATGGGGAAATTCATGTCAAACAGCCGCACCATCAGCACTGGCGCCCCTCAAGGATGTGTTCTCTCCCCACTGCTCTTCTCCCTCTACACCAACGACTGCACCTCTAGAGACCCCTCTGTCAAGCTCCTGAAGTTTGCAGATGACACCACACTCATCGGCCTCATCCAGGAAGGTGATGTGTCTGCTTACAGACAGGAGGTTGAGCAGATGGCTGTCTGGTCCAGTCTAAACAACCTGGAGCTCAACACGCTCAAAACTGTAGAGATGATAGTGGACTTCAGGAGGAACCCCCCTACAAAACCCCTACAAAATCAGACACCAGAAGCTTACAGAGAACGATTCGGACTGCCGAGAGGATTATTGGTGCTCCCCTGCCCACCCTTCAAGAACTGTATACATCCAGAGTGAGGAAAAGAGCTCAGAAAATCACTCTGGATCCCTCACATCCAAGCCATCCCCTCTTTGAACTCCTGCCATCTGGTCGGCGCTACAGAGAACTGAATACCAGGACAGCCAGGCACAAGAACAGTTTCTTCCCCCAGGCAATCTATTTAATCAACAGTTAAATGTTCCCCCCATTATGCAATAACGATGTGCAATAACCTAATATTTGTTTGTTACCACCTCCATCTTACCACATCCCTGCTTCTCATTCTATTCTAATCCATTTTATCATCTATAGCACAACTGTACATACCACTTATTTATCTCTCAATTCTTTTTTTTTTTTTCAAATTTTTGTCTATTTATATTTACATGTGTGTAATTTTTATTCTCATCATATTTTTATTGTCTGTGTGCTGTTGTTGTCTCTGTGTACTGGAAGTTTATGACACAAAAACAAATTCCTTGTATGCACAAGCATACTTGGCAATAAAGCTCTTTCTGATTCTGATTTCTGTAATATTTTAGATAGACAGGGCAAAATGGAAATGGGTCTGTAGCAATTTAGATCTGCATTATCACCCCCTTTAAAAAAGTGGAGTAACAGCAGCAGATTTCCAATCCTGCGGGAAAACACCAGTTTGGAGAGAAAGATTAAAAATGCAAGCAATGGGCGCTGCAATAATATAAGCAGATTTCTTTAAAAATAATGGATCTAATTCATCCAGTCCAGCAGATTTATGGAGGGTTGAGCAATTCCCCAAGTACCTCAGACTCTTGTATTGACTGAAAAGAAAAGGAGGGGGGACATAGGGCAGGTGAATACGTAACAGATGCCGAGGTAACAGGGGAACAAATAGGAGTACAGGAGCTATTCATGTAAGCACAACCAGCATTTACAAAGTGTCTGTTAAATTGATCAACCATTTTGGATTTGTCTGTAATAACAACACCATCATATTTAATTACCGTGGGCAAGCGGGAGATGTTTTCATTTTCCATAGTTTTGATGGTATTCCAAAATGTACGGGGATCGAAACCATTAAAAGTCAAATGGTGTTTAAAATAACTGGACTTTGCTTGCCTAATAGAATGAGTACATTCATTTCATATAGCCCTGTATAATATCCAGTCAGAGATATTATTATAAGTTTTTGCTCTACGCCATAGGGTGTGTTTTTGGCGAATAAGCTCTGACAAATCTGGACTAAACCAGGGACTAAAAGATTTTTTACTCTAATCTTTTTAAGAGGGGCGTAATTGTTCAAAGCAGTACTGAACAAGAATTTAAAATATGCCCATGCCTCGTCGAATTCAGGAATAAGCCCAATTCTGTACCAATCCATGTCAGCAAGGTCATTCAGATAGGCCTGATCATTAAAATGTTTCAAAAAACGTTTAAAAACAAACACCGGAGGATTTCTTAAGGTGGTACCCTTGCGAACACAAACTATATTACAGTGATCACTAAGGCTTTGACAGAACACTCCAGATGTATACCTCTCTGGCCTATTGGTAAGAATAATGTCAATTAATGAACCGGATTCCATAGTCTTAGTGTTATATCTTGTGGGGGCCTGCACAATCTGGGACAAGTTTACTCCATCCAATTGTAGTTGTAAGGATGGTGGAGGATCAAACATATCCCAGTTCATATCCCCTAACAGAATAAATTCAGAAGAGATATAAAGAGCAATTAATTCACATAAAACAGTCAAACAACATGCTGGAGCAGAGGGCGGTCTATCACAACCAGCTACAGTGATAAAGAAATTTTTAGATAAAACTATTTTTAAAAGTATTAACTCAAACTCTTTAGCAACAGATTTTGAGGTAATTACTGAGCACTGTAGATTATCCTTGCAATATACAACAACCCCCCCCCAAAGATATTGTAGCCAGGAATTGAGATAGCAGATTTAGAAATAGATTTCTTAACCCATGATTCAGAGATGACAAGAATATCAGGATTAGTAGTATGAACATATGCAGTAAGCTCAGCAACTTTAGGGAGAAGACTACGTATGTTCAAATGGATAAGTCCAAGACCTTTACGATTACAAAAAACAGTCAAAAGATAATTAATGCAAAGAGTTGTTTGCCAAGATGTCCAAATATGAACAATCAAATGGACCAGGGTTTGGCTGAATATTCCCTGACATCAACAACAATAAGGTGATAAGACATCTCTGGCTGAACAATTTGATGGTAAAATCCTTATTAACAGTCTTATTAACTAAAATGTCCTGTAGGACCATGATGCTGAATGAACGAACCAAAAAAACTGAACTGGTGATGATTGGAGATGAAAAACGCAATGGCTTGCCCCGTGGTAGGCAGCTGGAGGAGCATGTACTGCTGCATGATATAAATGGAGTAGGCAGAACTGCAACTGAGGCTTGACAGTAATTGAAAACTTCAACAGAACTGCACAAATAAAACAAACATAGTGCAGCAAAGATCAAAAATAATCTCCCTTTAAAAGTCAATGAGCAATCTGATAAAAAGCAACTCTGAAACCGCGACATGATGAAATCCAATCCGTGTTTGCAGACCGCAGATTTAGAAGACAATGAGTAGACCATCAAAGTCAACTCCAGATCCGTTACGTATAGAGTCCTGTCCGAGTTTGCAATCCACCGAGTCAGCTGAAAGGTGACGCTGAATTAGATCACGTGTAGACACTGAGCCAATGCTATCAACCAGCGCTATATCATGAGTTTATCCAAACAGCACTCGGAGTAGAAACTGGAAGTGCAGAAGTCCGGTAAACATTAAGACAGCCAGCGGACAGCATGAGACCGATAGTTCGAGCGCAGCTTGTGCGCCACACAAAGACGACGCCCAACCAGACACCAGATCAGCAGGAGTAACAAATCCCCCGACTTGCCATCAAAAGCACTCAACCAGCGCCCGCAGTCCAAAAAAATATCACAGACACACACAGGCAGGCGAAAAAAATACTCCAAAGACTGGAAGAAATACTGAGGTGCGCCAGCATTACTGAAAAATTAACACAAACGCAGAAACAGAGAGGAGATGTGTTAAACCTATTAGAAACTGGAACAATTCCACATATTAACATATAAATTTATACCATATAATATATATGTTTATGTATGTATAATACATATTTTGACATAGGTCTCATATATAATTAATAATACACAAAACATGTATGTCTTTGTATGTGTCATATATAAATTACACATACATGTGGCATATGTGTCCTTAATATATGAGTCTTAGTATTAATTTAACACGTGAAAAATGAAATGTATGTTCAAAAATAAACAAATACAAAAATTACACCCATGGGGAAAAATACAGTGCAAACAGGCAGTGGCAGGACTGGAACTCGCATGGCATGACAAGACAATACACAGCAACACCTATCAGAAAACCATCCACAATAAACTAGCTCAGGACTGAGAACACAAGGGTAATAAATAGGGAAGAAAATGGGAGCAGGTGGAGCAAATCAACCAATTCAGGTAACAAGAAGGGCGGGGTTAAGACAATGGATAGAGGAGCACATGGCACATATAAACAAAGCCATGTGTTCACACAAAATATAATACAAAAAAATTGGGGACCCGGCTGCACTTTTCCACTCAAAAAATCCTGGGCCAGAACAAGGGAACCTATAGCCGCATTTCCACTGTCGGGCCAAAAGCGGACGTGCTAGTGCGTGCCAGGGCCAGTCGCGTTTCCACTGTCACTTCCGGGGCTTGATCGTGCCTCATCGGTGCCAACGGCCAGGGTTTTTTGGCCCAACGAAATCCTTGGGCCAAAGCTGGCCAACTGGGGCTAAAGGAGTGGTTATGAACAAAGGCGGAGTTTCTCCGCGTCTGGAGAGCGTCAGCGCCGCGGATCATTTCATAAAGTTATCAGCTATAACGCCAGCATTAAAAGACTTTTAAAATAATTTTAGCTCAAAACTCACTTTCAGACAGCAGCGAGTGAAATAACTTCTGTTTGAGATCCGATGTGGATTATGATCACCATACAAGGCAGAAGTATTTATAAGCGATGCAAAAGACTATGCACGCTAGTCATTAACGTTACCATAGTAAACATGGTAAATACGACCGCTTGAAGAAATCAGACGTCAGCTTCTCATTCTCTGTCACAATCGTGTATTTATTTAGTAACATTTTATGTCACAAGTCTCCTCTCGAGAGTTTAGTTCCGCGTATGTCATAAAAATATAATAATGGTTTTTGTTCAGGAGCTTTTATAAAAATATAGAAATGATAATTCTTTCTAAATGTGATGTGTATATACTGTGACTACAAATAAACAGAAACAGACTCGACTGAATAAGTAGGTAGGCTATGTTCATACCACTTTATTTCTGTGTGACTAATTTTCAATCCTGATAAATTAATTAATTCTGATCAATATATCACTTATGTAAAACATCGATGCTTTTGGATTTAAATCTTTAACAAAACATGCAAACAAACGGCCGCTTTTATCATGTTCGTTTTGTGATTGCACTAGTTCCAGTGACTTATTTCTTATTAGATTTCTGATAACTTCTCCTTGTTGGTGAAATAATGGGGTTGTGTGACGTTGTTCCAGAGAGGCGTGTAAAGGGCGGGTTTTAGTGAAGCGCAGCAGAGCTTCTGCCCCGACGGTGGAAACGCATCGTGATTTTGGGCTCGGTGCTACAGGTCCAAGGCTATTAGCCCCGCCCGGCCCGTTTAAAGCACTGGCTCGCACTGGCCCGACAGTAGAAAAGCGGTTTATGACGTCAGTAGGCGGAGTTTCCACTACAGACTGCAGATTAAAAAGGTGCCATTTTTAAAAGCTGTCAGAGTTCAGGTAAATTAACAACATTAACGACAATAATTAAATATGTCAGTTCAGCAGTGGTCAGCAGAAGAGACCAACGATCTTCTTCTGCAAGAGTTAACAAGTTATTGCGGTCACATGTTGGTAACGTAGAGGGTTCTGCTCCCTGCCAGTAGAAACATAAGCCGGTTCTGAACGAGTGCTGCTTTTAGCCATGCATTGGCTCCAGCTCTGGCACCAGCCCGAGTGGAAAAGCTCAATGAGAGCTCTTACCAACTTTGTGTCCACACATTACATGACATGAAATCACGTGGTGAACACGAGCCGCATGCTACACTGAACACAACATGAAAGTATGTGGCCGATAATAAACACAAGCAAGTGCTACACAGAATACAACACACATGAACAGATATACAGCCCAAGCAAAACTTGAAACCGCACACTCACAGAGATGCCAGAGAGCACAGACAGTGAGGTAATGCTCATCCTGTTCACTCACAACAGAAGAAAACGTCTCGGGTTATGCATATAACCGTGGTTCCCTGAGAGGGAATGAGATGCTGCATCCTCTAGCGCAGGGGTTTTCAAACTGTGGGTTGCAGAGTGGGACAAGGTGGGTCGCACAAAGTCACTTGGCTGCAGCTAAATTTGCGTTTCAATGACACACACAGTTCAGTTTAGGGCTGCACGATATAGCCTACTAACATTTATTACAAACTGGAATATTCTTAATTACGATTCAAAAATCGCACTAAGTCCACGATTTAAAACATGCGTTGCGTGTTTTGAAGTGCAGGCGCGAACGAGTTGTAATAACAGTGAGGGTCTCAGAGCGACGTCATTATTAAAAGGCTTGATCGATCCACATTATTAATGAGAAGAAACTCACTCACTTTAATGTGCTGTATTCTGCATGAGATTGCATACACATGAAAATTCAAATGTTACGAAATCTGTTTCATGTAGGCTATGTTCATTCATTTCTATCGTCTGTTTGAACTCGGCGCTGTTTTCGTTCCTTCATATGCATTTGGCTACCAACCAATAAGGAAACGGTCTGTAAAAAGCATTTCACACGTACGGGTTGTAACACTACAAGATTTAAACATTTCCACATAATAACATTTACGAAATTTCGTATTATTTCCTTGCTATATCATCTCTATATAGAGAAAAAATGTGCCAAAGTTCAAAAATCTTTTGAGGATATTGCTGAACGTTTATTTAACCATTATAAAAGTAAATTTCTGACTGAAGTAAATTTGTCATCTTGGTTTTTAGTATTTATTTAGAATGAGACACGTTTAATATTTTTACCCATTTCACAATTTTAATCTCCAAACTGTTTTAGATCTGCTCTTATGCTTTGCTAAAAAACGTGTTGGGTTGTGCTCCGCGCACTCCTACACACACTGAAGGATCATGAATGCATTTTCCAACACTATCTCATGACCAATTCGTACGTATTTTACGAGGTGGCTAATTCATATGGCCTCACTCGTACGTGTACGAACTGCCATGAGATCGGGCTGCATTTTCTGCGCTGAACCCCGCGATGAGTTTAACAACACTCGCAGCGGATTACAGTTCACTAGAGTGAGCTATTTCGAGTTATGGACGTTTCATATTTTAACGTCTGTAAACAAAGAAATTAAAACTTAAATATTAGTGAAATTTTACAGTTGTAGCCTACTATACAATAAAATGGTTATTTTTCTTAAATACTTAATTTCTGCTATATTAAACTTTTAATTAAGATTAAGCTTGAAGTAATGCCAATTGGTTTTTTCTCAAATATTTTGCTGGGTCGTGAAATAGATTATACTTGTCTAGGTGGGTTGTGGAATGGTATGTTTGGGAACCCCTGCTCTAGCGAACTCTATGGGGGACTGCCGCCAACAGGACAGGTGTCTGAATCATGTGTGAAACAACTCCAATCCCACTGGCCCACGTAGCCTGTAACGTCACCAACTAAGTTGTCTGAAGGAGAGCTGAAAACAGGCAAGCCCTGGGCATGGCGAGGGGATGCAGCATCTCGTTCCCTCTCAGGGAAGCATGGTTAAATACCCACTGCATCTTTTAGCGCAGGGCAAGGGCATTGCTAGACGTAAAGCACTACTGGGGCACAGGCCGCCATTACTCATATCACTTTTCTTTCTTGAAAGCCAGTTGTGTGCAATAAGTGTACAACACAATGAACTATACAAACTTGTGTAATCCACTATTCCTACTCTGCAACAAGCACTAGGGAAAGTAAATCTATACAGTGGAATCAGTCGTATATAGCACAGTGCTCATTCAGTGAATGCACAGCTAAACAGATGTTTTTTGAGTCTGGATTTGACTGTGGCTACTGTTGGAGCACATCTGATCTCTTCTGGAAGCTGGTTCCAATTATGTGTGGCATAATAGCTAAAAGCAGACTTTTGAGTGAACCCATGATATTTCTAACTGACCTGTTCCTAATGATCTGTTAGGTTTATATTCAGTGAGCATTTGTAAGCCACTGAGTGATTTATAAACAAAGAATACTACTTTAAAATCAATCCTAAATGTAACTGGAAGCCAATGTAATGACCTGAGGACTGGGAAAGGGGAGTGGTGTGTGGCCAAGTATGGTGACCCATACTCGGAATTTGTACTCTGCATTTAACCCATCCAAGTGCATACACACAGTAGTGAACATACACCTGGAGCAGTGGGCAGCCAATGCTGCGGCGCCTGGGGAGCAGTTGGGGGTTTGGTGCCTTGCTCAAGGGTCTCACCTCAGTCGTGGTATTCCCTGCTGGACCCGAGACTCGAACCCACGACCTTCGGGTTACAAGCCCAACTCTCTATCCATTAGGCCACGACTGCCCCTAAACTGGTGTGATATGCTCAGATTTTCTAATTCTAGAAAAAAAGAAATCAGAAAAAAGAAATATGAATTTCATAAGACAGTTCTACAGAACACAAAAATGTGTTTATTTTTGCTGCCATAAGCTAGTGCAATTCCATAGATTTGACAGAGTTTTTCCTGGGATTTAATGCTTTTCATCTGATGTCTGGGACCTGACTCTAATGGCTGAGAATGAAGTTTGTTTATCAAGTCTTACCTCCCTCAGACTCATCATCTCTCCTTTCTGCTTCTCTGTGACTGCTTCGTACAAAAAAATGGCTTATGTTCATCTACAGGAGCCAATAATGTTTTAGTCAAAATATTCAATTCAATTCAATTCAATTCAAGTTTATTTGTATAGTGCTTTTCACAATACAAATCGTTGCAAAGCAGCTTTACAGGAAATTAAGTTTCTACAATATATTTATATATTGTAGAAACTTAATATATTTAACTTATGGCGAAATTTGGTAATTCTGTATGTTGTCTGAGGGTAGGCATCATCTGAGGTCCTCTGAGGGGTTGTCATCATCTCTTCTCAGGTGTTCTGGATCCAGACTGAAGCTTGTGTAAATCCTAGTTACCACGGGATGTTAATCCCGTGGCAGAAACAGACATACAGATAGAGACATAATTAGCGTAGCTGCTGTTCCAACCAAGCAAAAATGATTTGTTCAATCCAAGCTAAAGAACAATAATGTGTGTTTGATCAGATATAACTGCAGTACAAGATTATGAGATGCATTATGTGAATGCTTGGCTAAAGAGATGTGTCTTTAATCTAGATTTAAACAGAGAGAGTGTGTCTGAACCCCGAACGTTATCAGGAAGGCTATTCCAGAGTTTGGGAGCCAAATGTGAAAAGGCTCCACCTCCTTTAGTTGACTTTGATATCCTAGGTACTACCAAAAGTCCAGAGTTTTGCGACCTTAGGGAGCATGATGGATTGTAGCGTGGTAGAAGACTAGTTAGGTACGCAGGAGCTAAACCATTAAGGGCCTTATAGGTAAGTAATAATATTTTGTAACTGATGCGGAACTTAATAGGTAGCCAGTGCAGAGACTGTAAAATTGGGGTAATATGATCATATTTTCTTGACCTGGTAAGGACTCTAGCCGCTGCATTTTGGACTACCTGTAGCTTGTTTACTGAAGATGCAGGACAACCAGCTAGCAGTGCATTACAATAGTCCAGTCTAGAGGTCATGAATGCATGAACTAGCTTTTCTGCATCAGAAACAGGTAACATGTTTCGTAGCTTGGCAATGTTTCTAAGATGTAAGAATGCTGTTTTTGTAACATGGGAAATATGATTTTCAAAAGACAAGTTGCTGTCTAATATAACACCCAGATTTTTGACTGTAGAGGAAGTAACAGTACATCCGTCTAGTTGCAAATTATAATCCAAGAGATTCTGTGTACTGTTTCTTGGTCCAATAAGTAATATCTCTGTCTTATCTGAATTTAATAGGAGAAAATTATTGGTCATCCAATCTTTTACATTTTTAACACACTCTTTTAGCTTAGATAATTTACAAGTTTCATCTGGTCTTGTTGAGATATATAGTTGAGTATCATCAGCATAACAATGGAAACTAATCCCGTATTTTCTAGTAATATTACCAAGGGGCAACATGTATATTGAAAATAGCAGAGGACCTAGGACAGATCCTTGTGGTACTCCATACTTTACTGGTGATAATTGAGATGACTCCCTGTTTAAATAAACAAAGTGGTAGCGATCAGACAGGTAGGATCTAAACCATCTTAAAGCCTGCCCTTGAATACCCGTATAGTTTTGTAATCGATCTATGAGTATGTCATGATCTATAGTGTCGAACGCAGCACTAAGATCAAGTAAAACTAGCAATGAGATGCAGCCTTGGTCTGACGCAAGAAGCAAGTCATTTGTAATTTTAACAAGTGCGGTTTCTGTGCTATGGTGGGGCCTGAAACCTGACTGAAATTCTTCATAGAGATCATTTTTTTGCAAAAAAGAGCACAACTGAGCAGACACAACTTTTTCTAAAATTTTAGACATAAACGGAAGATTAGAAATGGGTCTGTAATTTGCTAGTTCATTAGGATCTAGTTGTGGTTTTTTAATAAGAGGCTTAATAACCACCAGCTTGAATGATTTTGGAACGTGACCTAAAGATATCGATGAGTTAATAATATTGAGAAGCGGTTCTTCTGCTACAGGTAACAACTCTTTCAGTAATTTAGTGGGTACAGGATCTAATAGGCATGTTGTTGGTTTAGATGCAGTGATAAGTTTATTTAGCTCTTCCTGTCCTATAGTTGTAAAGCACTGCAGTTTTTCTTTGGGTGTGATGAATGGAGCTGAAGTACTAGATGCTGCAGAGTCTGTTATTGTATTTCTGATGTTATCTATCTTATCAGTGAAGAATTTCATAAAGTCATTACTATTAAATTGTGAGGGAATATTTAGATCGGGTGGTGTCTGTTTATTTGTTAATCTAGCCACTGTGCTAAATAAAAACCTTGGATTGTTTTGGTTATTTTCTATGAGTTTGCGGATATGCTCGGCCCTGGCAGCTTTTAAAGCCTGTCTATAGTTGGACATACTGCTTTTCCATGCAATTCTAAAAACTTCCAAGTTAGTTTTTCTCCATTTGCGCTCAAGTTTACGAGTTTCTTTCTTGAGAGAATGGGTATTACTGTTGTACCATGGGGCAGTACGTTTTTCTCTAACCTTTTTCAATTTGATGGGTGCAACAGCTTCTAATGTATTAGAGAAGATAGTGTCCATGTTGCTAGTCATTTCATCTAGCTCATGTGTATTTATGGGTACACAGAGCAGTTGAGATAAATCACGCAGGTTATTTCTGAATCTATCTTTAGCGGTTGGAACAATAGTTCTTCCTGGACGATAACACGGAGCCATATAGTTAATATCAGTAATACTCAGCATGCACGATACTAGGAAATGGTCAGTAACATCATCGCTTTGAGGTACGATATCTATGTCAGTAAGATCAGTTCCATGCGATATAATTAAATCTAGCGTATGATTAAAACGATGAGTGGGCCCGGTGACGTTTTGCTTGACTCCAAAAGAATTAATTACATTCATTATATTTTTATAACCTTTAATAAAGCCCAATATAGTAATTAAGCAAAAACTATAATCTCCTAAATACCATTACTTTTTTTTATCTTATTTTAATGGCATTGACAATATATTTCTCAAGTTATCACACATAACTGAATGTACATCCAAGGGACACTATATTAGTTATCTATTTTCATGCTGTGCATATAATAGTACTCACATAAGGACTCATAATTTACTTGAAAAGAGACTATCCGTTGTGTAACTGCATCATCTACACAAACCATTGTGCTTGGACTCAGATCATCGCCTTGAGTTAAACCGCATTGTTTCAGCCAATGGCATTATGGCAGAGGGGAATATCCCACCGCCTTGTGGGGGATACTTTGCACTTAATCTAGGGAAGACTGAGTGAGAAACAAAATCCTAGTCCCCCCACCCAATGCTTTTAGTCTTTGTACAAGTGTCTCTTGTATGTTCTGCCTGTCGTATTGCAATGTCGAAATGCTCAAGATGTGGCGAGGTGGGCTTCAGGATTTATTTAGCACACAGAAGCCACCTGAAGTGCGTGTGTGCGCAGGAAACTCAGGAAATAAATGAAACCGACTGCAAAACCCACCCTCCCCAGATTTAACAGAACAGGTAAGACGCCCCCACTCCTTAGTATAAGTGAGTTAAAATTTGTGTGAACAGGTTCAACTTAAATATGACATTTATTTAAGTTAATGGAATTATGATTCCTTAGTTTTTTTTTTTTGTTTTGTTTTTTTATAGGAGTGAATCACATTTGAATGCAATCAACAGAGAAAGAAATAAAAATGTAGAAAACAGTAAAGACAGTAAATTAACAACTCTGTAACTGTCTCAGTGTTGTACAACAAATGACAATCAGAGTCCCCTTTGTTTTACTGGGGTAAAGTTGGTTTTATATTCGCACATTCACACATTTCCGGGTTCAATAACTTTCTAATTATATGTGCAATAAAGTTATTTTTTGCAAATTCTAATCAGCGACATCATTGTCAACCTACTACATTTTTTTCACAATCGATCAAAATGGGCAAGTATTGTTTTAATGTCATACTTACTTGCGAATGTCCGCTGAATGTCCAATGTAGCGTGGTTAACAAAGTAATTGAATGCAGAAGTCCGAATGTGCGAATATAAAAACAACTTTACCCAAGTCTTTGTTTTACCCACAGGGGAAAGAGTTTCACATAAACAATCTGTTCACTCGGATTCTTCAACAAAAATTCACGTCAGAGTTCAATTCAGTTTGTTTAAAAAAAATAAATAAATAAATAAATCAAAAGTTCTTTTTGATTCAGTTCAAGAATTCAAAAGATTTCTCTCATGAATAGGACAAAAAAAAAAAAATGGAAAGAGATTATTTCCAGTCCATTCACAAATTCAGGAGTCAAAAAAAAAAAGTCCCTCCGAGTGCAAAATCTGGTCCCTCCCCGTGATCCTGACAGCTACAACACGATCCAACGAGGCCACAATTCCCAGCTGACGGAGATCAGATTGCGAAGACAAACAATACACAGTACCTCTCGACGTTTCAGTGAATTCTTCTAGTACACTAAGCAACTGTATCCAGCGTGACTTAAGATAGTTTGAACAAAAGCAAACTGGACGCGAAACACAAAACAAATGCAATTTTGCCACACTGCCGCACAACTGCCAGGCGCTATCAGGCCCACTTCTTCCGCTTCATGCAAGTAGGGCTGGCTGCATCCTGCGGTGGACATTCAACCCCGCCCACATCCAAGTGTGACATCATAAGCCACGCCCATACATAATACAGCCATGCCCATGTCAAAGTGTTACGTCAGAAACCACGCTCCTATCATATAAATCACCTCTTGTGATTCCCCATCTCCTTACCGGGGAAACCCGGAAGTAACGTTATGTCGAAGCAATGGGCTCGGTGCACAAGATGGCGCTGGTGAGCTTCGGCGACGCAAGTGTGTGCATACTTACTTCCGGTCTTGCGACGTTCGCATTTACTGTAAAGGGAAACTTACATGCAAAACTTGGCTAGATAGATATAATTAATGTTTTTCAAATTAAATTGTGAATAGTGGTATATCAAAGACATGAGAAAACATCCTCCCTACATTACTGCGTACCTCTATGTGGAAATTCATTAAGATAAAACGTGGAGATTGCTTTCTTTCTTGATTATGCGGTTCAGCACCAGTGGTTAGTCAGTCCACAGGATCTCTTCATTCAAACTCAAACCACTCAAATGTGCAATACTGTACATTTTTGAGAGTTGATTTTGTTCTGACTGCTATTTATAAGATCACAAGCTTTGCGACTGTCAAACGAGACGCTCAGAGATTTCTGCATGTATGTTTTATTAACTTTATTTGATAATTTATAACTGTAACTGTACAATTTAACAAAATGTAATTATGGTAGATTTGCATTAATTAAATGATTGGTGTTTGCATTGTGTTTTTATTAATATTTATCTGTTTTTTGAAAGATCTGTTGCATAAATCATTAGCTGCCTATAAGCAGCCTATGTATATTTTTATGATTTCTTTTGCATTAATTATCAGATAAAACAATTCTTTAAATTAGTCATGTATTAGTTGTATTCTTTTACAGTCCATTTTTATTTTTTGATTTAAAAAATTAGTTTGAGGCAAAGTTAATGTGTAAAATATAGATGGCGCCGCTCATGGCAGCCTTTGTGGCGTCGTCCGCAGTTGTTTTTATGTTTTTGTTAGTTTGTCCTGTCTTTAGTCATATCCCTGCAATCAGTTTCACCAGAGACGAATTGCTGGACATTCGGAAGTACACATCACCCGATATTTCACCGGATTTCGTTTATTCTGATGTTTTTGCTGGACATTGTAGTTGGCGGAGCAGCGGTGCTGTTTAGACGCTTCAGGATGCGCAGACGGGGGAAGCGAGCCGGCACACTCGTGAAGCTTCGTCAGCGGGGATTAAGAACGCCGTTGCCTAGCATCCATCTCGCGAATCTCCGCTCTCTACCCAACAAAACGGACAAACTCCTTCTGCTTTCCCGGTTAAACAAGGATTTTTCAAACTCTGCTGCTCTGTGTTTCACGGAAACCTGGCTGAACGACGCCATTCCGGACAGCACGCTTCCTCTGCCGAGCTTTCAGCTGTTTAGAGCAGATCGCAACGCAGAATCAACGGGGAAATCCTGCGGCGGCGGGGCGTGCTTTTACATCAATGAAAGGTGGTGTACAGATGTAACTGTGTTAAAGAAGATATGCTGTTCAGATCTAGAAACGCTCTTCATTAACTGTAAACCTTTCTACTCGCCGTGGGAGTTTCACTTGTTCATTCTGGCGAGTGTTTACATTCCTCCGCAAGTGCACGTGAGCTCAGCTTTACAGAAACTAGCTGATCTGATCACAGAGAGTGAGCAACAATTCCCGGACTCTGTTTTAATCTCTCCCGTGAACTGCCAAAATACAGACAGCATGTTACATGCATGTTGTACCAGAGACAGTAATATATTGGATCACTGTTACACAACAATAAAGGATGCATATCACTCTGTTCCACGAGCAGCTTTAGAACTCTCTGATCACTGCCTGGTTCATCTTATACCAACCTACAGGCAGAAACTGAAATCTGTTAAACCTGTGGTAAAGACTGTAAAGAGATGGACCAATGTGACAGAGCGGGTTTTACAAGCCTGTCTCGACCTTACTGATTGGAGTGTTTTTGAGGCTGCTGCAAATGATCTGGACGAGCTCGCAGAGACTGTCACTTAATATATCAGTTTCTGTGAGGATTTGTGCATCCCTACCAGGCCCCATTTAACCTACAACAATGACAAACCATGGTTCACTGCAAAACTCAGACAGCTCCGTCAGGCCAAAGAAGATGCTTACAGGAAGGGGGATAAAGTCTTGTATAAACAGGCCAAATACACACTGGAAAAGGAGATCAGAGTGGCAAAGAGGAATTATTCTGAAAAAATAAGGATCCAATTCTCTTCCAGCGACTCAGCATCAGTGTGGAAAGGTCTGAAAGAGATAACCAACTACAAGACACCATCCCCCAGGACTGTGGAGAATCAACAACAGGCAGACGATCTGAATGAGTTCTACTGCAGGTTTGAAAAAACACCCCACACCCGCCCCGAACACCTCTCCACACAACCATTAACACCTCCAGCAACCCCCCTCTCCCCCACACCTGCAATTCAGATCAGCGAAGAAGTTTGAAGTTTGCAGATGACACCACACTCATCGGCCTCGTCCAGGACGGTGACGAGTCTACTTACAGACAGGAGGTTAAGGAGCTGGCTGTCTGGTGCAGTCTTAACAACCTGGAGTTGAAGACGCTCAAAACAGTGGAGATCATCGTGGACTTCAGGAGAAACCTCCCTGCACTCCCCCCCCACTCACCATCATGAACAGCACTGTGACTGCAGTGGAGTCATTCAGGTTCCTGGGCACCACCATCTCTCAGGACCTGAAGTGGGACATTCACATAGACTCCATTGTGAAAAAGGCCCAGCAGAGGCTGTACTTCCTTCGCCAGCTGAGGAAGTTCAACCTGCCACAGGAGCTCCTGAAACAGTTCTACTCCGCCATCATTGAATCTGTCCTCCGCACTTCAATAACTGTCTGGTTCAGCTCAGCTACCAAATCTGACCTCAGAAGACTACAGAGGGTAGTCCGGACTGGACTAGCGAATCATTGGTAGCGAATCACTGGTACAACCCTCCCCACTCTCCAAGAACTGTACTCATCCAGAGTGAGCAAAAGGGCTGGCAAAATCACTCTGGACCCCTCACATCCAGCACACTCCCTCTTTGAACTGTTGCCGTCTGGTCGACGCTACAGAGCTCTGAGCACCAGAACGACCAGGCACCGGAACAGTTTCTTCCCTCAGGCAATCCATCTCATGAACACTTGACAATAATAACACACTATTTATACACTTATCTAACACACATACTTTTCAATTTGCACATAATATACCTGTACATACAAAACTGTCTACTGTTATATACCTGTACATAGTTGTCAATTTGTATATTGTTATTCCTTATTTACTTGTTCTTTTTAATTCTTCTTTTTATTATCTGTGTTTTTTGTTCTGTCACTGTCATTCTGTTGCGCTGCGGTAGCTTCTGTCATGAAAACAAATTCCTTGTATGTGTAAACATACCTGGCAGTAAAGCTTATTCTGATTCTGATTCTGAATATTAATTTATTTAAAAAAATATGTAATACAAACATTTTCAATGAATAAGTAATTTGTATATTTACATAATTGATTTACATAATTGTGTAGCTCTGTTTACACATGAGTTCAACTTTCGTTTCTTGAACAGTATGGATTAGTGTAGCGATTTCATTCATTCACAGGACCCAAACATACGCAAGTTTCAAATGCACTGCACAGTTAACGTTTATAGTAAAGTAATAATAGCAGTGTAGATCTTATTTGCATTTGAAGTAATATTATAAATCCTGTAAACATATATAGAAGGTAATATTTGGATTTCTCCGGTTCTCTGCACTGGCCTTTAGCACAACCGGAAGTATCTATGCACACACACTCGCTAGACCAGAAATCCAAGATGGCGGAGATATGCAACTAGCCCATTTACGGCCATTTCTGGGATCTAAATAAAATAATGTTGTCTTTCATTTTACTAATACACGTTTTGTTATTTCTTTAAAGGACGTCTAGGTTAAAATGGCACAACTTAAATCTAATATATTTAATATGTCTAATGTACGGAGCTGATTTCGTCATCACAACACCCTGTAAAACACTTGCATTGGTTGATTAAATTGGGCTAATTGTAATAACTTCTACACCTTACCTTATTCATTTATGTAATTATCACGGATTACACGGGAGACGGATACCAGGAACGGGGAGACGTAGAATAAGTCAAACAAAGCCTTTACTTGAAATCAAAAACAGGCAAGATACATACAGGCTGGGAACATCCACACGACAAACAGGGGTGACGATTAATACTCGACCGGAAACACAGGGCAGAACACACTATAAATACACAACGTAACAAGATAATTAAACACACACAGCTGGACAATAATAAACTAATAAACACAGGAACAGGAAACTAACCAAATATGGGCATACAAGAGGAAGGGTAACACGACAATCCTGACATGATGTCCCCCCTCTGAAGGCGTGTCCTCGCGCCATATACCATCCAATGGGGAGGGGGGGGTGCTCTGGAGGCCTTCAGGAACAAGAACAAGCAGACAAGACAGACAGCCTCCAGGGTGGCGCCCATGGCGGGTCAGGGAGTTCAGGAGGCCATGGCGGTGCAGGGAGCTCAGGAGGCCATGGCGGTGCAGCCTTCACGGCCGTGGCCCCAGCCCCGGCCACTACGGCACTAGCCGTACTACCCACCAAAAAATACTTGGAGGAATTTACGGGGCTTAACTGGAGGTCAGGGGCCCTCTCTGGGCTTAACGGGGAATCTGGGGTCTTTCCTGGTCTGGACTGGAGATCAGGAGCCCTCTCTGGGCTGGACTGGAGATCAGGAGCCCTCTCTGGGCTGAACTGGGGATCAGGAGCCCTCTCCTGGGCCCGACTCGGGACTGGAGCCTCCCCTGGGCTCGACTCGGGAACTGGAGCCTCCCTTGGGCTCGACCCGGGAACTGGAGCCTCCCTTGGGCTCGACCCAGGAACTGGAGCCTCCCTTGGGCTCGACCCGGGAACTGGAGCCTCCCTTGGGCTCGACCCGGGAACTGGAGCCTCCCTTGGGCTCGACCCGGGAACTGGAGTCTCCCCTGGGCTCGACTCGGGAACTGGAGCCTCCCCTGGGCTCGACTCGGGAATGGTAGTGCGCTTACGTGAGGCTGGCACAGGAGGGCGCTGCCGAGGAGCGGGCTCTGGAGGGCGCTCTGGAAGCACGGAGAGAGGAAGGTGCCTTCGTGGCGCAGGCACTGGAGGGCGCTCTGGAAGCGCGGATACTTGGGGGCGCTCTGGAAGCGCGGACACTTTAACAGCTGGGTGGCTTGCCACATTAACTGCCGACGGACTTGCCATACTCTCGGCCGGCGGGCTTGCCATACTCTCTGCCACGAACGGCGGCGGGTGAGGAAGAGCCGCGGATGGTGGCGGGCTGGTTCCGACTCGGGCCCGGACACTTCCCAGACACCGGTAGATCCCCTCCTTCCAGCACAGTCCTGTGGTGTCTGGGAGGTCCACAGGGCGGTGGTAACAGCCCCCGAACCGGAACAGGTGGAGGATGGCCACTTCATCCAACGCGATCCTCGTGGCCAGTTTGCAGAACTCCCCGGTGAATTCAAAAAAGGGGAGATCCTGCCTGGCCAGGGTGAGGAGACGAGCGGCGAAGTCCATAGCCGCAGGAGGGGGAAAAAAAAAAAACTAACAAAACAAAAACTCTACAAAACTGAAACAAAACACGGGGAAAAGGAGCGCAGCTTACTTCTGTATTTGGTCGAGTATTCTGTCACGGATTACACGGGAGACGGATACCAGGAACGGTGAGACGTAGAATAAGTCAAACATAAAGTCTTTACTTGAAATCAAAAACAGGCAAGATACATACAGGCTGGGAACATCCACATGACAGACAGAGGTGACGATTAATACTCGACCAGAAACACAGAGCAGAACACACTATAAATACACAACGTAACAAGATAATTAAACACACACAGCTGGACAATAATTAACTAATAAACACAGGAACAGGAAACTAACCAAATATGGGCATACAAGAGGAAGGGGAACACAAGACACACAAGAAAATCCTGACAGTGATGAGATAAATTCACATTTATTACGATCGATTTTAAAGTACCTAAGACACCTTTTAGATTTATCAAATTTAAAGTGGACAATTAGATTTTGTTATTGTAAAAGTCACAGCACTTTTATAATTTATAATTGTCATTTAATTTTCTAAAGATGTTATTGTAAAAGTCACAACACATTGTTATAATTTATAATTGTCATTTAATTTTCTAAAGATGTGTTCCACTTATCATAAGTTGTTAACATTTGAATGATAGGATAGACAGTTCTCCATATGCAGTAGGCTACACATACATATGCTAAATTTCAAAGAGGGAGTGTGCTGGATGTGAGGGGTCCAGAGTGATTTTGCCAGCCCTTTTGCTCATTCTGGATGAGTACAGTTCTTGGAGAGTAGGGAGGGTTGTACCAGTGATTCGCTCAGCAGTCCGGACTACCCTCTGTGGTCTTCTGAGGTCAGATTTGGTAGCTGAGCTGAACCAGACAGTTATTGACGTGCAGAGGATGGATTCAATGATGGCAGAGTACAACTGTTTCAGCAGCTCCTGTGGTAGGATGAACTTCCTCAGCTGGCGAAGGAAGTACAACCTCTGCTGGGCCTTTTTCACAATGGAGTCGATGTGAGTGTCCCACTTCAGGTCCTGAGAGATGAATAAAAAGACATCTCTTGTTTCATTCGATTCGACCCTAGGTAGTCTTTGATGGTATTCTGTTGATTTTTACTGTCCATCTGGAGAAAGGCAGGCCCTTTCACCTCCCCACAGAATAACTCACGGTGAGACTGTATCCAGCATCACGCTGGACCAATGTCCCTTACAAACTTCCACTTTATGTCCTCTTGGCGCTCCTGTTAAAAATAGAGAATATGTGTGTGTTAGTATTTACCTCGTCATTCTACATACAAGAATATTTATGATTTTAAACCACAAAAATCAATCAATACAGTATCTAGAGAAATGCTCCCACCATACCTCCACACACCACTGCATGGCTTATATGGTCCTCCAAGTGAACTGTAATGAGTAATTTTCTTTACTGTTGAAACTGCAGCAGGGACCCCTCATCCCAGCAGAACTGCTCTGCATCAGGCTAGGACCAAAAATGCGTAGAATGCTGTAAAACATGACAAACAAACATTGACAACCATTATGTGATCTTTTCATTAATATAGAATAATACAAAGATAATTTGTCACAAACACAGAGTTATCCAGCAATTCATAGTGAAATGATGTGGTTGCTTAACCAAGTTACCATGCAAGGGTACTGTGATCACTGTATTATCATTAAAAATATCATATGTATGTGAGTGAGTGTTTTGTGTATGGGGGGAGGTAAGTACATATGTGTGAGAGGGAAGAAATGTGAGAGTCGGTGAGATGAGTGTTATAAAAAAATTGCACATTCAGTCAGCATTCATTTTATGTTGTAAGAATCAGTGCACTAATAAATATATAGTGCACTGATTCTTATGACATAAAATGAACTCTGACTGAATGTGCAATTTTTTTAATAACCCTTTTTTTTATAATACATAACACTTTCACCTACTCATATACACACTTTATTAGAGATGTTCCGATACCCTTTTTCCCTTCCTGATACAGATTCCGATACCTAGGCTCAGGGTATCGGCCGATACGGAGTACTGATCCGATACCTGGGTGTGTATCTGGTTATACAGCTGTATGTAATATAAATAATAAAAATATAAATAATACTGATAAGATAATCATACTATGAATTCTACTAAGAACAATATAAAACGCACTAAGGATTATCGCGCTGTTGGATTCATGAATATTAATCACGTTGTCTACATTCGCTCGAACTGATTTGCTGAAATCAAAACGGACGATAATAGGTGAGCGCCAGCCAATGAGATTGATCTTTTGCGCATTAGCTCCGCCCACTACCGGAGAACCTGACAGTTCTTAAAAGCTGAATAATTCCAAAGGAACTCCGTTATTTTGACAGGAAAATACAACAAAGAATATCGTTTATATACAATGCAGAATTGACGCGCTACATGTAAGACTCTCTCTCTCTCTCTCTCTCTCTCTCTCTCTCTCTCTTTGCGTGTGAGAATAAAGCAAAACTACGGCGAGTCGTGCGCTTCACACTACAGCTAAATACAGGTGCGCTGCACATCCATTCAGATGATCTGAAAAATAGCACAGATCGCTTGACGGACAGTGAAACTGAAGCGCTCAGTCAAAGAGTATAGAAGACCAAGAGGCGAACCTCTGATGCGTTTCGGGTAACAGCCACTAGGTGGCGCTTCGGGAGCGCGGCCGCCATTTTGGACTGAAAATTCCAACTGGACAACATTACAGATATACAGAAATAGACCAAATAACAACGAAAGAGAAGTCAAAGTGGAATTAAAGAACGCAATGTTGGGCAATCCACTGCAAAAACTATCAGTGTGACAGTAAAAATCTTGCCTTTCATCATTTTTTCAAAGACCCTGACAGGTGAATATTCACAAAAGTGCAAAAAAATATAGTGTGTTTTGAAGTGGGACATAGTGCGGTCTTATGCACCTGCTAACTTTAGTCTAGTAGTAAACTTAAATCCTTTTAGGAACTGCAGGTCCTAGCCATAGAAACCATAATAATGATTTATATGGATGACACTGTTATAATGAGCTTATGCAACTTTATACATTTACAATTGCTTACTATATTATTATTTACTATTACTCCACTAGGTCTGAAATATATATTGTACATTTTAATCCCCTGGAGCACACTACAAACATGATGATCTAGAACATGATGCATTGCTGTGTCTGTCATAATTAAATAATTAAACAAATTTGGAGAAAGTGGCTATACATGTGTTTTTGTTTTGTTTTTTACATTTTTTTTTTTTTTTACAGTCTTCCTTTAACAGACATTAATATAAGACAATACTGCAAAAACAGTTTACTGTCAAGCTGTTATATTCCTGTTATATATTTATTGTCCAACATTCCTAATTTTTCTGTCATTAATTTAATTAATTTCATATGTTGGTATTAATTCAGTGTTTATAATGCTAACACTTGAACTTGAAATATTTTCAGCCGAAACTGACATGGTTTCTAGAGAGTAAAAGGTTTTGTGAAAAAAAGGGAAGACTTTAAAATAAAGTCTGTAAAATAAACTGTTAAAAGGATTTGATGATCGCTATAGTGTAGTGATTGTACGTTATTGTTGTCATCGTTCAGGCTGTATTTCAGCTTTAATGCATGGTTTTTAAAAAAAATCAGCTGATATTTGCCACAGCGACAGCTAGAATCTAGTGGACTGCCGAGTCACTTTCAGTCCAAAATGGCGGAAGCGCAGGCTACTGCTGGGCGCCGCTGTTGCAATGGAACGTTCTATTGAGTTTCACCTCTTCGGCTTCTATACTCTTTGGCTCAGTCATAGTGTTCCGCGAGTGAAAATATATCTGTGCTAAACTTATACTGAGCCTCCAACTCACACACTGGCCAGTAAAATCTGAGCATTTATTAGCCAGTGGCTAATATTAGACATCATTTAGTCGCCCAGGGTGAAGATTTAGTCGCATATGCGAGTGACTTACTGGCAATGTGCTAGCACGTTTGTATTTCTTCTTCGCTGCTCTAAATAGTGGTAGCTTTTGGCAACACAGCACAACTTCCTGTGTTTGCATTCTGAGCAGCGAAGAAGAATTGATTTCTGATTTGAAGCGTTAAGCAAAGCTAGTGGGCATAACTATAGGTCTTGTTTAAGAAAATGGTATCGGATCGGTACATGGGTTCAAGTACTCGCCGATACCGATGCCAGAATTTTTTGTGGTATCGGTGGAATTTCTGATACTAGTATCGGAATCGGAACAACCCTACACTTTATCCCTCTCACATATGTATTTACCTCTCCCCACACATATGATATTTTTAATGTCACTGATCACAGAACCCTTGCACAGTATCTTGGTTGAGGAACCGCATCATTTCACCGTCTTGCTGGATAACACACACTCTCTCTATCTCTCTCTCTCTCTCTCTCTCTCTCACACACACACACACACACACATTTATATGTTACTGCTAGCTAAGTAATAACGTGCCTGTGTGCAGTTCAAAACACATATTAAGCATGCCGAACTGTTGTTTATACACATACACATGCACACAAACGATGCACACATTCAAGTTTTCAATGTTTTAAGTCTTCGTAAAGACCAAAGATTTTTTTTACTTACCAACTCAGCAAACTACTTCTTTTTAGCGGTTGGCAAACAATTCGACTTATCTTCTTATCGATGCTTCTTCCTGTTTCAAAATAATAAGAATGTGATGTAATTGGACACGGGCGTGGCTTGTGACATCACGCTTGGATGTGGGCGGGGTTGGATGTCCACCACAGGTTGCAGCGAGACGCTCCTCGCTTCATGTGCGAGCACGGCAGAAAAACTATCCCGACACGTTCAATAACGGTCATCAGACAACTGGAGACTCAGATACAACGCTGTGCTCAACCCATTAGTGTCAAAAAATTACCCAAGGACATTCTTCAGCTCACCGCTGCTCAGATCCACAGCCTCAATGAGCTCAGGTGCTACTCGCCTCCCCAACATGGTGGCGCCCGTGTCGAAAGTCAAAATAGAAATCTCCACGTAACAGAATTTCTAGATCCCCTACAGCATTTAAGAGTACAAATTGTAGTAAGCATATGCTTAATTAAGGTTAATAATTATGAAGGGGTCCTTGGAATATTTTCTTGCCTGTAAGGGGTTCCTGGCCCCAAAAAGTTTGAGAACCCCTGCTCTAGTGGACACTATGGAGAACGGAATGCCCACTAAGGAACTATGAGTGTCATCTCTACAGGGGGCATCCACGCATATCCGTGTTCAGCCACACCCTCAACATTAGCATAATCTGCATGCTGAAAAATACGCAGCCGAGCAAAATATAGTCTATCCCACAATCTCATTAAGTCTGTGTGGAGGTCGGGAAGAAAGGGGAGACTCCTGGGGAGGGGAGGTCATGACCGGCCAGAAAGTGCTTGTCCAATCTGCCACAGGTGGGCTTCTGCCTTTCACATGACCAAACTAAATCAAACCTCTTAATAGCATGCTCCATTACTGGCAGCTTTTCCCTGTAAGGTCCACCCAATTGGCCCAATGATGGAATCCAACGAAGGTAAAATGAGTGTAGGTCTTTTACTTGCGCTTCTGCAAAGTTCACTTAATTTATCAGAATTTAGTTTCTGAAATAGTTGTCATGATAGAAATGCAGTAAGCACATAAACCTCAGTTCCTGACACTCTGAGTCAGCTTAGGTTATATACCCAGGCTGGATAGAGGGGGCTTAAGGATGGGTGAAGGGACAGTTGAGCACATAATTTTCTTTGAGATCTTTTCTTCAGATTAGTGAATGTTTTGTTGCATGGCATCTGTTTTGTGAGAGATTCATGGGGAGATTAAAGCGGTTTTACAGTTTATTGAAGTGTTTCATATTCCAATACAATATAGTCACACAATAGCAATGCTCTGCTACATATTATGAAGGATCAAAGGTATGCAAGAGTCCATGAACAAGTGCATTGGACCTGTTTTTGGTCTTCTCTTTGAGCTTCAAAGACATTCCAAGGGCTCTTGCACAATGCCCTTTTTACTGCGTTTTGGTTTAATACTGCACAAATCCTCCAGGCCTCCATAGTGAAAGTGAAAGTGGGAAAAAGTGGGTTCGGTGTTCGGTGCCTTGCTCACGGGTCTCAACTCAGTCATGGTATTGAGGGTGGAGAGAGTGCTGGTTATTCACTCCACCCACCGACAATTCCTGCCAGACCTGAGACTCAAACCCGTGACCTTCGGGTTACGAGTCCGACTCCCTATCCATTAGGCCATGACTGCCCCAAAAGACATGCATATAAGTTGTCGGTTGAGACAAAGAAACATTTTCCCACTCAAAATTCACACCTCTGAATTGGTCAGTCCACCAAGAAGGGGAATGATCCCGGAGTTGAAAGATTCCAACCTAAACCAATCATGACCCTTTGATACAGGTGCTCTCTAAGACTCATCCCTTTTGAGTCTGATCTTCAGGCAGATTATCTTAAAGTAACTTTGTTACTGCTAGGGCTGAGCAATTAATCGAAATTGAAATGGGAGTACTCGGACTCGAGTCTGGTCTTGAGTACAATTAATAGAGGACTCGGACTTGTCACAGACTCGGATGCATTTTTACTCGTACTTGACTCAGACTCAAGCCTTTGGGACTCGGAAAATATTGCGAGTCCAACCGAGTCCGGGGACAGCTGATGGAAATGTTACTGCATTATCACGAAAGTGATATTCAGGATTTGCATGTGTTTTTAAGTCTTGTCCAGTACTTGAAAGCCAACCGGTTTATGTGCGCACACACTCAAAACGCGCTCACAGAACACGCCTCTCAGCCGGTGAATTATGCGAATGCTGAATTAAGTCCTCTTCTGCGTGTTATTGCTACACACTCAAATACACGAAAAATTATGTCAAAATGCCCGTCTTAGAGAGTATTCATGTAAATGCAGTCGGTTTTGTCTTAAGTGCACCTGAACAGCTGGGAGAAATGTGGATGTGTCAAAATATTTGATCCGTGCATCAGGTCTTACAGCGACAGCAGCGTACACCTGCTGCCGCCAACTGACTGAATCACTTTAGTAACTTTACTAATTAATAAGAATCATTTATAATTAATGCATACAGTGAAGATTGTGCATTATTTTGTTTTTACATTTTTAACTTGCAGGGGTCAAATTGGGCTAGGGTTTGTGCTGGTAACTCATCAGTGGACTTTCCTTTTCAACAAACAGGCTATATTTATAACACTTTTCTTATTCTTACTAATTCAAGCAATGATGTGGCACGGGTGAATTATATGAATGTATGAAGGGAACCGACTGTCTTCAGAAAAGTTTTGATGGCATTTTCATTTTTTTTTTTTGATAAAGTAGCGTTTATGAGCGCAGCAATGCTTTGTGTACAGCCTTTACTGGGCTTTATTTCTGCCATTCCAAAAGCGCCTCCTGCTGGCAGAGAATCAATTTGCATTTTCAATAAAGATGGTGCCGGTGTGTGTGGTGAGCTGTCTGCTCTGTTCGTTTTATGTGTTGATGTTGGCTATTTTAGCTATTTTAAAATCAGTTTTAACTACTGTGAACTCTACATTGTTAACCTATGACCGTCAAACATTACTTGATATTGTAAATCTAATCTCTTACTCGCCTGATGCCGTGTGGAGTGGATCTTATACGTGTCCACCGCCATTCACCTCGAACATTCCCGATTTTCTGTGTCGACGGCCCTTCGACGCGCCATGGAGATGGCATCGCAGGAGACGAGGGAAGCGGGCTGGTGGTACTATCAGGGTCAAGTTTGGTTTACTCTCTGGATTTACTCGGACTTCAGACTTTCCCTCACTGGCATCCTGGCCCGTCTCTGGTCGTTATGTGGCAAGACGCTCGCTGGAGAGGCCCTATCGGTGGATTTGTCCGATTGCCCCCGGCTTCCAGGGTGCGCCCGCGCACCCCATCTCTCCCCGGATTCGCGGTGGAGGAGTTAACCACAGCGTTCTCCGTCTACCGAACCGAGGCCTTTCTTTGCCTTGCGAGTCCCCGCCGATCAGAATGGGATTAATTAACGTTCGCTCTCTGGTCAACAAAACTCTTATCTTGCACGACTTTTTTACTTCAAAGGATTTGGATTTTATATTTTTGACAGAGACTTGGGTTAAAGAGGGAGACTTTAGTCCCTTTTCCGAACTTATTCCTCAGGATTGCACCTTTTATAATTGCCCCAGGAAAACTGGACGTTGGAGGAGGACTTGCAGCTGTTTTTAAATGAAAGTTTATTACACGTACCATTCCGACTGGTGTCTACTCGAGCTTCGAGGTACAGCTTCTTCAAATAGATTTGGTACGTCCAGTTCTCTGTGTTAATATCTATCTCCCATCGTGTATTAACAATGCCTTTCTAAATTAATTCTCTGATTTACTAGGAAAGCTGATTCCACGGTTTGATTACATCTTAGTGTTGGGTGATTTTAATATCCATTTATGTTGCCCCACTAAATCCCTGGTAACCATATTTTCTTAAACAAGTTCTGGACGTGGTGGGTCCATATCTTTTGACTCTGATAAATCGCTGCTTAGATACTGGTACTATTCCAGATCTGCTAAAACTGTTCGTCCTCTGCTTAAAAAACAGGGCATGGATCCCACCGTTTTAGCAAATTTTAGGCCCATTTCAAATTTGTGTTTTATTACAAAAATTCTGGAGAAAGCTGTTCTTTACCAATTACAGACTTTTCTAGCTGACAATTTGATCTTTGTGGTTTTTCAGTCTGGGTTTAGAAAATATCACTCCACTGAGACTGCATTGTTGAAGGTTTCTAATGATATACTATTAACGTGTGACTCAGGCAACTACGCTGTTCTTGTGCTTTTAGACCTTACTGCCGCATTTGATACTGTTGATCATGCTGTCCTTATTAATCGATTAGAACATTGTGTAGGTATTACAGGCAGTGCATTGGAGTGGTTTAAATCTTATCTTACCAATAGAACTTTCTCGGTTAAGATGGGAGATCTTACTTCTAGTAATATTGTATTAACCTGTGGGGTTCCTAGGGCTGTCGCGGTGAAGGAATTTCCCTTGTGGTAATTTTGATTGTCTCAGTCTGCGGTATTACCGCATATATATATATATATATATATATATATATATATATATATATATATATATAATAATCTGTGTGTATGTGTTACGATGTAACGAGGTCATATTCAGAAACGAAACTAAATCGTGTTGAAACAGGAAGTGAAGTAAAAAGAAGAGAATGACAAAATAACGGTCCAAGTAATAGAACATAAACCTGACAATAAGATCGTTAGTCTGTTGTTAGCCTAATATATATATATATATATATAACCGTTAGTTCTGATCCTCGAATCTGAATGGAAGAGACTTTTTCTGTTGATTTTTCACTTGCGTGTTTTAGAGCAGTGGTTCTCAACTGGTTTGGCCTTGGGACCCACGTTTTCCCATGGTCATCAAGCCGCGACCCACTTGTATGTATGTGTGTGTATATATATATATATATATATATATATATATATATATACACATACACACACACACATATAATATGTACATATAATATATACATACAGTGGGTACGGAAAGTATTCAGACCCCCTTAAATTTTTCACTCTTTGTTATATTGCAGCCATTTGCTAAAATCATTTAAGTTCTTTTTTTTTCCCTCATTAATGTACACACAGCACCCCATATTGACAGAAAAACACAGAATTGTTGACATTTTTGCAGATTTATTAAAAAAGAAAAACTGAAATATCACATGGTCCTAAGTATTCAGATCCTTTGCTCAGTATTTAGTAGAAGCACACTTTTGATCTAATACAGCCATGAGTCTTTTTGGGAAAGATGCAACAAGTTTTTCACACCTGGATTTGGGGATCCTCTGCCATTCCTCCTTGCAGATCCTCTCCAGTTCTGTCAGGTTGGATGGTAAACGTTGGTGGACAGCTATTTTTAGGTCTCTCCAGAGATGCTCAATTGGGTTTAAGTCAGGGCTCTGGCTGGGCTATTCAAGAACAGTCACGGAGTTGTTGTGAAACCACTCCTTCGTTATTTTAGCTGTGTGCTTAGGCTCATTGTCTTGTTGGAAGGTAAACCTTCGGCCCAGTCTGAGGTCCTGAGCACTCTGGAGAAGGTTTTCGTCCAGGATATCCCTGTACTTGGCCGCATTCATCTTTCCCTCGATTGCAACCAGTCGTCCTGTCCCTGCAGCTGAAAAACACCCCCACAGCATGATGCTGCCACCACCATGCTTCACTGTTGGGACTGTATTGGACAGGTGATGAGCAGTGCCTGGTTTTCTCCACACATACCGCTTAGAATTAAGGCCAAAAAGTTCTATCTTGATCTCATCAGACCAGAGAATCTTATTTCTCACCATCTTGGAGTCCTTCATGCGGGCTTTCATGTGTCTTGCACTGAGGAGAGGCTTCCGTCGGGCCACTCTGCCATAAAGCCCTGACTGGTGGAGGGCTGCAGTGATGGTTGACTTTCTACAGCTATCTCCCATCTCCCGACTGCATCTCTGGAGCTCAGCCACAGTGATCTTTGGGTTCTTCTTTACCTCTCTCACCCAGGCTCTTCTCCCCCGATAGCTCAGTTTGGCCGGATGGCCAGCTCTAGGAAGGGTTCTGGTCGTCCCAAACGTCTTCCATTTAAGGAGGCCACTGTGCTCATAGGAACCTTAAGTGCAGCAGAAATTTTTTGTAACCTTGGCCAGATCTGTGCCTTACCACAATTCTGTCTCTGAGCTCTTCAGGCAGTTCCTTTGACCTCATGATTCTCATTTGCTCTGACATGCACTGTGAGCTGTAAGGTCTTATATAGACAGGTGTGTGGCTTTCCTAATGAAGTCCAATCAGTATAATCAAACACAACTGGACTCAAATGAAGGTGTAGAACCATCTCAAGGATGATCAGAAGAAATGGACAGCACCTGAGTTAAATATATGAGTGTCACAGCAAAGGGTCTGAATACTTAGGACCATGTGATATTTCAGTTTTTCTTTTTTAATAAATCTGCAATAATGTCAACAATTCTGTGTTTTTCTGTCAATATGGGGTGCTGTGTGTACATTAATGAGGAAAAAAAATGAACTTAAATGATTTTAGCAAATGGCTGCAATATAACAAAGAGTGAAAAATTTAAGGGGTCTGAATACTTTCCGTACCCACTGTATATAATTTGTTAAAAAATAAAAACAAAGCAAATTTATTTAACAAAAATTAAGTTAAGACTGTTTAGAATATTATTAATACTGAATAAACAGCCTATAAGTTAAGGCTATTAAATAGCAGTCCCAAACTAGTTTTTGTTAATACAATTAAGTTGGTATGAGACACCACAATTATTTAAGCATATACAAAATAACACAAAGTGGAAATAACATGATATTTTTGGGTTATGGAAACAACCGTTACCACGAATAACATGAACTGTTAATAACACGTGAAAACTGCTCCTGAATAGAATGAATATCATACCTTCATGCAAATCCTTCCCAGCTAACACACGCAGTACCAGTTATGTGATTTATCGGTACTGTACTTTTATTTCACGCGTTGCATGCTCGTAGTTTCTGCGCTTTAGTGAAGTGATATACAGCACTGCGCCGGGTTTGCGCGCTATGAACACTGTATAACATCTGACAGGACAGGATAGTTCGCTTTTCAGAGGTGAGAGAATTTTTTTTTTCATAGCAAGTTACGAAAATAACGATAGAATAATGACACTGACAATGAATCTGTCTACATCTCATCTGACCGCAGCTAGTGAATCTGGACAGCGCGTTTTTCTCAGGAATTATTACTGCATCTGACAGAAGTGTCAACAGCTTTCATGCACGTCTTTTAAAATAAAATTCTCGCATCAGAAAAAAAAAAAAAAAAAATTTAGAATTACGTTTTTTGTTGTTGATGTCATTTCTTTGGCCATACACTCCGCGACCCACTCAGAACGGTCTCGTGACCCATCAGTTGAGAACCACTGTTCTAGAGGGCTGTCAGTCAGTGCAGTTTCATTGTTGCACCACAAGGTGGCATCAAGGGACTGTCTTTGAGTGAGTCTTTAAACTGTTCATTCAACTACACGTTCAAAGCGCTGATTTATTCAAAGAAATATGTAATGAAACATGCTGTTGAAATCATTTTAACTTTGAGCGACACTTTTAAAGGCTCAGCTGACCAGCAGAGCGTCGATGCTAAGACAGATTTTGCTTTCCTTGGACATGATAACCTGTTTTCACAAATATACAAGACTGCCTGAAGGACAGACGCAGAGAATCGCACGCGCTCAGTTGATCTCTCTCTCATTCGCAGTCTGTTAGGCTTGTTAAGTGCAAATCTACTGAGCCTTTGTACAAATCAGCATGGTACACATTGTTATCATTACTAATATTCAGTACATATGCACCAAGTATAAAACGAGAAGGGCGTAGCCTTACGAAAAAAAAAAAAAAGGAAATATCGCGGTTGTTGCATTCCTCTGTGGTTATGCTCGTCAGTAGCGCGGTATTGCGATATTGCGGTTATCACGACAGCCCTAGGGGTTCCACAAGGATCCATTTTGGCTCCCGTTTTTTTTTTTGTTTATATATGCTTCCACTTGGTTCCATTTTTAGAAAGTATGGGCTGTCGTTCCACTGTTATGCTGACGATACACAAGTTTATCTGCCTATAAAATGGAATTCAGATGGACTGGATGCTCTCCTGGCCTGTTTGACAGATGTTAAGGCATGGTTTTCGCTAAACTTTCTGAATTTCAATGAGGAAAATACTGAAATTATTGAATTTAAACCCTCAGATTTATTGACTGCTTCAAATCCAAACCTTGGTGGGTTATCCTCATGTGTTATGCATTATGTGAAAAATTTGGGTGTGGTTTTTGATGAACATTTGAAGTTTGATCATTTCTGTGGTCAAATCATCCTTTTTTTCAGTTGCGGCTCTTGTCTAAAGTGAAGACTTTTCTTTCTTTTAAAGATTTTGAGAAAGTGATTCATGTTTTTATTACTTGTAGATTAGATTACTGTAACTCACTCTATGCTGGGATTAGTCAAACAGCTTTATCCCGATTACAATTGGTTCAGAATGCGGCAGCTAAACTTTTGACTGGGATTCATAAATGTGACCATATTACTCCGGTCTTACAGTCTTTACACTGGCTGCCTGTGCGTTAGAGTATATTTAAAAATTTTACTTATTGTCTATAAGTCACTAAATGGTATGGCTCCTTCATATATCTCTGATTTATTGATTGAGCACAATGTAACCAGATCCCTTCGGTCCTCTAACCAGAGACTCTTGTTTATCCCCAAGACGAGGCGGAAGTGCAGGGGTGAGCGCGCTTTTGCTGCAATTGGGCCAAGACTCTGTAATGATTTGCCCATTTCTATTAGAATGGTTTCATCTGTGGCTATTTTTAAGTCTAAATTAAAAACCTATCTGTTCGATAAGGCTTTTTATTCTTTTAACTTCTCAAAAAGTTTTTCATGACAAAAACAGATCAATATATCTCGTTAAATTATATTCCAATTATAGCAAAAACTATTTACAAAAGAACGGGGATGTAGGGACAATATTTATATATAAACAAAACATATGTTCTATAACAAAAAAACATTTGGTTCAATAGGATTTATAAACTCTATCCATTTGGACCAAAAGTCAACAAACCTATCTTTTTGGTTATTCATATAGAATGTAATTTTCTCCATAATAAAAATACTTTTTACAGTATCAATCCAGTCCTGTATTTGTGGCGGATTAGGTTTATACCAGCATCTAGTAATGAAGCAAGAATTATTCTATACATATATTTGTTTTTCCTTTTTCCTTCCCCAGGATACCATTGACACCTTGCCCATGTAAAGTACCTCACAACTGAAATCAACTGAAATGTCTAAAATCTTTTCTAATACATTATATATATATCTTTCCAAAAACTTCTGATATTAGGACAACCCCAAAATATGTGAAAATGGTTAGCATCCTGTGAGCTGCAAAGTCTCCAACAATTTGAGTTGCCTAGAAATTTATTTTTCTGTTTTGGAGTAAGGAAAAACCGAATAGTATTTTTCCAGCAAAATTCTCTCCAATAAGAACGAGAAGTTGCCCATTGTAGTTTACATATATTTTCCCAGTCCTCAGTTGAGATGGTAATACCACTTTCTTTCTCTCATCTCTCCTTAATGTACAGAGATGAATTTCCTTGTAAATCCATCAATGCTCTATATAGTTTAGTAATAGTTTTTAACATTGGTTCTGCCTTGTAAACTGGAGAGAATATTTTAACTAGAGGTCTCTTATTTGGATCTCCATCAGTCACTTTTTTAATTTTCTGACAGAAATGTTGTCGGAGCTGAAGATATCTGAAGAAATCCATGGAATCTAAATTTTCTTTTAGAGAATTAAAGTCTAATAATTGTCCTTTATCTATGATTGAACAGTAAGCAGTGATCCCTTTCTTAGCCCATAGTCTAAACCACATGTCTAAAGTATTTGGTTTAAAATCTGAATCATATGAAGCCCATTTCAATACATTCACAGAATCCTTTAAATTATAATCCTTAATAATCTCAAACCAGTTTTTTAAAGTTACCTTAATCCATTGATTTCCTTTTTTATTTTTGATTAAATTTTCATCTGCAATGATAGCTTGAATAGTGATCTCGTCAAACCAACCAATCTCTATGTCCTTCCATCTTGCTTGATATTCTGGGTTGCACCAACAGACAGTTAATCTCAACTGTGCTGCCCAGAAATATTTTTGTAAACATGGAAGGGCCACCCCTCCTTTTTCTTTACTCAGCTGCAAGGTTTTAAATTTTACCCTTGGTTTCTTGCCTTGCCATATGAATCTGGAAAACAGTTTATCCCACTCTGAGAAATGCTTTTTAGGCAAGGAAACAGGTAAAGACTGGAACAGAAAGAGCAATCTCGGAAGTATGTTTTGCTTGACTGAATCTATCCTAGATCTCATGTTGAAAAATGGTAAAAGATTCCATCTTGCAATGTCAAGTTTTATTTTTTTTATTAATAGGGCCATAATTAAGCATTTCTAAATTGTTCATATCTTTGGCGATATTGGTGGGGGGTTATAATTAAAGGTCCATACCTGTGTTTTCAGAATATTCTGTTTAAATCCTGAAAAAGACCAGAAGGTTTGTAATGTTTCCAGTAGCTCAACCAATGACTCTGTTGGATCCTTTAGATAAACTAATGTGTCGTCAGCAAATAGTGCTATTTTATGTTCATCGTCTTTGATGTTAATATCTTTTTTTTTTTTGAGTTTTCCCTGATCCACTGCCCCAGGGGTTCGATAAACAATGCGAAGAGCAGAGGGGACAGAGGACACCCCTGTCTAGTGTCCCTCTCCAGTGTAATGGTCTTTGATAGATTACCATTTATTTTAATTCTCGTGGTGGGAGATGAATATATGTTTTGAATTACTTTAATAAATTTCTCATGAAAATTGAATTTTGTAAGAATACCTTTAAGAAAAAGCCAGTTGACCGAATCAAAATCCTTTTCGGCATTGAGGCTTAGGAAGACAGCTTGTAAATTAGAATCTTGGATATGATTGATAATTTGGAGAGTCCATCTGATGTTGTCTTGCGTTTGCCTACCCCATGTGAAGCCAGTTTGATCTGAGTTAATTAGTTCCGGCATTATCAATTCAAGCCTTTTAGCTAGGATTGAGACAAACAACTTGTAATCCTCTTTTGGAATAACAGAAATAATGGCTTCTCGCCACGAGGGTGGCAACTCTCCTCCATGTAAAACAGTATTAAAAGCTGGTAATAAAATAGGGATAAGTTGTTGTCTAAATACCTTATACCATTCGAATGAAAAACCGTGTGGACCCGGTGACTTATTTGTTTAAGCCTGGATATTGCTTTATTTAATTCCTTCTCAGTTATGTCTGCTGATAGTTTAGCATTCCAGGTATCGCTAGCCGAAGGGAGTTTTAAAGGAATGAGAAAAGAGTCAATTTTAACAGGATCTACAGTCTGTGCTTGAGTATAGAGTTTTTTATAGTAAATTTCGAACATTCTCTGAATGTTTTCCGACTTATGAAATAGCTGTTTTGATATTGGGTCTTGTATCTTCTGTATTGTCACGTCGGCCTGTTGCTTACATAACTTTCTGGCCAATAATTTCATTGCTTTGCCTCCAGACTCGTAATATGTTTGTTTTAAAAACATTAGTTTTTTTCTCTATTTCCTGTGTATATAGTCCAACTCTGTTTTAATTTTCTTAATTTCCTGAGACAAATTTTTATTAGGACCTTTCTTGTTTTCCAATTCTAATTTATTTAAGCTATTTGTAAGTGTGTTACGTTTTTCAAGCCTACATTTCCTTAATTTAGATGTAATAGCAATAATCTTACCCCTAAGAACCACTTTACATGCATCCCATAATATAGTAGGGGGGACTAATCCATTATCATTCTGCTCCATATATTGTTCTATTTCTACTAAAAGTTGTTCCCTAATGGCTCTATTATTCATGATGCCAGAATTTAGTCTCCACAGAGTGTTTTTTGGTTTATTCGCTAAATTTAGATAAAGTGATATCCCATATCTTCCCCCCCATATCTTCCTTTGAAAGATGCCTTGCGATTCAGATGCAATTTTAAAGTCTTAAAAAAGGAACATTTACTGCCTGGAGGGGCATAGATGTTAAGAATAGTGACCAAGGTGCCCTCAACTCTACCTCTCATCATTAAGTATCTAACCTCTCTGTCTTTTATTTCAGCAAGATGATCATAAGTAATTTTATTAGAGATTAAAACCGCAACCCCTCTCCTATGTCCAGACCCAAGTGAAGCAGAGAAAATGTATTTAAAGTTTAAGTTTAGTCAAAATCTTGCTTCTTTTTACAGGATTAAGTAACCCATTTACGTTATATGATGCTACCTTTATGTAATTACTCATTTTCTTTTTATTCCACATATTTTCATGTCTTTTTGATCCCTCCTACTCAAACTCGTATAACAGTCGTCGATTAGTGCCCCCTTCTGGATTAGCCGTGAACATGAACTCAAGGAACAAAAAACAACCAGAACTTCCAACTGAAAAGAAATCAAATTAAATAAAGATAAAGTCAAGACTTCCAAGTAAGGGGTCCCAACATATCGACCCTTAAATGAGCAAAGATGACAAGTATGCTCCATGGGATAAGCCTCTTGTACTTGCAGCGTACTAAGGGCCCATGCACTTAGTCATTTTGTCCTAGAAATTGTTCATCTTTTCCTTCGTTAGCCTATAATTTGCACTTAAAACGCATGTTTTCTCGAATCGGGAAGGGTAACTTAAAACAAGAAAATAACAAAACGACAATGAAAGTGCTTAAAGAAAAGCATCAGAGTACCTTCGATTTTAGCCTCCCAAAAAGGACACTTCTTTTCACTCACTGATCGCCTGTTTGTGAACGTCTGCACGCAAGAAGTTTGTCTTTATAAGATGGGTGTGTGCGAGCAGGTGCACCGCGCTTCTTGCCGGTCTTTCTCCAGGTCCAAAATCGCAAATCAAATTGCAATCGCAATATCTGTCAAAAAAAAAATTAAAAAAAATAAAATCGCAATTAGATATTTTCCCCAAATCGCACAGGCCTAGTTACTGCCATTCTTTTGTTCTTTTCTCTCTTTCATTACTTTCCTTAATTGTGTAAATATGTGTTTTACTTAGTTTAGTTGTATGTTACCCGTAGTTTCATTTATTAAACCCCTTGTACTCACGACCGATTGTCTCTGTTTGCTGCTCACAGTTCAGAGTTACTGAAACATTGATCTTGCTACATGCTAAGCTACTGCTAGTACTGTATGCAGTAGGAAAGCTATTCTTTCTTAGCCAGCAGCAGGATTGCAGATCAATTCTGCCAAAACCAAATATTTTCATGTTTTTTAGGAGGAGAGGATGAATTTATGTGTTGTAAATCTGGCAGCCCAATCAGCGCAAACTAACATGGTGGCACCCATTGCCCATTATAGATGAACTAACATGATCATTATAAAGGTGTTTAAACAACCAAATGCATTTTCTTGCACATAAATGACAATCTGAATATTAGACATTTCAGAATTTAGTTATAACTCATTTGTACGTATATTGAAACAAGAAAAATGAAATAAAACGATGCATCACACATACAGAGCTATAGTGGCTGTGTATCATGTGGCAAGCATGACGCATGGCCAAGGAAGTCAACAAACCTTTAGTGGTAGTGCAGGAAATTGACTGAAGTGTGGATGTGATGATTTTTGATTTGTTTTCTGTAGAGTTTCCAGTCTCTCTCAGCACCTCCTGAATCTACAGACGTAACTGACAATCCCTTCAATTCTGTCTTCTCTTTTGATGGCATGAGAGAATCTGTCCTTCAGCTGAGAGAAAAAATAGAGGATTTCTGCAAAGAGGAGTTTAAAAAGATCTCTGACAAAGGTAAAATCCTGGAGAATCTCAGCTCTCAGAAATTAGCCCTCCATCATTTAATGTTTTGTAGAACGTCATATTAGAACTGTACTGGGAATGGATGCAGAGAGCATTTTATATTGACAAATCAATAACACTTTTTGTATGTGTTGATTTCCACAGTCATTTTCACCAACATTGTTCTCAGGACCAGGAATGACTTCCTACAATGTAAGTCACTAAGAAAATAAGCAGAAAGACATCTCAGGTTGTGTATGTAACCCAGTTCGATGCTATGGGAATGCATTTGCGTGAGAATCTGCATCTGTGTAATCAGGCCTTGAGTGCATTATAACTTTGACCAGTACAAAGGCAAAATCTAAACAGAAAGAACTGAGAGAGTCTGCAAATCTTCTACTCTTTTAAGCAAAGTCAAATCCAGTCAGCCTCTGTCGCCACCTTAAGAATCAGAAAATACTGTGAGGCTGACTTCAAGGGCTCCAACAGAGCCTATAATAAGCCTTCCAGGACTACAGAAAGATCCCAGGAAGGAACTTGCATTCTGCACATAGGCCACAGAAAACGAGATAATAGGGAATGCTTTATCACAGGGAATGCTCCATTCACACAGAATATTCATCAATGTGGACGTGCAAACCCCGACAGTGGCCACACAGTGGGTGGAACCCATAGTAAATATGGACTAGACCCAAGCAGGAGACAAGTGTGCCTCCATGGGGATGTCCCACATCACCCCAAGAAAAGTTGTTCTCTGACTCCGAGATGGAACATTATTTTTGTTGTGTAGTCTTAATTCTAAGCACTTTAGATGAGTGAGAACAATCTCTTGATGTTGAACCAGTAACTTTTGCGATAAAAGCCTAATTCTCTTGAGGGAAGAGGAACATGTTCCATGACCCCTTTTGCCAAAAGAGAACACAATTCTTGAATCAGTAAAGGAAAATTCTGCTTCACGAGGGTGGGAAGCATGTCACTGAAGTGAGTGATTTGAAGGCCAAAAGGAATTCTGTAACTTTTCTGTACGGTTATAAGGGGGAGGGAGTAAATATTTTGTTGCCCTAAAACAGCGCGCTGGAACTCCTGAACTAATTTTTATTTGTGACTCATTGAGAAGGGAGTGTCCAACCTTTTCCAGGGGAGCAGACACCTTGTGGTATGGAGGAGTAATTCTGTGGCCCAGCAGAGTTCCCAAACTAACTCAGAATCAAATACCTCTACAGCTGATCGAGCATGCTCTGCTCTTAAACACATAACACAAATATTGCTTGTTATCTTTCATTAAGAAGCGAGGATGTGGCAGAATACACTTCTTATAATTCTTTTTGAAGAGAAAGGAGCTGTTGACATTTAAGTGCCTGTCTCAGTGACACATTTATAGCCTCACCTGACCATATATTTGGCCAATAGAATTAGCATGTTTTTGCACATGCTTCTGACATGGGCTCACCTAGAAGCATTCCCATAGTATCAATGTCATGATGCAACATTGAGTTCCCTTGAAAGGTAACTCGCTAAGGTTGTTCATGTTCTTCCTGTAGAAGGTGAAAGAAAACATAATAGTTTTATATTTGATTATGTTAATGATTATTTGAACAGGATATCTGGTGAGACATACTGAGACACTGCTAGTACTTTGAACACACTATGAAGACTTCAAATACATTAAAAGATCCAACAGATTTATAATTCATGATTGTCATTTGTTGTATCTCCATCAGATTCCTATCACCTCACTCTGGATCCAAACACCGTGAATAAACATTTGCGTCTGTCGAAGAAGAACAGAGTGATTACTGGTGCTCACAGTGTCCTGCTAAATCCTGATCATCCAGACAGATTTGATAGATATATTCAGCAAGTGTTGTGTAGCGAGAGTGTGTGTGGACGCTGTTACTGGGAGATTGAGTGGAGTGGGATATTTGGTGTAGATATATCAGTGTCATATAAGAGCATCAGCAGGAAGGGAGGCAAAGAGTGTTTGTTTGGACATAATGATCAGTCCTGGAGTTTGTCCTGCTCTCCCTCGAGATACTCATTCTGGCACAATAACATAGTGACTGATCTGTCAGTAGTGTCCAGTTGTAGAATAGGAGTGTATGTGAATCACAGTGCAGGAACTCTGTCCTTTTACAGTGTCTCTGACACAATGAACCTCATCCACACAGTCCAGACCACATTCACTCAGCCGCTCTATCCTGGGTTTGGTGTTGGTAATAAATCATCAGTAAAACTATGTGACTTATCAAAATAGATTAGAGAGATTCAACCCATAATACTTTGAGCTGCATGATAAAACAGTAACAAGTTGAGTCAGGTTTATTTATACAGTGCTTTTTACAATACAGATTGCTTCAGCTTTACAGTAGTAAACAGAAAACAGCAGCAGCATCACATATTTGTTTAATCACAATTCAGTAATTTCAATTATAATTTCAACTTCTGTATAAACTGTAAAGCAGCTCTGCAGAAGATGATATATTAGCATTATACAGATTCAGTTCAATTATTTGATTGTTTCAAGCATAGCTAGGGTGCAGTTTCTCTCTGTAGTATCAAAACAATTTACTGCATAAGTCAATGTTTTTGTAAAAAGATAATAAAATTTAAAGCAACCCCTTCTCCTTGGAGACTGGCTGAGATCACAGAATTAGGGGGTTGTAGTCTATGCAGCAGGCTTAAATCATGGAAGTTCAGATTGTAATACAACCAGCAAAAGTCTGCCTTATGGACAAGAATGTCTGCATGATGATTTTGCACCTCCATGAAGTTGTAACTCCATACAATGAAATAATCACCAAAACAATGCCATCTTATATCTTATATGCACTATAATTCAAGTCTTTTGAAGTCATTCAGTTAGATTTAAGTCATGTCATCTGTCCTATATTTGCCATGTTCAGTTATTGCTACCCTTCTTTTAATTACTGAATGTACTGTTCTTTTGAGCTGGATATTTTTATTCAGTTCACAACATTATTTCAATAAGTCTTACTTAATGAATGTGACTGATATATTCATTGGAGATCAAAATGAAAGAACAACCTAAAATTTCCTGAATTTCAAGGTCACTGCTTTGTCACTTCTTCACTGCTTAATTTGAAGTTACCCTAACAGGAGTAGAATGACAGTTTAAAGCATATTTCATAAATTAATTGTATTATAAAGCACAGTATAAAAAAAAACTTAAATGAGATATTTAAAAAATAACTGATCAAAATTAGAGAACACTTACAGATATCTCCAAGTTATTGGTGTTAATCTTGCATCTGGTGCTAATTTTCATAATTATATGACAAACCCTATTTAACTGGCAGCATTTCTCTAATTTTCACTGAAATTGCAAGATGGCAGGCCACTCTAATTTGATTGAAACCCAGCGACAGGAGGCAGTCCAGATGAAGGCCAAAGGGTTTGCCCTTTCAGCCATTACAAGAGAAGTCGGTTGTTCCAAATCTGTGATTTCTAGAATATTGCAGCTTTACAATGAAACTAATTCATTCAAGTCCACCCAAAAAGGCTGTTCATCCACGTAAGACAAATGCAAGAGAAGGCAGGGTAATGCGGACACTCTCAATGGGGAATCGGTTCAACACTGCAGCTGGAGTTGCTTACCAGTTCAGTGCTGAACAGGGTAAGGATTTGTCTCAGCAAGTTTAAGAAAAGTCGGACTGAAAGCCCACTATGCAGTGACGAAGCCTCTCATCAGCAAAAAGAATCAGAAAGTTAGGCTTACTTTTGCTGAAGAGCATGCTGAAGAGTGTGGAGAAAAGAGAACTGGTCCAAAGTTCACTTAGTGATGAGAGCAAGTATAATTTATTTGGGTCAAATGGGAAATATTTTGTTCGCCATCAAACTGGGGAAAGACTGAAGCCCAAGTGCGTTAAAGGTGCTGTATGTAGGATTGACACCTAGCGGTTGAACTAGGTATTGCAGTCCGAATTCAAAATATTGGAGAGGGTTTTTTTCACCCGGCCCCTCCTCCTCAGACTTGACGCACAGGCAGGTTGCCAGATTAACGACACCAACAGAAACGAGCGCATATGATGATGAATGACATGAAATAGGCTGTGTTTTCCGCCAACTGGCAACCCGGGGTGCCGAAATACAATTGGGTAAACTGGCAGTGGGTGGATTTCACAAACCAAAACATAGACCAACATTCCGGCCCGGAATGCACAATTTCAAAGGAGAATAACTGACTGTAGCATTGTTTTTCAGATAAACAAGTATGTTAACTTAGCATGTTTCTTAAATATCCGCAAACATGGTATTTTTATGCTTTAGTAGAGTCAAAAACTTACATACTTTAAGAAGTCAGTGAAAGGTGGAGGAGGAAGTGTCATGTTTTGGGGGATGTTTTCTGCAGCAAGAGTTGGGCCTCTTATACAGCTACATGGCAGAGTGAATGCAAATGTTTATCAGAACCTCCTTCAGCAACATGCTGATCCTTCCCTGCAAGCATCTCCCAATTAGCCTGCAAATTTTGTGCAAGATAATGCCCCTGTCACAGCAAAACAACTAAAGCAGTTCCTTGAAGCTAAGAACATTGAAATAATGAAATGGCCAGCCCAGAGTCCTGATCTACAGTAAACCAGATTAAAAATCTCTGGAAAATCCTTGGTGAAAAAGTTATAGCTAAGAAACCCACTACAGTCACCAAACTATGGAAGAGACTGGAAGAAGAGTGAACCAACATCACACCAGAACAGCGTGAGAGACTACACTGCAAAAAATGGCTTATCTTAGTAATTTTGTTTTGTTTCTAGTCAAAATATCAAAAAATTCTAAAATCAAGATACTTTTACTAGATAAGCAAAATAACATAAGATATTTAGTCTTGTTTCCAGGGGGGAAAAACTAAATTAAGTGCATTTTGCTTAAAGAGTATTTTACTTACCCCACTGATAGATAATTTTACTTGTTTTAAGCAAAATACACTTAATTTAGGTTTTTCCCCCCTGGAAACAAGACTAAATATCTTATGTCATTTTGCTTATCTAGTAAACGTATCTTGATTTAAGAATTTTTTGATATTTTGACTAGAAACAAGACAAAAATACTAAGATAAGCCATTTTTTGCAGTGTAGTGATGTCCTGCAGCCATCAGATATGCTGAAGTCATTCAAATCGAGGACCTCTACACTTCCTGTTAATTTCCGACAGCTGTAACCCTCCAAAATTTTAGTTGAAATCTTCTTTTGTGCTACAGTGGTTTGTCAGGGAGTCTCTTGTCATCAGTCACCAGCTCTGGACTCCATGTCCCAGAATCCTCCCTGGCTCACACCTGTTCACAGTCACTATCACCATCACTTGAATTCTGATCACCTGCACTTGCCGTCTCCAATCACCACTCCTAAGCACGTTCCTTCCAGTCACTCACGTTCAGATCTACTGTTCACTACCCTGAACTTCACCAGACTCCCTTGATGCTACTTACCTTTAGATCTCCGACGACCTTCCTACGTTGCACTCCTCCGCTCCCGGATCCCGAACTCCCCACAAACCTGCACAGAAACCCAACATCAGTACACAGCTAAGACTCTTTGAACTTTACTACGTGTTGGGATCTCACCGGTCATTGCTCCCTACGATCTTCCTCTGCCAACCTGTCAATAAACCTGCCTTTTATTCACTTACCTGTTGTCTCTGCCGTGTATTGTGACAGAAGATCGGACCCATAAAGATGACTGTGGTTGAGGACGCTCTGTGGGATTTGCGGTCTGAGGTTGGAGAGATATGTGAAGGAATTTCTCGAGCTTTCTAACTGGGTGGGCTGGCACGACGCTGCTCTAGGTGCGTGCTTCCAGCTGTGGTTGGTTGACGAGACTATAAGATGTGATCTTCCTGTGAGTGATTTTGCCCTTATCGAGCTAATTAATCTGATTCTTTCTAAACGGCTTTGAAGTCGAAGAAATCCCAGAGTCTTGTCATCCCGCTCCAGCTTCCCAGTTCCTGAGTTAAGCCCAGTGAGGGCTCCAGTTTCCGAGTTAAGCCCAGGATGGGCTCCTGCTCCCGGGCTCCTGTTCCCCAGTTAAGCCCAGTGAGGGCTCCTGTTCCCCAATTAAGCCCAGTGAGGGCTCCTGTTCCCCAATTAAGCCCAGTGAGGGCTCCTGTTCCCCAGTTCAGCCCAGGGCGGGCTCCTGATTCCCCGGTCCGCCCAGAGAGGGCTCCTGATCCCCCATTCAGCCCAGGAAGGGCTCTTGATTACCCGTTAAGCCCAGGGAGGGCTCCGGATTCCCCGTTCCGCCCAGAGAAGGCTCCTGATCCCCCTTTTATCCCAGGGAGGGCTCCTGATACCCCGTTCAGCCCAGGAAGGACTCCTGATTCCCAGTTTAGCCCAGGGAGGGCTTCTGGTTCCCCATTGAGCCCAGGGAGGGCTTCTGATCCCCCGTTCAGCCCAGGAAGGGTTCCTGATTCCCAGTTCACCCCAGGGAGAGCTCCTGATCCCCCGTTCAGCCCAGGGAGGGCTCCTGATCCCAAGCTCCCTGCACCGCCATGGCCTCCCGAGCTCCCTGCACCGCCCTGGAGGCCTCCCGTGTCTCTGTCTTGGACCAGCCTCCAGGGCGCCCACCCCCCCCGCCCAGTGGATATGTTACGGCGCGGGACGTGCCTTCCGGGAGGGGGAGGTAATGTCAGGGAGTCTCTGTCACCAGCTCTGGACTCCATGTCCCAGAATCCTCAGCGGCTCACACCTGTTCACAGTCACTATCACCATCACTTGAATATTTATCACCTGCCGTCTCCAATCAAGTCACCACTCTTAAGCACGTTCCTTCCAGTCACTCACGTTCCGATCTACCGTTCACTACCCTGAACTTAACCAGACTCCCTTGATGCTGCTTACCTGTCTCTACTTACCTTTAGATCTCTGACGACCTTCCTACGTTGCACTCCTCTGCTCCCGGATCCCAAACTCCCCACGAACCTGCACAGAAACCCAACATCAGTACACAGCTAAGACTCTTTGAACTTTACTACGTGTTGGGATCTCACCTGTCATTGCTCCCTACGATCTTCCTCTGCCAACCTGTCAATAAAACTGCCTTTTATTCACTTACCTGTTGCCTCCGCCGTGTATTGTGACATGGTTACTGTTCTCTAATTTTGATCACTGTGTTTTCCACAAAATGAAGGTTTTCGTTGAAATGCCTTGGTTATTTTGTCAAATATGTTAGTGGAACAGTGATATACTTACAGCTCATATTCCTTCAAATTTTGAGCGATGAAGATTATCAATATTTCAGTAAAAATAAAGTATTTATAAATTGTTCTCTAATTTTGATCTCCACTGTATTGTTCTGCATTCACTGACTTTTTAAATAATTGAAAATATTGAAAATTCAGTCAGTTCCTCAAAGTAATTAAATTCAGAAGACAAAATGGAACACAATTTTTTCATTGGCATTAAAAGTACATTGCTGTGCAATAATAAATGTGTAATAATCTCATACCCTTATTAATGTGATAATGTGACCAATAAAGTATAATTTGGATATGCTTATGGTTTTTTTTTTTTTTTTTTGCCCAATATTAATAAAAAGATTCACCTCTTGGACACTTGACTTTCAATTTATTTGATTTTTTTTAAGTATATTCTGTAAACTATCCTGACCTTCACATGCTTTTATGTATAACATATCTTTATGGAGTTTTTACAAAGTTTTCAAAAACACAACACCCTTCCCCAGAACATACCCCAGGCAGGATTTAAAGAAAAAAAAAAACAAATACACCATTCTTACATCCCATAACTTCACACATCTAATGCTTCAATATCTCCATTTTTAACAAAGTCCAAAAACCTCCCAAATATCAAAAAATTCCGAAGGTTTCGTATTACATATGTAAGCTTTTCAAGAGCCAAACATGATATTAAGTCTTTCATCCATAATCCAAGGGAAGGGTACTTGGTATTTTCCCAAGGCAATAATAGACACAAATCCACCAGCTTTCTTTCTTTTGAGCAATTGTCCGCATACATACTCCGTACACACAATAAAGGACATAAAGGAATTGGAGATGAAGTAAATTGAGAAACATATTTAGTCACCCCAACCCAAAACTTCTGCACCTCCTCACATTCCCACACACAATGGAAAAACGTACCTTGAAGCTTATTGCATTTAAAACAAAGATCTGGCATATTAAAGTTAAATTTATTTAATCTTACAGGGGTTATATAAGTTCTCATTACCCAGTTATATTGTAAGAGTCTCAACTGAGTGTTCATAGTTTGTGTATTTAAACAAGTAGTATTCCAGTTATCTAATGAAATATCCATATTTACATCATGTATCCATGCTTGTCTTTTATTTTCAGAGCTTTCTTTATGTTTTTCTCTTAGTATGTTATATAGCTGGGTAATCCACCCTTTAATGTAGCAGTCTTGCAGTGTGAGTTTTTCCAATATTGACACTGGGGAGTTGCACAGAATTCTTTAAACATAAAGAAAAAATAAAACTTCTGAGTTGCACATACTTAAAAGTGTTTCTGAGGTATGTGAAACTTCGTTACAAGATTATCAAATGACATTAAAATATTATCTTCATACAAATCCATGAATCTAACCATGCCCTTATTCATCCACAATTTGAACCCCATATAATTTTTAGCTGGGCTGAATGATCATTACCCCAGATTCGAGAAAAGCAAGATAACACTGGGAGGTCTCCAAGATATTTATGGGCTTCGTACCAGATTACAATAGTATTTTTTACAAATGGATTATCTGTCCTTTTTTTTTTTTTTTAGTTCTTTAAGGGGTGCTGAATATAAAAAGCTGTCAAGTGTCAAGCCTTTTGCAGCTAACTTTTCAGCCTGTAACCATGGCAAACTGGCTTCACTAGAGAACCAGAACATTGCAGCCCTCAACTGAGCAGCCCAATAGTATCAAAAGAAATTTGGTAGTTGGAGCCCTCCCCTTTCATAGGGCAGATATAGTAAAGAAAGTTTCAATCGTGGCTTCCCATTACTCCAAATAAAATTAGAGAGAAGCTTTCTTATTCTTAGAAAAAATGAAGGGGGAGGGGGAAGCGGTATTGATTGAAAAACATGAAAAGTTTTGCAAAATGTTCATCTTAATCACATTTATTCTTTCCATTAAAGAAAGAGGCAATGTCATCCATCTAGCGTTTTTTTCAGATACTTTAGCTAACAAAGGTTCATAATTAACTGTACTTAGGAGACTTATTTTAGGGGTTATTTTAATTCCTAGATGATCAAAACCATTTAGAACATTTACAAATGAGTGAATCACCTTTGGATTTAATCTCTCTTGTGCATTAAGAAACATAATTGATGACTTATCTTAATTTACTTTAAATCCAGAAATATTGCCAAACAGGCCAATAATCTTCAAAAGGGATGGGATAGATTTTCCAAGTTCTGATAGAAATATGGCATCAGCAGCATATAGGGCAATACGGTGTTCTAGAGCTTTGTATAAATACCATGAATGGTAGGATATGATCTTATTGCTATTGCCAGTGGCTCCATAGCTAATACAAAAAGTAGAGCTGAAAGTGGTGAGCCTTGCCTAAAATCACGACTAAGTTTAAATGAAGGCAAGATTAGACTGTTAGTGAGCACCTCCGCTGAAGAATCAACAAAAAGAATTTCCATCCATCTACGGAAATACTCATCAAATCCAAATCGTGCTAGCACCTCCATTAAGTACGGCCATTTGAGTCTGTTGAATGCCTTTTCGGCATCGAGTGACAGAATGGCCGTATCAGGGTTGCCATCTTCCACATGCACTAGGTTCAGTACCCTCCTAACATTATGGAACCCTTGATGATATTTAACAAAGCCATTTTGATCTATATGAGGTAGAACCCATTTGGCCCCTAATATATGGCTTAAAGGCTTCCCATCTAATAGTTGCAGAAGTCTGATCAGTATTTGTAGCAAAGTACAAGTTTATTTGTTCACCAACATATTTAATGAAGTCAGGGTTCTGCAGCCAATTAGGGTGTAGGCGCCATCTAGGGGAACCTTTGGTTAATTTTGAATCTATGTAAAATAACAATGTGGGAGAGTGATCCGACAAAACAGCACTATCTTATACCCAGATAGCAACAGAGTGTGGGCCAAAACCGGCTTACATTCGGCACTTCTGGCTTAATTCTGGCGCTGTTTTTTTCACAGTCTGGTGTGAAACAGCATTTGGCTGAGTTCTGGCTGGAGTCTAGCCAACCAAACAAACTAAAAGCAAATTGTGTCTATTTGGCTGAGCCGTGGCTGGAGTTTGGTCTGCCAGAAAAAGGAAAATATTCGGCTGAGATATGGGTGGGTTTTGGTTAGCCGAAGAGTAAATAAAAGATCTCTGGTATGAATGTGATTTACAGTAAAACAGACTTATGTCATCCTAATTTTATAAATCCTTTACGTTTTTTATTCAAATAGCAGATACTTTTGGATATTATAATTAATTAAAGAAACGCTTATGTACTGAAATCGACTGAGAAATAAAACATGATTGTTTTAATCCAAAAAAAAAAAAAAACGCAGCTCCCCAGTACTGCTCAGTCTAATGTGACGGACGGGCCAATGTGATGACGTAGTTTGCAATGCATCTTGGAAATCGTAGTTGATTTACATCTACGGCGTTAAATCCGCTTTACAAAAAGGACTATTTTTCCTAGAGCGCACCTCGAGAAGAGAAGACGCACATACCCCGCCTACCAGAGGACCCGGAAGTTGCGTAGCAGCAGCCAGCCAATCACATTTACCAACACAGTCTGGCGGTGAAATTCAAACTGAGGGTCGAACTTTTGTGATCAGGCTGTACCTTGGTCTTGTCTTTTGGAGTTTTAATACATCAAGGTAAGTTAAGTCTTCTTTTAAAATTTCAATTAACATTAAAGTAGGTTTCACCCATTCCTCTACAGTGCGTTACTTGATTGGCTTTTTGTTCGTTTAACTCTTTTCCGTCAATGGATTTCATTTGTTTTTATGTTAACAGCTCCTGCTGTCTCACTGTCTGAGGACGTGAACACAAACACTGAGAGCCTCACTGACACTGAGAGAATTTATTAATTATTAATAATCCTTAGATCATTTTATTTGAGAAAACCACTGTCAAATACACTGACACTCGAAGCTCCTTCACTACAACCCGTCAAAATAAAAGTCCGCTTTTCAACTCGAAGAAACTGACAGAAATTACGACTGTACTATAATGTAGCCTACTTCTAAAATAATAATAATTTATAGAAACATATAAGGAATATAATTTTCCCCTCATTTTTATTTAGTAAATCTCTGTTGTGCAGCCCGAAAACATGAAAGGATAAAAGTTATTTTCATTTGATTACATTTTAAAACATTAATTAAATTGTTAAAGCTTTATGCATTAATTTCATTACCACCATTTTTGATAGTATATTTGTATTATATCATAAAAGTACAGAATCCAGAAAATTAAGTCAAAGCAGAACTTATTATTTATGAATTATTAACGATGAATATAAGTTGTTAAACTAATATATAATCAATGATGAAATTTACTTGATTGCTTTTGATTAATGAAATTTGAATAAACACATGCTTCCAAACATTTGTTCAACCAAAAAAATAGGTTTTTTTTGATAGTTTAATACAGTATACCGTGAAACCGTGATATTTTCTGAGACGATTATCATACCGTGAAAATCTCATACCGTTACAACCCTACTCACACCAGTAGAAAAAATGGTCGCAGTCTGGAGCCCAGCAATAACAACAGCATCATATGTATGTCACTTTAAATAAACAGTCTTACTTTTTCTTGCTGATACTTCTGTAGAAAGGATCTGGCTCTTATCCTGGTGATGTTCTTTGCAGCTTGTTTATTGACAGACTGTTGATAAAAGAGAATGATATAATTACAAATATAATCTTCAAATTAGCAATAAGAGCTATTGATGTTTTAGGTGACACCTTAACACTGTAACACTGTAGTCATGCCTCTTTTCAGAGTTGCACTCATTGTCTTCTGTTTTCCCGGTATGTACTTCAACAGCATAAAATTATGAATGAACCACCCATTTTAATATTTTCACGGTCTACTAACATTTGTTATTGAACATTACAACGCACATAATAACTTTTGTTAACGCAATGTAAATCCACTTCACAAGCTAATAGCTCTTTAACAGCGATGCTATAGAAATATACAGAGCTATTGTAAAAAATGGAAATTCAAAGACAAAATTCTTAAGATAGAGGCACACTTGTTTCTCTTGCGCATAATGTCTACTTGAAAATAAAATCAACACTCCTCGCTAAAGTAAATAACTCTGTCTTTATATAAATATTAATCTTTATATAATATCAAGAGTCGTGCTGTTGATTTAATACATTCATTTGGTGCAATTAATTTAGGAAAAAATAACATAAACATACAAATTATTAATGTAATTAAAGCACCCCGCCTGACAGTGTGACTGACTGTGATGAAACCAATTAAAATGCTGATAGCCACTAAAATTCAAGATCTGAGGGCAAAACAAGTCCTTGTAGGGCTGCTTGATTATGACAAAAATCATAATTACGATTATTTTGGGCAATATTGTAATCACGATTATTTAAAACGATTATTAGTGGGCCATATGACCAAAACTTTATATGAAAGATTTATTTAAAGATGATATATAACAAATATATATTTTCTGTAAATAAGGTTGCTATGACATCTACATTTTAGAGACCAGCGAAATGTCACACAATTATCAATACCACAGCAGAATACTAGAGTAACTAATATTAGTAAAAAATAAAACAAAAAAAACAAAAGGTCCTCAAAATTATTGAAAATAATTAAACTGCCAGTAATTAAAAAGCAAAGGAATACAATAGACTAAAAAAAAACATACAAATGAAACAAACTGTGCTTTAAGTTTTTTTTTTTTTTTAATGCAAGTCTAAAGTATTCAGTTAACAGCCTACTAGAGAAATTGAATAACCTAATGTAAAATAAAACAGCATAGTCTTCACTGTAAGAATTAAACTTCCTTTGTTTCTTATTAAAGCTACTAAAGTCCTTCAGTCAAGAGCAGTGAGTGATTTTGAATTTGTCTTTTGTTTGATTAATATAAAGCACACAGTGGCAGCAGGAATATTAGCCCACTGTCACTTTAAGAGCCGCACGGATCCAGTTTACTGTTACACATGTATTTTCATTCTCAACTATTTACGTTCATTAATTACATAACCGACGAGGGTTTACGTGAATAATCACCAAGCGCTGCATTAATAAATATTTCAAACTTTTTCAAACTTTGTGGTCCGGCTTTCTCAAGCCAACTTAAAGTTTGTCTCAACAAACTTTATCTATTTTAATAAATCCAGCACGTCTCATTTTGCAAGTGTCTCATTACATGATTTTACTGATTTGCACGTGAAATTGGGCTTTTATGGAGGAGTGAAAGCGCACTGCTGGAAAGGGGGCGGAACAGGGCGCAATAATCGTTTCATCTCAATTACTGTAATTTTATAATCGTTGGAGGCCGAAATCGAAATCGAAACTGAATTTCGATTAATTGCAAAGCCCTAAGTCCTTGTATAGGTTTTTGTCTTATACTTAGGACTATATCATGTGATATGTTGAGTTTAGCAGTATTACATGAGCAATGGCCCTTTTTTCCCCTAGAATATATGCATGATTGCAAATATGATATTTATTTCAAGCAACAGTTAAATAAACAAGAACATTTTACACATAATGTTGTTAATGTTGTCTGAAATTACCACCACAAACAGCAACATCATAACTTATCTCATACTCCTCACTGCTCTCTGATTCAGTCAGTATTCTGCGGTACTTCTGGCGGTGCCCTCTCCCTAATTCTCCATTCTCTCCAGGTCTGGTTTTATTGAAGGACTGATTTTTTTCTAAAGAGTGAAGCTGTTTCAGCATTGCAGATCTACTTCCTGAAATAAATAATTATCACTTAATACATCAATTGTATCACAGTAATGCACAGACATATTCAAAAAGCATACTTACCAATGTTTAAAATTCTTCTTTGTATGACACATCACATATGCCCCCAATTTCACAGCAGCCATTTATAATTTTACTTGTTGGAAGCACATCCCATGCTGGGGGAACTTCAATCCACTGTATAAGCATGAACCTCATTTTCTATAAAGGATTTTTAAATTATTATTAATTATTTTGCATGATTAATATTCTGACAATGAGATGATATTGGCAAGACAAAGAACGTTTATCCAAATTGTGAGATTTGACGTTTAATAAACAAAGGCATGAATGTTTTATAGGTGTCTTAATCTGGGTTAAGGTTTTTCTCGAACCGGACCTCATAGCTCGCAGCAGCCGGTGAATCTTGCTGTGCTTGCTGCGCGACTATGGGTTTCATAAGACAGCTGCTTGCTCTCTCTCTCCCCCGAAAAATATCATAAAAGGCAAAGAACACAAGTATCTCGTTAATAGCCGTAAGCCTCGGTTTACAGTGCATTTAGAACAGCCAAGGTGCTTTTCCCTCCAAACGATGTTCAAAATTGTTACTAAGCAACCAGCAATAACAACAAAGGCCTCGATCACAAGCATCCACTAACGATAAAGTCAATTACGATGTCAGTTGCAAAAATAACGTTTAAGAAATTACTATAAAATTTCTACTTATGGTTCAAGTAGCTGACAAAGGTAGACCATTAATCACTATATCATGAAATGTGTAAATCTTCTGTAACGAGAAGTAATCTGAACCGTACCGCTCAATAATAATAATTGTACAATAATAATAATAATAATAATAATAATACATTGATGTTTATTGTTATTATTATTATTATCATTATTATTATTATTTTAGTGTAGATTTTTACATACATATTTAATCTTTATACAGCAGTGACCACATATGATTCCATTAATGAAGAAGATATCCCTACAGTGAAATGAATGCACACCAACGAGGCCCTTACAAAAGGTAGACTGTTTAAAAAAATAAAAAAAAGTATCCTGAGTATAATTAAGCAATTCAATGTAATGCATTTGAAGTAATAATTAATTAGTAAATTTAGTACATTACTCATGCAAACTTTTTTTCATATTTATAGACATTGCAGATCTTATACAATATTGTTATGAATATGATTTATTTTTGTTGTAAAGAAACTTTTTAACCCTCTGGTATTGTTCCTTTACTGTAGGAGTCACACTTGTATTGCTTACAGTCAAAACGGTCCGAAGACCATAATTTTTTATTAAATTAATGTTCTATACTTGTATTGTTTAGAGTCAAAACAGTCCGTAAAACTTTTTTTAAATTATTATTATTTTTTTATTAAATTAATGTTCTGTATATAATTTAAGTAAATTATGGATAATTTATTTGTATATTTTTCTATTTAAAAAAAAAATCATATATTTATATATTTCGCTTTTCCGAATCATGTCCACAATTTTGTGTGTGTGTAGTTCAGGTATAGCCTATACCCATACACTCTTGACCCAAATTAGTAGACTTTACTAGAAAATTGCATGGAAACCCATTGCCTTAAACCATTTTTTACAAGTTTTTACACAAGGTCAGAGGCGGACAAAGTACACAACTCCATTACTTGAGTGAAAGTACAGATACTGCTGGTCAAATATTACTCCGTTACAAATAAAAGTTGTAAAGACAGATTTTTACTTAAGTAAAAGTATAGAAGTACTTGCTTTTAAAAGTAAAGTACCAAAAGTAAATTTCCTTTTTTATGTCAATGCCCTGTTTTTTTTTATTGTTGTACGTAATACTTTCAATACCTCTGAAGCAACTTACAATACTGAACCTACTGAATACACTGACTAGCTTGTAGTATCTTTGGAATAAAGAGCTTTTAGAATGTTAAAAACCTATGGGGAAAAAGAAATATGTAACACCCACCCCCACAAAAGCAGGATGGTAGTGAACTCACACAGCTCTGACAGTGTGTGCACACATCTATGTGTATAGCCATTCCACATTTGAACAGAGTGGACAGTGAAATTGCTGTAAATACAGAGTGATGAAGAAAAAAAAAAAAAAATCAAACCTGCTTTAAAACCCAGCAACACAACTGTAGCTGTATAACTTTCCAACAGCAACACTGCTTGAACAAAAAAATAAAAAATAAAAACGCAAGATTTATTTTACATCAAAACAAAAAATTTAAAAATGCTGTCTAATCGCTTTTGCGGTACTTTGATGTCACACACAGAACAGTCTGTGCTGTGCTGCTTCAAGTCCAACACTTGTGTTTTATTAGGAGACGCACAACAGGTCTTCTGTGGCTTTATGGGTAATATTTTCACTTACACAATTTAGCAAAATCAGACAATATTGTGTCTAATATATACCACAATATTAACTTCTTATTATTGAACTGTTGTAAATAAATATCACATTTGCAACTGGTCAGTGTTCAAAAAATGCTGGGAAATCACTTCATGTAGCCCTACAAGAGTGATTACTGATAAACAGTCTGAAAAAAAAGAAAGTCACGTTTTAAAGAAGAAAAAAAAATCACCCACTGACTTTCAAACCTGCTACATAGTAACATCTTTCTGCTTCGAGGACCTTGATAGAAATGTAAAGGAGTGAAAAGTACAATATTTGTCTTTCAAATGTAGTGAAGTTAGTCATAAGTTTACAGAAAAAAAAATACTCAAGTAAAGTACAGATACTCAAAAAGTGTACTTAAGTACAGTACTCAAGTAAATGTACTTAGTTACTGTCCCCCTCTGCACAAGGTGAAACTAAACACCCTTAGTTGAATTAACATAGAACCTTAAGTTTATGCAATAGACAAATCAAGTTTACATTAGTAATCTTTATTGAAAATCATTATTTCACATCAACTGTTATTATTAGTTGGTTGTATAAAATAACTATTGCAAGTTACAACTACATTTACATTTAATCATTTAGCAGACACTTTTATCAAAAGCGACTTACAAATGAGAACAATAGAAGTAATCAAAACCAACAAAAGAGCAACAACATGCAAGTGCTATGACAAGTCTCGTTTAGCCTAAAGCAGTACACATAGCAAGTTTTGTTGTTGTTTTTGCTTAAAGAAAACAAGTAGATAGAATATAGACAAAAGAAACCTAGTTTTTTTTATTTATTTATTTATTTAAAGAAACAAGTAGATAGAATAGAAGAAAGCAAGCCAGTATTAGCTTTTCAAGAAAAACTAGAAGTTACAAAATAAATATGCAATTGATAGAGGGTCAAGTGTGTGTGTGTGTGTGTTTTTTTAAATAAAAAGATAGATAAAATATTATAATTCTAGAATAGGGTGCTAGAGTTAGAGGGTCAAATAAAGACTAAAAACTACAAAAATATATATCATGAAATAACATTACCAAATGTTTTTAAGTAATGATAAATTATTTATGTAATGTCATGTAAACAGACATAGATTTTGAGATTTACTGTATTAAACATTCTAGTTCAAATAAATTGGGGGGGAAAAAATAGAAACAGATTTCAGTGCACAATGGGTTTTTTTTTATTATTATTCAACAAAGAAATGATAACATGACAATGCATTAAACTGTCAGCAACAAGACAAGTAGAAATAAGCTTTGAAACAGCTTATAACAATTGTAACTATTTTGTAGAAGAAACATGAACACACAGTATTCAACAATATATGCTATATCTCTTGTGAATGCCTGGATATGCATTAAAAACTGGGCATGCATTAAAAAGGAGGCAAATCTCTGTAACTTTAAACTTGGCTAAAGAATTATGTGAACACACATTGACTGAGCACAAACAGGACTAATATGCTGAGACAGAACACACTTTAATGTCATGTACGGCAGAACACAAGTGGTTCTCATGGAACTTCTCCTTCAGTGATGATATTCAATGAGGCTGGATTGAGATGGAGAGAAGATGAGAGCACATCACCTTCATGCCCAATGAGGATGATTCCAATGTCCAGGTGGTGGAATGAGTAATCGTCAGAGTCCTAACAACATAAGAGCACAATCATGACATTTCTCATAACATAACCATCACTAACGTTAAACAATTTGTTAAAACTGCTGAAGTTGGTTAAATGAGTACTCCAACCAGAAATTAAAATTCTGTCTTCACAATGATTATCTAAATTTGAGTAACATGGACTTGTAATGGAGGAACAGAAACCTATGATGTTCCATTAATAATAGTTCATGCAAAAATGAAAATCTGCTGTTAATTTATATACCCTCAGGCCACCCAAGGTGTAGCAGAGTTTTTCTTCAGTAGAACATTTAAGATTTTTAGCCGTAACTGTGGTTCTTGGTGATTCATTTAATGCAAGTCAGCTAAACTGAAACACACTTGCAGTTGGATAATCAATATTCCCAGAAAGATAAAGATAAAGAAGTTAATTTACACACTCACCATTACCTGTTGCTTTCCAAATCCATCACGTGCGTCATCAGCCGGAATCTTGAAACACTGAGTGCTCACTTTTATATCTTATAAATCAATTGATGCTTTTTGAAAATGTAAAAACACAGATGCAGGGGTTAAAGCAAAAAAAAAATCTTTTGACTGAAAATTTTTCCTCGGCCAAACTCCATTCCACAGCCATACCTTTCACAAACCCAGTTTAAGAGCCGTGTTTTTCTTCTTGTAATTAGGAGCGCTTTATAATTTAAAAAATTTAGGAGCACCTTCTAATCAATAATAAAAAATTCTGATCAAAAATTAGCCTTCTTAATACGAGGTGACATTTGACTCAATGTGATTTACAGGGGCTTTTTCTTTTTACCTTTGTAAATGCATTTTTCTAATTTTATTAAATGTATGCAGTGTTTCCTCTAGGATTTGTTCTGTGTTGTTCAGCTGTGGTGGCAGGACTATTTCACATGGACCACATCCCCTCCCCACCCAAGAATCACCTGCACTCAGAATTGAATTTATTTTAACTAAAAAAGACAAGTATGTCTTTGAATAATTTAGTAAATAATAAAATAAGAACAAATAAATTAATGACAATCAATAGCACAAACAAAAATAATAACAAGATACAAATTAAATTATCAGTACTTAATTTTTTTTTCAGTTAGGTCTAACTATAATCTATTCAACTGTAAAATAACACTGGATAGTCTTCACTGTATAATGAAAGACAGCAACAGGTTTATTTAGGCTGCTGTCTCTTTAAGACCTCATGCATGGATCTAATATTTTACACATGGCTCTATGCTTACTTTTCTTTTTTTAGGAGCTTTGTCCTCCTAATTTAATTAGGAGCACCTTCTGATCAATAATCAAAAATTAGCCTTCCTAATACAAGGTGACATTTGACTCCTTAAAGTGACTTACAGGGGCATTTTCTTTTATGCAATGGCATCATTTTCATCTGTCAAATTCAAAAATTTATGTTTATAAGCTTTTTAAAATTTCTAAGAAGTAGAATAAGACAAATAAGTTACCAATTATATGAATTTAGTATTAATAAAAAAATAATTTGTACTACAGAGGTGGCACAGAAGAACACAAAAGTGGCTTGTAGGTACATTTTCAGACGTTTAATGAGGCTCAGAGGTGGCATGAGTGCAATTCAATTAATAAATTCATGTGGAGATTAATGTTTTAAATATACAATTTTGAATACAGAACTATTAAATGATTTAAATAACTGAAATTATACAGTAGCCCCTCAACTGAAACCGCCAGCAGGTGGCGGTAAGTCACTGATTTTATCACTGAATCATTCATTCAATTGATTCGTTCGAACGGCTGATTCATTTAAGAATGAAGCAAGTGACTGTCTTTATGAATGGGGAATCATGAATCACTGACTCACTAGATTTGTTCAAAAACGCACTTCATGAATCTGATATGATTCACCGCTGTGTTTGCTTTTAGATACGCGCTGCAGCTCAGCTGTTACTTTATTTGGAACTATTTTTGTTGATGATATAGAGAAAAATCATGCAGTACTTGTTTATTGATCTGTTGTATTAAATCAATATCACATTGGCAAACTCTCTTAATAATAATTAAAAGCTGTCACTCTCCTTATCGCGATCTGTGGGCACACAGAAAATGAGAGTACGCGAGTGAGTCCTCAAGACTCAAAAAGCACGTGCAAATGTGATACATTTCTTCTGAACCTGCGGGAATGAGTAGAATTATTATTGACAGCCGCAATCCCGCACCGAAATTCAAGTTCTGCTCTGTGTTCTCTGCTAATTACCCGACTGTGAATGATGAGAGCAGCGTTACTATGTTGTCAGTGAGAAGCTGCCCCTGATAGCACACGTACATCTCGGAGACGTCTATTTGACGTCTGCATTTACATCTGCAAGACGTATTTTTTTGATTGTTTGCTCATCTGCAATACGTCTATAAGACGTTTCCTTTTAGATGTCAAATAGACGGCTCTTAGATGTCTTTAAGATGTTTATGATTTAGAATGTATGTAAAACTGACATTTGAAAGACGTCTGTCAGACGTTTGTAGACAGCAGATGCTTTCCAGATCAAGAGATCTTTAACAGACATCTTGCAGACGTACATGTGCTATCTGGGGCAGCGTGGCGGGGATGATTTTGGTGTGCTGGCAGAACAACAACAACAACAATGCGCTACATGTTTCTTTTCCCCTCATTTTTTCCAATTGACAGAAATCCGTCGTTAATCCCTGATAGCTTTTAAAATGGAGTGAACACGGATCAGTTTTTCAGTGAGCGGGAATATAAACCCGGAGTGATTACAGAACGCTGAGAGCGGAACGTGCTTTAACTTCACCCCAGGCTTTGATCACATCCCCCTCAGCAGCCTGAATACACCTCGTCTTTCCTTAATTTAAGACCTATTTAAACTAATATTAAGACAATTATTACACTATTTGAGAAATGTAAGCCTATTTACGGGCTTAAAATTATGAAAAGTGAATTTAAGACATTAAAGACAGACGGGAACCCTGCAAATGACGGAAATCCGTCGTAGACTCGCTGCAATTAACGGAAATCCGTCGTAGCGACGGAGAACTTTAATCCCTGCAGATGTTAAGTAAAAATTGTAAAGCTTCAAAACCCAAAAAAATGACCAAACGGTAGCAGAGGGTTAAATATATTCATCATCATCTTTATCATAGTATTACTTGAAAGCACTGTCACTGTCACTGTTTGTTAAAATTGTCCTTGATCATGTTACTAGATTTTTGGATCCAGAATCGAGTTGGCCCCTTCCAAAGACAAGTCAATGGCGAAGAAATAAGACTCCTCGTTACAACTGAGATCATCCCCTCATAAGGATTCCCTTGCGGGGGGTGAGGAAGACGAGGAGGACGAGGAATTTTATGATTCTGTTGATGAAATGGACCATGATGAAGATGAGTGGAAAGATGCTCAGGAAGAAGTAAACTCTGCTATGGATGACACTGCTGACACAAATTCTGATTCTGACTCACAATTTGAAAAAATTGGGGTACCTCTTTACACAGGATCAGATAACAATTACACAGGCAATACTTCTAATTTTGTCCTTTTCACTGAGGCACAGTTTAACAGCAAGTACTGTGGAAGACCTTTTAAAGCTCTTAAATGTCTTTCTCCCGAGTAGCAACATACTGCCACAGTCTCTCCACCTCTTCCGAAAACTATTCCATGATCCATCCGAGTCTCTAAATGTTCACCTTTTCTGCAACATTTGCTGGGCATATCTTCCAAAGAACAACATGCATTGTCCAGAGTGTAATGAGATAAATGACCCACAAAAGAATATTGCAGAAGGCAATTTTTATATAAGTCTCTCTATTGAGGACCAGCTAAGAGACATCCTACAAAAAGAAGAATGTGCATTTCAATCAGAAGAAAATGGAACAAATTATGCAAGAAAGGGTGAAATGTATCAAACACTCCCTAATTTCTCAGCTAATGACATAAGAATAAAAAAAGACATATAGGACAAAGTGAAATTCCATTAAAATCAATCGGAATGTCCTATAGGATTCTAAGAATCCAATAAGATCCTAAAGGATAAACTGAAATTCCAATAGGATTTTTTGACAAGGGAACCAGCGATATTTCAAAATAAAAGTCCCAAACCAAATAACAAAAAATAAATTCACAAATAATAAATGTAACTTATTTTCTTCATTACGAAAATAATCTTAGAAAAAAGTAAACAACTTATATACATAATATATACAATATAATAGCAGACAGTTACATTTGACAATAAAGAATTTTCAAGAGAATACATTATGGCAAGGAAACGAAGCATCATCATAACTCAATTTAGGATGCCGATAGATGATAGTATAGTGCAGGAACACTGGCGGCCCGCGCTAATTTCAAATAATGTGGCAAGAAAATTCAAACGCAGCATCAGAAAGCGACATTAACTTACATCGTGTCTACACCGGACGCGAACGGCGCGGCGCAACAAAAAACAACAGAACTTCTTATAGTGATGCTGTCTACACTGGATGCGGCGCAGCGCGACAAATCCCGACAGTAAACTGATGACTTGTTCTATTTATGACTGACACAAAGTTCAAATGATTTGCAATGCTTTGTTGCGTCTAGTGTAGATACTAAGTGACAGCAAAAACATGGCAAGTGTGAAGTAAAGAAAAGTGGACACGGAAAATAGATGATTCAAATGGAATGAACTGAACAGTTTTGAGTGAGTGAGTGAGTGATACCATCTTTGTTATGGATGTTGGTTCGCAGTGAGTTCACAGTTTTAAGGTAAGTTTGATTTAAATTATTTTCAAGATCTGAGGTAAAATATCTATTGTTGCTTTCACTATGGGTATAAACCTCACGCAAAATAATATTCAAACTCACATTAGACACTTTTAACATTGAATAAAGCACATAATCATTACCTGAGATCAGTGGCGTGCACAGACATCCTGTGGGGCAGGGGCGGAAGGACCAAAAAGGGCACTAAAAAAAATAAAAATAAAAAATTACTTCAATAAACATAACCAAATGAGGTTTTTGTACAGATTTTAAACAACTATTTATGAAATTACCTGTATTTAAAGCAGTATTCGTCTTTCTGCTGTCTTTTTAAATATTTGAATGACTTCCTCACGATTAATTGGAATGTCTCGCTCAATGGAGAGTAGCAGTAGGTCAGAAAGCCTCTCTTCATTGCAGACTTCGAAGACTGGATTTCACAAGTTTTAACTTGGAAAATGACCTCTCAACTGTAGAAGTGGAGACAGGTAATATTCCATAAATTTTTAGGAGTTCAGAAAGAGAGGGCAAAACGGACTCAATCTCTTTGTCTTTTAGGCACTTTAGCATTTCCTGCACATTATTTTTGGTGAAGGAGTAGGATGCATGAAACACTAAGTTCTGTGAAGACCTTTTCTTCCTCAATCCCGTAGAACTTACTAACTGTTCTGACAAGTTCAGCATCACCAGGTTCTACTCCTTTTGACCATTTGGATGCTACTGTCAGACTGTGTAAGCCTTTGAGGATAATGCCAGTTGAACTATTATCCTTTTCTTTGAATCTTCTGAGCATCTCTTGAGTAATGGTATCCAAAAATGTGTAGTACACCCTTGTTCGGTAGAACTCCTCCAAATTTTCAGGGTGATGGTCTTCTCCTTTTGACTTGGAACTGTGCTTATACCTTGCAGGTATTTTTCTGGGTCTTGACTCACCAGGTATTTTGTCAGGAAACTCAATTCCAGCAGCCTCAGCCCGTTCCTTTGCTTTTTCAAAGACAACCTTGAATTCACTTTCTGTCCTCAGGTCTTGAAGCCTTTTTAGAACTCCTTCCACCAGTGTGTATGACACTGCTAGATCCACATCTTTACGCTGAAGAGCAGCTGATGCAACAGCAGTCTCCTGAAACACTGGGGTGGCCACCTCCAAACAAAGCATAAACTCAAAATTTATGCTGCGAAACAACATTAGAGCATCACCTGCAGCTGGATCAGGTGGATTGCTGTCTGAGATTTTTTTCAACAGCTGCATAACTGCAGAAAAGACTTTCTGCAGAGCTTTTAAGGCATTTTCACGACAGGCCCAGCGTGTGTCACTCAGCTGTTTTAGTTCCCAGGTTTTCTCTCCAGCATACAACAACTTTTGCATTTCTATGAATGCAGCATGACGCTTGCTAGAAGACAGGAAAGTGTAGAGCCTCTCTACCGAATTAAAAAAATGCACAAAATGAGGACTTGATTTCACAGTCTCCACTAACACCAAGTTTAAACAGTGTGCATGGCAGTGCACAAAGAGTGCTTTTTCATTTTGCCTCTGAATTCTAGCCTGTAGCCCCTTGTAACTAGCCGTACAACAAAGGAAACTTGCTCTGAGTGTGACACTCAGTGTGAGTTTTGGGGGGGAATCAGAATATTTATCTTGTGACCATCTTGTGACTATTTTAACAAAAGCAACAATAACATCGTAATTGTAATAATATATCGTCGCTGTCGGGCGGAATCCTCGTATCTCCAAAACCATTATTTTTCAGGAAATTAAAAAACGGCATATTTTTTGAGTTATTAAAAATTGTATTGTTAAAGTTGGTATTATAACTTGTATTGCTATCATATACTGTTGTGTACCAACATTAAGACAACATTTCCCCAAAATCATGTTTAATCGGAGATACGAGATTTATGATTTGGGAGCAGGGAGATACGAGATTACGCTGTCATTGATAAGAATGGTACAGACACAGACGCCGCTGCTGCCAGCAGTGTTCATCAAAGTCTGCGGTCGTGTTGAGCCTTTTGACAAGAGACAAGGCTTTAAGAGCTAATCAAAGCTAATGATTGTGGTTACATACATCTTTCGAAACTCTGTTTTAAACATTAGAGCTATGAGTGATGCAATACCAAAATAAAACAATAAACTAACTAGGCTGTCTAATAGGCGGAAATTAATCTGCACGCAAAGTCTGCGGTCGCGTTGAGCCTTTTGACAAGAGAAAAGGCTTCAGTAGTTAACCAAAACTAACGACTGTGGTTACATACATCTTCCTAAACTCATTTACCTCAGAGGACGTGTTGCTCGACGAGGATTCGTTGCGACTTTCAATCTTGAGGAGCAGGGATGTGCAGAGAGTTCCTCAGGGGCAGGGGCTCAAATGTAAAATAGGGGCAATGTAAAAAAAAAAAAAAAAAAAAAATATATATATATATATATATATATATATATATATATATATATATATATATATATATATATATATATATATTAGTATAGTCAAAAGTTTGGATACATTACTATTTTATATTTTTGTAAGAAGTCATTTATGGTCATCAAGCCTGCATTTATTTGATCAAATTTTTAATATACTTTAAAATACATTTTATGCAATATTCTGATTTATTATCAATATTGGAAACCTGTGATACTTTTTTCAGGATTCTTTGATTAACAAAAAGTTTAAAAAGCACAGCATTTATTTAAAATATATATTTTGTAACAATATACATTGAAAAGCTTGAGGTTTTGAATAAATGCTGTTCTTTTTATTTTTTCATTTATCAATGAATCCCAAAAAAGGTTCCAAAAATAAATAAATAAATAAAGCAGCACAACTGTTTCCAATATTGTTAATAAATCAGCATATTATATCTGAAGGATCATGCACTGAAGACTGGAGTAATGATGCTGAAAATTCAGCTTTGATCACAGAAATAAATTATATTTTAAAGTATATTAAAATAGATAAACATTCTTTTAAATTGTGATAATATTTCACAATATTACAGTTTTTCTGTATTTTTGATCAAATAAATGCAGGTTTGATGAGCATAAGACACTTTCATAATGCTGCATAATTATCAAAAATGGTAATATAATAAAATCCTTTCATGTCACCATTTCGCCAGCCTACACTTCACATAATAGGCCTGTAGGTGGCACTTGGGCTTCATTAATTATGATAGTTTCATGAAATAGTAAACGGTGCTTCATACACAAGCATCCATTTTCTCAGCGATGCAATTTGATTTATAAAATGAGACAAACCGCAGATCCAGATCGCTCTACAAATAAACTTGTCTGCCCCATGTAATTTCCAACCGATTTATGAATAAGAACGGAAAATGTCTGCTCCAATTCACATTATTGTCCAATGAAATGTGTCAGATCATGATTGGTTGGTGTATTATACATGACAAACGGGCATTGATGAATTATGTAATATTCTCTAAACTATATAATACATGAATTTTTTATTAAATCGACACACTAACTTTGATTACTGATGGGAAAAAAAAGTTTAAAATATTGTTTGGGTTATTTTCTTTCCTTCCCGTCGATCTATTCACTGAAAGAACCATATATGACTCCAGAGCCTATGGTTTCTGAACAGACTGTGGAATATCAGTCAGTCGAGCAAAACACACGCAACCCATAACAGCCTCAGATTGACAGATATCTAAAAATAAACAGGAATTTTCAGACTTTTGAGCGATTAGTTACCGTTTTGTGCACATTGTCATGTTAATTATAATTCAAATTCATTTTGTTTTATTGACTACAATATCATTGCTATTTGTCTGAGAGGTTCACTTTTGAATAATTTTGATAAAGGGCAGGGGCTTGAGCCCCCAAAGCCCCCCCTTCTGCACGTGCCTGTTGAGGAGACATAAAGCCGCGAGGCTCCCGCGGAGTGAAGAAGAGGCGGAGTTACGAGGATTCTCTGACAGTTTAAGTGTCCAATGGAGTTAAGAGATTTGCGCTCAAGCTATTTTCAGCACTTTAGATTGGTTATTAATTTGTAAAAATAACAGACCCACGTGGGGACTGACCAATAGCATAGATTTGTGAAAAAATATGAAATTGACCAAATTTGGACATACGAGGTTTCCGCCCGACAGTGACGATATATATATATATATATATATATATATATGTGTATGTATATATATATATATATATATATATATATATAGGTCAGTGGCCCTTGGCTTGGTATTGTTGGTAGAATTCGGCCCTCGGCGAAAACTAATTGAGGAACCCTGGTATAGTGTATCGATGATAGTCAAAGATATCGCCTGTTGCTAATGCCTTTGACGACAGCGAGACGATTATTATTATTATTATCTGTCAAAAATAGACTAGGCACCTATCTTTAGTGATGCAGCACAGAGAGCCGCTTCAGAAACTTGCCATGGCAGTGTAAATAAGGGGCAAGAGATTTATTCATCATACAGTGTAGATCCCATAATACTCGCGCTAGACTGAAGTCAGTGATTCTTTTTTTGCTCGTTTTGAATAACTGAGGAAATGTAACCATTTGATTAACTGCTCGTCGTCAAACATTTCAAGAACATTCTTCCTCTCCTGAAAGATTTGCGCATGTCTCTGTCTCCTCAGCGCCATCACAAGCCTCTACTGGCAACTCCTAACCACTTGATAGACCTCTCCAGCTGTCTTAAATAACTGGGAGAGTAAGAGTGATTCTTAGCTTTAAGAAATTTGATAACTTGCTTTTATACTTAAGTTTGAAAGTAGGAGTAAATTTCATGAATTCTCAGCACTTAAGACTAAAATGGCACTTTGAGAAGCTTGATAAATACGGGCCCTGATGTCTGCTACTGTAATAAACTGGGGGAGCTGACTTGTTAGGTAATGTTTTCTCATTAAAATCAAATGGTTTCTTATTGATTCAATAGAATGTGTGGGAATAGCAATGTGGTGACATGACACTGATAATATCATGAGCAATCCACTCTTTTATTATACAGTGCTAGGATGCAAAAACTATAAAGACTGCCAACGATTCCTCCAATATCAGTAAAAAAAAAAAAAAAAAAAAAAAGTTGTGTGCATCTCTGAACCCCCTTACACAACCACTTGTCAACACGGGCGTCTATTTTTGTTGCCTCTTTTTATTTATTTTTGTTGTTTGATTGATTGATTGATTGTGAAACATTGGCTTGTGCCAGGGTTGCCACACTATTTAGAGCAAAAAAGAAATTCAAAGCTGATGTGTGAGATGACTGCACTGGCTACGTGCTTAGAACAATCACTCTGTCTGCATACAGTGCACACATACTATGCTGATGAGAACATTTATGTCATAAGCACTGTATACAGACCCTAGCCCAGTGGTTACCAACCACTCTCCTGGAGCCCCCCAACTCTGCACATTTTGCCTCCTTAATCAAACACATGATTCAGATCTTCAGTTCATTAATAAAGACTCCAAGCCCTGAAATGGCTGTCAGACTAAGCAAACATGCAAAATGTGCAGTGTTGGGGAGCATACATGTAAAACCAAAGTATATCTTAGGCTTAAGACACATATTGCAGTTCCTTTAGGATATTTGAGACATCTCTAAATGGTCCCTAGATGTTCTTCAGAAGGTTGCTTCAGGTTTGTAAGTAAATGGGGACTCATGGTTTTTTAATTTTTACAATCACAGTTTACATTGTGACATATTGTAACATATCGTGTGCTGTGTGTTTCAGTGAGTGATTTGAGGATCGTTCTTCTGGGTAGGAGTGCATCAGTAACCAGCAGAGTGGGAAACTTCATCTTAGGAAGAGCAGCGTTTGAGACTGAAGCTCCTCCAGCTGATGTAGAGCAGTACAGTGAGAGAGTCAGAGGAAAACACATGACTGTCATCAACACTCCTCTCCTGCTCAACCCAGACCTCACACTACGTCACATCACACGAGGATTGAGAGAGTGTGTGTCTCTGTCTGCTCCAGGACCCCATGTGATCGTTCTAGTCCTCAAACCTGACGAGTGTTCAAGAGAAGAGAAAGTGTGGATAGAAATAGTGCTCAACTCTTTCTCTGACACTGTTTTTGAACACACCATGGTGCGTACAAGAGCCAGAAAGTGCTGAGCCAAATGAAGTCAATGACGTTATAAAGGAAATCCTTAAAAACTGCTGTAACAGACACTACAGACTGGAAAGAAACAGCACTCCTGCTGATCTTATAGCGAGATTTGAGGAAATTGTTCAAAGGAATGATGGATGTCACTTGATTTGTAACAAATATTTATATTTTGCTATAGAAGCCACAGAACAAGGTGAGTGAACAAAATGTTTTACTTGTAGTTACACATTTTATTCTGCAGTCATATCATATTGAGTCAAGTTATCAGCATTTGTGTGTGTGTGTGTGTGTGTGTGCGTGTGCGTGTGTGTAAACACTAGAGGTTGATAGTAGTTATTCCCTATAACAACTAGTTTGGGCCACCCTGGCCAATAACTGATCAATCAACTCCTAGTTTTTATAATGTATACTGAATGAAAACAAACATAACACTCCAAGTAAAATAGTGCTGAACTTTATTACAAAAATATATAAAAACGACAAAGAAAAAAACAAACAAACAAAAAACAGTATTGAACCATGAAAATGTACTGTAGTGTACTTTTGAAATTAAAGGGATAGTTCACCCAAAAATGAAAATTCTGTCATTAATTACTCACCCTCATGTCTTTCTAAACCCGTAAGACCTTCGTTCATCACAAATTAAGATATTTCTGATGAAATCTGAGAGCTCTCTGACCCTTCGTAGACAGCAAGGGTCCTACCATGTTCAAGTTCAGAAAGGTACCAAGAACATCGACAGAATAGTCCATGTGACATCAGGGGTTCAAACTTAATTTTATGAAGCAACGAGAATTTTTGTTGAATTTGAATATTTTTTGCTGCACTTGAATATGTGCAGATCAAAGCACACGCGTGTGTCGTGGTACTCTCCAAAATGGCGCTGTGGTGACCCAGAGGAGAAGAATTGTTGAATGAAGTTGTTATTTTATTTATTTATTTTTTTGCATACAAAAAGTATTCTCGTAGCTTCTTAAAATTACGGTTGAACCACTGATGTCACATGGATTATTTTAACGATGTCCTTGGTATCTTTCTGGACCCTGAACGTGGTAGTACCCTTGCTGTCTAAGCAGGGTCAGAGAGCTCTTGGATTTAATCAAAAATACCTTAATTTGTGTTCTGAAGATGAACGAAGGTCTTACGGGTTTGGAATGAGATGAAGGTGAGTAATTAATAATAGAATTTTCATTTTTGGATGAACTGTCCCTTTAAATAAATATTAATCTCTATTTAAAGTACACTGGCTTTATGAAAGCCACAGAAAGACAAACTTTTAGTCAAAAAATAATCAAAATGCTAACTTTTATGAAATCAACTAAAAGTAGACATAAATTGTCTCAAGATCTAAGCAAAGGGTGATTAAACAACTCCATTACCATCTTCACTTGTTACAAACCAGTTTGCCTTTTTTTTTTCTTTCACACATCTACAAAAGCTTGTATTGAGAATTAACAGGTTTAACTGTAATGTTGATGCTTATCGAAAGTAATAGTTAAGTGGTTTAATAGTTTATTTGATCTTCTTTTTAGACCGAGGCAGATTCCCCAACAGTGATTTCAGAGGGCCAGTATAAGTATAAGGGTATAGTATAAGGCAGGGCTAGTCAACTGGCGGCCCGTGAGCCAAATCCGGTGTTGTGCCCAATTCTGACCCCTGCCAGATTATTACCCCCCTAGTATTGCTAGGTTTAGGGTTAGGTGTAGGGGAGGGGTTAGGATTAGGCAATCAGATAGTGATTTCAACGAGAGGGGTAATAATTTGGCAGGGGGTCGAAAATGGGCACAACACCGGCCTGCCAATCTTCTTCATATGGCCTGAGTGAGAAGTACGTGTAGGTCGCATATAAGCCTTGAATTGTTGTCCACAAGGTGGCAACACTGGCCCGGGCCATCTGAAAAAGAAAAGAAAGAGACGCAACAACAACAATCTATGGAGACCACAACATCAATAGACGGCAGCGTTGACCAGCGTTTATGAGGGAGATATGAGATATCCACAACTCTAGTTTAACCGAGTATAAAGACTGTGTTATCAATCATAACTTCTGCCGAGAAATAGCGCAAACCCTGGATGAAAATTATTATCAAATGAAGTATAGTTTGAAAGGCTGCACGTTGTACACATCCGCTGTGATGCTTCAGACAGACTTATAGTAGCGCTTCAACTGACAAAAACACACTATTATGTCAAAATTTGTGGTTTTGGCCAGTTACCTCATAAACGTAGTCTTAACTGAGTTATAAAGTCTTAAATGACCGTAAAGAGTTTGGAGAAAATCGTATATGTGTCAGATCCACGTCATGTGCATCAGGTTTTTAAAGAGACAGTGCTGCTTTTAAAGTGAAACTTGCTGAAGTCCGTCATTGATGTAAATCAAAGAACAAAAGAAAAAGAGAAATCACTCGACTGCTCTAGTTGCTGATTAACATTTGTAGCTTAAATAAAAATTAACCAATATAGTTTATGCATATACAATTTATAGTTTATGTGAAGATCACTTAAATTAAAAGTTGTTATATATTTCAGAGCCTATCAAATGTTAAAAATAATGGCTTTCAATTATAGTGTAATGCTGAATAGCTATAATTAATAGGTAAAATTGAGGGAAAATGCATTTAATAGAGACACCAGTAGCAGTACTGGTATCAACTCTTCATTAACAATAGGCTACTTAGTAAAAAGATGCCATTAAAGACGTATTTAAAATCTACTATCTTTATGTTGTTTCTACATTAATTTGGAGTTTCAATGTGAAATTATGACAATATAAATATGTGATTACATTTCACATTTATGCATTTAGCAGACGCTTTTATCCAAAGCGACTTACATTGCATTCAAGTTACAGTTTTACATTTTATCAGCTCTTGCTTTCCCTGGGACTTGAACCCATGATCTTGGCGTTGCTAGTGCCATGCTCTACTATTTGACCTACAGGAAAGCGGTTAATCATGATTAATCATGATTAATTACAGAAAAATGTGTGATTCATAATTTATTTTTATTTTTATTTTTTTAAATTGATATACAGCACTCTGTTAACCTTTTATAGATCTTGGTGTTGGTAATATTAGTTCATTTTACTGCTGAATATGCATTTCAATTTAATTTCTAATTTTATAGCCCCTATCTAATTCTGGCTTAACAGGGTGTCTGTGAAACCAGACCCTTGTGTTCTTATAGGATTTCCTCTGAACATTTGTAGTTGCATTCTACTAGGATAGACAAGGCCTGCAAGGAGCAGGAAAATCACCTACTAGTTTCTTTTTATTAATAATGATTTGTTTTCTGCTGAATTTTGTTCTTTGCAAAGTCACAGTAAAGATTTCGATCATCTTTAGATTACAAATGTCTGGTATACCTGTAATTTAATAATTTCTGGAAATTTTTAGAAAACAGCTTAATATTCAACCTGTATAACATACTGTACTTTTTAAAATATGTAATGACTATGTTATGTACATTAGGCTTTTTCACACAAAATGTGTGAAGTTTTGTCTAGATGTAGTACCACCATGCACAGTTTAATGATACTGTATTAATAACAATAACTATAGTAACTGATAACTGGATGTTCAAAGTATTTTTTCATTTTCCTTTTAACCAGCAGAGGTGGAAAAGGGTCAGAGAAAGACAATTAGACTCTGCCAGTCTGCTGATAACAACAATCAAAAAGTGTCCAGAGAAAACAGAAGCAGCAAAACCATGGAAATAGACCACAGCAATGGAAAGGCCTTAAGTGTTGCACATAATATAAAGAACAACTGGAGCAGAAAAACAGAAGATGGAAGCAATGAAAACCTACCCATGTTTAAACTCCAGCTGGATGAAACATGGCAGAACAGTGATGGATTCTGCAGAAGAAGCACATTTGTAAAAGACACCACAAAACCGAACAAGACCATTATGATGATCGGAGCCACAGGTGCAGGAAAAACCACTCTAATTAACAGCATGATCAACTATATTCTGGGAGTGAAATGGGAAGACGACTTCCGGTTTGTGCTGATAGATGAAGGGAAGCAGAAATCCCAGACTGAAAGTCAGACATCACAGATCACAGTACATCAGATCAATCACATGGATGGTTTCCGTGTTCCTTATTCTCTGACTATTGTGGACACACCAGGCTTCGGGGATACCAGAGGAATTTCACATGACCAGAAAATCACAAAACAGATTCAGGAGATTTTTTCTGCCCGTGGAGGGATCGACTGCATTGATGCCGTGTGTTTTGTAGTACAGGCTTCACTTGCTCATCTGACACACACAGAAATACATCTTTGACTCCATTCTTTCCATATTTGGGAAGGATATTGCTGAAAACATCCTTGTGATGGTCATTTTTGCAGACAGGAAAAAACCTCCTGTTCTCGAGGCCATCAAAGTCTCTGAGGTGCCCTGTTCTACCAATGAGTCTAAAGAACCACTTCACTTCAAGTTCAACAACTCTGCTGTGTTTGCTACCAATAATAAATCTGCAGAGGATGAGGAGTCTGATTGTGAAAACTTTGATCAAATGTTCTGGAAGTTGGGATTTTCTAGCATGAAGAAATTCTTCACATCTCTTAACAAGATGAAAACCAAGAGCTTGTCTCTGACACAGGAGGTCCTAAAAGAGCGTCAACATCTAGAAGTGCTTGTGGAAGGCCTCCAGCCCCAAATCAATGCTGGTCTGATAAAACTAGATGAAATCAAGAAGACAAGAGCTGCTCTGGAGCTGCACAAGGCTGAAATGGATGCCAACAAGGATTTTGAATACGAATTAGAAGTAACTGTCCCAAAACAGATTGAAAACAAAACAGGCTACTTCTTAATGAACTGCCAGATTTGTCACTTCACATGTCATGATAAATGCACTAGTGAAAACGACAGTGATAAATATGAGTGCTCTGTTTTTAAAGACGGAAAGTGTACGGTCTGTCCAGGAAAGTGTCCTTGGAATTTGCACTTTAATCAGAAATACAGATGGGAGTATGTCAAAGAAAAGAGAAAGGAAACCTATCAGGATTTAAAGAAGCGATTTGAGGATGCACATGGACAGGTCATGTCAAAAGAAAAGATCTTCACCATCACTAGTCTAAAATGTAATCCAGGGTCTCCTCAAGACTGAACTGTTTCTCCATGATGTTGCAACAGAATGAACTCTGTGCTGCATGCAAGTCACAGTTATACCTGAGCTGCAGTCACATGACTTTGTTTCCATAACAAATGTGCAGAACCAGACAAAATACTCTGATAGCAGAAAAGGTCATCTGCCCCAAACTCTTTGATCTCAGTATTTGAACTGTGTGTCTGTGCTGAATGATATTGTCTCATCCTTTCATCTCTCTCTCTCTGTGTGTGTGTATTGTGCATTGTTGATGTGTCAGTGTCACCAATTTAATTTTGTGGTGGTTCTGCATTTTGGAATTTTTTTTTTTTTTTTTTTTGACAAATTATAAGAGAACAAATTATATCTAGTAGTCTCACAAATTTATTCTTCTGTGTGTGTGTGTGTGTGTGTGTGTGTGCGAGCATGATCATTTTGCATTGTGGATGTTTTGAAATGTGCCACTTCATTTCTGTCTATGTGTGTTCTGTTTTTTTCTGATTTTGAGGATGAATTTTATCTGTTTTCTAAGCAGGGTCTCCAGAGACCCCGAACAACATGAGTGTGACTTTTTTTTTCACGCTGACATAAAAACAGATATCATTTCATTTTTTATTTGTAGATCTAGAAAGTGTTGACAGGTGTACAAAGTCTCATCACATTTGGACAAAGAAGAACTTTTTTTTAAAAAAAATTCAGCAAACATCCCCTGGGGTCAAAAAAGACCCCAAACAGTGTACAAGGGTTAAAAGAAGTTTCTCATTTTTTCTGCACTCAATGACATTTCCGCAGACTCAATCCACCAATTTTGGCGCGCAGGCGGAAACATGAAACGAACATGTGTGTTCATAAAACTCAGAATATACATCAAAATCTTCAACAGGTAAATACATGCTTACTTGTTTCAATTTCATAACACCTTTATGATTAATACCAACTCAAAACTTCAACTAATAAAGAACATTTTCACTCTTTGATGCAGGGCACTGCAGAAACCTGACTTTCTCCAGTCACAGGCTGTTCTGAGCAGTGTTGCCAGATTGGATGGATGATTTCCAGCCCAAAAGCTCACAAAAACCCGCCCAAAACTTTAACTGTCAAAATAATGTGATAGATTGTAAATCAAGGTTGATAAGAGCCATTTTTAATTAAATAATGACGACAAAATAATATAAATGTAATGCTAGATAAATTTCCCATGGATCAATTCGGGGAAAATACATTAAAGAGAACTACCAAATATGATTAAAATATGCAAGCAGACACTGTCAAAATGGCAATCAAGAAATTCTTTTTTCAGAAAATCAAGAACCAATACTCTTGAAAAACACATGCATCATTTTCAATGTCAACAGTCAGAATTTAAATGCAAAAAAGTGCCGAATATAAGTGATCAGAATAAGCAACGTAATTATAGGTATTTCACACTCGTTCATGCACACACCATGACAGTCAAAACTGTGTCATTCTGTATGATAATCCAACAATACATTTTTTTTTTTTTTTTTACAACAACAATAATGCTCTTACCTTCGTGTCGCTCTATAATTTCACACAGAACTAAGTCTTTTGTGAAGACGTATTTTTTAGAGTGTTTGCTCATCTGCAATACGTCTATAGGACGTCTCCTAGATGTCTTTAAGATGTTTATGATTTAGAATGTATGTAAAACTGACATCTGAAAGACGTCTGTCAGACGTTTGTAGACCGCAGATGCTTTCCAGATCAAGAGATCTTTAACAGACATCTTGCAGACGTACGTGTGCTATCTGGGATAGAACTTTGCAGTCAAAACTAACAAGTCCAGCACCTTTAACCCCTTAAGCTGGCAATTTTCTTTCCGTCCCCATTGTACTTTTTATGGCCTTAAATTTGATACAATTAAATTTAAGACTTTTTAAGGACCAGCGGAAAAAGCATGCTGACATTGAGATAGAAAAAAAATTTTAATTGGACAAATGAAATAAAAGAAAAATATAATAAACTGCTTTAAATTTTTCCAGACACAGTATAGGTATTCTTTAAATGCAGCATTTAAGTAAGAAATGTACTAATCAAATGAAAAAATAATAATAAAATGCTTATTAATCGTATAGATTCTACTGATTCTCATTAGGCTGCTGTACTAGAACTACAATAATGCACAGATCAGTTGATATGCGATTTCTTTCTCAGATGTTTACATTCGATTGAGACAAAACTGACTGTGTTTATGTCAACCATGGGTGATTTTGACAGTTGAAACAATAAACGCTAAAGAGAGTGTACTTTAGCCCCCGCTGGGATGTGCGCATATATCCCCCCCCCCACAGTTTAAACTGGCCAGGCGCACGGCCGCGTCTCTCTTACACAGTTTGGAAGTGGTTGGAATTAAAATAAACGAGTGTACATTGTGAGTAGCGAATAATTTGTAGAGATCTGCCAGAAGCAGCAGCCACCCGAACAGCTGATTTGTACGGGAAAATCTGATGGCCAAGCTACATCGAAATTCGCGAAAGGAAAAATCAAGTGACCAACCCTCCTGGGATGGTCTCGGTTCGGTTCGGTTCGCTTCTGAGGGGTCTGAGATCGTTTGGAGTGTTCACATTTGGGCCAAAAATCATGCGAACGGCACTCAGACCCCTGAAAAGGACCAAGTGTGAAAACACCCCTATACTCTTTGGTACTTCTTAAGATAATCTTTAGAACATCTAAGTGTACTCAACTGTGATATTTTGGGACACCATGAATATGAACTAAAATGTGCTTTTAACTTTATAAGAAAAAAAAAAAAGAAAGCTGTATTTAGTTACCACTTGTAGTACAATTGAAACCATCTGTCATACACTTTTCTATATATTCATCATACATAGAAAATACACTTACTACAGTCATGGTTACTACAGTTTTACTATAGTAAAACCATGGTTAATTTTCGTAAGGGATATGACAAGTGCTAAACTCGTCCATCTCGGGCTCAGCACCAGCCAAAGCACGAAAGCATATGTAACCCTGGACCACAAAACCAGTCTTAAGTCACTGGGGTATATTTGTAGCAATAGTCAAAAATACATTTTATGGGTCAAAATTATCTTTTTTTTTTTTATGCCAAAAATCATTAGGACCAGGGGCGGACTTACCCATTAGGCAAAGGTAGGCAAAAACCAAGGGCCCCCTAAAATGCTTTTCATATACAAGATGCACATTAAGCGCGGACACGCGAACGGTTGCAGTTTATGGTGTTTATTACCACGACAACCGTCTGCGTGTTCAAGTTGAACGTGCTTTTTGTGTATCCTGCTTGTAGCAAATGAAAATATTATGCATCTGAAGCTGACTGGCGCACGAGTGCAAGGTCTCTCTTTCCCAGCGCGCGCACACTCTCTCTCTCTCTCTCTCTCTCTCTCTCTGTGTCTGCTCTGTTCAGCGAGCGGCTGAAAGGAGCTGCGCTTTCAGTTAAACACAGATATGTTGCTTCTCTAATTTTACATGGAAGTATAGCCGAAATCACAGCACAGCTATTGTCTTTATCTTATGTGTAGCCTATTTGATTCTATCAGACGACGGCACGATTATAAATCAGGATTTTTGTGCAGATTAACATCTTGGAAGGGAGAGCTGGTTATTTAGTCTTAATGGGTCGCGTTTCAGTCACTATTTCATATTCATCCCATTGACTGACAACAGAAACAGTAAAATATATCAATGAAAACAGTTTTACTGAGAATGTAGCTGCATTAAAATACAGTATGTGGCACAGAGAGGCAAACAAATGCAATAATGAATAATAAATGTACATTTTGCATGTTCAGAAGAAGTGAGCTGCCCTGTTGTGCGAAAACATAAACAGGTTTGTGTCAGTAAATTGCTCAGTGCAAAGAAAAAGAACTAATAGGTACCTGATATTTCTGTTCTTCTTTTTTTTTCTTCCATGTGTCTAATAGACATGAACAAGTTCTTTGAAAAACATTTATGACCTATGAAACATGTCTACTCTTCATGCTCTGTTAACTATGGTTTCACTAATAATAAACATATATTATAAAGCATCCATATTTGTCATTGCCCATGTTGATTAGAGTATTAAAAACTTAAAAAATTATTCATTTAAGGTACATTTAGAACAGATAAAAATGTGCGATTAAGTTGAGATTATTCGCGAGTTAACTCATGACAATCCAGCGATTAATCCGATTAAATATTTTAATCGATTGACAGCCCTAAGTTCAAATGACTAAAATTAAATGTAGGCTTAAGCTGGTAACTCATCAGTGGACTTTCCTTGTCAATATAGGTTATATTTTTTCACACTTTTCTCATTCTCACTAATTCAAGTTTTTATATGAATGAACCTCTGAAGGGAACCGATTGTCTTCAGAAAAGTTTCGATGGCATTTTCATTTTACCTGATAAAGTATCATTTATGAGCTGAGTGCTGCTTTGTTTACAGCCGTTACCGGGGAAACCGCTATATTTCTGACTTTCCAAAAGCACCTCCTACTGGCGGAGAATGAATGTGCATTTTCAATAAACCAGTCTGCAGCTATTGTGCAGAACACGGTGAAAATTCACCCACATAAATCAGTTTTAAATAATATTTTATACTTCTGAGTCATCCCTTTTCTTAAAAAAATGGTTTAAAGGTTCAATTGTGAGGTTTATCATTTTATAATTTATTTTGTTTTTTGTTAAAACTTTAACAAAACTTTTATTTTGTTAAAACTGCTATTTCGTGGTCTACAACATGAAAGAATAAAAGTGTCTACTAAATGAATAAATGTAAATGTAAATGAAAGAATCCCATTATAACGTACATGAAATATGTAGAAACATTGGACTCAGCTAAGGGGCACCATTGTGCAGCAGCAAGCATCACGACAAAAAAGTAACCTCAAGGTTGATCTAGGTAAATGTGTGCAAATGCATAGGGCCCCATTTCTATACTTGCCTGGGGCCCCCAATTCACTAAATCCGCCCCTAATTAGGACATTAAGTAAAGATCATGTTCCATGAAGATATTTTGTAAATTTCTTACCGTAAATATATCAAAACGTAATTTTTGATTAGTAATTTGCATTGCTAAGAACTTCATTTGGACAACTTTAAAGGCGATTTTCTCAATATTTTGATTTTTTTTTTTTGCACCCTCAGATTCCAGATTTTCAAATAGTTGTATCTCGGCCAAATATTGTCTGATCCTAACAAACCATACATCAATGGAAAACTTATTTATTCAGCTTTCAGATAATATATAAATTTCCAAAAACTGACACTTAAGACTGGTTTTGTGGTCCAGGGTCACATATTTGAATTAAAGCATATTTGAATTTAATCATGACACACTGAACACGAATCACACTGTTGTGATCGCACACGTTAAAGAGCAACCTTACGTCCATCACATGTAAACAGCTCCTCTCCAGTGTGAGTCTTCTTGTGTTTATTAAGGCTTCCTTTTTTTATGAAACTCTTTCCACATTGTTGGCAGGTGAAAGGTTTCTCTCCAGTATGAATTCTCATGTGGTCAATGAGGTGTTGTTTTTGTGTAAAACTTCTTCTACACTGAGAACATGTGTGAGGTTTCTCTCCACTGTGAATTTTCATGTGCTTGTTAAGGTTTGACTTTCGTATGAAACTCTTTCCACACAGTTTGCAGGTGTAAGGCTTCTCTCCTGTGTGAATCCTAATGTGGTTTTTAAAGTTTCCTTTTTGAGTCAAACTCTTTCTGCACTGAGGGCAGGTGAAAGGTTTCTCTCCAGTATGAATTCTCATGTGGTCATCGAGGTGTTGTTTATATGTAAAACTTTTTCCACATTGATAACATGTGAGAAGTTTCTCTCCAGTGTGAACTCTCATGTGGACTTCAAGGCTTCCTTTACTACTGAAACTTTTCCCACACTGTTGGCAGGTAAAATAACTTATATTTGCTGTCTCTTGAGCTCTTTTTTGTGTCTTTTCAGCGTGTGAGCAACTAAATGATTTTTCTCCAGTCATGAAATCATATTTCTCATGCTGAAAATTATCTTCCTTTTTATTGAGTTCTTGACTCTCCTCTTTCAGTGTCATCAGGTCTAATGCAAAAAAAAGACAAATCCAAATTAACACCATTTAATGGCACAAAGAACAAACATCAAAACCAACAACATGTAGATCTTATATGCGCTGAGCTATTAAAAGAGGTCTTAAATGTAATCTCAAAACCTCTTCCCATTATTCAAAGTGATGATAATAAAAAAAGAACAAAGTTTATTGTATAATCTTAGTTGCTTATGTTTCAGTGCTCATTTTCGAGGTAATGTGTCATGTGACCACAACATGTCTGTTCACATGAGGCGACCTGCTCCATGTCAAATAAAACTTTTTTTAATTACAAAACTCATATGACATTCTTTAAAAATATCATTCCTTTCTGTAGAGTTGGGCATTTTAATAAGGATCAAATGAGAAAGTTTGAGAATGAAAACCAACCTGTTTGTTCCTCAGTATCTTCATGTTTGACTCTGAATGCTTCTTCAATCTTCTTGTCTTCACTCTCCTCTTTAATAAACACCTTCTTTATAACAGTGTCACGAGGATCTGTAAGAGATGAATCACAGAGTCACAGATTTATAAGTTATCATTAACACAGATCTTCTGTCTTATATAAGCAAGTGTGAAATGCTCTCAGTTCACTACAGAGCATTTGTGATATTTCCAGTTAAATATTAAGTATCTTTGTATGAGCTTTTTTCTTTTCATAAGAAAGAAATATGGTTCACTGATTAAAGCTGTACAGGTTCGGTTTCATCAACCAGCAAAAATAATGACAGCACACTCAGGTGTTACTCATCTATCATTGTTAGGATTGAATGATGTTCAGTTTCTAGATATAAGATGTATTAAGTACTTTATTAGAAACACTTAAACTGTAGAAGTATATCCTTCACAGGGTATTAAAAAACGTACACATAAATTTGATGATATTAGTGATATAGTTTTGAGACAAAATACCTACAATATCCAAGTATGCCTGTAGGAAACTCAGAAGTGAAGATCTGGGGCCGTATGTATAAAGCTGCTCAGAGTAAAATTTTAGTCCTAAGTGTGTCAGAATGACGTAATTTTACTCTTATACCTAAACTTAGGAACCTTTATGAATCACTCTTATTCTTAAGTGTTAAGACTAGGTCTCAGCTCCTAAATTATTTAAGAGAGCTGAAGAGGTCTCCTAACCTAGTTAGGAGTAACAAGATGGCAGCAAAGAGGAGACAAAGGCTGTTTCTCAATTCCAAGAACGCAGATAACGGATTTGTGTTCTCGTGGAGACCGGTCTTGCCACGCTTTTACAGCGTGTATTTGTGAAAATGATTAGGCTATGTATAATGCTACATATTCTTTTTAATATGACAATAAAAAGTACAACAGGCTTTCTCGCTTTATTAAAATTATGTAAAACAAACCGCCAAATGTTTACTTTCACGAGCCGTCACGTATTTGCGCGCTTGCAGCGAGAACGAAAAGTTTAAAGGCTTCTGTATGTCGTCCGCAGCGTCTTCTGGGATTTTTATCGGTTCGATTCTCTCAAGTCTGCATTCGATGCATCCTCGATATCAAGAACACATCCAGGCACTTTCATGTGTCCTCTGTACTTGCGTTCTTGAGTATTAGAACTGAACTTCGACGGTTACTGATGGCCTAGAGCGAGAACACATGGATGCTAGATCGCATAAGAACGCATATTGAGAAACAGCCAAACACTTTCCAACGAAGATATGTCATATTGGAGTTATATGATGATATAGAGTTGATAAAAATGTTACAAACTTGACTGTCAAGATCAAAAAGGGTTTTTTTGTAACTGACGAAGTAAGAAATTTAATAACCTCTTCCACTCAACAATTCAATGCTCTAACTGCAGAAATGAAAGTAGTAATTCAATTTTTTGGCTGGAAAATTGGAGAAATGCAGCAATGCACCGGTGATGACACTGTAAGCAGGGTCTTACATATTGTGGCACTGACCCCACCAAACACAACCGTGGCCAAAACTGATGTGTGGATTTTTTTTTTATTTTTAATGACCCCACATTTCACTTAAACCATTAAAATACAAAGGACAAAAAAAAAAAAAAAACACTGACCAGTGTTGCCAACTGCTTTCAATTGAAAGTAGCTAAAACTGGTCACTTAATGTTGCTAGATGACCTGATCTATATTTATATTTATATAGATCAGTAAACTCACCTTTATGACGTCATGGGAGAGTCTCTGAATGTAGATAAGGTTTGTCCAAGAAACTGATTTTGTTGCTAGGCTTTTGAAAAAAAAAAAAGTCTCTAAAGGGATGAGGAAGTCACTAAATCTAGTGACAAAATCACTAAATAGGGAACATTGATTACAACATAAGTTATTTACATTTCATTGGTCCTCTTGTTTTTGCATGTGTTCATAATTTATTTGTATGACAGCATGGCCAAAAATGATGACCACACAATTTGGCATGAAAAACAGGAAAAATGACACCTCTAATTTCAAAGTGAAGGCTTATAATAGACCCTACTCTTAAATAGGGCTGCAACAAACGATTATTTTGATAATTGATTAATCTAACAATTATTAGAATGATTAATCAACTAATCGTCGATTATTTCACTGATTAATCAGTAGACATTGACTGGTTATTCAGCTTTTGCAATTAGTCAATATGTTGAGTTATGCATATTCTAACAAATATATAATAGTAATCAATTCAGCTTCTGAAAGTCGTTATGTAGTTACAATTATTATACAATTAATTTATGCAAATATATATATTTGGCACACAAAATAGATGACAGACAGAGAAACTCTCTCATTCACCATGTAATTAGCTATATGAAAAAGTAACTGAATGAGACATCATTCTGCCTGACATTTCCTTCTGTAAGTCCTATGGATAAGAAACAAAATAAAGGTAAGTGATAGGACGCTTTATTTTTGGATAAAATACTTTATTCACAAAATGATCTCTCTTAAAATACCTTATAGGGTTATGATAATCAAAACAGTCCTGAGCTAGATCAAGCTTTGATCTTTGTAAACCAAACTGTCACTTTAAAGTTCCCATATTGTTCATCTTTCTGGAGTTTTATTTTAGGTTGTGATATCCTTAAGAATATATATATGTGGTATAAGTACCAAAAACCATCTCAATATATATTTTTACAGCTCCTCTTTCAGGAGCTCTGCTAAGAAAAGGTTGATTTTGGCCTGTCTAATTAATATTCATGAGCCTCTCTTCTGATTGGCCTGTTGATTTCTGAGTGACGCACAGCTAGGCCAACCACAGGTAACTAGTTATGGCCGACGCTAAGCTTGAAACAAAACAAAGGGAGAACTGCCCATTCAAACCAGTGCAGATTCGGCTACATAAGGAGCTAATATCATCTTGTTGTGATGCCAGAATCAAACGACAAAAAAAACGGCGACAGCTGTGGTTAAACGAGATAAAACGAGCAGACTGGACAGAAACGATCGTCAAAAATGCTTGCATAGTATTGTCTTTTGTCGTTATGGGTGCGTCTGAAGTTTTCTTGCATCGCACGATGTCTGTGTGCAACAAACAACAAAAACAAAAAACAACAAACTGATGATTTATAATCATTTGTAATTGTATGTACATTGTTGTGATTAATTGTGGCTGGAGGATGGATGGGACGGTGGGTGGTGCTCGGGGTGGTGTCTGAAGCGGTGACTGAGTAGTTCGGACGTCACATTTTTACGGAAGTCACAGCGGCTCGTGAAAAAGCACAGCTACTTCATGCAGGCTGTGTGCGCTTTACTGTGGACTGACTGTTTTGAAACTTTGGTAGTTACATAGCCCCTAGACCTCAGTTATCATGAAAAAAAGCCAGGAAATTTAAATTTTGACAATATGGGACCTTTAATGAAATAATATGTTTTTCCCACTAATAAAAAGATGTTATCATTAGCTAGCTCCACACTGGAGAGCTGCTTTATAACAGAAAATCAAGCTGTAATTCTAACTGAAATCGACAATGACTGGTTTTTCATGTTTAAAACTGTAAAGCTGCTTGATTTAAGGCTATCTATCGCATGAAGTACTATATAAATAAACGTGACTGGACTCAGAGAAAATAAAAACAACGACTTTATTCAACAATTCGTCTCCTCTGTGTCAGCGCCATGGTTTGGAACGACATGGGGGTAAGTGATTAATGACAAAATTTTCATTTTGGGGTGGAGTAACCCTTTAAACTCATCGCGGCGTTCAGCGCAGAAACTGCTCTCTCATGCACGCGCCACAAAAAATGTGTTTTAGGGTTTCATGACACTTTAAAACACAACAGTCATGAGTTTCTTCAACAACATCATTCATTTCTGTAGAGCTGGACATTTTAATCAGGATCAAATGAGTGAGTTCAGCTTTGAGAATGAAAACTAACCTGTTTGTTCTTCAGTATCTTCATGTTTGACTCTGAATGTTTCTTCAATCTTCACATCTTTACTCTCCTCTTTAATAAACATATTTATAACAGTGTGTCACGCGGATCTGTCACTTCAGGAGTTTTTCTGTGTGTTTGTATACTTTGTCCTGTTTAAGAGGAGAATAATTAACAGAAAGCAGATTCTGCTTTAATGAAAACATTTGCAGTTGGTTTGTAAAAGTTTTCAACATGTTTGTGTTTGTTTTTGTTGTATTTACACTGTTTTAATCAGCAGGAGTCGACAGCGTGCGCTGATTCGAATCACTGAATCATTTTGTGAATCAGTTGATTCAGTTGACTCTGAGTTTTCTCCATCACTACTTGTTACTGAATTCGACTGATTCACGAAATTGGGAGCGAAATGAATCGCAGCTTTTCTGTTACTCGTGTGGGAGCACAACATTTAATAGAAAATATCCTTCATTAATGTCTGATAGATAGATGAAGACCCAAAGTGATAACTTACATTAGCTAATATTTAATGTCGCAGTTATATACACGATTCTCTAAACGAGTATTGATTTAAAGACTTTAAGGGTTGAAAGCACTCACTTTTCTTCAGCCGGAGCGCGGCGCAGCCTTATGACGTCACATCAACAGACCTAAATAAGTCTTTTTCGCCAAAACCAGGATTCACTTTAGAAAACAAATGTGAATAATAAAGTGTGTGATGAACTGAATGGATCTTTTTATCTAGGCTTTTATCTAAATGTAAGCAACTGTAAAGTTGTAAAGTCATGATAAATTACAGAGCGTTGTTAAACTTCTTTATCTTGATATTCAAATTACAGGATTGGAAATAACTTGTTGAATATTTCAAATGCATAAAGAATTTGTAGATCAAAATTAATTTTGTGGTTGCAGAGAGATTATCTATTAAATTTAATAACTGAGACTGAATACTAATGTCAATGTAAGAAGACCAGTATCAGAAATACATTGACTTTATGGTGCATACAAATGAAAAACATTCTGATTTTATATTGTAATGAATATTTGAGTTACTGAACTTACCTTGTTAATTTAATGTTGTCATCTGACCCACATTTATCTCGGTAAAGACTCAAACAGAGGCATGTGTATGAAGAGATTCAAGCAAACACAGAAGACCAGAATCAGAAATATTTTATTATGTATGAAAAACATTCTGATTTTATACAGAAATGTATTTAAAATATTTATGTTTAATTTAAACAAAAGTCAATGATTATTTCTTGCATCAAACATCTGTAAATGAAAGGTGTGTTCGACTTGAAGCGGCGCTGCGCAGAATAATCAGTGTATGACACAGTACCGCGAGAGCGATTCGAAAGCATCAGGATCCGTCTCTCTTATGGCTCTCGCGGTACTTTGATGTCATCTGATCATTCTGCAGCGCTGCTTTGAGTCGAACACACCTTATAGCTGTGTCCCAATGTTAAGCTCGTGGACTCCGGAGTGCACATTTGAAGTGCGATTGCGTCACAGCGGTGCGACGAAGGCTGTCCCAATGTGAAGTGCGTGGACTCCGGAGTCCGTGGGTGCTTCTCAAATGGAAGGCTGCATCCTTCCTAGTTCAGTCCTTCAGAGTCTTGTAGGGTGGAGTCCTCATTTAAACGCTAGAATAAGACGGTCTAGTAAGTGCACGTGGCTACATCACATATGTTCCTGCCCTCACAGTCATGGCACGAAAATACTAATAAAACTTAGTTTTGGAAAAATACTTACAAAATAAAATTGTATTACAAACCTTTATATTATTTGGCTTTCTATTAATGCAATACAATGAATCACAGCTGTCTAGTTTCCCCGTGGCTTAAGTTATTGCCAGTTTAGCGTTTGAGTAATTTACACCAAAACAAAAAATAACAACTATGCTTTCATGTCCGAAAACATTCTTTTTGTCTAAAATTTCATAATAAATTCAGACAAGCTCATTAATGACTCGTTTTTTGTCAGTTTCTTTTCATGAAATGGAGTGGGGACAAAGGATTGTGGGTAATTGAAGGTCGTGGAGGATACATCCCATGCATCCTTCAAATTCAGCTGAATGCCTTCAGCGACATTTGATGACGTGGCAGCCGAGATATGCAGCCTTCGTAGGATGCAGCCTTCCGTTTGAGAAGCACCCCGCATTTGAAGTGCGATTGCATCAAAGCGTCATGAGGCAAGCTGTCCCAATTCAGGATGCACCCTCTGAAGACCGTATTCCAAGGCCGATTCCGTCACCGCGGTGCAACGAAGGCTGTCGTAATTCGAAAGTGACTTCAAATGTGCCCTCTATTTCCCAGGAAAATGAAGTGTACATCTGATGGACACTTCGCACCCTACCATATCCCAGAATTCATAGCGCGGAGATGACGAAGGTGTTTTTATTCAAAGAACATGGAAGATGAGAGTTCTGTGGGGGAATTCACATTGAAATGTAAGTATTGTGTTTTCATTTACTCAAATACCTAGCAAAAGTGTTAAAAGCCAGGGTTTTTTTTTAACACAAAGCCCACAAACAATAAGACAACCAGTATATAAGCCAATAGTATTTTCCTTTGTGTTTTTGTAGTGCTGTCATGCAAGATATGTCGACACGTTTTAACCAAACTTGAGTATTTTGTATGCATGTCCTGCTGTCCATATTTTCTAATGTTGCATCAATTTTTACGTTTAAATATGTTGTACATATTTTCAGTATGTAGACTGCACCACTGTCTAAATATTTTTCATAAGTGTTTGCATTTTCTCTTGTTTTAGGACTATTTTGGAGAAAATTATCCTGCTGGGGTTAATAGACACATTTTGCTGAAATTCATGTGCTGTTGTTGTTAACAGGCATGGTTTATTTGCTCTGTCTTAGGATTGCAAGTGTCCTGGGACAGGTGAGGGGGTGAGTGGAAGCGGGTGGAGCTACTCAGGGAGGACATCCAACTCCAGAGAGAGACAGACGAGAGAAGAGCGCAGGGAGAGAATGGAGAGACAATAAATTATTTATTAATTTATTAATTATTAAATTATCAAGAAGAGAAAACAGTGGAAAAAAAAGGGTACATTAAAATTTTCAATATCTTTTTTTGTCACATTGTCAGTGAAACAACCTAATTTCTGTAGTTTATTTTTGTGATGTAAGTTAAAAACTAAATGGTAAGTTGTATACGTTATTCATTTTTGTAACGTAATTTATTTGTAAATGAGCCTGAGTACTTTCTGTACATTTTGTATTTTTTGTTATGCATATTCACATGTGTAAATCAAAGGTGTCATGAATCTGGTTCTTGGACTTCCATCCACTAGCCACCAGAGATCGCTATTTCATTACAATAGATGCGTTCGACCTTAAGTGGCGCTGCGCAGAATGGTCTGTGTATTACATCAAAGTACCGCGAGAGCCATTCGAAAGCATCAGGATCTGTCTGCTCTATTACCGCTATTGCGGTATTTTGATGTCATACCTTGCGGTACTTTGATGTCATACACTGACCATTCTGTGCAGCACCGCTTAAAGTCGAACCGCCTATTGACTCTTGCACCACACAGACTGTTGCACGTTACACTGGACTGCATTTCCCATCATCCATTGCACTGATCACACAGCTGTCATCAATCACACGCTACACTGATCACAGTTGTCACCAATCACACGCTCACCTGAGAGCTATTATACACTATTTAAAACACACTCAGATCCTGCTCAAGTCGCTGAGTATTGTTCTGCGTATAGCACTCTCCAAGTGTTAGCTGCACATTTTAGAGTGGCCTTTTATTGTGGCCAGCCTAAGGCACACTTGTGCAATAATCATGCTGTCTAATCAGCATCTTGATATGCCACACCTGTGAGGTGGATGGAGTATCTCGGCAAAGGAGAAGTGCTCACTAACACAGATTTAGACAGATTTGTGAACAATATTTGAGAGAAATAGGCCTTTTGTGTACATAGAAAAAGTCTTAGATCTTTGAGTTCAGCTCATGAAAAATGGGGGCAAAAACAAAAGTGTTGCGTTTATAATTTTGTTCAGTGTATGTTGCTGGTTTGAGTGATGCGTAGGCGTGCACTCATTCATTAAACGAAGGTCAAAAGACACTCGTTTTTTGGTAAAAGACAATCTTGTGTAATATGACGACTGAATGAAATAGGTGTGTATTCCTAATAGATAACTAAACAGCAAAACACGATCTAATCTAAATGATGGCGAGATGCACTCGCTCATTCAACGGCCCGGAGACTAAATTTCAAAATTTTGCGAAATGGAAATACACAGCTTTAATTAATTACACGGACACACTATAAATATAAAAAAAAAAAACAGTAAATACACCAAATTGATGAACTGGAGGGAAACAACATTCACGCCGAGTCACTCAATAAAACGCAATAGCACTCTGTGAACACACCTGATGATTATTTGATAAAGTTCGTCTGCTTTCTAGACAGATTAGCTCAAATTCTCACCAAATTTCCACCAGAAGCTCCATAGCGCTTCACTAAAACCCGCCCTTTATACGCCTCTCTGGAACAACGTCACACAACTTGCATCATTTCACCAACAAAGGGAAGTTTTATCAGACTCGCAAAATGAACATAATAAATGTTTGACTATTTCGTAAAGGGTTACTCCACCCTAAAATGAAAATTTTGTCATTAATCGCTTACCCCCATGTCATTCCAAACCCATAAAAGCTTTGTTCGTCTTCAGAACACAATTTAAGATATTTTGGATGAAAACCGGATGGCTTCTGACTGTCCCATTGATTGCCAAACAATTAACACTGTGAAGGCCCAGAAAAGTATGAAGGACATCAGGGCCGGCGCTAGCTATAGGCAGAGCAGGTGATTGCCTAGGGCCTCGGGCTTGGAGGCGGGGCCTCCATAACTGTAACCTAATACATTAATTCACCAATCAAGATGGGCAGCTTAAGACTAGGCTCTTTGTCCATTGGATATAAAATAACTGTCACCCGGTCGGGCCAGTGGTACAAATATTTACTTGCCCTGCCAACATTTTCACTGGCCCTGCCACAAAAAATAAAATAGTTGCTGTTATCATTGTTTTTGATCTATGTTATATTGTATTCTAATAAATACGCTTATATGACACCAATATTTTAGATATCAATTAAATTTTACAATTCTCTATTATTAAAATTATGCTAACGTTACATAAAACATTGGCACTAAATAGAAACAGCAGACAGTCTGAGTGAGACGCAGTTCCTCTCTCTGACAGCAGGTGGCGTTCATGCAACAGTGATACAGTGTTTCCTTGGTTACCACTGTAAACACAACAGCACTGCTCATATTAAAGGGATAGTTCATCCAAAAATGAAAATTTGATGTTTATCTGCTTACCCCCAGGGCATCCAAGATGTAGGTGACTTTGTTTCTTCAGTAGAACACAAAGGAACATTTTTAACTCAAACCGTTGTAGTCTGTTAGTCATATAATGGCAGTCAATGGGCACAGAATCTTTGAGAGAAAAAAAAAACATGTACAGACAAATCCAAATTAAACCTTGCTGCTCGTGACGATATATTGATGTCCTAAGACACGAAACGATCAGTTTGTGCGAGAAACTGAACAGTATTTATATAATATTTTTACCTCTGATAAACCTCAATGTCAGACTGTCACAACATCCGGCACGTGATGCGTCAACCTGCTCTGGCACATAGATATATAAACATAGATCCTCATTAGCAACTGTTTCTATGGGCTGCGATACGTAAGGATCTACGTATATATCTATGTGTATATATATGTTCCAGAGCCGTTGATGCGTCACGTGCCGGATGTTGTGGATGAGCTCAGGAGAGTTTGACATTGTCTGTATCAGAGGTAAAAAATGATATAAATGCTGTTCAGTTTCTCACACAAACTGATCGTTTCGTGTCTTAGGACATCAATGTATCGTCACGAGCAGCAAGGTTTCATTTGGACTTGTGTGTGCATGTTTTTTTCTCTCTCAAAGATTCTGTGCCCATTGACTGCCATTACATGACTAACAGACTACAACGGTTTGAGTTAAAAATCTTCATTTGTGTTCTACTAAAGAAACAAAGTCACCTACATCTTGGATGCCCTGGGGGTAAGAAGATAAACATTAAATTTAAATTTTTGGGTGAACTATCCCTTTAAGACTTAATTTAATATGTATTATACGGAGACTAGATGAAAAGAAAACGCCATTTCTGAAAACAGCCAGTTCCCCTCAGAAACACGTTCATATAAAATTCAATATTTGGATTTTCTTCCTATATGTCACGCATCGTGAACAGAGATCGTGTTCTGCCTGCTAGTGCTACAGTATTTTCTCCTTTTTGTGTCCGCCTTCATCGTCTCTGGCCTCTTGTTAACGGCCGTTTACAGACTATTTAGAATAATAACAATTAATATTTCATGTTTGAGAGACTGTATAATGCGCTGATTATTGTTATGGTACTAAACCACCTTAGAGTGCTAAATTCAATACTAATGTCCTGTGACTATGAGAGGAATAAAGAAGCAAGAGTTATGAATTAGATTCAGTGTATTGATTAGTCAAATGAAGAATGAATTAGTTCAATTTTACATGTCAAGAGAAGTAAAAATCTGCATCAAATAAATACATAAAGCGGTGTAGACATGCAAATACACGTCCTGGCAAGTAACTTTAACAATGGAATGTTGGGTCGATTGGTGCACCTGTACTCCAGTGTATTAATTCAATATTTCAATATTCAACATTCCATTGTTAAAGTTACTTGCCAGGACGTGTATTTGCATGTCTACACCGCTTTATGTATTTATATAGTCACAGGACATTAATATTGAATTTAGCACTCTAAGGTGGTTTAGTACCATAACAATAATCAGCGGATTATACAGTCTCTCAAACATGATGCGTTTCCTGTCTGTGAAATTATTTCCACACAACATGCAAAAACAGTTCTCTCATACATGAAAACTCATGTGGTACTTAAGGGCTGTTTTATATCTGTAACTTTTTCCACAGTGACCACATGTGAAGGGCTTCTCTCCAGTGTGAACTCTCATGTGCCTGTTAAGGGTATCTTTTCGGGTGAAACTTTTTCCACATTGTTGGCATGTGAAAGGCTTCTCTCCAGTGTGAATTCTTATGTGGTCTTTAAAGTGTTGTTTTTGACTGAAACTCTTTCCACACTGAGGGCATGTATAGGACTTCTCTTCAGAGTGAAGTCTCATGTGGGCTTTGAAGTTTTCATGTTGATCAAAACTCTTTCCACACTGCTGGCAGGTAAAATGCTTCTCTATAGTGTGAATTATGTGTCTATTAAAGCTTCCTTTTTGAGTGAAACTTATTCCACACTGTTGGTAGGTGAAAATGTTCTCTCCACTGTGAACTCTCATGTGTCTCTTAAGGCTTTCTTTCTGAGTGAAACTCTTCTCACACTGAGGGCATGTGTAAGGCTTCTCTCCAGTGTGAACTTTCATGTGCTTTTTAAGGCTTCCCTTAAGAGTGAATCTGTTTCCACACTGTTGGCAGATGAAAGGGCACTCTCCAGTGTGAATTTTCATGTGGACTTTAAGGTTTCCTTTCAAACTGAAACTTCTTCCACACTGTGGGCACGGGTAAGGCTTTTCTCCAGTGTGAATTCTCATGTGTCTTTTAAGGCTTACTTTTTTAGATAAATGCTTTCCACACTTTTGACAGGTACGAGTCTTCTCTCCAGAGTGCACTCTCTTGTGGACTTTAAGCTTTTCATGTTGGTTGAAACACATTTTACACTGTTGGCAGGTGAAATTACTTGTAGTTGCTGTCTTTTTAGCCCTTTTTCGTGAGGAAGCCTTTTCAGCCTGGGAGCAACTAAAAGTTTTTTCTCCTGTAATGAAATCATGACTCTTATATTGATCTTTTTCTTCCATTTCAATCAGCACTTCACTCTCCTTTTTCAGCACCATCAGGTCTAAGGCAAAAAGAGACAAATGCAAATTAACTCCAGTTTAATGGCACAAAGAAACAGACAACAAAACATTTAGACGTGAGGCATCTAGATCCTATACCCAGGGGCATCGCACTGGAGGGAAAAAGGAGATAGAGTGCATAAGGCCTAGAGGTTTATGGGGGACATCGATGTCCTGTCTATAACAATGTCCTTCGAAATACATGCAGAGCCCCTTCTTTTTACCCCTGAGCGAAGATTGAAAAAGAACTTCACTCCGATCGGACTACATTAGACTTTAATGACTGCAGCACCAATCAGCATCTTCTCAATAAATAATCCTGCTGAAGATACACCAGTCTCTCCTGGGCCCAGTTGTTCAAAAAGTTTAATCTAGATTAGAATGATCTGAATTTGGAAATCCCCCCCCCCCCACTCAATCCGTTACATGCTGATAGGCAGCTGCTCTCAGACGGTCCCGTGCTTGTGTTCACACTCTGTCTGAAGACCATTTAAAGGCCCTTTTCACGTGGGATGCAGCAAGCGGTGGAATCGCTGCACGGCTGCCGCTTTCTCTCATAGTGGAAGCGTTTTGTGCAGTAGAGGCTGTGTTCGCGACGTAGTCTTGGAGCGAACATAGTTGTAAACAACAACATCACATTTAATTTTGCTAAAAGCTAAATAAAACAACGGAAATAGTATGTGTGTTATTTACTATTTATCATTTAATGGGAGAATGACTAGCATAGTTTTCATGTCAGACACAGTTAACGATGACATTTTACACATAATTGTATTTTTACCTGGCAAACCAACTTGTACACGTTTTTTTTTTTTTCTTCTTTATTTATATATCTGTAAAAGATTTTTGATGGGTCATTCAACTCTGGGAATTCCGTTATATTTGAAATCTTCATTATGTTTTCAACACTCTGACATGAACTCAGTGAAATGTTCTTTTGGTTGTTAATTATCTGCCCGGTAACTGGTTAAAGCAGACTTGGCTGCCGCTTGCAAAAAAGATAAAATATTTTTTTATCTTTGGTGGCGCCTGCAGTGAAGAGCTGTAAATGTTTTAATAAATGAGTGTCTACCTCATGTAGGAGATTTACTGTGGGTGCGGTTCGGATTGCGGTTTTTATTTCAAACAGGTCAGGTTGGGTACGGAATTAAATTAGTGCTGCTGTTGGACAATGGGTCGGGGGTTCTGTCAATTACTGCGGGTGCTGGTTTATCAAACAGGACCAGTGCAGGACTCAAATCTGAAAATCATTTGCCATCATCCTATCAGTCATCTCTTTTTACTCTGTTTTTCGTGGTAAGTAAAATTGTATGTACTGTAATGTAACAGGCTACCGCTAGCAAGTAGCTAATCATGTCCGTTTAGTGGCTCCGTAGAACGCGTTGTTCGTTTTCTGTGCCTTTCTGAATACGGATTCACTATTTGGGCACATCCCTAGTACAGATAGTTCACTTTTTATTTCTTTGGTTCGTTGTAATTATTTGGTGGAAGATGCAGCTCTACCTCTTCCATGTTAATCTACATTCTCGGTCTCCGTAGTGTTGTGATACGTCATATTCACGTAGCAGCAGTGATGAGAGAATGCGTTTGAGAGAGGAGAAATCAATCTACATATAAAATATTGGTCACTTTCCAAATAATGAAAGTATAACGCATCTACTAATAATTATATATAAATAAATCTTTTTTTACTGATACAAATGTTAGAAAAGATGCATCACAATACAAATGCCAACTTGTATCCGATGCACACTTTTTAAATTGATGCATAGCATCGTTAACTTTTATACTGATGCAAATCAGTGAATCTTACGATGCCTAATCTATATGATAAATTAAGAAAATTTATTAATATTAATTGTGTAATATCACATTAAAATACTATTTACACTGACATACTTCAGATATTTAACTTAACTTCAGTGCCTTATGGTAGGGTAAATTAAAATGCTGGCTCAGTTTATCTTTTACTTTGACAAGCCAAAAACTGTTTTTAAAGTAAATGGGTGCCTTCCACTCCTCTCTTGTGCTTCTACTTTTTACAGTCTACCAGAAATGATGGGTGGTTCCAAAATAAATGGTCACATGACAGTAAAAGTGTACAGTTGCTAAGATACAGAGGGTGGCTCATCTTACCCCACTCTCCCCTACTGTTCCTCGTTTGTGAAGGACAATGATTTGTTCTCTTAATTTTTTGTATCGTGTTCTAGCTCAAGCACACCTGGTGCAACTAATGAAGCCCTTGATTAGTTGCATCAGGTGTGCTTGTTAAAAAACAATGCACAACACAACAATGCTGGTTGCCTCAACAAAATCTTTGATCAAAAAACTTAGCAAAAATGGATCAAAGTATCAATCAAGATAATTTTCACAGATGAACACAACTTTTCTGAATTTTGAAGCCTAAAAGCAAAAAGCTAAAGATAAGCTATAAACAAACTACACCATGGTCCCACGATTTCAACATCAGCACCACTAAGCTTCCGAAATTTATTCTTTATTGTCCATTTTTTATCTTAAAATCAATTTCAGCTGTTGTGATTCACGCGGGGGTGATTCATCATGTCAGGACCGCTTCCCACATATTGATGAGGAAACTTTGCTTTAAACGAATGGTTATTGTAATGGTGTAAAGAACAGAAACTACTTTGTTAATAATTGTAATCTTTTCTGGGAGTGTCCTAGGCTTTGCCTAGCCTGCACCCCAGCAGAGTCGGAGCGGAACTCTTGTCGGACAACATCTCCAGGACGCTACGCTCCATATGACTAGTAAGCCAATGACTTTTGTTCTATCCAGTTAAATAACAGAAGTACTTGCATTGTCCAATCTATAAAGACTGTGTCTGTTCCCTGAATAGTGAGGACAAAATATAAATTTAATGCAGGATCTAGAAAAAAAAATCTGATCGTGATTAAACCAGAAAAATGCTAAATAAATGAACAAAAACAAATTTTAAAGCTTGGGCTCCTAAACATTAGGTCACTCTCACCCAAAGCAGATATTGTAAATGAAATGATTTTTATTTTTAATATTTTTGATGTATTCTGCTTGACTGTAACCTGGCTCAAACCAAATGATTATATTGGTCTAAATGAGTCTACTCCACCAAGCTACTGTTATAAACATGAGCCCTGTCAGACAGCGGTGTTGCAACAATATATAGTGATATTCTCAATGTTATTCAGATAACAGGATACAGGTTTAACTCATTCGAAATACTTCTGCTTAATGTTACACTGTCAGATACACAAAATAAATCTCTCCTGTCTCTTGCTCTGGCTACTGTGTATAGACCGCCAGGGCCGTATACAGATTTTCCAAAAGAATTTACAGATTTCCTCTCAGACCTATTGGTTAATGTTGATAAAGCGCTAATTGTCAGAGACTTTAACATTCACGTTGATAATACAAATGATGCGCTAGGACTTGCGTTTACTGACCTAATAAACTCTTTTGGAGTCAAGCAAAACGTCACCAGGCCCACTCATCGTTTTAATCATACGCTAGATTGAATTACATCACATGGAACTGATCTTACTGATATAGATATCGCACCTCAAAGTGATGATGTTACTGACCATTTCCTTGTATCGTCAATGCTGCCTATTGATAGTTTTCAGTCACGTGACCGGCTCGAAGACCTGGAGGGCAAAACATCCATAGAACTGCTGCACATGCGTGTCAATTTTTCATCTGTTTCCCAGCCGCAAATATTTAGATCACTCCTCAAGAATAAAACAATGGTATTTCTGAATAAAAGTTTTGGCCATTTGCAATCCATATTAAGCACCCGCGGCAATATTTCAATCATTAACAGTGTGACAAAACATTGTAAAAACACTTAAAAAGTGCCTTAATATATTTAAAACAGTAATATTAAAATATTACATTCAGTAATCACCACATTAATGACGCGTAGTTTACACAGGCAAGCAGATGAGGCCGGGAACATGAACGCAATCCGCTTAACGGTTCAGTGTTTTCCTTCTAATGGTTTTCTATGGGAAGCCATTTAATGTGAAACTTTGCACATTTGTTTATATTCTGACTTCATCCTCTTGCCTGTACAAAACATACATCATCAATAAGGTGTCCACTGAATCTTGCCTTTTAATATCTGCATTTTACTACATTATTACTTGATGCAATCTGCGTAAAAATAGCTGGCGGACAGTGGAGCTAAGCTTTGTTTTGCCCGCCAGGTGGGCGTTCCTATAAGGGTGTGACGTCACGTGAAAACTATCAATTACTGATATTAACTATATGGCTCCGCATTATCGTCCGGGCAGAACTATTGTTCCAGCCACCAAAGACAGATTCACAAATAACCTGCCTGATTTACCTCAACTGCTCTGTACACCCATAAATACACATGAACTAGAGCCAATGACTAGCAACGTGGGCACTGTCTTCTGACGCTGTTGCCCTCATCAAATTGAAAAAGGTTAAAGAAAAACGTACTGCACCAAGGTTAGGGATGCATTCAAGCTGCCGGTTATTAAGCCTCTTATTAAGAAACCACAACTGTCTCTTTTTTTTCCCTTTTTAAAGTTATACTACTATATTTTGTAATGATCACACTGAAGTGATTTTTACATTTGATTATTTGTTTTTCTAACTTGAATGCTTTTGTTTAGTTGTAAAATGAAAAAAGTGTGCACTAATGGTTTCTTGTGTTTATTCTACTGTTCTTATTTTGTTGCATCTTAAAGTTTAATAACAAAGATAAAATAAAAAATGGCTATTGTGATTATTAATACAGTAATTAATATTAAGGAAGTGGCGTAAAACAATGCAGCGTTGCTCTGTGATATTGCTTTGCAACCTGCAAAAAACTTTAACTTCATTTTTCTCAGAACTGACTTCGTTAGCTTCAAACGGGTGGAGCTCAGTCATTTTTTGCCAGATTACAACAAATCACACATCATTTTAAAAATGGAGAATACCAAAAATAAAAATAACGAATTTTAGAAAATTTGCTCAATCTGACTCATTTTGCCAGCATGGGTTATATTTTATTTAGTTTAAACCAGTACACTGAAATAAAGAGCAGACAATTGGCTTTTTTTCTGAATTCTAACATTATAAGACATTATAATTATTCAAACGTAAGAGCACTTGGGAAAAAAGTATTGCTTGATTTAATTTTAAGCTGGAATACTTTGAAGAAAGGAGAGAAAGCTGCAGGAGGACAGAAAGTGTACAAAAACAGAACAAAATAGTTCAGCTTTGAGAATGAAAACTAACCTGTTTGTTCCTCAGTATCTTCATGTTTAACTCTGAATGTTTCTTCAATCTTCATGTCTTCATTCTCCTCTTTAATAAACATCTTTATAACAGTGTTTCACGAGGATCTCAGCTGTTTTCTGTGTTATAACACTTTAAAATAATAACTGAACAAATTATAAAGAAAAGTATTTACAGACAATTACCAATTAGTTTTAAAATGAGGTATTTAATGATTAATATATTGCGTTTAATAGATTAGAAACAGAAAATGTATAGTTTGTAAAAGTTTGTGTTTGTTGTTTTGAGCAGCAGTGTCTCGTGATTCGATTCAAAACAGTGAATCATTTGAGAAACATTGATTCAATTGACTTGAGTTTTGAAAAGATGCGCTTCTCCATCACTGAATGAATCCGTGTTTATGATAATCTGATTCATTAAATATGGAGCGAATTGAGACGCTTTAACCTTCATTATTGTCAGATAAACTATTACAATGTTACATTCAACAACAATCAATGAACTTTACAAAGCGTGTAAAACTGTAAAGTAGACTGACCGCCTCGCATCGATTTAAACACTTTAAATGATTAAAACCACAAACCTTTCTTCAGCAGGGACGCGGCTCTATGACGTCATATAACCAAATCAAAATAAAAGTCCTGTGCACGCGCTGCTGTGTCTACAATCTAAGAAAGTGCATGTATTTACAGAAAAGAAAACACATACGAGTAACAGAACACATCAGAGATTTTTATTTTTAGCGAAATATATGGTGTTTAATTGTGTGCTGAAAATCACCTCCAATAAAAGTAGGAAGCTATGTGTATACACACACACACACACACACACACACACACACACACACACGTTTGTTTCTGTGAATTGTGGGGACTTTCCATAGACTTCTATTAATTTTATACTGACCAAACTATATTTTCTATCCCCTAACCCTACCCCTTACAGAAAACCTGTTTGCATTCTTACGCTTTCAGATAAACATCATTTACTATTTTTAATCATTTTTTCCCCTCAGACATTTCAGGTTTTACTATCCTTGTGGGGACAAACAAGTACTCACACACACACACACACACACACACACACACACACACACACACACAGTGGAGATTTAAATTAGATAACAAAATCAGATAATTATTATTGTCCCAATAAGGTGGCATCCATTTAATAATTTGAATGAAAATTATAATTTACAATCAATAAGTTATTATTGCATACTGTTTTATAATGTAGCTACTACAATACTGAAGTGCAGATAATCGCTACTAATTGCAATAAGTAGTATAAATAGCAGAAAATCCTGCTATTTTAACAGTGTAAATAGAATCTATGTGCAAATAGTCAATGCCTTTCTTATTTTAATCTTTCCTCTGTCATGGTTCTTGTTTGTTTATTTATTTATTTTGTATAATTTTGGACATGTTTCTTTTACTTTGGCAATTCTGCATGTTTTAAGTTTAAATTGTCTACATACAGTATATTATCAGTGTCTGCATCCCATTTCATGCACGATGCCTCCAAAAATCCAAACTGATAACAATGATCTTTTTTTTAAATTATTGTTTCAAAGAACAAAACAGAAAATATATATTTATATTATATTATATTTTAGTCATTTAGCAGACGCTTTTATCCAAAGTGACTTACAAATGAGGACAATAGAAGCAATCAAAACCAACAAAAAAGCAACAACATGCAAGTGCTGTGACAAGCTTTCAGTTAGCCTAACGCAGTACACGTAGGTTTTTTTTTTTAAAGAAAACAAGTAGATATAATATAGAAAAAGAAACCTAGTGTTTTTTTTGTTTTTATTTTTAAAATATAATATAATATAATAATAATAATTGCATATACAAATATAGATTAAGACTATAGACTATACACATGACACGTGAGAAAGAAATAAATAAATATTGTATCTACTCATTCTGAAATTCACCTCCATCACTGATAAAACAATCAACGGAGCAGAAGCCCTCAAATTCTTTGAATGAATAAAACCCACACAGGACTCCCCTCCTGCCATTCCTGACATACGCAGGTGGGCAGTCTTTAAATATCTCGCTGCACTGTAGGCACTGGGTCAGTGAATACAGCACCTGGAACTCCTGTCTGTATTGTGCAGAAAATACACTCCAGTTCATGACACCTAATTTACATAAGAACAAACAATATTAAAGCAATATTAAATAATTTTGAAGAAAGGTAAGAGAGCCATACAAGGAAAAACTTTAAATGTATTTTTAAATATATTATAGGATGGTGTTAGAAAATGAGTGTTATTTGCTTTGTCTGTAAAGTACCTAAGAGATTTAATTTATAATCTACGGAGCCCTTTAAAGGACACTGTGGTGGGAAAAATTCGGGGTGAGTGGAAAAAAATTCAGGGTGTGAGGAAAAAATATTTTTCAAATGTTTTGCGTTCTCTCGAGAAACTTTGCATTCTCTCGCAAAGATATTTGAGTTCGGACAAATTCTTCCTGTGTACTTTACAGCTTGCAGTGGTTACAGCTCGTATGTTCACAATCCCAGATAGCACACGTACATCGCGGAGACGTCTGCTAAAGAGCGTATCATCTGGAAAACATTGCATTCTTTTTTTATAGTCGTATTTTGATCGTCTGAATATCGGCTGTTTGAGCTCTTAAATGAGACGTCTTCCCTACCTCTAAATGACATCTATTCGACGTAACTTTATCACCCGAAACATGCGGATATGCGCGTCAGGACGGGAAGCTGCAGCTTGATTAATTTAAAGGGAAATACGTGAAGAAATAACAATGATTTAAAATCCATATTTTGTGATATTTGCTTTTCTTTCTACAAGAACATATAGCATGTTTAAAAGCAAACATTACATTATTTTGTAGATATTGGATCCATATTCCTTGTCCCATTTTTGTTTTATATTAATATTTACAAGGAGGCACCAACACTTTTTTTCTTTACTTATGCGCAGAATAACACTGTGTGCTTTACATGGACATTAATATTGCTCTAAATGATCAGGCAAAATGTGACTTACAATCTTTACTGGAAACATCTGAGAACAAAAGCACAATACAAAAAGAAAAAAGGAACAATTTTTAACCACGTAATACATGCACTTTTAAATCTGTTTGTCCAACTATCCCTGTTAGTTTGATCCTTCTGTAATAGAGATAAATTTGATCTTACATGCCTATACAAGTTATTTTATAGAGAGCAAATTAGACCTTGACTGAAAAGTTAAGTGTTCAACATTACAAGCTTGGTGATTGGATTTACGATTAAATGTACAAATATATAATATTTGACGTTGAGCAAGTTACTCCAAAGAAAGTAATTATGATTACAAGTTATTTTGTACTTCAACAGTGTAATGAGATACTGTACTAATTACTCAAAAAATATAGCATTACTTAATGTTTCAAATCATACTGCATAAAATTATTTTTGGACTGACAAGAACACACATTTTAATGTTAAACTTGAGAGTGTTTGTTTAATTCGCTATTGTTTTACATAGAAATGTTCTATCTATACAGTATTTAATGCAATTACTGTACATCCTACCTCTAATAAATTACAGAATAATTAAGAGCAATCGCTTACCTTTTCAAGGTAAAATTAAATAGAATACTTCATTAATTACACCCAAGACTTACCTGTCTATATAACTATACAACTTCCTGCAAAGTTCAGCTCCAACCCTTCTTAAACTACTGAACCAGCCATTTATGATCTTCAGGAGCACTCGTTAATTACAGACAGGGTGTTGGATCAGTGTTGAATTTGAACTCACTCCGGGAACAGAGTTGGGCACCCCTGATCATTATAATTAAGAGGTGATTTATGGCTTCAGTTCATGTAGTTCTTTACCTCCATGGCATATATTAAAATGGTGTAATATACACCCAGCCATAGCTTACCTCACATATTACATTTAATATTTTGTTTAAAAGCACCATAAAAAAATAATGCTTTCAATATCTATTGACAAAGGTTACAAAGACAATCCTTTTTAGATATTTAACTATATAAGGTAGAAACCTCAGGAGGAAACAGAGTACACAAATGTACATCTGACCAGATGTTATGTAGCCTCACAACATTAACGACAATGAATAATTAGTTCTTTCCCAATTAAATTTATTAAACAGTTTTAAACCTAGGTGAATCTAGGTCAATATAGCATTTCAAAATAAAGTAGGGTGATGACACTGAACACCTGCTCATCATATTACTGCACAAGACCCAGAGCTGACCGTGAGAGCTCACACTTTAGACTTTAGGTGTGTTCGACTTAAAGTGGCACTGCCAGGCCGATTGAAGCATGACATCAAAGTACCACGAGAGCGATTCAAAAGCACAAGAAACTGTCTTGCTCTCGCGGTACTTTGATGTCATACTTCGATCGGTCTGTGCGTCACCACTTCAAGTCAAACACACCTATTATCTCTTCTAGGGAAAGATTTAGTGAATTTGCTTTTAAATAATAAACTTAAGGCATAATCAAATAATACAAATATTAAGGACATATTTTAACAACAATGCACAAAGGTAGGAGAGACCATGCTACATTGTGAACAGTATCAAATCAGGGAAACTGTTAAGCAAGACTAAATTATTTTCATAGTAGGGAAAAATACTATGGAACTGCTTGGTTACAAACATTGTTTAAAATATCTTCCTTTGTGTTCACCAGAACAAAGAATTCATACAGGTTTGGAACAACATGAGGGTGAATAAATGACTAACACTTTAATCAGTGACACAGATATACATTATAAAACATTTTTACAATAACTATCGTTTTTTTTTTTTGTAATATTGTTTTTTGCCTTTTTTCAATTTAAAATTATTGTCATAGTGTGAGTATTGTCAGTGTTTTAAAAATAAAACAATTCAATGTACAAATTAAACAGTGATTGTTATTAAAACTACTAAAAATTCAAAAGAAGTGAGTGATTTTCTGTCTTGTGTTGCTGGATTAACATTAATGACACAGATGATAACCTTTCAGGATGGAGAAGAACAGCAAAAAACAAAACAAAAACAAAACAAAAAAAAAAAAAAAAACGGGAGCGTAACCCTTCCACTGCATTGCTAAACACTATCATGAGACACAACACGTGAATGTTCGTCCTGCTGGGACAGGAGCACCAGAACTGCAACCAACAGCATATGCACTGTAACATAATACTGCTCTGAACAGTTACATCTCTCTTCAAAGGCAGATCAGACATTTTAATAATTCACGATATTGAGAAATCACACACCCGAACCCCAGTATACATTATTTTCAGTCTTACATACAGCGGTGTAATTGTAGCCTTTCATTATCCTCTAGAAATTTTTATTTTGGGTCACATGCTTAAAATGTAAATGGAAGTTTCTGCAACTACGGCCACTTCGGACCCTCCTAAATGTAAAAACAAAAACAAAAAATCCTGCACTATGTATTTTAACCATCACAGTCTGTAATACATATAAAACTGTACACAAAATTGCATGTCGTGAAGATTTCAGTCTGAAATGTTTAATTTTTATGGTTTTCATCTCTTCTTACAAAAAGTCCTTCCTGCAAAATTACAATAAATTTTTTATAGAAATGAAAAGTGTATAAAATTAAAAGACATTTAACATAGTAATTTCAAGATTTCAGCATTTTTGTAAATACTGATATTTACAAAATTTTAAATTAGAGAATGCGATTGGGAAAATTCCATGAGCCGGGATCCGAACTCAGGATAGCTGTAGCACGGGTACTATATGTCGCACTATATGTCGGCGCACTGCCCACAAGACTATTGGCACCGACTTCCCATGCTAATTTCAATTTCTCTCATAACTATATTTATTTGTCTTTGAGCAAATGTCATATTAAAAGTTTTTTTCTTTTCAGTAAGGACTCAACTGTGGGACAGGTGCGTTTAGATAAAAAAAAAAAGATCAGGAAAAAAAAAAAAGAACATTTAGATGGTGTCAAGTTTTATTTATATGAAGAAATCATTTGAAAATGTCATTTTGTAAAAAAAATAAAAATAAAAAAATGTCCAAATAAGATTTTTTGCATATCTGAAATCTGATCAGATTTAGCAGATGTGAACCGCAAAAAAACAAAAAAAAAAACATTTCTGGAAATCCGTTTCATTCTCACTGCTCATATCCGATTTGGCATGGTTTATCTAACTTTATCACACCACATAAAATGTAAACATCAGGAAACTTGCTGAAATTTTCTGCAGAAACGAGGCTGTGTTTTTGCAAAGTGTTTTAAAACTGACAGAGGCGACAGCACGGAATAATGCCGCACACACATTTCTGCCTCTGCCTAGTCCAGCACGGTGTCTACACACATCATGTTGTAAATAATGCATTATCGAAAGGGATTCATCTGCGATTATGAACATGATATTGCGTAGCTTGTCAGCAAACTATGGTTCTGTGTAGTAAATGCCGCTCCATTTGAAAACAGGTGATGGACATTTACTACTAATCACAGAACCGGCTTTACTGACAAGACACGAAATATTACTATTTAGCAGTTCTAAGACTCAATGTAACAATACTACTACTAATGAATATTAATAAAACTTTTTTTAAAGGAATAATCACATTTGTTTTCTTTTTAATTTTAATAGTAAACCTCTGTTGTGCAGCACTTTGTTTGCCAATAAATAAAAGGGTTTAATTTTCATTTGATTAGGATAAATTAATGTTTTATGCCTTAATTTGATTACTAGAAAAATCAAAAACATTTTATAGGTCCCTATTGTTGTTTTACAAAAATAGGACCCTATACAAAAAAAAGAATAGGTTTCAAATACAGGCCTGTGGCTCTTTACTTCTTTTTATTAATTCACCATTTGTAAACTGATGTTTACGGTTCATTTTTAGAAATATCATTAGCATTTGTATTAAAACTATATTCACTAAATGTAATCAAAAAATTAAGAATTGAATCAAGAATTGAACAATCAAATCGAGACCTTGTGAATCAGAATGGAATTGAATCGGGACATCTGAATGGATACCCAACCCTAACTCCCTCATTTGCAGTGGTGTGAAAAATTGTTGGACCCCTTCCTGATTTTTAATTTTTTTGCATGTTTGTCACACTTTAATGTTTCAGATCATCAAAAAATTTAAATATTAATCAAAGATAACACAAGTAAACAACATGCAGTTTTTAAATGAAGTTTTTTATTATGAAGGGAAAACAAAATCCAAACCCACATGGCCCTGTGTGAAAAAAGTGCTTGCCCCCTAAACCTAATAACTGGTTGGGCCACCCTTAGCAGCAACAACTGCAATCAAGCGTTTGCGATTACTTGCAATGAGTCTGTTACAGCGCTGTGGAGGAATTTTGGTCCACTCATCTTTGCAGAATTGTTGTAATTCAGCCACATTGGAGGGTTTTCGAGCATGAACCGCCTTTTTAAGGTCATGCCACAGCATCTCAATAGGATTCAGGTCAGGACTTTGACTAGGTCACTCCAAAGTCTTCATTTTGTTTTTCTTCAGCCATTCAGATAATGACTGAATGAACCAAACAAGATGGCTGCCAAGGGATTGAGTGGTTGGTTAGGCTCCACTCCCCCTGGTAAATTTTTATCAAATGTATTTTCAAGTGTTATTATTTAAGCAGTTTTATAAGGAATTTGGATTTTTAGAGAATGCAGCAAGAAAATGTTTAATGGGAAAGGATCTTCGTAAACAACTGATCTGTTTTTGATGTGCTGCTGCATGATGTTGGTAGTATCCAACTATCGATCATTTATATCACCTGGAGTTTCATCACCTGACACACGGTTCGGATCAATAGAACAAAGCAAGCTGTATTTCTGTGGATATGGACATTATGTTCTATATCTTAAGTTTGGACAAAAATTTTGGGGTCAATATAACAAAAAACCCCGTACCAAACAAGGTATTGATATTAACAACAAATGCAAAACTCATAAATTGCACACTTTAATTATTTTGTTGCTAGCGGGCGACATACATTTGAACCCTGGACCTATTGTGGACAATAATGCAAGGGATATGACCTTGACGACGTTTACAACTATATCTAACAGCTTAACAGATGATCCTTTCACCTCGGGTGCTGGGAGTCTCATTGGAACGGTTCCGGAGGCGAGTGCTGGTGTTGATGAGGGCCTTGATCTGCGTGGTTTGCTCTGGGAGAGTATAGATGAAATACAGCTGGGCGCAACAGTGGAGGTGGATGTTTTCCGCTGCGTGCCGGGAGGCAGCTGGAATGATGCCGAGCTAGGTTTCGATGGGCGCGTGGAGACCGGCAGCGAGGACAATGGAGTGCTCCGGCGGGATCCGCGAGGGGTGAGGGTGTCTGGAGTGGAGACGAGGGAGCATTGTGGTACTGGAGACGAATTGGATCATGGCTCTAATGAGCCTGGCACAGGAAACAATCTGGATCATGGCTGTAATGGACTAGGGGAGCCTGATATGAGAAGAGGAAAATGTGCGGGTTTGTTTCGCCCCCGAAAGAAGAAAAGAGCTAGTAGGAGAGTGCAATCATTTGAACAAGCTAATTGGAAGCTAAGGTCAGTTATGGATGAATGCAGTGCATTTATGAAGCAAAAAAGCCATCTGTTTTTTTCAAACTGTAAATCATGCAAAAGTCGTATGGAACATCCAATCGAAACCAAAAGGAATTCTAGGTGGACATTAGGAGTCTGATGCAGAAGTTAGACCAAGTTAATATACTTTTAACTGAATCAAATTTAGATTACATTGGTTTAAGTGAAACATGGCTTCATGATAACATCCCTACAAATATGATAAATATTCCTGGTTATAAATGTTTTAGGAAAGGCAGATTATCTAGTAAGGGCAGTGGAGTATTGTTTTATAATTAGAGAAATGTTTAAGTGTACTGAAATTGAGTTAAATAGTCAACTTGAATGTTTAGCCATAAATGTGATACTTTCTCCTCATATGCAATTTAATATTGTGGTTCTGTATAATCTGCCATCACATAAACAATCCTTTTATGATGATATGAAGGATCTATTGGAAATGTTTGATAGTTTGGTTGAAAATATTTTATGGGGATTTTAATTTTTTTAAATTTTTTAAAGATTTTAATATAAATTGGGCAGACAAAAATGGAAAACAAAAATTAAAAACAATCATGACTAAATTCAGTTATCATCAGTTAATTAAAAAGCCAACTAGAATTACTAGCAATAGCAGGACTGTAATAGATCTTATTTTTACAAGTAGGGAAGAGCGTATCATAAAAACTTATAATCTATTGACAGGTCTATCAGACCATAATATGGTATTAACAGCAAGGAAACTAACTAAACAACGATTACAGCAGTTCAAAAATCAGAAACCCAATAGATTTAAGTTTGGGTTACCAAAATCAAGAGTAAGTCAGTTTGAATTGGAAATGAACAATGCTGATTGGGGTAATATTTTACATTTATACAGGGGCGGCGCCAGAACATTTTGAACGCAGGTGCTGAGGGGGTGCTAGATCAATGACAGGGGGAGCTGGGCAATTAATAGTAAATATGACCATAACGTGTTATCATAATTTCATTTTTTTATATATACAGTATATGAACAATAAAATAGCTATATAGGCGCATTTCAAATGTTTATGAGGAGTGGGAGTATTATCGCGCTTAGCCTACTGTATGACATGGGGGCGCCCGCGCAATAATTTTATTTTTTCACGAAATGAGCTTAAAATACTCCCGTCATTTTTGGATGTGCTTTCTGTCATCGCATGCAGTCTCCGTGAATGGAGCGCTCACAACAATGAACCAGCTCACAGACATAAGAAATAAATTTGCAGAAAGCTAGAAAACCAATTAAAAAAACAAACAGAAAAACAAATCTTCTCTGATTATGTAGTCTGTATAGGTGCATTTTAGGCTTACTGCAACGGTGTTGGCGGTGATACCGGTGTTACGCACCGTCCCTCACCATCATTTTGATTTTTTTAACAGTAATAAAAATCATTTAATTCAATTAGAGAACAAACACTACAATTAAAACTGAACGTGGTTGCTCAATGCAGCGCACCGAACGAACGACAGTCGCGCATCACATATCAGATTTAATTTATCAGGTGAGGAGAGTGAGTCGAGCTGACTGACAAGAAGAGTGAGGTGAGAGACAGACAAGACGATGGCAGAAGAGTTTCAAAACGAAATGTAAAAGCGCCTGCTTTAAAAATATTTTGGATTTTGAAAAGCCTGTTGACCTGCCATTTATCTAAGGTGATATTGGAAGGTTTTTTTTTTTTTTTAACATTCGTTATTTGGTTCCACAGTATTTGCTGATTTTTTATTTTATTTAAACTGTGATTTTTTTTCCCCCCATTATTTTACATCAAGGTGTATGCACTCCGTGCTTCCAAACTTTCTTAATCGTTTTGCTAATAAACGTTCTACGTTTTATAATTATTTGTTCCTCAGTCTTTATTGATTTTCAGTTTTGTATACCTATTTAAAATTGGTAAGTTATTTTATATTAGGCATAGGCCTATAGCATGGTGTATTTTTATTCGTTTTGTTAATAAAATTTATATGTTCTACTTTGTATTTTGTTGTTGCTTGAATTGAAGTCAAGCAATTGATGCCGATTTTACTGCTAATTTAAAAGTGAAAGTAAAATGCGCACAGTGCTTTTACAAGCTATTTAAGCAAAGGAAAGTGGGAAAACTCAAACGAACTAAAAACAAACAACTGCTTGACTCCGAATTGCCGCAAATTTGAAAGTAAAATGTGCACGGAGCTTTTACAAGCTATTTAAAACTGAAGGAAAGCGTGCAAAAGAGGGAAAACTCAAAAGACCCCCCCACCACGGTATTACCGGTGTTGTCACACGTCGATTAACCGGTGGGAAAATTTCCTCAGTCACAACCCTATGCATTTCTCTATTAAAGGCACACCCATAATGTGGAAATGGTGAGTCAGGCATTATGGCATTCGGCAACTTCATCTTTCCAGCTGACACTGACTGAGAAAGCACTTATTAATAAATAACTAAAATGTGTTATTTTTCCCCGATGCATTCATAATCATTACTTTAGCCGGTGCTTTGCAGTAAGCTTTATGCGTGCGCTTGAGCGCGGAATAGGCTATAATACGCCTAAATGCCTATATTAAAGGATGGTTTAGGTTATTATACTAATCAATTTAATATAAACGTGTGACTAGTTGACTAGAACAATCTTTAGTCGGGGGCAGGCCTACTTGGCACAACTGAACCGATCCATTTTTAAAATAAAATGCTGACATTACGTGCGACTGCAAATCACGTCGCGTTGTAGCCTATTGCATTGTAGTAGTTATTTTATTTCATTTTTTATGGGGGTGCTATGGGGGTGCTTTGGTTTTTCTTGGGGATACTGGAGCACCTGCTAGCCCCTCCCTAGCGCCGCCCATGTTTACATTTACCTCATACACAATCCCTCTCCATACACTCGGGCCATTTTCAGTTAAATTTTCACCTGCTAGAGACTTGTCCATCAGCCTGGATGCCTGTCAAGTCAAGTCAAGTCAAGTTGAGCTTTATTGTCATTCCGCTACATGCGGGGGCATACAGTGGAACGAGATGTCGTGCCTCACAGGACCACGGTGCTACATAAATACAGGCATACAGCAATGAAGTAAAACAATATAAACCTATACACAAACTATCCTACTGATAGATTTTGACTATAAATATACTATCTATATATAAAAAAATTTACCTATACATAAACTAAAAAATACAAACTATACAAACTATACAGACTATACGAATGCTTCCGATAAATACTGTACATGTGCAAAGAGAGACAATGTGAGTTCAAGCAGCTGGCTGGGGAACAGTGCAGGATGATTTGTAGTGCATGAGCATGTAAACATACATATATTACTGATATTACTGAGTCTTTTTGTGGGATTTGTGTACTCACAGCAGTGTGTGTGAAAAGTGACTAGTGCGCATAGAGGAAGAGAGTGTGCTACTATAGGTGGTTTGTACAGGCCCACTCACCTGTAGCACCCTTCGATTGCACAAACAAAGTTCCATAAGTTCCAGATGGTCCATGTTCCAGGATGTAGGGGGTTTGTATGGGGTTTCAGAGAGGGGCGGGGTGATTTGAGTTCAGGGCTCTCACAGCCTGGGGGAAAAAGCTGTTGAGCAGTCTGGCAGAGCGGGCTCTGATGCTCCGGTACCGTCTACCTGATGGTAGGAGCTGGAAGAGACTGTGGGAGGGGTGTGTGGAGTCCTTTACGATACTGTTGGCTTTGCTGGAGCATCGTGTGAGGAAAATGTCCAGGATGGAGGGGAGAGGGGCACCAATGATCCTTGCAGCTGTGTTCACTGTCCGCTGGAGGGTCTTGCGGTCTGCTGCAGTACAGTTCCCGTACCAGACAGTGATGCAGCTGGTCAGCACACTCTCAATGGTGCCCCTGTAGAAAGTGGTGAGGATGGGTGGAGGGAGACTTGCTCTTTTCAGCCGACGGAGAAAGTGTAGGCGCTGGTGTGCCTTCTTGGAGAGTGACATGGTGTTGGTGGTCCAGGTGAGGTCCTCTGTGATGTGCACCCCCAGGAATTTAGTGCTGCTGACTCTCTCCACAGGCGAGCTGTCGATGGTCAGTGGGGGGTGATCAGCGGAGTTTCTCCTGAAGTCCATCACAACCTCTTTTGTCTTACTCACATTGAGGGACAGGTTGTTAGCACCACACCATTCAGCCAGCTGTGCCACTTCCTCTCTGTAGTGCGTTTCATCGTTGTTGCTGATGAGACCTACCACTGTTGTGTCATCAGCGAACTTGATGATGTGGTTGGAGCTGAACTTGGCAGTGCAGTCGTGGGTCAGCAGCGTGAAGAGCAGCGGGCTGAGCACACAGCCTTGTGGGGCACCTGTGCTCAGTGTGGTAGTGCTCGAGGTGTTGTGGCCGACACGGACTGACTGAGGTCTTCCGGTTAGAAAGTCCAGAATCCAATTACAGAGGGAATTGTTAAGGCCCAGTAGGTTTAGTTTATTTGTGAGCTGTTGTGGGATTATTGTGTTGAATGCTGAGCTGAAGTCAATGAACAGCATTCTAACATAAGAGTCTTTCTTTTCTAGGTGGGTAAGAGCCAGGTGGAGGGTGGAGGAAATTGCATCGTCTGTGGAGCGGTTTGGACGGTATGCAAACTGGAGCGGATCGAGTGTGTTGGGGAGGCTGGTTTTGATGTTGTGCATGACTAACCTCTCAAAGCACTTCATTATGATTGGAGTCAGTGCTATGGGACGGTAGTCATTTAGACAGGACACAGGTGATTTCTTTGGTACCGGTATGATTGTTGTGGATTTGAGACATGTGGGGACGACTGCCTGGCTCAGCGAGGTGTTGAAGATATCTGTTAGGACATCTGTCAGCTGTACAGCACAGTCTTTCAGTACACGGCCAGGTATGTTGTCGGGACCCGCAGCCTTGCGTGGGTTAATCCTAGATAGGGTCTTCCTTACGTCGGCTGGAGACAGACAGAGCGCCTGGTCGTTGGGAGGTGTGGGCAGTTTTTGTGCAGGTGTGTCATTCTGCATTTCAAACCGTGAATAAAAGTGGTTGAGTGTATCTGGGAGGGATGTGTCATCATCACAGGCCTGTGGCGGGGGCTTGTAGTCTGTGATGGTCTGAATGGCTTGCCACAGACTCCGTGTGTCTCTGCTGTCTGTGAAGTGATCGTTGATTTTTTGAGCATATGACCGTTTTGCATTTTTGATGCTGCGGGACAGATTGGCTCTTGCTGTTTTGAGGGCTGCTTTATCTCCTGATCTGAAAGCTTCATCTCTGGTCTTTAGCAGCCCACGAACCTCTGCTGTCATCCATGGCTTCTGATTGGCGCGTGTGGTGATGGTCTTTGTGACTGTCACATCATCTGTGCACTTTTTGATGTAAGCAGTCACAGTTTCAGTGTACTCCTGCAGGTCTGTGTGGTTGTTGTAGGTGGCTGCCTCTTTAAACATGTTCCAGTCTGTGTCCTGGAAGCAGTCCTGCAGTGCAGAGGTAGCATTGTCTGGCCATACTGTGATCTGCTTTTGAACCGGTTTGGTGAGTTTGAGAAGTGGGCTATATGCTGGGATTAGCATAACAGAGATGTGGTCCGAGTACCCGAGGTGGGGGCGGGGTTCGGCTTTGTATGCGTTCTTAACTGTTGTGTAAACAAAGTCCAGTGTGTTGTTTCCCCTTGTTGCAAAGTTCACATGTTGGTAGAACTTTGGCAAAACTGTCTTTAAGTTTGCGTGGTTGAAGTCACCGGCTATGATGAAAAAGCCGTCGGGGTTATTTGTTTGTTGTTCGCTGATGGCGCTGTACAGTTCGCGAACCGCGTCCTTAGCGTTTGCACACGGAGGAATGTAAACCGCGACAATAACAATGGCCGTGAACTCCCGCGGCAGATAGAACGGTCGACACTTCACAACCATAAACTCCACCAGTGATGAACAGTGTTTAGATACTACCGCAGCATTGTTACACCATTTTTTGTTGACGTAAACACACAAGCCACCACCGCGAGTCTTACCAGACAGTGATGAATTTCTGTCCCCTCGGTAGCAGGTTAGGCCGTGCAGCTGAATGGCGGAGTCCGGGATGTTGTCGTTTAGCCATGTTTCAGTGAAAACAAACACACAACAATCCCTTGCCTCATGCTGTGTAGATCGACTGAGTTGAATTAAGTCCAGTTTGTTTTCCAGAGAGCGAACGTTTGAGAGCATGAGTGTTGGAAGAGCCGGTCTTGTGGGGTTAGCCCTCAGCCTAGCTCGTATACCTCCGCGCTTACCGCGCTTCCGTCCTCTCTCACACCGCTTGCGACGCCGCCTTGTGCGGGTAGCGTCAGTAGGCGAGGCCGCGGTCTCGAGGTCCGGCTCCAGCAGTAAACAAAGGCCTCGTAGCTTTTCAGTAGCTGCCGGCGAGAGTTTGTGTTTGTATGTGTTGTCGATATCCAAAAGGCTTTGGCGATCATAGATGTATCTCGGAGTGATCTCCCGATGAATTAGCGGTAAATTGACACTATTTGGAGACGAACAGACGACATTAAAAGACATAAAAGCACCGTCTTTGGGATCTGGAGAAGCCGCTGCGTGTGACCGCGCCGCCATCTTGGACAGGTGTACTCACTGCCCGATTCTGGGCCGAATCAACCGGACCAGATGCGATATTAGCCGTAACTTGCCGACACTGCCACGTCCAAGCCGGACTCGGCCTGTTGCGCAACACACCAGACTTAGCCAGCCCACCTTTTTCCACCTTTGACCACAAGATGTCATTAACGTGCAACATGTCGAAAAGCTTCGAGTAATGAATATTTTTACCATACAGTTGTTTCCTCACTAAATTTTGTAAAATTAATTCGCTAATAAAACGAAGAAGCTCTGTAAAATGCTTACCTCTCCCTAGTGTATACAATGCGACCTAGTGACCCCCCCCCCCAAAAAAAACAACAAAAACAAAAAACAAAAACAAATAAATCAGTAATACAATAATTAGGATTTTAGTGAAAAAACTGGTCAGTGGAAGAGACAGAATATTTGTTGAAAATACTAAAAGACAAAAATATTTTAGGTATTGGATGGGCAAAAAGTTCGCAGTAACGCTCTCTTTAAAAAAGTGTTTGAAGAAATGCAGATTGGAGGATTCAGTCCGTCAGCTGATCAAATTAAAACCAGATGGAAATTACTTAAAACGGCATACCACAAGGCCAAATCGCAATACAGCACAAGCGGTAGCAACCCATCCTGTTTCCCTTTTCATGACATGATTTATTCATTTATGGGAGAACGTCCAATTGCCAACCCTGATGACAACAGCGTGAATGTTGGCTGAATTCCCTGAGGATTTGCCCGTGGCGGAGGAGATGGCCAGCAGTGTTTTGGATGTGATTAATCGTTTGACAGCACTCGACTTTATTACAGTATTGAACTACGTGAACACATTGATGTGATTACAGCTCCATTCATTGTAATGGGAGCGCTTTTTGCTTGCTTTAACCCATTCACAATTTGAATAAAAGCTTGTTTGTTGTTTGTTTGTTGCTGCTAAGAGGACTTTCTGCCATTTACACAATGCAAAGTGTCAGGAGTATCAACTGCATTTAAACGACGCAAGCATAGAGTCACTCTGCCTAATATTTGCACTACTTTTGAGCACAAATTATAATAAAAATACATTAATCTTCAGCATGATGCGGGCCACAAAATTAATGCAGATGGGTCGGATGCGGCCTGCAGACTCCCTGTTGAGTACCCCAGCTCTACATACTCAACATTTGAGGGAATCTCAAGAATCGTTCAATATTTGGAACCACAACAAAGCAGATGGTCAGGAATGGCCACAAGAGTACATATGCACAAAAGAAAATAAAAAACCTTATGGTGAACCATAAAGAGATGAAGGATACATGAAGGTGAAAATCAGATGTAGCCCACATTTAGCTGCAGCATGAATAGTCTTGAATTCACACAGCATTTTCTCTTGTCATACTCTTCAACAAAGAACACAAACAGGGTCTCACATTTGCATGACTTCTCACATGTATCTGTGTGATGGCAAAAAACGTTATTATACTAACAACAATTGAATGTCTTCCAAAATGAATGTGCAGATGATTGTAGAAATTTCTCCTTTTTTAAAACCTCGTCACTCTGAGGAAAATGGCTATTTCTTCCCAGAATGAGTTTTCAAATGACGTTTCATGTTGCTTTGACTTGTGAAAATCTTCTCACACTGAAGACACTTGTAAGGCTTCTCTCCAGTGTGAACTACCTTGTGATTCTGAAAGTTTCCTTTAGTCCGGAAACTCTTTCCACATTGTTCACAGGTGAAAGGTTTCTCTCCAGTGTGAACTCTCATGTGAATCTTGAGTTTACCTTTTTTTGAGCAACTCTTTCCACAGTGATAACACATGAAAGGCTTTTCTCCGATGTGAATTTTAACATGATTCTTAAGATGTTCACTTTCTGTGAAACTCCTTTCGCACTGATGACATTTAAAACTGTTCTCTCTTGAGTGAATCTTCATGTGATTATTAAGGTTTACCTTATATCTGAAACTCTTTCCACACTGATCACATGAGTATGGATTCTCTCCAGTGTGACTTCTTTTGTGAGTCTTTAGGCTTTCTTTGAGCCTGAAACTCTTTCCACACTGAGGGCAGGTAAAAGGCTTCTCTCCAGTGTGAATGATCATGTTGGCATCAAGGGATCTTTTCCATGTTAAAACACTTTCCACACCGAGAGCATATTAATGACTTCTTTTCAATATGAATTATCATGTGAGTTGCAAAGTCCTGCATTTCGTAAGAAACTCTTCTGACACAGTTTGCAGGTGTAAGGTCTCACTCCAGTGTGAATTCTCATGTGTGTCCTAAGGTTTTTTTTTTTGTGTGTGTGTGTAAAACATTTTCCACACTGAGATTTTTTTCAATGTGAATTTTCATGTGGCCTGTTAACCCGCACCAGGACGCCGGCGCACTGAACGCTCTCTGTTTGCACGTCAAGTCAAGTCAAGTCAAGTCAAGTTGAGCTTTATTGTCATTCCGCTACATGTGGGGACATACAGTGGAACGAAATGTCGTGCCTCACAGGACCACGATGCTACAAAAATACAGACTTACAACAATGAAGTAAAACAGTATAAACCTATACACAACTAACCTACTGATAGATTATGACTATAAATATACTATATATAAATATTTACCTATACATAAACTAAAAAAAATACAAACTATACAGATGCTTCAGATAAATACTGTACATGTGCAAAGAGAAACATTTGTGAGTCAAGCAGCTGGCTGGGGAGCAGTGCAGGATGATTTGTAGTGCATGAGCATGTAAACATACAAATATTACTGAGTCTTCTGTGGGATTGTGTACACACAGCAGTGTGTGTGAAAAGTGTCTAGTGCGCATAGAAGAGGAGAGTGTGTTACTACAGATGGTTAGTACAGGCCCACTCACCTGTGTGTAGCACACTTCAAATTGCACAAAAAAGGTTTTCATATGGTTTTTACTTTGATGTGATAAGGTTGGGGGGTTTTGGAGGGGGGTGAGATGGTCCATGTTTCAGGAGGTATGGGGTTTGTATGGGGTTTCAGAGAGGGGCGGGGTAATTTGAGTTCAGGGCTCTCACAGCCTGGGGGAAAAGCTGTTGAGCAGTCTGGCAGAGCGGGCTCTGATGCTCTGGTACCGTCTTCCTGATGGTAGGAGCTGGAAGAGACTGTGGGAGGGATGGGTGGAGTCCTTCATGATACTGTTGGCTTTGCTGGAGCATTGTGTAAGGAAAATGTCCAGGATGGAGGGGAGAGGGGCACCGATGATCTTTGCAGCTGTGTTCACTGTCCGCTGGAGGGTCTTGCGGTCTGCTGCAGTACAGTTCCCGTACCAGACAGTGATGCAGCTGGTCAGCAAACTCTCAATGGTGCCCCTGTAGAAAGTGATGAGGATGGGTGGAGGGAGACTTGCTCTTTTCAGCTGACGGAGAAAGTGTAGGTGCTGTTGTGCCTTCTTGGAGAGTGACATGGTGTTGGTGGTCCAGGTGAGATACTCTGTGATGTGCACCCCCAGGAATTTAGTGCTGCTGACTCTCTCCACAGTCGTGCTGTCGATGGATAGTGGAGGGTGGTCAACGGAGTTTCTCCTGAAGTCCATCACAACCTCCTTTGTTTTACAATACAATACAACGTTTATTTATATAGCACATTTAAAACAACCGAAGTCAACCAAAGTGCTGCACAGAGTATGCAAAACAAAAACAAGTCGACAAGTTTATAAGTTTATAAGCAATAAAACAAAATTATAAAACACAAACCGTAAAATGGATGAGATTCACAAAAAAAAAAAAAAAAAATCATTCCACAGCAAGTCAAGAAATATTAAATGCCAAGGAAAAAAGATAAGTTTTAAGAGTAGACTTAAAAACAGATAATGTTGAGGCAGTTCTGATATGAATTGGGAGACTATTCCACAACTTGGGGCCAACAACAGAAAAAGCATGATCACCTCTGTTTTTGAGACGTGCCCTGGGGACTTGCAATAAGCCAGAATCAGCATATCTGAGTACTCTTGACTGAGTATAAGGTTGTAACAGATCAGATAGGTACTGTGGAGCCAGATTATGGAGAGATTTATAGACAAACAATAAGATTTTAAAATCAATTCTGTATTTGACTGGCAGCCAATGCAATGAAATCAGAGCGGGCGTGATAGACTCATACTTGCGCTTCCCATAAAGAACCCGAGCTGCAGCATTTTGAACCAACTGCAGACGAGAAACACATGACTGAGAAGCGCCGACATACAGTGAGTTGCAGTAATCCATTCAAGATGTTACAAAAGCATGCATAACCATTTCAAACTTCTTTAGAGACAAAAATGGCTTCACCTTCGTCAGAAGACGAAGATGATAAAAACAGGACTTAACCACAGCACTTATCTGCTTACCAAATTTACGATTATTATCAAACCATACACCTAAGTTTTTAGCATATGTAGTGCTATATGGAGTGAGAGGTCCAAATTCAAAATTGTGTACACAGTGATCATTTGAGCCAAACAAAATAAATTCTGTTTTACTTTCATTGATACTTAAGAAATTACTTGTAAACCAAAGTTTTAATTCATCCAAACAGTCTAAAATAGGCTTTAAGGCCTGTTTGTTATCACGCTTCAAAGGAATATAGATTTGTGTGTCATCGGCATAAAGATGAAAAGAGACCCCATACTTATTGAGAATAGATCCTAAGGGAAGCATATAAAGAGAAAACAGTACCGGACCAAGGATCGAGCCCTAAGGGACACCAGATTTTAAAGATATTTCAGATGAGGAGTGGTTTCCAATACTAACAACGTATCTCCTATTGGTGAGATATGAACGAAACCACTGCAACACCGTACCCCGAAGGCCAACACACGTTTCAAGACGTGATATAAGTGTATTATGATCAACTAAATCAAAGGCAGAGCTGAGATCTAACAAAACCAAAGCCATTGACTGCCCAGTCTCAGTAATTAGCATGATGTCATTCAAAACTCTTAAAAGAGCTGACTCAGTGCTATGACAGGATTTAAAACCAGATTGAAATTTTTCAGAGATTGAATTGATGGTCAAATAAGGCTGAAGTTGGTTTAGAACCACTTTCTCTAAAATTTTAGAAAGAAAAGTCAAATTTGAAATAGAAAATTAGCCAGTAATGTGGGATCCAAAGTTGGTTTTTTAAGATGAGGCCGCACAGTGGCAAGTTTAAAGTCACCAGGTACAGTACCAGTATAGAGACATTTGTTAATGATAGACAACAAGTCAGGGCCAACAGTTTCAATAATCTGTCCAAGGTCTTACTCACATTGAGGGACAGATTGTTAGTGCCACACCATTCAGCCAGCTGTGCCACTTCCTCTCTGTAGTGCGTTTCATCGTTGATGTCATTGTTTACGAATAGATTAAATGAAACGTGACAAAATTAATCTTGACAAACTATATATCATTCTGAAGGTCTAAGCCTCAAGCATCGACGATAGATCGCTGTTTTTCGATGGAAAGCTTATAAAGAATGTATTTGTTAAATTTGTGTAAGCAGTATACATCAAAACAAAACATTAAAAATGCAGTACATACCATATTCATCTTGATAAGGAGTCACAAACGCATCCACTTCTGTAAATCCCGGTTTAGTTAGAGAGGTAAGGGTCCATGGAACAACATCCCATAGAGAACTTTAGTCTAACGAAACAATAACGTTGTAATATGGATGTATATTCCTTTGTTTACATCTAATTTCTTCTCGTGACGGCTGTGACGCACCTGTCATCTGATGGGGGCGGATCTTAGCGATTGGCTTTTTGGACAAAAGAAACTTTTTTTTTTCTTCAACATTTTTCATATATGTGTGTCTGTGTTTTGTGGGGAATGTGGCTGTATCTGTATGATTAGCATCTGTGTGACTGATAATCAGCGTGTGATTACTCTGACTGAATGACAGCTATCAGTATGAATGCTGATCGGCCATTATGGACTGTATGGCCCATATCTGTATGATTATCATCTGTATTACCCCGCACATCAGCGTGTGATTACTATTACCAACAATCAGTGTGAATGTCTGGCAATCAGAGTATGTACGTGAGTATGTAATTTTTTTTTTTCTCTTTCTTGTATTTTTAGTGGTCAAATAAATCACTTATATGATGTCTAAGATTCTGTCTATGATAATTTTATAAATGAAAAACATGCAGTGGTATGTATAATGACTAAAATAGTTTGTAGAACTCTTCAATACATTTGGTAAATATTTTTTACAAAATGTATTGGGGGTGGAGTTCTGAGATATAGTCTCAGAAAAATCTCATTTTTCATGGTATCTTCTTCAGATTTGAAATGTAAACTCATGAGACATGTGACTTTCAACCCATTACTTTTCTGGATTGCTCCAGGACTTATTTCATGTATTTTTATATGAAATAAAACAAAAATTTCAAAAATTCAGTGTGGTACAAATTTTTTTCAAGGCACTTCAGTCTCTATAACTTTTTATCTTTTTGAGTATTATCAACTCTGGTGAGGAAGTCTTTTCAATCTGTGAGCAACTAATTGATTTTCCTTCAATTTTGAAATCATGATGTTTCTCGTTTTGATCCTTCTCTTCTGTTTTATTCTGTTCTTGACTCTCCTCTTTCAGTGCCATCAGGTCTGAGGTAAAAAGAGGCAAATACAAGTTAACACCAGTTTAATGGCATAAAGCAACAGACATCAAAACATTTAGACATGAAAAGCATCAAATCCAAACACATGTATGCTAGATCCTATACCTACTAAACTACCGAAAGAGGTGTAACCTGTAATCTCAGAACTTCCTGTTGATATTTTTAATTCCTTGCTTTCTTTAGGACCCCATCCCCATTCTTTAGGACAGGGGTGTCAAACTCAGTTCCTGGAGGGCCGCAGCCCTGCAGAGTTTTGTTCCAACTCTGCTTCAACACACAAACTATCTAGTTTTCAAATAAGCCTGAATGACTTAATTAGCTGGATCAGGTGTGTTTAATTAGGGTTGCATCTAAACTCAGGGTTTCTACAGATATGAACAAGTTAAATTTAAGACCTTTTTATTACCACTGTTACGGAGCCGACGAGACGAGAGACGTGCGGATCCATTTGTAAGGCTTTATTTATAGACGTGGTCATGAAACAGGCATAGATTCAATAGTGGCAAACAGGTACAACATAGGCATACAAAGAGTAATCCTAGAGCAAGCGTGGGATCAGCGTACAATATCCAACAGGGCAAGGCAGAGAGATAATCCAGGTTCACAGCAATAATCCAGGCAGGGGCAAAAGACACAGGCAAGAATCAGAACACGAGAAAACAAGGCAAGGCAAGACTATAATAACTTAAGTGGGCTCCGTAGAGATGCTATCGCTAGGAGAGTGATATATGCAATACAATACTCGGCGATCATAACGAGGAAGTCCAGGGCTTATAAAGTGTGTCTCATTGGTTACAGCTGTGGGTGCAATTAGTGCGGTGGATGATGGGGAATGTAGTCCAGGGTATAGTGCAACAGTCAGTGTAGTGTGAGAGTCAGTATGATGGATGGGTGACCTCTGGTGGAGAGTGAAATCTCAATAAAATCCAGGAGGGCGGTAGAGCAGAGGCGGAACAGGGGGAGGGAAGGAGGGCCAGGTCCATGTGGGAGTGGAAGGACCAGGGACTGAGGCAGAGCCGAGCATCAAGGCAGAACCGGCGGAGCAGGTAGCCATGGTGGAGCAGACGGAACTGGAGCCCACCAGGGCAGTGCAGACGGAACTGAAGCCCACCAGAGCGGAGCAGACGGAACTGGAGCCCACCAGGGCGGAGCAGACGGAACTGGAGCCCACCAGGGCGGCGCAGATGGAACTGGAGCCCACCAGGGTGGAGCAGACGGAACTGGAGCCCACCAGGGCGGCGCAGACGGCACTGGAGCCCACCAGGGCAGAGCAGACGGAGCAGAGGACCACCACGGTAGAGCAGACGGAGCGGGAGGCCACCAGGATGGAGCCGACAGAGCAGACGACCTCCACGGTGGAGCAGACAGAGCAGGAAGGCACCACGGCGGATCAGGAGAACACCACGGCGGATCAGGGGAGTACCACGACGGAACAGGAGAGCACCACGGCGGATCAGGCCAATCAGGAATCCACAGCAGAGACAGGAGTCTAGGAGAAACGGACACACAAGAGACAAAGAGAGCATATATGGTCTCAAGGACCGAGGCAGGGAACAAAAACAGGACAGACAGATAATTCAGGATCAGACTCATTGACTGGAAGGGGACAGACAGACTGTTCATTAATGATTTCTTCGGCAGTGACAGGGTTAACAGGACAAATATGGGGTGCATTTATAGTTTTTGTGCTCAAGACAGGCAGTTCAGGTTTAGATCCCTTGACAGAGACATATAAGAGAGACAGTTCGAAATCAGACACGTTGGTAGAGATGACACAGGCAGACAGTTCACAATCAGCCTCCTCGGCTGTGATAAATAAGGCTAAGAGTCTAAAAGAAGCTTCTTAAGCTGGGTCGGAACAAGACAAAAGTTCATAATCAGCCTCCATGGCCAGGTCAGAACAGAATGAGAGTTCACAGGCAGCTTCTGCAGCTAGGTTGAGACAGGGTAATAGTTCAAGAGCGGCCTCTGTGGCCGTGACGGAACAGGACGAGCTTTCAGGGACAGCCCTACTGGCTGCGACAGGACAGGACGAGAGTTCACAGATGGCCTTCATAGCAGTTACAGGGCAAGAAGAGAGTTCACAGACGGGCTTCATAGCCGTGACAGGGCAGGATGAGAGCGGGTGAATGGGTACCACTGACACCTCTGAAGGTTCTGCAGCAGTTGCCGCCACCTCTGGAGGTTCTACAGCAGTAACCCTCTCCTTGATCACGACATGACAGGCTGAAAGTACATTGCTGGATGCTACCACCACACCAGGAACTGAAGCGAGCACCACCGCTCCAGGAGGTTCTGCAGCATGTGCCACCACCTCTGGAGAAGCTGCAGCGGGTGCCGTCGCCTCGGAGAACACAGCAGCACACGTCACTACCCCGAGAGGTTCTGCAGCTTCAGCCACCACCTCTGGAGACATTTCAGTTGACGCCGCCACCTCGGGCAGTTCGGTGGTGGTGTACACAGCCCAAACGCAACATAAAGCGATCCCTATCATGGGAAGCGCTTCAGGCAAGGGGATAAGTTCAGGAACAGGAGGGTTAGAGTGAATGGGTTTGGGAACACCAGCTGTGCGTGCAGACACCAGCGGTACATCCCTCATGCTAGATACCAGACTGGGATACCGAAAGACTGAATATCTGGGTGCAATAGACAGGACGTGATGAGACTCTGGACAATCAGCTGAGGCGTGACATGACTCTGGACGATCGGCTGAGGCGTGACGTGACTCTGGACGATCGGCTGAGGCGTGACGTGACTCTGGACGATCGGCTGAGACGTGACGTGACTCTGGACGATCGGCTGAGACGTGACGTGACTCTGGTAGATCAGCTGAGACGTGACGAGACTCTGGTAGATCAGCTGAGACGTGACGAGGCTTTGGTAGATCAGCTGAGACGTGATGAGACTCTGGATAATCAGCTGAGACGTGACGAGACTTTGGACGATCAGCTGAGACGAGATGAGAGCCTGGATGATCAGCTGAGACTGGTTCTCTGCTCCACCATGGCTACCTGCTCCGCCGGTTCCGCCTTGGTGCTCGGCTCTGCCTCAGTCCCTGGTCTGCCGTGGTGCTCTCCTGTTCCGTCGTTTTACTCCCCTGATCCGCCATGGTGTTCTCCTGATCCGCCGTGGTGTTCTCCTGATCTGCCGTGGTGCCCTCCTGCTCTGTCTGCTTCGCCGTGGAGGTCTTCTGCTCCGTCTGCTCTGCCCTGGACGTGACTTGACCTGATTCGTGAAGATCAACTATGACTTGACTTAGCTCATGATGATCAACTGTGACTTGACTTGGCTCATGATGATCAACTGTGACTTGATTTGGCTCAAGAAGATCAGCTGTGTCTTGACTGGATTCATGAATGGCAGCTGTGACATGACGGAGCTTTGTTGTGTCCGCCATTTTGCGACCAGGCTCCGCTGACGCCACAATTTTGTGAGCGTGCTCTAATGCGGCCGCCATTTCACGAGTGAGTGTGGTGTCGCGTTCCTCTTCCGCGACACCCACAGTAAACAAAGAGCTGACGGAAAGCAAAGCAAAGTCCATAAAATCACTTAGACGAATGGGGACCTTCCCAGATTAATCGCGATTTGAGCGGCTGGTTAATGCCCTCACAAAAAAAATCTATAAGGACACAGTCAGGCAAATCAGAATAATTAACGATCTCCAAATACTCTTAAATATAGCTCTCGAGCGATCGTGTGCCCTGCTCGAGAGCTAATAGCATTCTTGCTGTGTCCATACCTGGCCAGAGTCCTTTAGAAAAGCCACTGGATCCTCATGTGGCCGAGTATTCTGTTAGTGCTTATCGCTCATCGTGTGATAGCTGCACTGCGGAGCCAGTTACCTGCCCTAGTTTCTAGTTCATAGTCTAGCCTAGCCTTGTCTTGTGTTTTCCTGTTTCCTGATCTCTGCCTGTGCACCTTGGATTTACCCTTTGCCTGCTGTTTCGGACTGTGTTTACGCCTCGCCTGGACTATGGCTCACATTTACGGATTACCTCTCTTGTCAAGCCCCTTTGGATATTGTTCGCTGTCGACTGACTCACGCCCGTTTTGGTTTACTCTTTGCCTTGCCTGTGATATACCTGTTTGCCATTGTCTGAACCTTGCTTGTTTCTTGACCACGCCTTTATAAATTAAAGCCTTGCAAATGGATCCGCACGTCTCTCGTCTCGTCGGCTCCGTAACAACCACCTTGTATGAAATTTAAGACCTAAACCTGTAATAGAAATACACATTATATTACATACATATGTATGTAATATTGAATGTGTTTAATGTAAAAAAAAAAATAAAAAAAAAAATAATATCATCGCTGTCAAAAATGCTATTTATTATTACAATATACAGTGAACTTAATATCAGCAGACAATTTCAAAATTTCCCCACAAAAGTACTGCATCACCAAGATTTCCGGTGGTGTAAACAATTTATTCTGAAGCATGGAATAAACCTACTGGCTGCGACAGGACAGGACGAGAGTTCACAGATGGCCTTCATAGCAGTTACAGGGCAAGAAGAGAGTTCACAGACGGGCTTCATAGCCGTGACAGGGCAGGATGAGAGCGGGTGAATGGGTACCACTGACACCTCTGAAGGTTCTGCAGCAGTTGCCGCCACCTCTGGAGGTTCTACAGCAGTAACCCTCTCCTTGATCACGACATGACAGGCTGAAAGTACATTGCTGGATGCTACCACCACACCAGGAACTGAAGCGAGCACCACCGCTCCAGGAGGTTCTGCAGCATGTGCCACCACCTCTGGAGAAGCTGCAGCGGGTGCTGTCGCCTCGGAGAACACAGCAGCACACGTCACTACCCCGAGAGGTTCTGCAGCTTCAGCCACCACCTCTGGAGACATTTCAGTTGACGCCGCCACCTCGGGCAGTTCGGTGGTGGTGTACACAGCCCAAACGCAACATAAAGCGATCCCTATCATGGGAAGCGCTTCAGGCAAGGGGATAAGTTCAGGAACAGGAGGGTTAGAGTGAATGGGTTTGGGAACACCAGCTGTGCGTGCAGACACCAGCGGTACATCCCTCATGCTAGATACCAGACTGGGATACCGAAAGACTGAATATCTGGGTGCAATAGACAGGACGTGATGAGACTCTGGACAATCAGCTGAGGCGTGACATGACTCTGGACGATCGGCTGAGGCGTGACGTGACTCTGGACGATCGGCTGAGGCGTGACGTGACTCTGGACGATCGGCTGAGACGTGACGTGACTCTGGTAGATCAGCTGAGACGTGACGAGACTCTGGTAGATCAGCTGAGACGTGACGAGGCTTTGGTAGATCAGCTGAGACGTGATGAGACTCTGGATAATCAGCTGAGACGTGACGAGACTTTGGACGATCAGCTGAGACGAGATGAGAGCCTGGATGATCAGCTGAGACTGGTTCTCTGCTCCACCATGGCTACCTGCTCCGCCGGTTCCGCCTTGGTGCTCGGCTCTGCCTCAGTCCCTGGTCTGCCGTGGTGCTCTCCTGTTCCGTCGTTTTACTCCCCTGATCCGCCATGGTGTTCTCCTGATCCGCCGTGGTGTTCTCCTGATCTGCCGTGGTGCCCTCCTGCTCTGTCTGCTTCGCCGTGGAGGTCTTCTGCTCCGTCTGCTCTGCCCTGGACGTGACTTGACCTGATTCGTGAAGATCAACTATGACTTGACTTAGCTCATGATGATCAACTGTGACTTGACTTGGCTCATGATGATCAACTGTGACTTGATTTGGCTCAAGAAGATCAGCTGTGTCTTGACTGGATTCATGAATGGCAGCTGTGACATGACGGAGCTTTGTTGTGTCCGCCATTTTGCGACCAGGCTCCGCTGACGCCACAATTTTGTGAGCGTGCTCTAATGCGGCCGCCATTTCACGAGTGAGTGTGGTGTCGCGTTCCTCTTCCGCGACACCCACAGTAAACAAAGAGCTGACGGAAAGCAAAGCAAAGTCCATAAAATCACTTAGACGAATGGGGACCTTCCCAGATTAATCGCGATTTGAGCGGCTGGTTAATGCCCTCACAAAAAAAATCTATAAGGACACAGTCAGGCAAATCAGAATAATTAACGATCTCCAAATACTCTTAAATATAGCTCTCGAGCGATCGTGTGCCCTGCTCGAGAGCTAATAGCATTCTTGCTGTGTCCATACCTGGCCAGAGTCCTTTAGAAAAGCCACTGGATCCTCATGTGGCCGAGTATTCTGTTAGTGCTTATCGCTCATCGTGTGATAGCTGCACTGCGGAGCCAGTTACCTGCCCTAGTTTCTAGTTCATAGTCTAGCCTAGCCTTGTCTTGTGTTTTCCTGTTTCCTGATCTCTGCCTGTGCACCTTGGATTTACCCTTTGCCTGCTGTTTCGGACTGTGTTTACGCCTCGCCTGGACTATGGCTCACATTTACGGATTACCTCTCTTGTCAAGCCCCTTTGGATATTGTTCGCTGTCGACTGACTCACGCCCGTTTTGGTTTACTCTTTGCCTTGCCTGTGATATACCTGTTTGCCATTGTCTGAACCTTGCTTGTTTCTTGACCACGCCTTTATAAATTAAAGCCTTGCAAATGGATCCGCACGTCTCTCGTCTCGTCGGCTCCGTAACAACCACCTTGTATGAAATTTAAGACCTAAACCTGTAATAGAAATACACATTATATTACATACATATGTATGTAATATTGAATGTGTTTAATGTAAAAAAAAAAAAATAATATCATCGCTGTCAAAAATGCTATTTATTATTACAATATACAGTGAACTTAATATCAGCAGACAATTTCAAAATTTCCCCACAAAAGTACTGCATCACCAAGATTTCCGGTGGTGTAAACAATTTATTCTGAAGCAATATTTTCAGAGTTCTATCAGCTTTTACATACTTAATCCTGCATATTTTTATTTACCTTTACAAAGGCCTATTGTTAACCTTTTTAAATGCATGTATCATCTTTCATGTCAAATTATAACAATTTATCAATAATTTCAATATAGGCTACACTATAGGGCTGTTAGTGTCACAGTATATACGAGGGGACACAGAGGTAAGGACAAACAACAACAGGTTTATTGATATATGGAGCAGAGTGAAGCAAGGTGGAGAGTCCAGGTGAGTGAGCACGGAATGGCAAAGTTCAAAAGAGTCTTAGCTGTGAGTGATTGTCCTATTCCTTATCCAGGAAATCTGCGGGAGCGATGGAGCGGGGAAACGATGGAGTACAGGAGCCATGGAGAACGAGGAGAAGATCGGCGGGACAACTGGCAGGTAAGGAAACACAGGTTAGTCTCAGGTAAGCAACATTGAATGTCTGTCTTGCCTTGCAAATGGTATGTGAACGCTAGACCCGACCAGGAGGGAGTGTGGAGAGTGCGCAGATATAGAGGAGCTTAATTGCAGACGGCAGGTGCGGGTGATCAGAATACAGGTGATGGTGATCGTGACTGATGACTGTAATAGCTGACTGAACCAGGGAGGATTCTGGGGTTTGGAGTCCAGGGCAGGTGACTGGTGACAGAGAACTCGTGACAGTTAGCAGTCAGATTAAACAATTTACACTGCAAAATTACAACTGCAATAAATAATATTATGAGATTAATGTTTTAAAAACATTTATGAATATACAAATAAAGAAATGTTGGGGGGATGCATACTTTTCAACATACTCAACCACCACCAGTAGGTGGCGGTAAATCACTCAATAAGTGAGTCATTGAAGTCATTCAACCGATTCGTTCAAAACGTTGAATCATTCAGTAACAAAACACCGCCGAGTGTTGCTTGGAGATTGTGCAATACTTTTGCTGTAATCTTTGTTTGCAACTATTTTTGTAGGTGAAATAGGACAAAACAGTAAATATTGTGTCTAAAATGTAAGTAACTTAGTGACTATTTGACTACTTGTTTATTGAACTAAAATCATATGCAGTCATAAGAATAGCCTATTCAGCAAAATAGCTCCCTTGCCATGGTATGTTACTTAACTATATCATGTTATGAATAAACTAAGCATTTTGAATTTTTACCTCAGTGTGTTTCTTCAGAGTTTCTTTATGTGTGCTGTTATGCTCATTTGTTTTGAAGTCTCGCAAAGAGACAGGCAGCACGAGCCTCAACAGCGCAATCTTGATACCAGAAATACACTATCCATTATCAATCGCTGTTTACACTGAATGTAATAAAATCAGAAGAATCATTCCTGCGTCTCGATGCGTCACTGGGTATTTTTGGTCACTTAAGCTAAGTTTTAAAAAACATTTTAAACTAGCTAGAAGACTCGTCAGCTTGATGTAGCTCAACCTTTATTATTTTTATTATTGAAAATATTTTATAAACAAAGAAGGTAGTCCTGCCTGTATTCTGCTGCTGCAATTCTGTCTCATGACTTAAATACTGTGGGGGAAGAAAAAAAAATCTTCGGTCTGTTGTCAAACTGAAGATATTTTATCGGTAATGTGACCAAAAATTTAAGACCCATCTAATCTGAATTTAAGACATTTTAAGGCCTTTTATTAGGAAAACGTCATTTAAAGTCCGTGTAAAGTCAATTCTGATAATTGTTTCTAAACACATTATAAATGTTAGAAATGCATTGCTGAAACATGCTACAAAAACTGTGAACTATGTAGTACTTAATTGTGAAGGTAGAACATTAAACAGTTTTTCACCGTTTTCAAGTTCAGGATTTTCTGGGCAGGGTTAAAATGGTGACTCGATGACGAAACAGAGTCACTGAGCACGGCCCCCTTCCCCTAACACTATTTAAGAGGTGTGTTCGACTTGAAGCAGCACTGACCGATGGTGACTGTGTGTCAAAGTACAGTGAGAGCTATAAAGAGCAGACGGCTCCTTATGCTTTCGAATCGCTCTCGCGGTACTTTGTCATCATACACCAATCGTTCTGCACAGGGCTGCTTCAAGTCAAACACAGTTAATAACTATAGCGCATTAGCATCTGCTCAATTGCGAGTTACTGTCATAAACGTTAGCTATTACAGTCTACAATTTGCTTGCTAGCTATGCCCTCGTCATGTAAATTTACAAAACCGCTCGGTCTCTTTATTTGAATTAAGCTGCTAAAGGGTGCATCCATTCAGATGGCAGCTTTCCGTGAGTGGGCAAGGTTTCAGCGCCACCACCTGACATGCCCTCAGCGTTTGCGAGCAGAGAATACTGCTTATTTTTTCAAGATTTTGATACCTTATTTTATTAACTTGCCGGGGGGGTTTTTTTCATCCAAATTTGGCTGAGTGGTTAATAAAACATTTTTCTGTGGTTTGACAAATTCAGAACACACATTTAATATTGACTTTACACGGACTTTTTAAGGACCTGCGGACACCCTGTAAACTCTGCAGGGCTCCGGCCCTCTAGGAACTGAGTTTGACACCCCTGCTTTAGGGCCTCCACTGATCTAGATCTTGATGGAGGGACATTGGGTCTCATTTACTAATAATTGCGTACGTTTTTCGTATTTATACGCACATTTGAACTTCTCACGAAAACTTTCCGCCTAATTCACAACACGTGCGTACGCACATGAGCTTGTTCTTAAACTCGTTCTTCTGTTAGTGAATTTGGAGTCTTCTAAATGAGCGCCCGCGTGCACGAGGTTAGTAATTAGCATAATACACGCCCAAACCATCTCCATATAAGGGCTTTCCGCAAAGCGGTACTCGTCCAGAGAAAGACAATTATGGCACTGAAACAAAAGACAAAGAAAAAGAACTTTAACCGATAATGAACGTGAGATTTTGCTGTCATAGGTGGAAGCCAGAAAAAATGTGCTATTTAAAAGTGTATCCACTGGCGTAATGGGCACAGGTAAAAAAGAAGCATGGGATGCGGTAACACAATCCGTCAATGTGGTTTCACCAGAAATTCGGACGGTTGCCGAAGTTAAAAAAAAGTGGTTTGACATGAAGTTCGAGGCCAAAAGAAGAATTTCAGTTCAACAGAGGAAAAAAGACACGGGTGGAGGGCAGGGGCCACCTGATCTGTCTGCCTTCGATGAAAGAATGGCTGCAATTATAGGACAGTCAAGCTTGAGCGGCATTATAGAAAGGAGTGAGGGTGAGAGTGACCTAATACAGGAGCAATTACAACACGGTAATTTGCTTAAATCAAAATCTTTATTTTAAGGAATGTATTCAAGTAATCATCATAACTCAAAACTTCCGGCTTTTGCAGAACATCTAGAGACAGCAGATGGAAATGAAGAAGCTGAAGTCCAGCCGTCTACTTCCCAATCCACTCGTTATACCCCTTCACAGAGGAGCACCGGTGCACGAGTCCTGACCGACGAGGTGCTTGCTATCAAGATGCCCTCATCCTTGCCATTAAGGATGTGGCAGCTGGCCTACGGGAAATAAATGAGTCACTGAATAAATTGATAGCATTGCTTGGCAGTCACAGAAGTGCATAAATGTGTATAAATATTGTGGCAAAATTCAGTTTTCTGATGTGTTTTAATATTCCCTAAAACTTTTTTGCAATCGTTAAAAGCACTTTTACAAATTCCATTTGCTCAATTATGGAATGTGCACTGCAGCAAACTACAAAAAGTTATTTAAAAAAATTGAATGAGATCATATACCATTATAAACGCTGTATCAACTGAAGGCGTGCTTGAAGCGCTGCTTGGGCTGGCGCATGCATCTCGTCACCCACAGGTTCTGGCTGTGCATGTGGTCCATAAGGAGCAGGTACACCCTGTGCCATTGCGATGTTGTGCAGTACACAGCATGCTAAAACAATCTGACAGATTTTCTCTGGCCTGTATAACAGCATTCCACCAGCTGCATCCAAGCACATCCAACGGGATTTGAGTAACCCGATTGTGCGTTCTACCACTGAGCGCGCACGGGCATGTTTCAGGTTGTAGTGCACTTCCTGAGGGGTCGTTGGGTTGGCTAGAGGTGACATGAGCCATGTTTTGAGACCATAACCCGTCACCTACAACAAGCATCATGATAATGAACCTTTATTTAAATGATTCTACTCACCAAGAAGCCATCCCTCTTCACCACCCCCAGCTTGCAAGCGCTGTCCTAAATAACTGTTTTGTAAAATAAAGGAATCGTGAATTCCTCCGGGCCAGCGTGCAACAACATTTAGTATGCTACAGCTGGCATCGCAGACTATTTGAACGTTGATGGAGTGGTAATTTTTTCTGTTCACATAGTTTATTGCATTTGCGGATGGTGCTTTGATACGCACATGGGTACAGTCTATTGCACCGATGGTATTAGGTATGCCACTGATCTCATAGAACCCCCTCTTAACTACCATCTGGTGTGCCACGTCATAAGGAAATTTGACATAAGTTGCCATAAGACCTACAATAGCTTTTACCACCTTGTGAATAGCGCGGCTTATAGAGGGTTGGGAAATTCCGGCTCGGTCCCCAATTTCCCTTTGAAATGTTCCCGTAGCAAGTAATCCGATAGTACACAGAACTTGGAGATAAGGTGGTATAGGGTGAGAGCGGTTGGTGATATGGCTTAGGTTTGGTTCCAGTGAGTTGCATAAATCAATAAGGACTTCTCTGGGCAACCTAAAGCGACTGAACAGCCATTCGTCACTCTCAGCAAACATATCTGTGCGCTCTCTAAAGACGCGCTTTCTCCTTAGAGCACGCACCGCAATGTCTTCAAGCAATACCAAGTGTACCATGCCTTCAAACACAAGGTGAGACACAATAATCACCGTTTATATAAGGATAGATCAGGTGGTTGTTGTTTGGACCTCTAATTATATCTATTTATATAATTGGACCTCTAATTATACTTTATTATCAATTTTAATGTCTAATTACTTTTCACCCACCCTGTAAATAACATATCTAATTATATGTAGGATTCTTTATACATGCTTATAAGGCCCCGGGCGTACATGATTATTGCGTACGTGTGGTATAAATTGTTCTTGAATTTTTTCGTACATTTAGAATAAATTTTAGTACGAAAGTTTTTGATGAATCATGATTTATTCGTGAAAACGTCCATACGCACATTTCACTCAAAAATTTGTGCGTACACATGTTTAGTGAATGAGACCCACTGTTTTCCACAATTACGTACCTGGTTGTTGCATTCACAAATTGTTAATAATCATAATCATAGCCTTCTTCCACCTTATAAATGTTGCAGGATCAACAAATAAGCTCTAGCTGGTTCAATATTCTGCAGCTAGAGCAATTACTAGTCACACTGACGACTAGCTGTGTTTCCATTACCCTTCAAATTGTGCAAACTGAAATTGTGAATTGAAGTGAGTTACGTAAGTGACGTGACATACGGCCAAGTATGGTGACCTATACTCGGAATTAGTGCTCTACTTTCCGCTTCGCTGCTGTTCGGACGCTCTTGCTTATTGCTCTGTGCTTTGTTCCCTATTTATGTACTTTTCTCAGATCTCTCTAAGATTTTAACTTCAGCAGATCAGCACAGTGCTCAAACAACACATTTTTCTGGAAAAAGAAGATTCTTTGCCTCCCACTGCCAGCAGCTTACATTCCGGAGATGAGAAAACAGCTGTCTACATTCAAACAGATGAGAGAAAATGCCTCTCATGGAATCTACTTGCTGCATGAACTGCCACAGACTTTTACAAAGGATTGTGGTTCTTGAAACAAAGTTATTTGCTGGACATCAAAAACAGGCGGTACACACAGCAGACGGTCATCATGGACCCCCTCAGCATACAGCCGGTGAGTCATGTGAATCTCAACAGTTTATACCAAGTGTAGAGGAACAAGCTGAAACTGATTGACAGACTAATCGATGGCACAAACAGGGAGCGAGACCCAAAGGCACTCGAGACATCAGATTGTCATGAGTATCTCGTATTACTGCCGTAGCATCATCTATCCCAGATACGGCTATGACAAGACTTGTAAACACTGGTATTCTACAACCCCCTATACATCTTGAGAACAGATTTGAAGCATTAATGAATGTGGGTGAGGAATCCCCAAATGTGACTAAACATGGATCGAATCAGCCAGCAGCTAACATTGCTACTAACAGGCGCTCGAGGTCAAGCAGACAGTGGCATTCAGCTCAGAGCGCAGCCGAGCCCAGGACTCTTATAGTGGGTGACTCTATTATCAGAAACATCAGTAGCAGGACTACAACTACATGCTGCTTTCCCCAAGCAACCGTCTCTGATGTGAACAAGGAACTTCGGAACATTCTGATGAAGCACAAGACTGCAAATCGAATCATCAACCTTAAGAAGGATTTCAGTGAACTCTTTGAAACACTTCAAAGACTTGAAGTTCAGTTGTTCATCAGTGGACCACTCCCAGCAAGGGGAACTAACATGTCTTCACGGCTGCTTGGGCTGAATACATGGCTACAAAAACCTGCAGTATAAAAGGAATCAACTTCATCGACAACTTCAATCTTTTCTGGGGCCATAGACAATTGTTTAAACTGGATTGCCTCCACCCAAACAAACTTGGTGCAAAAGTGCTAAAGGACAATATCTATTTCTCCCTCCGTCATCCTTCCGTGGTGTGTGCCAATCCACTTGGCCTAAATGGCACACACACACCTGGACAGAGTACGAGTGACCACAGGACTTCATATCAGCTTCAGAGTCATCATGTGGTTGACACATCCCACAAGAACATTGATAATGCCACGCAGCCAAAACAAGCTCTCCTCATGGAAATTATCCTGGCTGAGCCCTGCCCACAGAGCTCATCACAAACAGATTGTGACATACTACAACAGCCCCAAGACTCAGCACCCAAGGACGACTTTCTGGAAAACAGCCAGGGATGCCAGGACAACATATCACAGCCACCGGAAACACCAGAGCCAGAGCTCATCTCACCAGACACATTATCCCTCTCTCCAGCATCTCCACTTCTAAGCTTCTCACAGAAAATGGAGGAACTGGTGTATGCTGGGACCAAACTCTCCCGCTCTTTCGCTGCAAGCCCCCAGATATCCACTAAAAAACGGCGGGCCTCCCAACCACCAAAGACTGCAGGCCCAGCTCTCCCTCCTCCTCCTGTGAGAGCTCTCCGGCCACTGCCACAACGCCAGGGCCCAAACCCTCCTCCATCATCTGTAGGTGAACCAAAAACAACTGAAAACAGCTCTCAGTGATATGCGTCGGGTCCCCGCTATATTAGCAGCAACATTCACAAATGTGAACCCAGTGTGCCTTTAGCTTTCTCTATCTCTGTTTTATCACGTGATAGAAAGTCTAAGGCCTTCTCAAGTCGTACGGCTGACCCATCTAATCTGCGGCCTGTAATGCATCAATCTAAGTTTGTTGTAGAGACAAAATGTAATTCCATTAAGTTAGCATTTTTATCCCCCTTACTCTGTCTACTGGGTGATCTATCAACTCTCAATCAGGAAATAACAAAAAAAAGGATACTCCTTGTAGCTTTAGCCATCGCCAAGAAAACTATCTTCTTGAACTGGAAATCCCGAAACACTATTCACGTAACGCATTGGAAAAATTTGCTCATAGACTACATCTCCCTGGAACATTTTTCACCTCCTTACATTTATACTTCGGAACCACAACACTCCAGATCAGACCTCATTCAACTCTTACAAATCTGACACTCATTCTAATTATTTATTTATTCACATATTATTATACATATTTATACAAGGTTTTAGTAATACTATGAGTGTTTTCATTACTATAATTATTATTATTATTATTATTATTATTATTATCATTATCATTATTAATATCATAGAAACATTGAGCAGTAATAAGATGGCGTTGATGGGATGATGTTTTGTATAAGGACGGTAACGGTTTAATGAAGATCATAACACTAAATATACTAAAAATATATAAATATAACTAAATCAAATCGGCACCCAACATATACCACACATGTTTTTAATGCACCGCATGCTGATTTTAATGCACCACACCCTTCTTTTAATGCACTACCTTAGCTTAGGCATACATACATATACATATAGTAATCTTATCATGAATGGGAAGGGGGGGAAAAATAAATAATAAAAATAAATAAATAAATAGAAATTTTTATATATATATATATATATATATATATATATATATATATATATATATATATATATAAACACCACATCGACACAGAAGCTAGGATAGGTGTGGTATATGTTGGGTATGTGTCATTATTACATTATTATTACTATTGTTACTATTTTTTATTAATTGTATTATTATTGATATTACTGTTGCCGTCATCAAAGGATATTATTGTTATCATCACCATCTTTATTATTATTATTATTATTATTGTTATTTATTATTATTATTATTACGCATGCTAATACTACTTAAATACTACTACTATTATTCAGATTGTCATTGCTGTTTATTTTCATTGCTGCTATTATCATTGCTGTTCTATTGCTGTTTTTGTGTTTTGTGTTCACCGTATGTTGTATGTTTTGCACTCTTAATAAAAAAAAAAAGATCATTCTCATTCACTTTCAAAAAAAAAAAAAAAAGTTAGCATTTTTAAACATTCGCTCCCTAAATAATAAATTATTTCTGATCAATGAAATAATAACCACAAACAACCTAGATTTTATGTTTCTAAATGAAACATGGCTAGAAGACAGCTGCAGTGCAACAGTCCTCAATGAAACAATCCCTCCTAACTTTAATTTTATAAGTGTCTGCAGGACTGTTAGGAGAGGTGGAGGTGTAGCTGCTCTATTTAAAGATGTCTATCAATCCAAGCAAGTGTCATTTGGTCAGTATTTGTTTTTTGAATACCTAGGTATTGTGCTGAAAGGTGCTCCACGCATTCTGTTTATCATTATTTACAGGCCTCCAAAATACTCTCCAGCCTTTGTTGAAGAGTTCACAAAACTGTTATCAAAGATTTCCTCAGAGTTTGACTGTTTTGCTATTGCAGGGGATTTTAATATTCACATACATAATGCAGAAATCAAAACTACAAAAGAAATTATAATTGTTTTAAACACTTTTGACCTAATTCAGCATGTGCATGGACCCACACACAATCGTGGACACACTCTAGATTTACTCATCAGTAGAGGTCTAAACATTTCATCCATTTTTATTAAGGATGTAGCACTATCTGATTACTTCTGTATTTTCTTTGATATATTGATCTCTGTTACCACTGAATCTAGATCTGTCTCTGTCAGAAAGAGATGCATTAACGAGAACACTAATGCGCTATTTATGAAGGCTATATCTTTAACACCAAGCATTTCTGCAGACTCTGTTGATCTTCTCCTGGATTCATTTAACTCAAAAGTTAAGAATGTTATTGATGATATTGCTCCAGTAAAGGTCAGCAAGAAGACTGGCAGACAAAAATCATCTTGGAGAAAATCAACAGCAGTTCAGAATATGAAAAGACAATGCAGAAAAGCTGAGCGGATGTGGCGGAAGACGAAACTCGAAATGCACTATAGCATCTATAATGACAGCCTTCATGCTTTCAATGTGGAACTAGCCACAGCTAGACAGACCTTCTTCTCAAACCTTATAAACAGTAACTTAAACAACACTCACACTCTTTTTGCTACTGTGGAGAGACTGACAAACCCCCCAAGTCAGATTCCCAGTGAAATGCTCTCCGACAGCAAATGCAATGAGTTTGCTTCCTTCTTTTCTGAGAAGATCAATAATATCAGAAAGGAGATTGGTACATCTTCAAGTTATGCAGAGGTCACACAGATTCGACCGCAATTTCAAAAAGAAGTGACTATGTGAATATAAAGCTACTATAAAGCGCAATCTTGATAACACCATGTTGAGCAACTATAGACCAATATCAAATCTTCCTTTCATAGGTAAGATTATTGAAAAGGTAGTTTTTAATGACCTGAACAACTACTTACACTCAAATGGATACCTGGACAATTTTCAATCTGGTTTCCGAGCGCATCACAGCAAAGAGACAGCGCTTATTAAGATAATAAATGATATTCACTTTAATTTTGATTCTGGCAAAATATCAGTGCTGGTACTACTAGATCTTAGTGCTGCGTTTGAAACTGTCGATCATAACATACTTCTAGAGAGACTGGAAAACTGGGTCGGGCTTTCTGGGATGGTACTCAAATGGTTCAGGTCATACTTAGAAGGGAGAGGTTATTATGTGAGTATAGGAGAGCATAAGTCTAAGTGGACGTCCATGACATGCGGAGTCCCACAAGGCTCAATTCTTGCACCGCTCTTGTTTAGCCTGTATATGCTCCCACTAAGTCAAATAATGAGAAAGAAACAAATTGCCTATCACAGCTATGCTGATGATACCCAGATTTACCTAGCCTTATCTCCAAATGACTATAGCTCCATTGACTCCCTCTGCCAATGCATTGGTGAAATTAACAGTTGGATGAGCCAGAACTTTCTTCAGTTAAACAAGGAGAAAACTGAAGTCATTGCATTTGGAAACAAAGATGAAGTTCTCAAGGTGAATGCATACCTTGACTCTAGGGGTCAAACAACTAAAAATCAAGTCAAAAATCTTGGTGTGACTCTGGAGACAGACCTTATTTTTAGTAGCCATGTCAAAGCAGTAACTAAATTAGCATACTATCATCTCAAAAACATTGCAAGAATTAGATGTTTTGTTTCCAGTCAAGACTTGGAGAAACTAGTTCATGCCTTTATCATCAGCAGGGTGGATTATTGTAATGGTCTCCTCACCTGCCCAAGAAGACCATTAGACAGCTGCAGCTCATCCAGAACGCTGCTGCCAGGATTCTGACTAGAACCAGAAAATCCGAGCATATCACACCAGTCCTCAGGTCCTTACACTGGCTTCCAGTTACATTTAGGATTGATTTTAAAGTTCTTTTACTCTTTTATAAATCACTCAATTGCCTAGGACCTAAATACATTGCAGATATGCTCACTGAATATAAACCTAACACACCACTCAGATCATTAGGATCGAGTCAGTTAGAAATACCAAGGGTTCACACAAAACAAGGGGAGTCCGCTTTTAGCTATTATGCTGCCCACAGTTGGAATCAGCTTCCAGAAGAGATCAGATGTGCTAAAACATTAGCCATATTTAAATCCAGACTCAAAACTCATCTGTTTAGCTGTGCATTTGTTGAATGAGCACTGTGCTACGTCCAAACTGATTGCACTGTATTTTATGTATGATCATTTTCTATTCTTAACTGTTTTAAATTCATTTTAAGTCAATTTTTATATCATTTTAAAAGTTTAAACAGAAGGTTAAAGTAAGTGCTGTGATGGTAAAGAGAATGTGGGCAAAGAAAGACAAGTGTGTTGGTTAATCAGTTGAAAATAGGAATGAGTTCTATTTGTTTGGTTTATGATGGTCAAAGTATGTAGGGGGTGAAGTAGTGGAATAGTTAGGTGTTTTAGAAGGTTTTTTCACTTAGTGCAGAAGAGTTTGGATGTTTGTTTTTAAATTCCTTATTTTTATTATTGTGATTATTATTTTAAATTCCTTGTTTTTATTGCTGTGATTTATTATTATTTTTAATGACTATTTCACTTCCTTTTATGTAAAGCACTTTGAATTACCACTGTGTATGAAATGTGCTATATAAATAAACTTGCCTTGATTGACTCTAATCTAATCTAGATTAAAGACACATTTCTTTAACCTGGCTTACACATAACACACTAATACACTTCTATTATTCGAATCCGTTAAAGGACTGTTAGGCTGCATTAATTGGATCAACCGGAACCGGGAACACTCCTCATAACACACGATGTACTCGTTACATCGTAAGAAGAATGGCATCTACGCTAATATTTGTCTGTTTCTTTATTATTCTGTTTCTCAGTCCGTGTCCGGATCAGATGGCGCCGGGAGATGATGTCTGCGACCCTGACCGTCGGCGGAGGCCGGACACCTGGATGAGCCCCGGGGACATATCCCCAGTGAAGACCTCCACTTAAATACAATAAAACTTAAAATTAAAAAAAATAACTATAATGTAATAAAAAACCTAACTACATAATACTGTTATTGTTAGAAATTGCAACAATATAAAAATAGAAATATAATACATTTATACATTTAAAATTTAATTAATACAATAAGTAAAAAAATAAATAATAATATCCTGGCCAGAGGAGAACTGGCCCCCCGACTGAGCCTGGTTTCTCCCAAGGTTTTTTTCTCCATTCTGTCACAGAGGGAGTTTTCGTTCCTTGCCGCTGTCGTCTCTGGCTTGCTCAGTTGGGGACACTTAATTTCTAACGATTATCGTCAATTTGATTTCATATATACTATTTAAACTAAACTGAGCTAGACAATGACATCTCTGAATTCAATAATGAAATGCCTTTAACTGAAAATTGAGTGTTTAATCTTATTATTATACATTACTGACACTCTATCCTCCAATTTGATACTGTTAAGTGCTTTGACACAATCTGTATTGTTAAAAGCGCTATATAAATAAAGGTGACTTGACTTGACTTGCCTTATTACTGTTTTTTTCACGGAACTATGTGCTGCTCAGGGCAGGAGTACTCAATATTCATATTACTGTTATTTTACTGAACTATGCGCTGCTCTCAGGGCAGGAGTACTCAATAGGCCCGTATTACTGTTATTTTTAGTATACTATGTGCTATCCTCTATGACCTAACCATTGTTCATTCTTTTAAACAACGCATTATATCAATCATGAAGAATATTCAGTAAACATGGCTGTCAGCTCCCTGAACATTCTTGACTGTTGTAAAACTGAAGCAAGTTGTCCCACAATCCCATAATATACAGTGTAGTCTACACTGCGTAGATAATAAATATATATATTTCATTTGTTCTATATAGTATTGATATTTTGGCATAATTTTCCTATTTATTTTTACTAGTTTTAGTCTAGTAAATGCATATTTTTAAGGGTATTCAGTTGTTGTATTTTTTTAAATCATTGCATTTATAAATCAGTAGACAATGTCTGTATTATTGATTGATCTTTTATTTTATTCTTCAGTTACCTGGAGGAGCTGGCAGAAACTGGACAAATCAAAGGAGCTAACACTGAAGAGGCATCTGATGTTGCCGAGTCCAAAATGGTGCAAAAATGGTGTATGTTTGGTTCCACCTGATAAAAGCACATAATAGCCAGATTTGGACGATAATTGGTTCTCATGGGGACGTAAGCGATTTTCAACATTTAAGGCGGTTAGTCTGTAATTTTATTGCCATCCAAATCCAGAATGTCAGTGTTTTTCTCCCACCATCCCTGTAAAAATCCCTGGCCAAATTAACAAGGTCATGTGACAATTTAATTGCTGTCCGAATCCACATCTCTGAAAAGAAGAAATCGATTAAAAATTAACTGTTTAAATCCTTTTTGATCACCGTTTAACATGATATACTAACTGTTGTACTTTGCATGCATATTAATTACTGAAAAAAAATACTGAAATGCTAGAAAGTATTTACAAGAACAATATTTCATAACTGCTCCACTACAACGATTGAGTGCTGTTAAGAACAACAACAAAAAAAACACAAAGCACATAAACATTTGAAATGGGTCATTATTATGGCAGTAACAGGTATACAATAGAACTTTAAAATATGTATAGACCTACAATTACATACATAATAATGTAAACCAAGCAGCTTTGTTTACCTCATGTAAATAAGAGGTTGCATTAACTTATTTCTGCTAATCTCCACATTTTTAATGACACCCATCATTTTGAGAGATAAAATTTAAGAAAACCATTTCAACTATAGTGGGTCTATTTTCCTATTTTTAAACCAGAGATTTAAATAAATAATGAATAGTATATTATTACATTTAAATATATTTATTATTCCAAGCATATGACATTTTATTTATAGCAGACAACCATGTGACTGGCCATGTCAGCAGTGCATTCCTAGGTTCATATGATCTCCACTGTGAATAAAGCATCAAATCCATGAGTTATCACTGAGGTGCCATGTAAATACTTTTTTTACATATGTTGACATGAGAAACAGTTACCGTCTGATAGGACTTCTCTCGCAAAGTTGACTGGGTGATACATAAATATGATTGCAAAAGATCCCAGTGTCAATCTACAGTATGTGCAACCACTTAATGCTCTCATTGTCTATTGCAGAGAAATTAAGACTTGTAATTTAAGAAATAGCCAAAATGGTTACGTTTTTTTTTTTTTTTCGTGCTGTTAATGTTGTTTCATTCAATGTCTGTTGTATGGATTGTTTGTGTAAGAACAAAATGAAAGAAATGTTGATTGAAAATAATAAGTTTACAGGTCCAATATTACAATAATGTAGTGGACAGCAAATTCCAGGGCCCAGTTTATGGCAGGACCCCTCTCTGACCACTATAGTGGACAAAGGTTTGCTACATTTTGACTGGATCTTGGTGGACTAACATAAGCAATCTGTTCAACGCCATCAGATAAAGATGCCAGGACAATGGCCAGACACCTCTGAGAGGGCAAGAAGAAGACCTTTGGAACAAAGCCCGGGAAGGACAGGACTTCTCATTGGTCAAAATGCAGTTTCTGCCCTTCACCCACCAACAGACTGATTCCTAAGGTTTTGGCCTGTGACCGTCATAAAAACTACTTAGGACCTCTGGATGCAGCAGCAGTGGGTGAAACAAAGAGAGATCACAGAGATCCATCCAAATCCATTCATAACAATGTTTTCAAACCTTAAAACTGATGCACACTACAACACACACATCTCATACTTATTCAGAGAAATAAGTATTCTCAGTGACAGCGATGTGTAGTGCAACATCTTACACAAACTCAGCTGTTAATGGACAAATGAATGCATGCATGACCGTTCAATCTTCTTCCATCATGTTTGGACTTAATGTGTTCGTAACATTGCCAAAGGTATTCTGGTTGTGGTTTGGTAAGTGAATGATGCATTGGTAAAACTTTAGTGACACTTTTCTAAATGTGTGTTTGGACTATGCAAATGAGTTCCACAGGAGGAAAGAAGGGTGGGCCACACCGTGTCCCCCCTCTCTGATGGAAATAGCCAATCACAGCCTGGAAATGGAGAAGCGCCAGATTCCAATCTCCTCCTCATCGGAAAGAGATAAAGGTACCTTCCCAAAAGACACTTCTCATTCTGAGTCTCCAGCCCATAAGGGAAGGGACAGTAACGGACACATTGGTTCTGAGTCTGAGCCCTGCAAGGGTGAGACAATTGCAGATCAACCTCAGTTTCTGAGTCTCCGTCCTGTTACAGGGAAGGTAGGAACAGAAACAACCAGGTTCTGAGTCTGAGCCCTGCAAGGGTGAGACATTAACAGATACACAGTTCCTGAGTCTCCAGCTTTGAGGCAGCAACAGATACGACCACGTTCTGAGCCTCCAGCCTGCAAGGAAAGAGATAATCTACGTTCAGACTTCATTCAGAGTCTTCGTACAGCGAGACAACAACAGATGCAACACGTCCTGAGTCTCCATCCTAGAGAGACAAAGCAGATCGACCAAATTCTGAGTATCTAGCCCAGAGAGGCAGAAGACACACAGACATTTGCAACAAGGTTAAGCTCCGGCGAGCAAACCTTCACTCCAAGGTACCTTTGCTTGCGTGTTCCAGGCTAAGGACCTTCTGCACCTACTTCAGGGTCACATCTGCATGTTCCAGATTTTAGGACCCTTTGGTGCTCCAGGAGATCAGCATCCTCCAGCGCTTCGTGTTCAAGGCTGTCGAAACAGATTCCTGCTCCTTTCCTCACTGCATTGTTACCAGCACAACCAGTGGATGAAGTCACCGCCACCGGACTGCTCACTTACCCACAGAGAATGTAACTATTACCTATCCAAACCTCTTCCAGAGACCTTGGCATTGTTGTGTATCATCAGTATATGATTTTTCTAATTGACATTAGATGTTATATAGCTGATTGCAGTTGATAACAAATAATCTTTCAGGTATTTGTTTGATGCATAATAAGGTTCTTCGCCTTACTTGTTTCAGAGTAGTGACAGTTTATCTTTCCAGATAACGTAGTTCTGACATAGCAACATCCAACATAATCACTTGCATTTTATGCATCTTATGCACTTTATTCCTTTTTCATTCATGGTGTTCATTTAGTAGTTGTTGATTACTCTTGTCTATCTTTTGTTAATAAAATTTATTTTATTACACTTGTGTCTTCCTTGTGTTGATAATACAGTAAGGTTCTACAAGTTAGGTATCCCACCAATCTTTCTTACGTGATGTACTCCTAACCACACCTTAAGTGACACGTTATCCAAAAATCATAACGTCACTTGTGACGTGAGTACCCGTCACTACACTATTTCGCCTCCTTAGGTTGGCGAAAGCAAAATTCACTACAATAAAATAATCAAGTATAATTATGACTTCTTTCCTGTTTATACAATTACAAACAAATCCAGATAATTAAATGCATATATAATACACAGGAACATTTTACAACAAAAAGGTATAGCAGGTATATCATTAAACTGCTGTAGTTTGAACGTGCTCCCTTTAAACCAGGCCCTAGGCCATAGGTCGCCTTGCCAGATATCTTCTCAAAGTCAGTTTCTCAAAGTCTCCAGACGTATTTGCAACGTCTTCCTGCATTTGAAATGCATAAAGAATCTGGTTTGAATTTACACTGATAGTCATTGTAGCACTCTCTTCACTTTATGGAGGAAGAGGGCTCTGGGTTCGTAAAATAATTCTATACACTCAGTTAGTTTCAACCAGCTCTATGGAGAGATTACTTCATCCTTCTCTTTGGACTGGAATTAAAGGTGTCAGGTGATTGTCTTCAGAAACATTTTTTGTTATTCTGGTTGAAAGTCTCTTCACATCCTGATAGCAATCATTAAGTTAAGTGGTCTAAATGTATTTATCTGTATTTATATATTCTGTGGAAGGTGTAGGACCAAGAAATGTTCGTCCAATCAATAAACTCGGTCCGAGCGTTTTAATTGTCTTTCCTACCTGCCTATCAACGTATGTATTTGCATACCTCTGCACACCCTATTCGCGCAGACAGGTTACGTCATCAGCGCGTTCATGCGGACAGAGCGAGAGAATGGCAGGCAAACATCAACAACCCGATCTTCCTTACTGGTATTGTAGTACTATTACTAACTGTGCTATAAAGTTTTCTCACCGGTGAATGACACATGATGTAGCCCAGCGGTTCCCAATTCCAGTCCTCGCGCTCCCCGCTCTGCATATTTTGCATGTCTCGCTTAGTTAACACACCTGATTCAGATAACCAGCTCATTAGAAGAGAGGTACGTGCATGAACTGTGTTCCGATTGACATGCTCCCTACACAGTGTTCACTGCTCCCTACTCTCTGAGCAGGGGAAATCCGTTGAAGTTTATTTCACTTCGGAACATTCACTAATGGATTTGCGCTGCGCAGCATCTTACACACAGATGAAATGTACTAGAGAAGTGTGACATAATATACCTCTGTAAATAAATACAATTTAAATTCACATCTCACACACTTTAATGCCCTTTGTATGGAACATATACGCTCGCTTTGAACTGGAATCACTTCGCAGGGCACTTATATACATATGAAATGTGCAGAGCAGGGAGGGTGCGAGGACTGTAATTGGGAGCCGTTGATGTAGCCTATTGTAGTAATATAATGTTGTCTCTGGTATTCTGGTCTGTGAGTGTATGTGCGTTCAGGGGGCGTGGCTTTGGACGGCGATTGCAGGGAGGGTGGGATGTTCGCTTTCAGTGCTATCAGGCTAAAGTTAGCATTTTCCAAGATCTCCTATTGCACCTGTAAACAAACAACAAGATTGCGAATGAACAAAATGGATCCTTTAATTCTCTTTTAGCTTGATGAAATGTGTGACATTTAAATGAATATTAAGAAAGAGGAACAAACAAAAGGGGAAAAAAAACAATCACATTTTTTTTGTGTTACTTTGTTGAGGTGTCTTTCTCTTACATCAATATGAAAGAAATGAAAAATTTAATTTTTCAAAAATATGAATGTACTTGTCTTAAATCATTCTGTCTTGTCTCTTTTACTTGAAAACTAAAAAATATGCTCAAATGAGCCACCCAACTTAGGAGAGAGGAAAGTAAATAAATTGCTAACCAGATCTTTTGTGTATAGTCACCACTTTTTACATCAGGTTACATATAACATTGCTTAAATAAGTACTCAAACTTCACTGGGCCCAGACTCTTTATCAAAATGTCAAAATTAGTCCCCCCCCCCCCAAAAAAAAACACACACACAAATAAAACGGTGCAGGCCTGAACAACGCTGGGGTGCGTTGGGGCAGGAAAATACTATATCGCCGCTTCACTCTTACCAGAGCAATCAATAATGGAAAATACTACTCACGAACATGACTGGTCGCGCTATCCCGATCAGGAAATCCGACGATGCCAGGGGAACTTAACAGGCAATCCTGGATGCCTGAAGCGCTACCTGGTTAGCATCTCCAACGTTGCCGGAGGAGCTCAGTCTCCGGTTAACATGCTCACAAATGTTTTTTTGTTTTTTTTTGGTTGTTTGTATTTTATTGAATCAGATACCTGCACCACAGATGAATCCTGATGACTTTCTTCAAACTGTTTTCCTCTGAGAGCACTGTACCAACATCAGATGTTCAACTACACTGATATTCTATGGTAAAACAAGCTCCTTGACTGCTGATTATGTTTTTTTCTTCTTGAATCCATGGAAAGAAGCAGAAACACTTAAATAACACATAAATCAGGTATGATTTACTTGTTTCACTTGAACAGAATCTGTTGCAGGAATGACTCAAAGTCTGTTCACATCTCTGTGGTTAGATCAGTATGCACAATAATGCGTCTTTGACCTTCATTATGTATGTTTTGATTATACTGTGTTGTAAATAAAATACAAATAATTAAAAAAAAAACATTTTTGTCAATCTCCTCACATTCTCTCTTACCTGCCTCAAAGTCACTGTCACACTGATGGGCCATTAGGGGAGGGCCCTTTGTCTCTCAGGTGAGAATCACTTAATATTCAAGGCCATTGCCACTCCCTTGCATATAGGCTTTCGATCACAAAACATGTCTTTAAAAATTCAAATCAATATATTGTTTTCTGTGAATGAGTAAGCAGAATGATTTTCACATAATTTTGAAGTAAATATTCTAGCCTACAAGACTTAATTACTCAAAAGTCTTATTCAGAACTATTTAGTGTGGGTTTTATGGCCTTATTTCAGCTACATTTTTTTCCCCAAAACTTACTAACCACGCATAATATTTTTTTCTAAAAGATGCAAACATGTACATCCATATTGGTCACATATTATTGTAGCACAGTTTGTGCTGAATACAAAAAAAATTACATGTTGGTCAATAGTAAGTTATAAGTAGCTGAAATAAGCACAAATATCAGGGCATGTCAAAACATCTCAAGGGCCCCAAAATGACCTCAGACCCCAGAGGGTTAAGGCTGGAGCTGAACTTTGCAGGAAGGTAGATCTCTAGGAACAGGATTGGTTTGAACCAAGGGTTTTAAAATTGTTCCTAGAGTCTCTCAAGGTAATCCAAGGAAACCAAGGAATAAGGAAAACATTCAAAATGTACAATGCTGTGGGACTGGGGAGGTTCCTGAAAAAAATAAAAAATAAAAATGCTCGAAGTGGTTTTTGACTTGTGTGATTAAAGGAAAACGCCACCGTTTTTCCATATTCTAATATGTTCTTCCCTCAACTTAGACGAGCTGATACGTACCTCTCCCGTCTCACTGCATGCACTTAATCGCTCTAGCGCACGGCGCAACTATGCTAGCGTTTAGCTTAGCACCATTCATTCCTTAGGATCCAAACAGGGATGAATTTAGAAGCCACCAAACACTTCCATGTTTTCCCTATTTAAAGACGGTTACATGAGTAGTTACACGAGTAAGTATGGTGACACAAAATAAAACGTGGCGATTTTCTAAGCGTATAAAAAATGATAACTATAATGTATGGCGGAAGAGCACGTCGCAGCACTTCGGCCTCGGCGCAGTAATATCAAACACTCAAGTGAGCACGTCGCAGCACTTCGACCTCTGCGCATGAAGATATTACTGCGCCGAGGTTGAAGTGCTGCGACGTGTTCTTCCGCCATACATTATAGTTATCATTTTTTATACGCTTAGAAAATCGCCACGTTTTATTTTGTGTCACCATACTTACTCGTGTAACTACTCATGTAACCGTCTTTAAATAGGGAAAACATGGAAGTGTTTGGTGGCTTCTAAATTCATCCCTGTTTGGATCCTAAGGAATGAATGGTGCTAAGCTAAATGCTAGCATAGTTGCGCAGTGCGCTAGAGCGATTAAGTGCACACAGTGAGACGGGAGAGGTACGTATCAACTCGTCTAAGTTGAGGGAAGAACATATTAGAATATGGAAAAACGGTGGCGTTTTCCTTTAAGAGTAAATGCAAATAATGTGAGATGGAATTGCAATTGCCGTTTAAATTCTTCTATGCACATCAAAAAAGTCATGTAACTTTGCGCGACAGGGCGGTATAACCTGACTAACCAGCGGACCAATCTAATTGCACAGCATCTGAAATGTAGTTAAGGTCATTCTTAAATGCCCAAGCAAATTATAATCATACAGAAATACTTTGATGAGAGTAGCGCATAGTACACTAAAAGTAACAGTGATATGAACCTATTAAGTACTGCCTTGAGAGCAGCTCATAGTTCAGTAAAAAAAAAAAAAAACAGTAATATAAATATTGAGTATTCCTGCCCTGAGAGCAGTGCATATTTCAGTACAAATAACAGTAATATGAATATTGAGTACTCCTGCCCCGAGAGCAGCGCATAGTTCAATAACAGTGATATGAATATTGAGTACTCCTGCCCCGAGAGCAGCACATAGTTCAGTAAAAATAACAGTTATATGAATATTGAGAACTCCTGCCCCGAGAGCAGAGCATAGTTCAGTAAAAATAAAAGTGATCTGAATATTGAGTACTCCTGCCCTGAGAGCAGCACATAGTTTAGTAAAAATAACAGTGATATGAATATTGAGTAGAGCAACATATAGTTCAGTACAAATAACAGTTATATGAATATTGAGTACTCCTGCCCTGAGAGCAGCACATAGCTCAGTACAAATAACAGTTATATGAATATTGAGTACTCCTGCCCTGAGAGCGGCACATAGTTCAGTAAAAATAACAGTGATATGAATATTGAGAAGAGCAGCACATAGTTCAGTACAAATAACAGTGATATGAATATTGAGTACTCCTGCCGTGAGAGCAGTGCATAGTTCAGTACAAATAACAGTAATGTGAATATTGAGTACTCCTGCCCTGAGAGCAGTACATAGTTCAGTAAAAATAACTGTAATATGAATATTGAGTAACGTTACTCCTGCCCTGAGAGCAGCGCATAGTTCAGTGAAAATAACAGTAATATGAATATTGAGTAACGTTACTCCTGCCCTGAGGGCAGCGCATAGTTCAGTGAAAATAACAGTGATATGAATATTGAGTACTCCTGCCCTAAGAGCAGCGCATAGTACACTAAAAATAACAATGATATGAATATTGAATACTCCTGCCCCGAGAGCAGCGCAGAGTTTATGCGACTACTTCTGTTTCCCAGTCTATTAGTCATTCCTCTATATCCAGCTCCACTAAAACCCCCAATGGCACTGATGCTATGGCTGGCTCACACACCTGGTCAGCTGGACCTTGGGCTTCTCCTCTGGGATGGCTGTGGCTCTGGCTCTGGCTCCATAGTGGGCATAGGCACAGGCTTGATCTCTGTGGCAGAGATCCGCTGGGTCTCCCGGTCTAATTATTTATTTTAGATTACATGGAGAGGGCGGGGTTTTTGACCTATATTGGGTCCAGCCACCTGGGGGTGTTTTGGCTTCACTTGTCAGTGCTTGTGACAACAAACCAGATGGCACAGTTAAGTCCTCAAGTCCTTCAGTTTTTAGGGTCTTTTATCCTGTAACGTTTAGGTCCAAAACAGAACATAGCTGTTACAGTGAGTGTGTGTGTGTGTGTGTGTGTCCCTATGTTATATTCCCTAAGTTATTGAGACCAAATGTCCCCATAAGCATAGTAATATCAGTCATTTTTGACCTTGTATTGACATTTGTTTTTAAGTGACTTTTTTGTGAAGAGTACTTATTTGTGAAGAGTAGGTTTATGGGTAGGGTTAGGGGAAGGGGATAGAAGATACAATTTGTATAAAATGACCCCATAAAACATGGAAACCAGTGTCTGTTTGTGTGTGTGATTCTACAGGAGCAGGAATGAGGAACCTGCTTTACAGACTCACAGACACACCTGTTTTAAACACGTCACTCAAACACAGAACCAGGAAACAGGAATCACATGAGTTCAGGGAAAGAGAAACTTAAGTGTAGTTGAGCTGTTGTGTGTTTGTGTCTCTGTATTCATGCAGTAAAATGGCAGAAGCCAGAGTTTCTCAGGATGAGTTCTTGTGTGCAGTGTGTCTGGATCTCCTGAAGGATCCAGTGGCCATTCCCTGTGGACACAGTTACTGTAAGAGCTGTATTACAGGCTGCTGGGATCAGGAGGATCAGATGAGAGTCTACAGCTGCCCTCAGTGCAGACAGACCTTCAGTCCAAGACCTCCTTTAGCTAGAAACACCATGCTGGCTGAAGTGGTGGAGAAACTGAAGAAGAGGAAACGTTCTGCTGACTGTTATGCTGGAGCTGGAGATGTGCAGTGTGACGTCTGTACTGGAAGAAAATATAAAGCCGTCAAGTCCTGTCTGGTGTGTCTGAACTCTTACTGTCAGAATCACCTCGAACAACATGAGAGTTTCTTTAAAGGAAAGAGACACAATTTGACTGATGCCACTGGACGACTGCAGGAGATGATCTGCCAGAAACATGAGAAGCATCTGGAAATGTACTGTATTACTGACAAGCAATGCATTTGTGTGCTGTGTACGAAATATGAACATAAAAACCACAACATTGTATCAGCTGCAGCACAGAGGACAGAGAAACAGGTATTTAAAAGTAGCGTTCAAGTTAATACTCAGTGCAGTGATCCAATAGTCTATTTTCAGTGTACAGTCACAGCTTAATTACACATCACATCACTGTCAGTGTGAAGCTCTATGTCTGTAAAACTATAGTTTCAGTTTTACTATATATACGCATGTGGTGTGAAACAAGCCTTAATCTTCATGATAATTCATGTACGATGATTGTAACTAAAAATCATTTCTGGTGTTTGAACCTACAGCCATTAGTTATCAGCACCACTTTTACTGGATTCATTTGTTCACATGATGATTTAGTGCCAGTAGTTTTCTATGACAATCATTATCATCCGTTTGTCCTGCAGAAGCAGCTGAAGGAGACGCAGAAGATGTTCCAGCAGAGAATCCAGCAGAGAGAGAAAGATCTTCAGCAGCTGAGAGAGGCTGTCGAGTCTCATAAGGTGAGTCTGGAGAACAAGAGAAGTTTGTTTCAGTTCAGACTCACTGAAGCCTGAATCACTGTGTGTCCTAACAGCGCTCTGCACAGACAGCAGTGGAGGACAGTGAGAGGATCTTTACTGAGCTCATCCGCTCCATTAAGAGAAGCCGCTCTGAGCTGAAACGGCTGATCAGAGATCAGGAAAAGAAAGCAGTGAATCGAGCTGAAGGACGACTGGAGCGACTGGAGCAGGAGATCAATGATCTGAGGAGGAGAGATGCTGAGCTGGAGCAGCTTTCACACACACAGGATCACATCCAGTTCCTGCAGGTAACACAGATCTAGAAGAACAGGATCATAGTGGACTTGAGCCAGATCCTGCTGTGGCAGGAGACACACAGAGAAACATTTCATGAGTGTCTTATTATATAATCATCAGTCAGACTCTCATCTGATCGTCTTCTTCTGAAAGAGACGCCGCTTACAAATGGCTTTCAGCTCTGGAAATCTCTTAGGAATCATTTCTTTGAGCTCTTTTTTCTGAAAGATATATTTAGCTGTCAAACACCACTAGCGCCACCAACAGTTCAAAACGTTTTAATCTTTATCTGAGTTTTGCTCCTGATTTATTACGTCATGGTGAAATCAGTGAATTGATAGTACCAATTCTGATTAACGTTCATCAAAATTGGATCAGGTGATCCTCAAACCTGATAAAACTGACTTTTATTTACCTGTAACACACTGATAAATTTGACCATGATGACCCCCAACATGAAGTGAAGCTGTATATTAGCAATGCTTCAACATATTGAAACCAAACCAAACCTGAGCGTGTCTTAAAGGTCATTGTGAAGTTTCAGTGTCTCTAACCACTCTAAACTTATAAATAATGGTCAATCTAATCGTAGCCTTTGAGCTGCTTTTCCTGAGCAAATCTACTCAACCCTACAATGAGACTCCATTAATGTGCTTGAGCTATTAGATGGATATTTATGTTCTTAGCAGATGTTTTATCATCCAAACTGTTTCCTAGAAAGTTCATATATAGTGTAAGTGGCAAATTCTAGAATCTGTAGCTCTAATGTGATATAATGAATATGAGAAGAATGAAGTTGATACTGTGAAAGTGCTGGATTGAGGTGAGTTACTAAAGATCAGTCAAGTCAAATCTGATGTTGGTGCAGGTTATTGGGTAAAGTGTGGAGCTGATGAGTTTTGATTTCTGTTTTCTGTAGAGTTTCCGGTCTCTCTCAGCACCTCCTGAATCTACAGACGTAAATGATGATCTCTTCAGTTCTCTCTTCTCTTCTGATGCTCTGAGAGAATCTGTCCATCAGCTGAGAGACAAACTGGAGGATTTCTGCAAAGAGGAGCTCAAGAAGATCTCAGACAGAGGTAAAGTCGTGGAGATCTGCTCTGAGAAACGATTCCATCATCATCTCATATCATGGAGAGCATCATATTAGAAATGTCTTAGGAATGGATGCAGGATCATGTGAATCACACTGTTCATGTCTGTTGATTTCTACAGTCACATTCACCAACACTGTTCTCTGGACCAGGAACGACTTCCTACAATGTAAGTCAGTAAGAAAACCAGCAGAAAAAAACTCACTGAGTGTGTTCATGTTCTTCCTGTAGAAGGAGAAAGAAGAGTTTTATAACTGATGATGTAAATAGATTGTTTTTTAAGTCTTTAAATGGTTTAGCACCCTCATAACTCTCTGATCTGTTGATAGACAACCTGCAAGAGTGCTTTGGTCTACCAATTTAAGACTTTTAGTGGTTCCTAGAACCAGACTCTAGTCTAGGGGTGATCGAGCATTCGCCGTAGCCGCTCTGAGACTTTCGAATAGACTTCCTACAGAAATCAGAACTGCCCCTACACTATCAATTTTTAAATCTAGGTTAAAATCATTTTTATTTGATCTGACTTATTATTCATGATTTGCATTTGCTTTGCCTTGTGTCTTGCAGTTTTATTTGTGACCTCGTCTTTGTTTTAACCTCTTAAGACCCGAGAGAAAAGTTTTAGGAAAAAATGAGTTTTTTTTCATGTCTTTACATTGTTTAGTACAACGGCGTTTTAGTGCCACGTTAAAAAAAAAAAAAATCTAAGATTACGAGATTAAAGTCGTAATATTTCGAGAATAAAGTCGAAATGTTTTGAGAATAAAGTCGAAGTACTACGAGAATAAAGTCGAAATGTTTCGAGAATAAAGTCGAAATATTACGAGAATAAAGTTGAAATGTTTCGAGAATGAAGATTAAAGTTATAAAATTTTGAGAGTATTCTAACCTTTTGCGCATGCAAATTGCCTGGATTGAGAGCACCGGTCACCCGCAGAAGTTGCCAGGCCACCGGAATTTAGGCCTATTTGATTACTTATTTATTTATTGGATTATTTACTAATTGTTGCATCCGAGCGGCCGCATCATCTTACTGGGATGAGGAAGAGTCCATTTTAAGGACTCGCGGAAGCAGCTTAATATCAAGAATATGATATTTATTAACAGACTGAACAGGAACAACTTTTTGTCTTAACATCAGCTCACACACCCAATCGACATTCCTTTGGGGGGCGCTGTAGCTCTCTTATTTAACACACTACAAATGTATATGTGGGATTATGAGCAGAAATCATACTATGTGTCATACTCGCGGGGACAGCAGGCTATGCTTGGAAATAATATTTCATGTCTTCCATTGCATTCGTTATTTGTAGTGCGCCAGCCACCCAATAGCAATAAGATCTGTGCTTTTGGTCCTTTTAATATAAAACAAAGTACCAGCTTTCAAAATCAGTTAGCGAAACACAAATTATGTGTCTTAAAATAATGTGTTTTTCAAGCTCTTTAATGACCAGATCGCTGTATTTATGTGAATCAATTCAAGTATAGGCAATTGTTTTCTTTGTGAAAATTCCAAAATTCCAAATTTGGGAAAATTCCACCACCTACTCCGCAGAAACGTCTGTGGCGTCCAAACTTTCATTCCTCACATGTAGCCTATTTAATTAATAAAACGTTCTAAGGGTTGAAGTGGACTCCAACTCCTTAACATAAGTTATATTGTTTTCTTTTCTGAGGTATAGGCTGTAGGCTATAACATTAAGTGACTATTCACAAGCTGTTTTATTCATGGTATAATAAAGTAAATGATTGGACATAATATTTAACGTCTTCCATTCATTATTTGTATCAAGCCAGCCACACAGTAATCGCAATAATTTTGTGCTTTGTTGCTTTTGATATAACAAAGCTCAGCTTTCAAATTCTGTCAGTTTTATCACGAAATACTACAAATTATAAATGTGTTTTTCCTCTTCATTTCAAGTTTATAGCAAGATATAAAAGTGATGGAACATCAGAAGGCATGAAAAAAACAGTATAGACTAATTTATAATGAAAATGTCTCATTATTGTAATCGGAAAGATGATTGACTCACATGCCGCTTAAACTGAAGCGAATACAGCGATCTGTCACGCCACATTAAAGAGCGTGAAAAAAACCATTATTTTAATATAGATATTGTTTGTATTTCGCTATAAAACTGACCTATTTTGAAAGCTGAGACTTTGAAATATCTCCTGGTGCTCCTAATCCTGGCCATTTGCATGCGCAAAGGGCTAGAATATACTCTCAAAATATTATAACTTTAATCTTCATTCTCGAAATATTTCGACTTTATTCTCGAAACATTTCGACTTTATTCTCGTAGTACTTCGACTTTATTCTCGTAGTATTTCGACTTTATTCTCGAAACATTTCGACTTTATTCTCATAGTACTTCGACTTTATTCTCGTAGTATTTCGACTTTATTCTCGAAACATTTCGACTTTATTCTCGTAGTACTTCGACTTTATTCTCGTAGTACTTCGACTTTATTCTCGAAACATTTCGACTTTAATCTCGTAATCTTAGATTTTTTTTTTTTTAACGTGGCACTAAAACGCCGTCGTAGTTTAGAGCATTAAAAATGTAAAAAAAATAATAATAATAATTAAAAAATGATATTTCATTCATAAGTTATGCTATGTCCTCATTTGAGGACATCGGGACTCAATTTCTTTAAAAAAACAAAAAGACATGAATGAACATGCATTGGCAAAAACAATTATTTTTTTAAATCACCAATACATTTTTAGTTTTCAAGATTTATTTATTTTTTTTTTTTACCAAACTTTGTATAAAGATGATTCTCAACTATGTTATAACAGAATAATTCGATATACCACTTATCTTTCTTCAAAATGTGTGTGAAATGGCCATAAACGGGTTTTCTCATTATATACAATGTATCTACACACTAAATCTAATTTGCATATTAATGTGTTTTTGGGGCAACATGTAATGAAAAAAGAAGTGTAATAATGGGAATAATAACTGACAAGATATTCATAATAATATATAATATTTCATAGAATATTGAAATATAATTTCTTTCCCTATTCATTTGTTATGTCTCCCAAAATGCGTAATAAACATGCTTTTAGTCCCGGTGTCCTCATATGAGGATATGTCTGAAATCAACGTCCTGTTTCGTAACAGAAAGTCATATTTTGATTTGAAACCCCATAATATTTTCCTGAGATGTTGATTTATGACACACAATTAAAAATTAGACAGATTTAAATGATAATTACAAAATATTATCATATTTCCATAAGAGTGTCACTAAATTAATTTCAGACATTTTTGAAGACCAAGGAGAGGGAGTGGTCATGGTGAAACATCCAATCATTTGGTATCTCTGAAAAGCCCCTAATGTGCTCTGTACAGGACATCCAGACTTAAAACTGTGGCATGTATAGTCTCAAAGAAATTCACTAAAATATAACGTCCTCATATGAGGCCGCAGGGTCTTAAGAGGTTAATTCTGTTAATGGTTACTTTGTGCAACACATTGGTCAAAGGTAGTTTAGTTTAGTTGTGTTTAGTGATTTATAAATAAATTGAAATTGTAAATGATGATTTGCACAGGATATCTGGTCATCTGTACTGAGACACTGATGATACACTGAACATGAAGAGTTCAGCTACATGAAAAGATCAAACAGATTCATAATTCCTGATTCTGATGTGTTTTATCTCCATCAGATTCCCATCAGCTCACTCTGGATCTGAACACAGTGAATAAATACCTCTGTCTGTCTGAGAGGAACAGAGTGATTACTGCCACTGACACAGTCCAGTCGTATCCTAATCATCGACACAGATTTGATGAGTATTATCAGGTGTTGTGTAGAGAGAGAGTGTGTGAGCACTGTTACTGGGAGCTGCAGTGGAGCGGGTTTGGTGTCTATATATCAGTGTCATATAAGAGCATCAGCAGGAAGGGATCAGGTAATGAGTGTGGGTTTGGATCTAATGATCAGTCCTGGAGTTTGTTCTGCTCTCCCTCCAGTTATTCATTCAGACACAATAACATAAAGACTGATCTCCCTGTGAAGCCCATCATCAGTAGAATAGGAGTGTTTGTGGATCACAGTGCAGGAACTCTGTCCTTCTACAGCGTCTCTGACACAATGAGCCTCATCCACACAGTCCAGACCACATTCACTCAGCCGCTCTATCCTGGGTTTTATGTTTGTGTTGGATCATCAGTGAAACTGTGTTGATCAATCAGAATAGACTGACGAGAGATTCTACACATAATCAGAATCAGAAAGAGCTTTATTGCCAGGTGTGTTTACACATACGAGGAATTTGCTTTAGTGACAAGCTCCACAGTGCGACAGAATGACAGTAACAAGACACGGATAATAAAACGAATAATATACAAATATACAAAATAGACAATGTACAAAATAGCAAAATCACAATATACAAAATTGACAATTTTGTATACAAGGATGTTGTGTGCAAATTTGAAATATAAATAAGTATGAGTGTTAAATAAATAAATGTATAATAGTGTTGTGTGTTCCATGTTTATTGTCAAGTGTTCATGAGATGGATTGCCTGAGGGAAGAAACTGTTCCTGTGCCTGGCGGTTCTGGTGCTCAGAGCTCTGTAGCGTCGACTAGACAGCAACTGTTCAAAGAGGGATTGTGCTGGGTGTGAGGGGTCCTGAGTTATTTTGCCAGCCCTTTTTCTCACTCTGGATAAGTACAGTTCTTGGAGGGTGTGGAGGGTTGTACCAGTGATTTGCTCAGCAGTCCGGACTATCCGCTGTAGTCTTCTGAGGTCAGATTTGGTAGCTGAGTTGAACCAGACAGTTATTGAAGTGCAGAGGACGGATTCAATGATGGCGGAGTAGAACTGTTTCAGCAGCTCCTGTGGCAGGTTGAACTTCCTCAGTTGGTGAAGGAAGTACAACCTCTGCTGGGCCTTTTTGACAATGGAGTCGATGTGAATGTCCCACTTCAGGTCCTGAGAGATGGTGGTGCCCAGGAATCTGAATGACTCCACTGCAGTCACAGTGCTGTTCATGATGGTGAGTGGGGGGAGAACAGGGGGGTTCCTCCTGAAGTCAACAATCATCTCCACTGTTTTGAGCGTGTTGAGCTCCAGGTTGTTAAGACTGCACCAAACAGCCAGCTCTTTAACCTCCTGTCTGTAAGCAGACTCGTCACCGTCCTGAATGAGGCCGATCAGTGTGGTGTCGTCTATGAACTTTAGGAGCTTGATAGAGGGGTCTTTAGATGTGCAGTCATTGGTGTAGAGGGATAATAGCAGTGGGGAGAGAACACAACCCTGAGGAGCTACAGTGCTGATTATATGGGTGCTGGAAGAGAATTTTCCCAGCTTTACTAGCTGCTGCCTGTCTGTCAGAATGCTGGTGATCCACTGACAGACGGAGAGCTGAGTTAGTTTGGTCTGGAGGAGTGTTGGGATGATGGTGTTGAAGGCTGAGCTGAAATCTACAAACAGGATCCTTACATAAGTCCCTGGTCTGTCCAGATGCTGCAGGATGTAGTGCAGTCCCATGTTGACTGCATCATCCACAGAGCTGTTTGCTTGGTAAGAAAACTGCTGGGGATCCAGTGATGTCCTTCAGATAAGCCAAAACCAGTCTTTCAAATGACTCCATGACCATAGACATTAAAGCAACAGGTCTGTAGTCATTAAGTCCTGTAATTTTGGATTTCTTTGGGATGGGGATGATGGTGGAGCGTTTGAAGCAGGAAGGGACTTCGCACAGCTCCAGTGATCTGTTGAAGATCTGTGAAAAGATGGGGGCCAGCTGGTCAGCACAGGACTTCAGACAGCCTGGTGTTATACCAGCTAAGCCTTCTTTCTCTTCTGCTTCCAGAAGACCTGGTGCACATCATTTACACTGATCTGGAGACGGGCCAGCCCATGGCATAGGCGGAACAGACAAATGCTAGGGGCGCCGCTGATCCCTATGGCGCCAAAATGCATTGTTTTTTTTTTGTTTGTTTTTTTGTTGTTTTTTAACTATTTATGTTTTTTTTAATTTTTCAATACTATGAATTTAAAATATTACAAAAAGCGATCATCCCACAAAAACATAACTATTTTATTAATAATGTTTGTATATAACTGGGCTAATTAAAATAGCAACATTTTATGTAAAATTTACTTGATGTCAATTTAAAGATGTATGTTTCTCAGTTTAATTCGTGGTGATAACGTTATAAAGGGCTATAGTTTAGTAGAACATTGCTGCCATCTACTGGAAATTGAGCAATTCAAATTTATTTTGAAGATTAAACAGTAACGTTACTGTATGCTAGAGAAGTGTTAATACAGTTTTGTGCAGGAATACCAGATGTAATTATTCTTGCTGTTTGTGTCTAATTTATAATGTGACTTAGGAAGCACCTATATTTTTATAGTTTCACTGGAAAAAATTTAAAATAAGGTTAATATTCCATAACTAACATGAACAAAAATAATAAATACTGTTACAAATGTATTGTACATTGTTAGTTCAAGTTAGTTAATACATTCACTAATGTTAACAAATGATACCTTATTGTAAGTGTTACCGTTTCACTAACATGTTTTATTTTAAATAAGAAGGTGTAACATTATATTACAGTGCTCATAAATGCACACAAAATTCAAGTACATATGGAGGGAGGGATTCTAGCAGACCAATCACAGCACTTGCGTTCCGCGTAGAATTGACGCAGTTAGATTTTTGGAGAGGTGCACGTCAGGTACGGCGTAGGCCTGTGCGTCTCTGCGTAGGCTACAACATAGGTTCGACGCAGAAGTATAAATTGGGCTTTACACTGATGCAGATCATCCGCATCCTCATCATCCAGACAGATTTGATGTGTCTCAGGTGTTGTGTAGAGAGAGTGTGTGTGGACGCTGTTACTGGGAGATTGAGTGGAGTGGAGATGATGTGCATTGTAGGATATCAGAGCGAATCAGACAATTGAAGATTCGATCAGATTGGTGTTGAACAACCCAAAGAGCCAAATTCCACAAAGAGGCCCCGGATAACAAGATGTAATAAATCTGTCCACGATACCTTGGCGCCATGAGTCTGAAGCAAGCCAAACCAACAAGCCTCTTTCACAGAACAACGTACAACATTAACACAAAAAAGGAACACATTGATAATTCCAACTCAGGAAGGAGATTGTCAAATTTGGGGCAAGTAACCAAGATTGATGGTCAAAGACACAGCACATCATGACCTTCACATGAGGGAAATCATTAGTAGAGACTTCGTTGGGTGGGGTGGGTTCCCCCACCCAAGACAAAGACCAGACTGAAATTCCTTCCAAACCCTTTTTGACCTTTGTTCTTCACAGAACACATTCTCACATCCACAGAATGGCACAGAAACTGTCTTTTATGCACCAAAATCATCTTAAAAGGTCTTAAGAGCAACTAATGATTTCTATGCATAACTCCATATTTTTTATGTAACCCACACACTTGACTATCATGTCCTAATCACTCATTGTGTATGTCTTTTTTAATAACTATTGAATAGCTTAAAGGTTCATATTCATGATTGGTATGTATGAGTTTGAAAAATCATGCTTTGAGCATTTCTATCAATCAATTCTTTGTCAAATGTATCATATTCTGGTTATAGAAATCATGGCCAAAATTATACTCTGCAAAAAGCTGGAAAGTTCGGACCATGTGATGGACCAGATCACATGTTGATTTATGGACTGGGAGGAGAAACAAAGCAACACCCCGAACTAAGATAATATCTAATTGGTCAAGATACCAGTTGGGATGTGTCCAAAAGCAGAATTTAAAAACTGAGGACACTATCAAACCCTCTCTTTTTTTGCTCTTCATCTAGCTTTTTAGCCATGCTTTTTGTCATCACTTTCTGCGTTCTTTGAGCACCATTCCGGCGCGGTTCGGCCTGCACGGCAGCTGCTACTTAACTACGATGAGAAGAAAAACCACCTAGTCTCTTTACATCCTTTTATTCTTTTACTTTAGTTTCTTTTCTTTCCGTTGAGTTTCGTGTTCAAATGTTAAGTTTGCCGCAAAGTCCAGCTCCGACTGCACCCGCCTCAAACTTCAACGAGACCAACTCCGCATCTTCAGCCAACACCCAAGACGATACTTCAATGACTACTGAACTTCCAGCCAATCAGCAACTCAGGAAACCCCCTTTTCTACAAAGACGACGATAAAAGGGAATCCCTTAACACGAAGGCAATGCAAGTACAAACTCCAGATTTTTGCTGAGCTGGTACATTTAATATAAATTTTAGCCTCATTGAGAAACTCAATGCGAGGGTTAAATAAGTCATTGATGGTTGTTCAGGTCTATGCAATAGCACATATTGCTATAAGCTTGGGATTTCACATTTTCATTCTCTTAAACTCATCCTTTCCTCACTTTCTCTCTTTCTGCAATGTATGAATGTGTGAATGCTTGTGTTCATGTGTTAGATTAGTTTACATGTCTTAGATTTATCCAATAAAGTCTTATTTATATTGAAAAGAGAAGTATCTTGTATTTTGTGCTTACAAGTTAAAGTCTTGAACTGCCGATCTTGTTACTGTACTATTTAATAGTGTTTTCACTATATTTTGGATTTTAATATCCAGTGCAGAGTTGATGTTATATGGCTTGTTCAGTGAATCGCCGGCCGAATTAGTGATCAGGCGTAAAACAGTGATTCTGTTCAAATTCCCTATAAAATCATAAATGATTCCCTTTGAGCTAAATTGACCTGTTTCCCTTACAGCATGTATCAGTGTCATATAAGAGCATCAGCAGGAAGGGTAATGAGTGTGTGTTTGGGTATAATAATCAGTCCTGTAGTTTGGACTGCTTTCCCTCCAGTTACTCATTCATACACAATAACACATGGAATGATATCTCTGTAAAGTCCATCAGCAGTAGAATAGGAGTGTTTGTGGATCAGAGTGCAGCGTCTCTGACACAATGAGCCTCATCCACACAGTCCAGACCACATTCACTCAGCCACTCTATCCTGGGTTTAGTGTTGGTTCTGGATCATCAGTGAAACTGTGTTGATGAATCAGAATAGACTGATGAGAGATTTTACCCATAATGCTTTGAGCTGCATGATAAATGACCATGTGTTTCTGTGCTTTTCTGTTTGTGTTGATGGAATTCAGTCATTTAGTTTATGTAATTATTTTTTTATTATTACTTTCAAAATGACCTTCCAATTTAAATGATCAATAATCAATAAATCATTTTCATTATTAATAGATAAATATTTTACACTATGCCAGAGTTCCTAATTCCTAATTTTAAAATAACACTAAAAGGGATACAGAAAAACAACACTGTTCAGAGTTGCATGTTTTAGGTGGTTAGAATTAGTTTCACTCTGTACAGTTTCAAAAGATCTACAAAATAATGTTAAATAAAATACTGCACACAAAATAATTTCCATTAACTTGTTTATTTTTAATTCTCACTTCCAGTGCAAATTGAAGTCGAATTAAGACATTGCAAAAGAAGGTATGGTATACAAACTTTCATCCGCAACACTGTATGACCTTTGAATATCAAATGGCTTATAAAATTTAATCTCTGACATTTTTATAATACACCTTTCCTCACTTCGTAGTACTCTGAATGCATGAAGATGCTCATCAAAATTCTCTGTGAATAGTTTGTTTATCAACAGATAAATGTGATTGTCAACCAAAGGTACATCACTTATTTGACAGAAGACTGGCATTTCATTTTCTATTGCACTGCACACCACAAGTCCAGCTCTATATTCTACACCATCAACTTTAACCCAACTGGTTGAGAAAACATCTTTTGATACGAACATTTCAAGCATTTGTTTGCTGACCACATTCTCTTCCCCTGTGGAAAATGATTTAATTAGTCCAAACTCATTATGTTTGAGGGTGAAGGTTTCTCAATGGTAAGCAATGGCCATCTGATGCTTTTTAGCTAATGATTTTATGTTTTTGAAATTTAAAAAAAAAAAAAAAACTTTTAACATCTTATGTTTGGCTTCGAACCTCATTGACCACATATATAATAAGGGGCCAATTTTCCTTATAGAAGAGGGGTAATGTATCATGAAATGATGTTTGGGAATCAAATTTTTATGTGGATACAAGTACTTAAATAGTTTGTGGTGGTAAGCAATCAAGTGCTTCAAATACACTGTCAAGCCTGAAGTGAGACAAGGTGAAAAAACAATGTTCATTATTTGAAGTAACATAAGCAACAAACTCCAGTGTTTGTGTCCTGGAGGAACAATGTCTCCTAACAAAAGTGGGAGATTTTTCACAAGACAATGTCTGAATGGAATTTATCCAATGCTATTACCAGCACTATCCAAAATAACCTTTGTGGGATGATTTTTACGTTCTAAAAATCCATAATCAAAAGAATAAATTCTTGAAAGTAAATCCTCTTCAGATATAAAGTTTTGTGTAAGATGTCCAAAAAGCAATTTGATTTCATATTTAGCCACACCCTCAAGAAGGTCATGCATTATATCGAATGAGTAGTTATTGCTAACCTGAAAGTACTTCAGTGTATTAATTGTGGAATTTTTTTTTTTCAAACCATACATATATACAGAGCGTAAAACTAACTTTTTGCCACACCTGCCACTGGCCGGTGACGTGATCAAATTTACCGGCCAAAAGAATTTTTTACTGACCATGAAACTCTTTTTGCAAAAACAGGCAGTCATTACTACTACAATGACTAAACATATTTACAATGTTTTTAATTTGTTCTTTACTTTACTTACAAGAAAAAAACAAGAAACACATTTATTGATTTATCTTTTATTTTTTCATCCATGAAAAAACGTTGAGATTCTTGTCCTTTGCATGTTTTTGGCAAAAGGAGCAGGCCATCGTGTAACGCCTGTTTCACACATACTCAGTTTACAGTGCGTATTTTTTTCCAAACACACGTTAATGGATTAGAGCAGGGCTATTCAGTTAGCTTCATTTGAGGGCTGGATTATCAAACTGAAAATTTAAAGGGGGCCAAGGGGGTGGGGGCCGTCCCGATCTCTTTCTGGGGGGACCTATAAAATTAGAAATTAAACTGAAATCTAAAATCTATAAAAGGTTAACATTAGTGCTGTCTGTCAATCGATTAAAAAATAATCACACATTTTTCTGTAAGTAATCATGATTAATCGCATATTTATATTGTCATAATTTCACATTGAACCTCCAATTTAATGTAACAACATAAATATAGTATATTTTAAATGTTTTTAATGGCGTCTTTTTACTAATTAGCCTATTATTAATGAAGTATTGATACCAATACTGCTACTGGTGTCTCTATTAACCCTTTCAGTGGTGAGTTTAAAATATTCTAGCAGTCCCCCCAGAGTGAGTTTTTTTTAAGGCGACCGTTATTTTAGAATGTTACTGTTTCCATGGCTATACGTCATGCTTGTCACGTGACACACCGCAGCCACAGTAACACTGTATGACAGATGGATCGCTTTTATTTTGTTTTTCCTTTTTTATTTAAAATATTCACAAACTTGCTTACCATGCCATGAACAATCTGATATTCCGATTCACAAATATGTGCAAATGAGTGTGTTTTGTCGTTTAAACACCTTTATAAATGACCGTGATCTGTAATGTGAGATGGGCTCCGCCATGTTTGTTTGCGCTGCAGTTCAGAGTCCTGTCAGTAGGATTTACAACAGCACGTCAATTCATAAATTTCTCCCGAAATACATGGTAAGTGGCCTGTGAACTGGGTGAAGAATGGAGTGAACTTTATAGTTACTTACACTATGTGTATCTGATATGAATAAAACACTTCGGCAAATTAAATTTGAATGGATTGTTATTGTTGATTTCATAGACATCTCTGTGTATATTTTACAAACTCTAAATGTATTATTTTGCTAGTACTTATGTGTATTTAAATGTCTGAAACCTAAAATATGCATTATGCGGTTAAGAACACTGCATAGTTGTGATAATATTACAGTCGCAGTGCATGTCTCTCTCTGGCTCAGCACCAGTCTACGCGTAAAACCACAGTTTGAATTTGGCAGTTATGGGACATCACCGAACGTTCTAAATCCCATATGTGGGACCGTACCGCTCAATAGGTTAAATGCATTTTCCCTCAATTTTACCTATTAATTATAGCCATTCAACATTACAGTATAATTAAAAGCCATTATTTTTAACATTTAATAAGCTCTGAAATATTAAGAGATTTTAAAACAATCTTCACATAAACTATAAATTGTATATGCTTAAACTATATAGATTAATCTTTATTAATAAGCGACTAGAGCAGTCGAGTGATTTCTCTTTTTCTTTTGTTCTTTGATTTACATCACTGACAGACTTAAGCAGGTTTTACTTTAAAAGCAGCGCTGTGTATTTAAAACCTGATGCACATGACGCGGATCTGACACATATCCTATTTTCTCCAAACTCTTTACCGTCATTTAAGACTACGTTTACGAGGTAACTCGCCAAAACCGCGTATTTTGACATAACTTTGTGTGTTTTTGTCCGTTGAAGTGCTACTGGTGCGCTGTCTTAAAGCGGCTTAGCGTATGTGTACAGCCGAACGAGCAACCTTTCAAATTTCACTGCACCATTTAGGCGGCGTAACTCCAGGTATGTGTCGCCACATTCTCGGGTTATGAAGAATAAAAAAGGGAAAAGTTAATCTTCCCGAAATGAAGCAGCAATATCTTCTGAGGTAAAAGTTATTAGAACCGTGTCTAGGGACAAGCTGGCCATCAAAAGTTTTTTCTGTTACATATACTCACCAATGTCTATTTTTACTATCATTTGGTGCTTGGCGAGTGTTAATTTTAGGCCCTATATATATATTAGTGCTGTCAAAGTTAACGCAATAATGCGTTAACGCAAATTCATTGTAACTGCACTAATTTTATTAAGGCAGCGCGCATTTTCTGTTTGGTCCGTGGCCTAGCCCGTACTACTATACAGGTGCATCTCAATAAATTAGAATGTCGTGGAAAAGTTAATTTATTTCAGTAATTCAACTCAAATTGTGAAACTCGTGTATTAAATAAATTCAATGCACACAGACTGAAGTAGTTTAAGTCTTTGGTTCTTTTAATTGTGATGATTTTGGCTCACATTTAACAAAAACCCACCAATTCACTATCTCAACAAATTAGAATACTTCATAAGACCAATAAAAAAAAAAAAAAAAAAACATTTTTAGTGAATTGTTGTCCTTCTGGAAAGTATGTTCATTTACTGTATATGTACTGAATACTTGGTAAGGGCTCCTTTTGCTTTAATTACTGCCTCAATTCGGCGTGGCATGGAGGTGATCAGTTTGTGGCACTGCTGAGGTGGTATGGAAGCCCGGGTTTCTTTGACAGTGGCCTTCAGCTCATCTGCATTTTTTGGTCTCGTTTCTCATTTTCCTCTTGACAATACCCCATAGATTCTCTATGGGGTTCAGGTCTGGTGAGTTTGCTGGCCAGTCAAGCACACCAACACCATGGTCATTTAACCAACTTTTGGTGCTTTTGGCAGTGTGGGCAGGTGCCAAATCCTGCTGGAAAATGAAATCAGCATCTTTAAAAAGCTGGTCAGCAGAAGGAAGCATGAAGTGCTCCAAAATTTCTTGGTAAACGGGTGCAGTGACTTTGGTTTTCAAAAAACACAATGGACCAACACCAGCAGATGACATTGCACCCCAAATCATCACAGACTGTGGAAAATTAACACTGGACTTCAAGGGCTATGAAATTTCTCCACCCTTCCTCCAGACTCTAGGACCTTGGTTTCCAAATGAAATACAAAACTTGCTCTCATCTGAAAAGAGGACTTTGGACCACTGGGCAACAGTCCAGTTCTTCTTCTCTTTAGCCCAGGTAAGATGCCTCTGACATTGTCTGTGGTTCAGGAGTGCCTTAACAAGAGGAATACGACAACTGTAGCCAAAACAATCCGGGCGCTGCTCCTGTGGCGACTGGTAGAGCTGCGTGTGTGCTTCATTGCTTGTATGTTAATGAGTTTGTTAAGTGGTTTTTGATTTATTTTATTTATTTATTTTATTTTATTATTTTTTTTTTAAGTGTTTGAAGTTTATCTAAAACGAAGATGATAAGTCTGTGGAAGATTGCGTTGTTGCTGCTGTTGATCAATTGGGGAAATGTGATCTCAGTTTGGGCACATGGCGGAGTCCTGGCGGAGAGCGTGCCAGTGATGACCAGGGAGTTCCTGTTGGGCTTGCATTTGAACACCGTTCCTGTTGATCCTGCTTGGAATATTCCTGGAGAATTAATTCGGCCTTCTGCGAATTCTCGAGGCCCAAAGAGGAGAGTAAGGAGGAAACGCGGGAGTCGAGGTGGAGTTCGACGCAGACTAAAGAGAGCTCAAAGATTTACTCCGTTGCCTGGAATACTTTTAGGCAATGTCACTTTGCACACAAACTGGATGAATTACAAGCCAATGTGAGATTCATGCACGAATACAGAAACATGTAAAATAATGGCATTCACTGAAACTTGGTTGGATGATTCAGTTGCTGATAGCACCTTACGGATTGAGGGTTTTGGAACACCTATCAGGCTGGACAGAGATAAAGATGCAACGGGGAAAGAACGCGGAGGAGGTGTGTGTGTTTATATTAAGGAAAGCTGGTGTAATACAGCAATAGTACGATATAAGATTTGTAATTCAGATATTGAACTTATTGCGGTTTCGGTACGCCCATTCTACCTTCCTCGTGAGTTCCCTCAGCTGTTTTTTGTAGCAGTATATATTCATCCACGTGCCAAGACTGATATAGCATTTGAAACTGTCAAAAAAGTCCTGGATAAGCTGGATAATATATCCCCAGATGCACCGACATTTATTTTAGGTGATTTTAATCAGTGTATCATGGACAAATATTTAAAGGGATATTATCAATGTGTTACATGCGCTACTCGTCCTGATAAAGTTTTGGATAGATGCTATGGCCCAATCCCGGGAGCCTATAGGTCCTTGTCACTACCACCTCTTGGTTCATCTGATCATAATATATCATGTTGTCTTCTGTGTATGTTCCTATTGTTAAGCAAGTGAAGAAAGAAGAACGATATGTTCGGGAATGGACACCTTCTAATATTGAAGTTTTAAAGGGTTGCTTTGATTGCACAGATTGGAATATGTTTTTGAACACATGCTCTGATTTTAATGAACAGGTGCTCACAGTTTCTAACTATATTACTTTCTGTGTTGATTCTGTTATACCTACACAAAAGATCACCTTGTATCCCGATAATAAACCTTGGGTTATGAAGGAGTTAAAAAGTATATTGAATATGAAGAAGAGAGTATTTCTCTCAGGAACTAATGAGGAGAAAAAACAGATAAACAGGGAAGTTAAAAGGGCAATAAAAATTCCTAAAAGTAATTATAAAAATAAGATTGAGGGTGTGTTTATGCAAGGTAATCTTAAAGCTGCCTGGAAAGGAATTAAGAGTATGGCTGAAGTTAGTACTTGGGTATCAAATCAACAAAGGCCTATGGAGAATTATGGTACTAATTTTCTTCTATCTAACAAGTATAATGAATTTTTTTCTCATTTTAATACATCAGCTACAGATGATGAGACGGCACTTTTTATAGACAATATTAGTAAGATAGCTCTTGTTAAAGATAATACTAGCTATTTTAATAATTTTAAATTGAATCCATTTGATATATTGAAACAGTTGAAGGCTATACCGCTTAATAAGGCCCCAGGCCCAGATGGTATATGTGGTAGAACACTGAGTCACTGTGCTCAACAGCTTAGTGGAGTCTTCCACTTACTTTTTCAATCCTCTCTAGATTTAGGGTTGGTACCTGATTTGTGGAAAAGCTCAATTATTGCACCTATACCAAAGAAAGCAAAGCCAAAATTGTTGAATGATTATCGTCCTATTGCCTTGACTTCTTTGGTCATGAAGGTTTTTGAAAAAGAGATAAAAAAGTATGTGATGACAGTTGTTGGACCACTTTTAGATCCGTTGCAGTTTGCATATCGCACTGGAAGAGGTGTCGAGGATGCAAAACTGTTTTTGTTGAATGCTCTTGGTCGACATCTGGAAAATAGTGGAGCCTTTGCGCGGCTTTTGTTTGTGGACTTTTCGTCTGCATTTAATTTTTTGCAACCTATTATTTTAGGGCAAAAGCTTATTAGTCAGTTTAATTTTAACCATGGTTTAGTTTTATGGATTATGAATTTTTTAACAGATAGGAAACAAAAGGTTAGAGTTAATGGTGTCTTATCAGACACGTTAAATATCTCTATAGGTTCACCACAAGGCTGTGTACTTTCTCCTGTTCTTTTTATTTTATATACAAATGATTGTCAGAGCTTGTACAATAACAGTTATTTGGTAAAGTATGCGGACGATACTGTGCTTCTGTCTTTGCTGTCGTATCCAGATCAGGAATGTGGACTGGTTTTGGATGATTTTATTCTATGGTGTAATAGGATGAAATTAGATTTGAATGTGTCAAAAACAAAAGAGATGATTATCAATTTTAGTAGGAAAACACTTGCACCTTAAAGGGTGGTCATTAATGATAGACAGGTCCATGTAGTGGAAGAATACAAGTATTTAGGAACGATTTTTGACCATAGGCTGAAGTTTGATCAAAACACAGATGCAATTATTAAAAAGTCCTATCAGAGATTGTATGTGTTGAGGAAGCTGAATTCTTTCAATGTACAGAGTGTCATTCTCAGGACTTTCTACAATTCATTTGTTGAAAGTGTCCTGTCCTTTTCCTTTATTTGTTGGTTTTCCTTACTGTCTATAAAGAACAAAAATAGTTGTATTGTTAAGTATTGTTAATATGTGTTCAAGAATTTTAGGCGTTCCCTTGCGAAGTCTTACATTTTATAATGAACAGCAAGTGATGAGGATGGCACATAAAATTATAGGAGACTGCACACACCCTTTGAATGTATATTTTAAGTGGATGCCTCTTGGGAGACGTTTAAGGTCAATTAGATGTTCCACAAATCGGTACAAATTTACTTTTGTGCCTGAAGCAATACGTTTATGTAACAAATGCTGGTTTAGCTGGTTTAGATTAATTGAATGTAGTTTTCTTTTTTTTTCTTTCTTTTTTTATGTATTTGGTGTTTTATGTTGTTATTTGAGTATTTAATAGACATGAGCAAGTTCTTTGAAACACATCTATGATCTTTGAAACATGTCTAGTCTTCAGGCTCTGTTAACTATGGTTTCACTAATAATAAACATATATTGCATAAAGCATCCATATTTGTCATTGCCCATGTTGATTAGAGTATTTAAAACATGAAAAGTATTAATTTAAGGTACATTTAGATCAGATAAAAATGTACGATTAAATTGCGATTAATCGCAAGTTAACTCATGACAATCATGTGATTAATAGCGATTAAATATTTTAATTGATTGACAGCCCTAATATATATACTGTATATATATATATATATATATATATATATATACTGTGTGTGTATATATATATATATATTATATATATATATATATATATATACACACACACTATATATATATATATATATATATATATATATACTGTATATATATACAGTGTCTCACAAAAGTGAGTACACCCCTCACATTTCAGCAACTATTTTATTATATCTTCTCAAGGGACAATACTAAAAAAAATTAAACTTGGATATATTTTAGAGTAGTCAATGTGCAACATGTATAGCAGTGTAGATTTACTGTCCTCTGAAAATAACTCAACATATAGCCATTATTGTCAAAATAGCTGGCAAAAAAAGTAAAATAAAGTAAGTGAGTACACCCTTAGTCAAAAGTAAGTGAGTACACCCTAAGTAATAACAGCTATACGTTGTTTAACCATGCAAAGCCACGTCCTATTCATCATGTTCATGTTTTCATCTGCTTGACAGGGCTATACAAATTTGTGTATCTTGTATTAGAGCAGTTAAAATTTGGTGCTTTGAGTACAATTCTCTCATACTGACCACTGGATGTTCAACATGGCACCTCATGGCAAAGAACTCTCTGAGGATTTGAGAATTAGAATTGTTGCTCTCCACAAAGATGGCCTAGGCTATAATAAGATCAGTAACACCCTGAAACTGAGTTACAGTACAGTGGCCAGTGTCACAGAGAGGTTTTCCAAGACGGGTTCCACTCGGAACAGGCCTCGCAAGAGTCGATCAAAGAAGTTGAGTCCTCGTGGTGTGCGTCAGGTGCAGAAGCTGGCTTCAAAAAACATACGCATGAGTGCTGCCAGCATTGCTTTAGAGGTTGCAGAAGTGAAAGGTCAGCTTGTCAGTGCTCAGACCATACACCACACACTGCAACAAGTCGGTTTGCATGGCCGTTGACCCAGAAGGAAGCCTCTTCTGAAGCTGGCTCACAAGAAAGCCTGCAAACAGTTTGCTGAAGACAACCTACCCAAGAGCATGAATTACTGGAACCATGTTCTGTGGTCTGATGAGACTAAGATAAACTTGTTTGGCTCGGATGGTGTCCAGCATGTGTGGTGACGGCCTGGTGAAGAGTACCAAGAAAATTGTGTCTTGCCTACAGTCAAGCATGGTGGTGGTAGCATCATGGTCTGGGGCTGCATGAGTGCTGCTGGTACTGGGGAGCTGCGGTTCATTGAGGGAAACATGGATTCCAACATGTACTGTGACATTCTGAAGCAGAACATGATGCCCTCCCTTCAGAAACTGGGTTTTCCAACATGATAATGACCCCAAACACACGGCCAAGATGACAACTGCCTTGCTGATGAAGCTGAAGGTGAAGGTGATGGAGTAGCCAAGTATGTCTCCAGACCTGAACCCTATTAACCACATGTGGGGCATCCTCAAGCTGAAGGTTAGAAGCGTCATGTGTCTAACATCCAGCAGCTCCATGATGTCATTATGGAGTGGAAGAGGATCCCAGCAACAACCTGTGCAGCTCTGGTGAATTCCATGCCCAGGAGGATTAAGGCAGTGCTAGATAACAGTGGTGCTCACACAAAATATTGACACTTTGGACACAGTTTTGAAATGTTCACTTAAGGTGTACTCACTTTTGCTGCCAGCTATTTTGACAATAATCAGAATCAGAATCAGAATCAGCTTTATTGCCAGGTATGTTTGCACATACGAGGAATTTGTTTTAGTGACAGTAGCTCCACAGTGGGACAGAATGACGGCGACAGGACAGGACACAGATAATAATAAAGAATAATGTACAAATATACAAAATGGACAGTATGCAAAATAGCACAAACACAATATACAAAAAAATAGACAATTCAGTATGTACAGGTATGTTAGGTGCAAATTTGAAATGTTATAAGTATGTGTGTTAAATAAATAATAAAAATAAAATGTAGATAGTGTTGTGTGTTTCCTGTTTATTGTTAAGAGTTCAAATGTTCATGAGATGGATTGCCTGAGGGAAGAAACTGTTTCTGTGTCTGGTCGTTCTGGTGCTCAGAGCTCTGTAGCATCGACCAGATGGCAACAGTTCAAAGAGGGAGTGTGCTGGATGTGAGGGGTCCAGCCACATCCATAATGGCTGTGTGTTGAGTTATTTTCAGAGGACAGTAAATCTACACTGCTATACATGTTGCACACTGACTACTCTAAAATATCCAAGTTTCATTTTTATAGTATTGTCCCTTGAGAATTTATAATAAAATAGTTGTTGAAATGTGAGGGGTGTACTCACTTTTGTGAGATACTGTATATTATCTACGCAGTGTAGACTACACTGTATATTATGGGATTGTGGGACAACTTGCTTCAGTTTTACAACAGTCAAGAATGTTCAGGGAGCTAACAGCCATGTTTACTGAATGATCTTCATGATTGATATAATGTGTTGTTTAAAAGAATGAACAATGGTTAGGTCATAGAAGATAGCACATAGTATACTAAAAATAATAGTAATATGGACCTATTGAGTACTCCTGCCCTGAGAGCAGAACATACTATACTAAAAATAACAGTAATACGGACCTATTGAGTACTCCTGCCCTGAAAGCAGCGCATAGTTCAGTAAAAATAACAGTAATATGAATATTGAGTACTCCTGCCCTGAGAGCAGAGCATAGTTCAATAAAAATAACAGTAATAGGGACCTATTGAGTACTCCTGCCCTGAGAGCAGCGCATAGTTCAGTAAAAATAACAGTAATGTGAATATTGAGTACTCCTGCCCCGAGAGCAGCACATAGTTCAGTAAAAATAACAGTAATGTGAATATTGAGTACTCCTGCCCCGAGAGCAGCGCATAGTTCAGTAAAAATAACAGTAATATGAAAAGAACAATAATATGAATATTGAATACTCCTGCCCTGAGAGCAGTGCATAGTTCAGTAAAAATAACAGTAATATAAATACTGAGTAACGTTACTCCTGCCATGAGAGCAGCGCATAGTTCAGTAAAAAGAACAGTAATATGAATATTGAGTACTCCTGCCCCGAGAGCAGCACATAGTTCAGTAAAAATAACAGTAATAGGGACCTATTGAGTACTCCTGCCCTGAGAGCAGCGCATAGTTCAGTAAAAATAACAGTAATGTGAATATTGAGTACTCCTGCCCCGAGTGCAGCGCATAGTTCAGTAAAAATAACAGTAATATGAAAAGAACAATAATATGAATATTGAATACTCCTGCCCTGAGAGCAGTGCATAGTTCAGTAAAAATAACAGTAATATAAATACTGAGTAACGTTACTCCTGCCATGAGAGCAGCGCATAGTTCAGTAAAAAGAACAGTAATATGAATATTGAGTACTCCTGCCCCGAGAGCAGCACATAGTTCAGTAAAAATAACAGTAATGTGAATATTGAGTACTCCTGCCCCGAGAGCAGCGCATAGTTCAGTAAAAAGACCGGTAATATGAAAAGAACAATAATATGAATATTGAGTACTCCTGCCCTGAGAGCAGCACATAGTTCAGTAAAAATCACAGTGATATGAATATTGAGTACTCCTGCCCCGAGAGCAGCGCATAGTTCAGTAAAAAGACCAGTAATATGAAAAGAACAATAATATGAATATTGAGTACTCCTGCCCTGAGAGCAGCGCATAGTTCAGAAAAAATAACAGTAATATGAATATTGAGTACTCCTGCCCTGAGAGCAGCACATAGTTCAGTAAAAATCACAGTGATATGAATATTGAGTACTCCTGCCCTGAGAGCAGCGCATAGTTCAGAAAAAATAACAGTAATATGAATATTGAGTACTCCTGCCCTGAGAGCAGCACATAGTTCAGTAAAAATAACAGTAATGTGAATATTGAGTACTCCTGCCCCGAGAGCAGCGCATAGTTCAGTAAAAAGACCGGTAATATGAAAAGAACAATAATATGAATATTGAGTACTCCTGCCCTGAGAGCAGCACATAGTTCAGTAAAAATCAGTGATATGAATATTGAGTACTCCTGCCCCGAGAGCAGCGCATAGTTCAGTAAAAAGACCGGTAATATGAAAAGAACAATAATATGAATATTGAGTACTCCTGCCCTGAGAGCAGCACATAGTTCAGTAAAAATCACAGTGATATGAATATTGAGTACTCCTGCCCTGAGAGCAGCGGATAGTTCAGAAAAAATAACAGTAATATGAATATTGAGTACTCCTGCCCGGAGAGCAGTACTAATGCTAATGCTAACTGACTGATGAAATGTCACGGAGATTTGAATGAGTTCTGTTGTCGCTCATATCGGTTTCACAGACAGCGCGGTAGCATTGGAAAAGCATGTTTTGCTCCAGTTACCTCATTAGCAGCTTTGGTGCAATCAACTGATGAAGCAGTCTAATGAAAATGCATACTATATGATAGGGCTGTCGCGGTGAAGGAATTTCCCTTGCGGTAATTTATCTCAATAGCTCAATAGGTCTCAATAGCGCGGCATGCAGTATTACCACATATATATATATATATATATATATATATATATATATATATATATATATATATTAATTATAATCTGTGTGTATGTTACGAGGTCATATTCAGAAACCGAAAGTAAATCACGTTGAAACAGGAAGTGAAGCAAACAGAAGAGAATGACAAAATAACGGTCCACATAACAGAACATAAACCTGACAATAAGATCGTTAGTCTGTTGTTAGCATATATATATATATATATATATATATATATATATATATATATATATATAAATAAAACAGTTAGTTCTGATCCTCGAATCTGACTGACAAGATTCAAACTTTTTCTGTTGATATTTCACCTGTGTGTTCTAGAGCAGTGGTTCTCAACCACATTCCTGGAGGACCCCCAACACTGCACATTTTGCATGTCTCCTTTGTCTGACACACCCATTTCAAGTCTGTGAGTCTCTACTAATGAGCAGGTGACCTGAATCAGGTGTGTTTGATTAAGCAGACATGCAAAATGTGCAGTGATGGGGGTCCTCCAGGAATGTGGTTGAGAACCACTGTTCTAGAGGGCTGTCAGTCAGTGCAGTTTCATTGTTACGCCACACGGTGGCGGTAAGGGACTGTCTTTGAGTGAGTCTTAAACCATTCATTCAACTACACGTTCAAAAATGCTGATTCATTCGAGATATGTAATGAAACATGCTGTTGAAATCATTTTAACTTTGAGCGCCACTTTTAAAGCCTCAGCTGACTAGGAATGCGTCAATGCTAAGACAGATTTCGCTTTCCTTAGACATGACAACCTGTTTTCACAAATATACATGACTCGGCCTGAAGGACAGATACAGGTAATCGCACGCGCTCAGTCGATCTCTCTCTCTCTCATTCGCTGTCTGTTTAGGCTTGTTAAGTGCAAATCTACTGAGCCTCTGTACAAATCAGCATGGTACACATTGTTATCATTACTAATATTCAGTACATATGCACCAAGTATAAAACGAGAAGGGCGTAGCCTTACGAAAAAAAAAAAAGAGAGGAAATATCGCGGTTGCTGTGGTTGTTGCATTCCTCTGCGGTTATGCTCGTCAATAGCGCGGTATTGCGATATTGCGGTTATCGCGACAGCCCTACTATATGATATATTTAGTCAATGATTATTTGTTCTGTGCATCTTTGTTCGCTAATTATCTCACTAAACGTTAGAGATGTTAATTTTTTTCATGAAAATACTAGTGATGTTACGTTGAACACCGAAGCTCCGAAGCTTGTATTAAAAAAACAACACATTTCACATTGAAGCACTGTATCGGAGCTTGATTCGTTTTGCCAAAAGCACGTGATCTATGACGTCCGAAGCTTCATTCGCCTGAAAACCACGTGACTGCTTCTGTATCTGGTTCAAACGACGCGAATCTCAGCACAGTTTTCTTTACATTATATTACATTATAATGCGTTAGCATTTTCTTTTATCGTAATTTATATATTAACGTCAAATGAACTTTGCCCATGAAATAACAGTCTAAGGACTGAGGCAGAGTTAACATAGACAGATCACAGATTTAATTCATGAGTTTATGTTAGTGGCAGTACACCGACACAAATGAATGACTTTGACAATGGCCATTATTTTTATACAATAAATTAAAACATGGAATCAGTTGTAGAACCAGATGTGAAACCAGCACCTGTAATGGAACACAGCACTTTGGAAGGTGTTATTCATTTTTATGACCACAAGATGCCCACAGAATGAACCGTTTTAAAAAACTTAAGAGTAATGAACCTTTTTCTGATACAATTGGGTTGAAAGCTTCACTGGTTCAGAACGCCATCACTAGAAAATACATGGTAAATTCACTTACCTTGCAATAAATGCCTCCCATGAAGCGTCAGTAATGTATCTGTCTGAAGTATTCCCTCCACACGTCCAAATTTCCTGACAACGCCTCTGCTTCAATTTCATTGGTTGAATCTGTAAACCAATAATTTTCTTTTCTGCCCTCAGAACATGTTTGAGTAAGTAAAACTCCAATCTGCCAGAGGCGAGCGGTGTGATTTTGAATGGAGGGAGGAGCAGATTTTTTAAAAGTCGGAGTGTCATGGTTTTCACTCGCTCCAAGAGCACTCCACCACCGCTCCATCATGAGTACAATTCATGCCAATGGCCCACAATATATAACTGCATATTTAGCAACAATTCACATGTTAAACATATATAGCTAGCTTGATAGAGATGGATCACTCAAATCAGAAAGAATGTGAAGGCTATGATGACGTGAGCGGGAAGTTATAGTTCTCAAGGAATTTATTTGTTCCTTATTGATACTGAATATTTTCAGGTGAAAGCATGATTTAAACAGGTACAACACTTATTCACACACAGTCGATCTCTCAATAATGCATTCAAACAAATATAATCTTACAGTGCTACTTAAGACAGAATTGCTATAGCCACTGTAATTTCTCGAATACGTGGACATCAAAACGTGTAAACTCAGAGTGAGGGTTTGAGCTTTTATTTTGAAATCATGATGAACAGTCAGCATATTGAGAAATATATAGATGTATTCTAGTTTGCGTAGGTTTATAAATGATTTACTTTACAAATATGATGAAATGGCGCACGTTGTGTTCCCAGATGAACATTATAATAAATCCAAACTCACAACAACATGCAGAGATGGAGTTTGAGACGCTCCACACATGTAAATGATAACACCCGCTCTGAGACGCATACATGTAACCTACACACATGTAAATAATTAAAGCGCATATATTAAACCTGCATCTCATGTATTTAATTAAATCATAGTGTTTGTGAATTCAGAATAACATTATGCTTAATTAATAATTTAAATAATTTCGCACACAGCTACAATTCCAGGTTTTCAAAGAGAGCTGGCAACAAAGAGGCAAAACTTACGGACTGCAGCTTTAATATATCATGCAGCCTTGGAAAACTGTAAAAATGTGTTTCATGGATTCTGGTCTGTGAAATGTGCCACTTCTGGTATTTTGCCAGTTAGTCGACGTGTGGTGGGGTGGGGGGTTGGGGTCGAAGTGTCCAGTCACTTTTGACTGTAAGGAACATGAGTGTGGTTCACAAATAAGGACCGCACAAGGGGGGGGTTAAACAGGTGTCTATGAACAGCACTGCATGTTCTTGTCTTGTTGGTAATTTGCAATCTTCCTCCCACATCTTTCTAAAGCTGAGGGAGAATCTTTTTGCCCTGTTCTGCATTGGCAGTATGTGAAATATCATGCTTGGATACTACACGCTTCAGTAACATCCTTTGCTGTTTCCTATATAACAATCCTGCATCCTTTACCATTGTGTGAATAAATAACCTATGAAGTTTGGGATTTTATTAGGATTATCAGGTGTTCCCTTACCAGTCATCTTGTCATACTCTGGTTCCAGTGCTTTGCACTCTCTAAGTACAGTATATCAGCTTCGATCACGTCATCACCTGAAGTCCTTTGTAATATAATTTTGAAGTCGGGCCCTGTTAGTTGTGCATACCACGCAGTGTTGCCAATTTAGCGACTTTGTCGTTAGATGTAGCGACTTTTCAGACCCCCTTAGCGACTTTTTCCCAAAAAAGCGCCTAGAGACAAATCTAGCGACTTCTTGGACAAATCTTGTTTAGTTTCTGAAACTCTCCGTAGTGCCGTATGAGCGCGAGGTCTTGCTTTCCCAGTGCACACACACCTCTCTCTGCGTCTGATGTGTTCAGCGAGCGGCAGAGAGGAGCAGCACTTTCAGTTAAAATAGAAATTCTGGTGCTTCTAACTCTATTTTATATGCAAGTATAGCCAAAATCACAGCACAGCCATTGTCTTAATCGTATGTGTATTTGATTTCATTAGACAATGTTGTGATAATGAATCATGATTTTAGTGCAGATTAATATTTTTGAGAGCTGGTTATGTCTTAATCGGCCGCGTTTCAGTCACTATTTCATATTCCCGTTGTCTGGCAACAGAAACAGTAAAGTATATAAATGAAAACAGTTTAACTGAGATTGAGAATTTGGCTGCGTTAAAATGCAGTATGTGAGCACAGAGAAGCAAGACAGTACTACGTACTGACGTCATGAATATGCTAATTAGCATATGACATCATCTAGCGACTTTTCAGGTGGGGTTTAGCTACTTTCCATTGAAATAAGTTGGCAACACTGATACCACGTGTACTTTTTGGGAACATATTTAGTATATGAAGGGGAGGGCAGACTCTTACATATGCTATCAATTTCACTAGCTTTGGCTGGATTTACAGTCAGGGTACCACACCCTACCATGAGGAAAAGCCTATACCACAGAAAACGAATTAGATGTGTGCTGTGCAGCTAGAGGCTATTGTACTGCTAACACCTCACCTGTCAGCACACATCTAATTCCTGTTTTGTGGTATAGGCTTGTACTCATGGTAGGGTGTGGAGCCCTCAGTTCCTCTACAGTAGGGGCTTTATACACATATAGAGCTGTGGGTTAGGATGGAAACTGATGCAGTGGTGGTGGGTTCCTAATACCCTTTCTTTAATTTATTGAATTTTGTTTTTTCCAGCCCCTATTCCCATATGGATTCTTTTCTTTCCATTTATTATATGATTCCTTCATATAGTTATCATCCTTTACGAAACAAAAATGTATGGGAATATACTGCAAGATATAATGTGATATATTATATAATATTTTTTTTATATGGGAAACTTGTGCTTATATTTTTCAGTATACTGCAATATATGCATTGACCATGTATGGCAGGGGTTCTCAACTCTGGCCCACGACATTCATTTTCCTGCAGTGTTTCGCTCCAACCTTGATCATATTCAACTGCCTGTAACTATTTAGCGATCCTAAAGACCTTGATGATCTTGTTCAGGTGTGTTTGATTAGGGTTGGAGCTGAAGAAAAATGGATCTTGTGGGCCAGTGGTCTGTAGCACGAGGAGATATGAACAAACTCAGAGTTGCAGAGTAAGTTTTGAGTTGACAAAACCCGGTAAAGCCAACCTGGTTTAGATCAGGTTCAGTGGGCTCACAAAGCTCGATATAAACGTTCTCTGTCAACTCAGAGTTTGAACCATAGTTTGCGATTAACTCTGGAGCACGTGCACCTGAAAGTGTGACACGTGCAGTAAACAGCCAATCACACGGAACATGGAGAGCATCAGCAAAGCGTTATTTGGATCAGAGCCTGTATCCACCATAGACATTAACAGGGACAAGTCCCCCCCAATATTTGAAATTCTTGCACTGATCTGCTGCCCTCCATTGCGCAGCGATCTTGTTAGGATGACAAAAACCTTTAAAAATTATATCTTCAGCCAGAGGCCTGTTTCATAAAACAAGTTTACCAAATAAGCCAGGTTTATTTCAGTTAGTCTGACGTATTGTCAATTGTTCGAAATAAGTCAGACTAACTGAAATAAGCCTGGCTTATTTGGTAAACTTGTTTTATGAAACAGGCCCCTGGTCTGCCTCTGTGGTCTAACAGCGCTCATCAATGTCAAAATAAATGAGATGGCCAATCAATTCAAAGTAGGTGGGGTTTACCATTCACAGAACCAGAGTGCGATTTCCAGCACAAAGCGTCAGTTTAACATTGAAACTAGACGGCGAGGTAAGATATGGAAGTTGCAAATCATTTAATATATCAACTGTTTTTTACATATGGCCATTTCGAGAGAGAGAGAGATGAAAGTTGTATTTGTGAATTACCTGCATCTGTGAATCTCTTTCTACAAAAAATGAAGCTGTGAGATTACTTACTTAAAACCAGCAATTTTACCTCCTCGTTGTTGAGTAATATAGCCTAATGTAGTGATCGAGGATCAAAGCTATTTTATTAATAAAAAAGTCGTGGGGCAGTGGGCCGTAGACAACAAGTTTCTGTGCTCTGATTTGTGTGCTAGTGGTGTGTGTGTGTGCATGTGTCAAGTAGCGGATTAATATAGTTTTTTATATATACACTGTCGTTCAAAATCAGTTAGATTTTTAATGATTTTTACTGGAGTCTCTTATGCTTATCAAGGCTGTATTTATTTGATCACAAATACAGAAAAAACAGTAATATTGTGAAATATTATTGCAATTTAATATAACATTTTTGTATTTTAATATACTTTAAAACTTCTTTAAAAAACCATTTAAAAACTTACTGATCCCAAACTTTTGTATGGCAGTGTATATATATTTATATTAGTGCTGTCAAACGACTAATCGTGATTAATCGCATCCAGAATAAAAGTTTATGTTTGCATAATGTATGTATGTGTACTGTGCAGTGTTGGGTAAGTTACTTAAAAAAAGTAATCCACTACAAATTACTAATTACTTATTTAAAATTGTAATTTCATTACATTACTGATTACTGCATTTAAAAAGTAATCAGATTACTAATTACTTTACTTTCAAGTTACTTTACTTTTCAAGTTATCAAACCTAAAAAATGCACTACAAAGAGAAACTCATAGTTCTTTCATTAATTTAATATTGACTGAAAAAAATACATAAGTATTATTTTTATAGCCTACACTCCCAATATCAACAAAACTTTTTTTTGTTTTTTTCTGTAAAATAAAGAAAACAAATTGGGTGTGCTTTCTGCATTCTCAGTCTCCGCGAATATCTTCCTGAAACCTGTCACTAAAATGAACGAAAATGACATGAGAAATACAGTGGGCTATATCTAAAGAAAGCTTTGAGTATCTATTATTAAATGAATTATATTCTCTGATAAAATAATCCGTATGAAACCAACGCGAGGTACAGTCTCTCCCTTCTGAGCTCACCTATATCACACCCACGCACATTGCGCGCTATAAGATCATCATCCACGCGAAACCAGGCTTAAGATGCACGAACATGTAAATGTCCACATCACCTCCGTATAGCCTACAAAGAAAGATTCAAGTTCATCTCGGCTACTTTTCATTTTTGGAAGAAGACGCACTTTGAGGAAAAAGCCTTGGCTTGAACTGACGCGGCTTAATGCAGCGGATGATCTCATTCTGATAAGTCATTTTTTACTTTATTAGTGTTACTGTGACATAAACTTGTACACATTAACTTGCTGAACTTTTCCCAAACTATAATGCCAGACTAAAATATGTCGAGTGCAACATTTTGAAATATGATTCATACAAATTGAAATACGACCTTTCATTGCATCTAAATGTTGTACTCGTCTGCATTTTAGCTCACATTGTCCGGTGATTTATTAAAGGGCATACTGACCCGCAAAACATGATATTTTAGTTCATAATTTTTAACACTGCCTTTGTAACTTAAGTAACGTAATTTTATTGACATAAGTAACCATAATCAAATTACATAAATTTAAAATGTAACGCATTACTTTACTGCGTTACCAAGAAAAGTAATTAAATTACAGTAACGCGTTATACCCAACTCTGGTACTGTGTTTATTTATTCTGCATATATATAAATACACACATTCAGTATATATTTTGAAAATATTTATATGAATATACATTTATATACTTATATTATTTTTTTATATTATATATACATATATTTAATATTAAACATAATATTTTCTTATATACATGCATGTGTTTGTATTCATGTATACATAATAAATATACAGAGTACACACTCATATATTATGTAAACAAAAACTTATTTTAGATGTGATTAATCACGATTAATCGTTTCACAGCACTAATATACAGGTGCATCTCAATAAATTAGAATGTCATGGAAAAGTTCATTTATTTCAGTAATTCAACTCAAATTGTGAAACTCGTGTATTAAATCAATTCAATGCACACAGACTGAAGTAGTTTAAGTCTTTGGTTCTTTTAATTGTGATGATTTCTCAACAAATTAGAATATGGTGACATGCCAATCAGCTAATCAACTCAAAACACCTGCAAAGGTTTCCTGAGTCTTCAAAATGGTCTCTCAGTTTGGTTCACTAGGCTACACAATCATGGAGAAGACTGCTGATCTGACAGTTGTCCAGAAGACAATCATTGACACCCTTCACAAGGAGGGTAAGCCACAAACATTCATTGCCAAAGAAGCTGGCTGTTCACAGAGTGCTGTATCCAAGCATGTTAACAGAAAGTTGAGTGGAAGGAAAAAGTGTGGAAAAAAAAGATGCACAACCAACCGAGAGAACCGCAGCCTTATGAGGATTGTCAAGCAAAATCGATTCAAGAATATGGGTGAACTTCACAAGGAATGGACTGAGGCTGGGGTCAAGGCATCAAGAGCCACCACACACAGATGTAATTAAAGCAAAAGGAGCCCCTACCAAGTATTGAGTACATATACAGTAAATGAACATACTTTCCAGAAGGTCAACAATTCACTAAAAATGTTTTTTTTATTGGTCTTATGAAGTATTCTAATTTGTTGAGATAGTGAATTGGTGGGTTTTTGTTAAATGTGAGCCAAAATCATCACAATTAAAAGAACCAAAGACTTAAACTACTTCAGTCTGTGTGCATTGAATTTATTTAATACACGAGTTTCACAATTTGAGTTGAATTACTGAAATAAATGAACTTTTCCACGACATTCTAATTTATTGAGATGTACCTGTATGTATGTATATATATATATATATATATATATATATATATATATATATATAATAACTCAGTTTTTAACAATTCTCAGAAATCATGTTTTTTCATTGTATATTCCAATTAATCTCAATCAAACTGTAGTTGGTATACCGACTGGGTTAAAAAATACCTGATTTTTGAAAATTAAAAAAAAAAAACAGTTAACTGTTTTTGCAAATAAACTCTTCATATCTATCTATCTATCTATCTATCTATCTATCTATGTATAGAGAGAGAGAGAGAGAGAGATATTTATTTATCTGTGGGTGTGTGTGTGTGTGTAAGTTGGTCCCCCCCAATGTTCAAGACATAGTTACGGCCTTGATTTGGATTCACTTCTCGCGAGAGTCAGCACAATTCACATTTCTGCTGAAGATTAAGAGATGTATTTTTTAAAAATGTAGTAAATTTAAATGCATTTACAAGGCTGGAATAAACACTTCTGCTGCAGCAAAAGTTTGGCAGCAAAAAGAAAATATATGACTATGCAAAGGAATCTGAATTTAATTATTTATATATAGTCATTTTAAAAGTTGGATATATTAGCTTGTCTTACATCTTTTTTATCTTAAAATTAATTGCCACTTCATATAATAATTATATGAATATATTATATGAATTATAAACAATTACAATTAATATAATATAAATATAATAAATAAGTAGCTCCAAAAGTCTTTTGTCTCTAAAATTCTTTGACTGTAAACTGCTTTAATCAGCAGCGAGAGATACAGGTGAGTGGCTTCATTGCATCAGCTATATGTCACTTTGCTTACAGCTGATTGGTCAGGTTTGGGTTTGCGATCTCTAACCCAGAAGAAAACCTGCTCTGGAGCAGGGTAGGTGTGTAGCGTGAGTTACCATGGTGACGAAACCCTCTCAAAACCAACCCTTCTTCTTGAGCCCGAAAACTCAGAGTTTGCTCAAACCAAATGCAAACTTACCTGGGTAAAAACTGAAACCGGCTTCGTGCTACAGGCCACAGAGTTGAGAACCCCTGATGTATGGCAAAATATTGATACAAATAAAAATATTTAGAAATAAATTCAAAAATAACATTATATGTAATGTTCATAAAGTCTTATAAAACTATATATTACATATATTTTGTTTTGTAAGGGTATCATTTACTGTGTATATATATCGCACGTACATGTTTCCATACAAATATGAATGTATGTTCACACATATACACACATTTATGGAATGAGTTACAGCAGATTTCTAGATTTTTGCTTCTGATTTGCTTGCTCATTAAAGCAGAGTAAATGTTCTTTTGCTCAATATTAATAAAGGGGATCTTTTAGTGTTTAATGTTCTGTTATTTTGTTGAAAGTAAAAGGGTTGTGGTTAGGCTGACGGTTTGCCAAACACCATTAAAGGGTGGTTGACTGTTTTTTTTCTAGGCTTGATTGTGTTTATAGGGTGCAGTCTAACATGTGTTAATGCTTCGTTTTTAAAAAAAAACAAAAAAAAAAAAACATTATTTTTCACGTAATTTACCTTTATTCCACACCGCTCTGTCTCTTCTCTGATAAACGCGCTGATCATTTCCTGCTTTTATGAAGCCCCTCCTTCAGAAATACGCAATTGGTTAGGTGCGCCAGTGTGTTGTGATTGGCTAAACCGCCTCTAGTGTGCATCTAAACGTCCCGCCCCTCAGCTCAGCGGCATGTGCTGCAGTTGTATTGTAAACAATGGCGTCGTCTATATTTCTTATCAGTCTGAGCCCAATTGAGACAGAGGATATTAGTGAAGAGGATCGCGCAGAACCTGTGCAAGTACGGCTCTTCATGGTATGTTTGTTTGTTGTTGTCTCATACTTTTAGATACGCTGCTATTTGTAAATGCTACTGCTTCTGTTAGCTTGGAATATATGGTTTTATCATGATTAAAGCTTTAATACAGTACGGCAACCACACGCGCGTCCATGTACGATATAAGGTTTCTCATAGCAATGTGAAAATAAGTGTATTCACTGAGCTGAATGAGAGAGAGATGATCTGAATGAGAGAGAGAGACAGAGCAGGAGGACGCAAGTTACAGGATAAAGAACCGCTGCTTTAGAACATTGATTTTGAAAGTTGTGTCTCCATTAGAATCATTAGAAGACAGAATTGTGATTCGTATATGAATAGATTTTTACGTGCATCCCTAGTTTTCTCTTCCTCTTCTCTAAAGCAGCGCAGCATGGCCTCGCCCCCTTTGTTGCGTGTTCCCGGGGGCGGGGTTTATCTGGGTTTGTGACGTAACGGACCTGGGAAGTAACGTTGTAGTCCATATGAGCCGTTTTTGTAGGCATTAAACTGCCAGAAATTTAAAAGATGATATCTCCGTTTGCATTGAACTTTCAGCACTGCAACTTTGCAGATATCGTTTATGCTCAAACAGCAACATTACACACTAACGTTAAAAAAATTAAATCGCAATCAACCACCCCTTTAAGACTATCTGTTACTTTATTTAAAAAGTAACAGCTGTGCACTCTTCAACACAGTGATAGTCTCTTTGCTAAATACACTAGTTCTTGCAGTTGAGTTTGTGCTAGTATTGACTAGCTATATATGAAATATATGCAATGTAGATAATCATAAGATTTATAGTAATATTTATTTACAGTATATACACATATGGAAATATATATTTCCATATGTGTATATACTGCATGAGTAAATATGTTCATTATATTTATACACATACAGTATCATCTCCTATTACATGTACATCTATGTTATGAAATTTATTACTGAATATATAATCACATACATTATGATATTAGTAAATATAGTCACAAATTTTTCCATACATGAAAAGCAGCAATTCCTTATGTATTATTCAATATATTGTAATATATTAACACAATATATTATGTATATTTTCAATATGCTGTTAAACCATTTAATATCATTAACATATAAGGAAGTATTTTTTCTTCGCATTAGGGATCCCAATCAGGGTCCCTCCAGCCCTTATGGAGCATCAAATTACAGCTTTCCATATACCCTGGCTTAAACGAGTCAACCTCTGGGAATGGCTCTAATGTTTTTTACCCTTAGTCCATCCTGTAAAGGAGGTTAGGGTTTAGGAAATATCCGGCTTGAGTCCAGCCGGGGTGTCTAAGAACAGAGTCCTGTGATACAATTCTATATATGACCACTTTATAGAGTAGAGCACAGATGAGCAGGACATACATCATGTGCAAAGGCATAGTTTTGGTTTGAACATTGGGTTGGTTGAAGTGTGAACTGTTGAAGTGTGAACTCTGGTCCAAAATGGTCTTTTGTGTTATCATCTATGCAAAGCTGGTTGATAACATAACTGCAATAAAGTAACATCATAATTAACAATTACTTGTTCACACACACACATACTGTATATTATATATATATATATATATATATATATATCTGTGTGTGTATTTTGTTATATTTATCCCGGAAAAGGACCAGGAAAATATATTTCACATCCCTCATATCAATAAGCAATTATCACAAATACTTATTTGCTCTTACCTCTGATAATAGGGAATGTGGTCAGAAGATTTGAAATCCTTCCCCGGCGTCTGAGTCTGCTCAGCTGAGTTCGGGCTACTTGAGGCTTGATGGAAATCTTTCAGTTTCAGAATAATAGGTTAACAAAATAAATTACTCAGAGACTTCTTTATAATAAAAGTTTAACGCATCACCATTCACAATGGTTTCGCTTTATTAAAAAACAATAACTCATAAGCAATAAAATGAAAGTAACAGCGAGTAAATGTCTTCACCATCGGAGTGCGGCAGCTTCATCATCTCTTACTAAGCATTATATAGCCTTGCATAAAATTTGCATTAATCTCATAAAATCCTCCCTGCTTTCTTCCTTATTTGTCGATCTCCTTACACACACACACACAGGATACATGACCTTTATCCCATTTAGTACAGAGTATCACAAGTTCAAAATAGAAGAATTAGCAGGGATCTAAATAAAAACACGAGCATATTCATCTTTGTTTAAGCCTGCAAAAATATTTGCAAGGTTCCATCTCTCAAACTTATTGTGAGATGCAACCCCTTTACAAAGTAAGCAAAGCATATAGCAATTAAACCTCAAGCCTTTAGCACTTATAGATTTGGAAACATGATGTATGTTCAGAAATACATTTGAGCTCTTCTATAATTTTAGAACTGGAGCTTTAAGTTTTAATGACTCTAAGTCACTAGCTAAGGTTTGCAATTCAAAATTAAAATCATTGTATGCAACCATTTCTCTAAACAGTTTCATTATCTTTTTATTCAATGTTTCCTGTTTACGCATCAACTTTATTATAGCTTTCATCTTAAAGTTTAAGTTCTTCTGTTGTTGCAGCTCTCTTCTTTGTCTTGTGACGCCGCTCCACTTTCGCCTGCTTTTTGATTTTCCGGCTCTCCTCAAACTGCAATCATTGAATGATGAAATCGCCAAAATCAATATTTATTTTATTTTTATCATGATCGCTGTTTCCAATGGAGAATTGATCAGGAAATTGCTTATTTACAGGTCCTTCAGACACAACAATTTGTAAATATGTATTTTATATTATTTAGGCACATATAGGCTATAGTTTGACAATGTTCTAATTCAGCATGCCATGGGAAGTCAATCTAACTTAACATTTTTTTATATTGATATTGTTTATTTCTTACTCCTTAACGGTACATGAGGCTCTTGATTTAATCTATGCCATCTTTTGGAATATCTGAAGGCCATGTACCACAGTTCTTAACTGTAGCATTTGTTATAATAAGACTATAGCCTTTTAATCATTACCAGGCCAATAATGACTTTGTTTTTTTTTTTAATTAATCAATATAGCATTTGTTATTAAGAAACAACTGCCTGAACATTTAGAACCAACAGATACAACATGCAACAGTTGTAATATAAATCTATCTATTCCCTTAATAGCCTGATTTTAGGTTTCCATCCCCCCGTAAACTACGCTAATCATGTGAATATATGTGGTCTAAACAACAACACAAATACAAACAATTGACCGTGCGCAAAGACCTGCTCTCCTTAGTTACTGCTGCCATCTCCGACAAACAATGCCGCTCTCACACTACACATCATGTTCTCACGCAGTGTAAAATACAATCGCAGAGCAAAGAGGAAACTGACAACAAGCTGACAGACAAGACAGAGCAGGTTACTTCTGGTGTGAAAGAAGGTCTCAGGACCCTCAGCTTTCAAATTTGGTAATTTTTAAAGAAATTCAATAAATACCATTTTGTGGCTCTTTAATGTGTCGTGACAGACCACTGTATTGCCTCAGTTCAAACACGTGAACCAATCATCTTTTCATATTCAGGTAAAGCACAAAATAAACATGAATAAACATAAAAAAGAAATTTTATGTCAACCGCGGAACACACCATTTTTCAAGTTTAAGTCCACCAAAGTCAATCTACTCTCCTGTCTGATTTGTGGTTAAGGCTAGAAGGGATACAGCTGCGGCTACTAGGCATGCGCATTTACATATTTTCAGAGAAACACGAAACCTATGAAAATGGTTTAAAAAAAAAGCACATGGCGCCATAGTTTCATCCCTTTACAGTGTCGCAGTGACCGTCTTTTTGCAGTAAAGGACTGGTCATAGTTTAATGAGTGGGAAGATGACATGAAGCGACGCGGTTAACCTGCATTGAAAACAGATGAGACCACATGTGTACATACAGCTCCCGATCGGGGGTGAAGTTCACAGGATTGCGTCCACAGAATGATAAGAACACACGTTTTAACATATTTTATTATTTCACACTCAGAATTTTAACTTAAGCGCTGCAAGCCATGCATAGAGTGCCGGACATGACAGGTTTTCTGGTACGCAAAAAAAGTACTTTAAAGGAATTCCTTAGCTTATTGCCATTACTGTGGCAGCCTTTATGGCAGCCAACAACAGCACAGCTTAACCCTCCGCACATTTTTATATTTAGTTATACTGAAAAAGTTTCAATTCAGTCTATCTTTTTTACCCCGTTTTAACATGGATTTCTATGGAGACTGGCCGTAGCTGTCGGACAAGATGGCGGATAAAAGCGGCGGCACATAATATCCGCGTTCTGATTGGTCAGATCACCTGTCAATTAAGCTCCCTGTGAACGGTCAATTGAATCAGAATAAACTATACTAAGATTACACAGTCGAAGATACATAAAGAAACCAAGGAAAGCAAACTTACATTGCTCATGAATATGCACACACTTTACAAACATCAGACAGCTCTAAAGTCTTTGTTATTATTGTAGATCAGTGCAGGCATTTATAAATCAGGACCCATTAGTATATGACTGCAGTGATTGGCTAATTAACAGAGGGCGTATACAGGTCAATGAGCAGCTAAATAAGGAGGAACCAGGACTAAGAAATTAAAGTGTATTAGAAAAGTAACAAACTTTAATATAATGACTAAAAAAAAAAGAATCTTTAATACACTATCCCGTAAAATTGGCTAGGATTAGATGTGTCCACTACCCACATTCATTTCTATACATCCACTCTTTAGGAGTCTCATTTGGGTATGGTCTAGAATAGTGTTAATTTCGTTAACAAAGACTATGATGAAAAATGTTCGTTGACTAACTTTTTTCCCATGACTAAGACAAGACGATAATAAGGTCAATAAACGATAACTATGACTATATCAAATGCAATTTCGTTGACAAAATAAGACGAGACTAAAATGTATTAAAAAAAATAAAAACTTCACCAAAAACATCTTTTTATTTTCATCAAAAAAAAAAGGAGACAAAATGTTACTGCAGACTGCTCTACACGCCTCTACTATGCGAGCTTTTTTCATGTGTGCGGTTGCCAGATATCAAGAGTTCAAATCACCGAATCAGAGCTTCGTTGTTACAAGGATACATTTTCTGCCTGGTTTTTTGCTTATTTTAAGAAATCTGCCAACCATGCGCACGAGTTCACTCCTCATTGTGGAAGTGGCGCCGCCGCTGATGATCTGAAAACACTGACAAACAAGCTGGAGTTTAGTGATCTAAATGAAAGTGTCACTCAGCCGCTCTGTGTTCTGTCATGAGATCTCGACTGTATTGTTTGCGGTTGTTATTGCTGAATAAATGCACTTACTCAGCCGCTGTTTTAATAGAGAAATAGGCTATTGCCATTTGGAATTAGTGGAATTACTAGGAATTTCACAGTTATATTTTTTTTCGTTCGTTTTTCCAGTTTTCATAATGTAGACAGAGAGTTTGCATAAGTCTTTGGTATTAATTTATATAATAAAAAGCCTATAATAAATCAGTATACTAGATGAGGTAAAATACACCATGTATATGTCCACATTCTATTGATTTGTGCTCACTGGTGAATGTGCAATACCTGAAATGCAGAAGCAAATTTCTCAAATGACAACAATCATTATGATTATAATTTTGAGCAAAAATAATTTTTATCAGTTTAACCATTATACAGAATGACGAAAATCTGACTAAGATTTCATTGACTAAAACGCTCATAACATTTCATTGACTTAAACTTGACTAAACAAAAACAGGACAAGGTTGTCTAAATATGATAACTAAAATGTACATTTGAGTAAGACTAAGACTAAATTAAAAATGGCTTACAAAATTAATACTGATGTACGGTTAATTAATAATTATCTTATTGCTAAAATGTCAAGTTTTCATTGACTAAAACTAGACTAAATACTTCAGATTTTCTTTTACTAAAACTAAACTAAAATACTTTAGATTTTCTTGGACTAAAACTAGACTAAAATGTTGAGCCTTTTAGTCGACTAAAACTTGACTAAAACTAAATAGGATAAGGTTGACTAAATATGATAAAAACTAACAAGGACATTTTACCACGGGGCTAAGACTAAGACTAAAATTGAAATAGCTGACAAAATTAACACTAGTCTAGAAATTTGTTGACCCATCCTTCACATATTATTTAAAATCAGGTAATTTTAGCAACTTCTCACCAAAAGGTTACAAAGGGCTACACCTGCTAGTCGCTGATACTTAAGCAGAGCCTACTGCAGAGGTCAGGACAGGGGCCTAGTGCAGTCAGAAGTAGAGTCTATCAGCATGGTGACTTATCTGCCTGTCTCTTAGGAAAGACATCAGGTAATACCAAAAAAAAAAAAAACACCCACTCACCCACACAAAGAATTAGACTGATGGAAGGAACACCTGCCCATGGATGTGGCCAAGTACTTCCACATTAACCCTTAAATGCATGAATGTTTCGCCAATCATTATTACATATTCGGGTTTTTAGCGACCCGGACCTATATATCCACCACGGATGGATCTCTAACTGCTGCAAGAAACTGTCTTGATATTTTAAGAACACTTACAGAAGAATAAAATAAAGCATATTTCGTTACCTTTTGAAACTTAAAAGGGTTCAATTTGAGCAGATGATTTTACCATCGTTGTCATCGTCAGAGCACACTTCCACAGTACATTCAGCATCTGCCTCATATTCACGATCTCAACCATATTCTCAAAACGATCATTTTCAATGATTTCATATTCAATATTTTGATCCCTGGCAGCTTATTCACCACATCCAGCATCAAATGGCAGTGACATTTATATTTTATTGCGTATAGTAATTGCTCTGCAGTAAAGACATTCAAACCAGTTCAATTTTTGCTGATGATATTGGTTTGTTTTATGCCTGTGGTAATTATGAGTGAAACATCACATCATCATTGTGCATCAAACAGTGCCACCTTGAGGGAAAAAGATGCATTACATGTATCGAGTCATCAGATATGTAAATATAGTTGCTCAGAAAAAGATACTTACACATTTACATACCTCGGGTCTCTAGTGACCCTATACACTTTTTACAAAAAATTAATCAGAAAACTGGCATTCTTTTATATTTTACTATTTTTTTTTCTTGTTATATTGTTTATAATGAATAGATTGAGGAATACTAAGAAAGTTGATGTATAACTTTAAAAAAATGGAGGGATAGGGTAGAGAATGATGTACTGGGTCCCTAAAGATCCAAGTAGGGCTGCACGATATATCGCATGCGATAGTCATGCGCATCTCGTCAGTAAAGCCGGTTCTGTGATTAGAAATAAATCTCCATCACCTGTTTTCAGATGGAGCGGTATTTAAATGCCGCTCCATCTGAAAACAGGTGATGGAGATTTATTTCTAATCACAGAACCGGCTTTACTGACGAGATGCGCATGACTATCGCATGCGATATATCGTGCAGCCCTAGACCCAAGGTATGTATTTAAGGGTTAAAGAGATTAGTTAATACTGTGCAAATTGGAATAATTTTTTGAATTATGTACTAACAGCACTGAGATCTGAAATAATGCATATAATCCACTCCTCACACATTGGAATTGAAGAATGTTTAAAGAGAGCCCATGGGGTGTTTATATTGGCCAGGTTTGAATGCATTGAAAACATTTATGGAACAACAGAAAGAGACCTTGAGGCCATGAAGATCTAAATACATAAAGAAAAAACAAAAAAACAAAACAAAAAAAAAAAAAAACTGAAACATCCTGTCCCAATCACAAACTAGACTCTCTCGTTCAAGAAGTGGTAGGCCTGTTAGAAGACTTACAGGTGGATCTCAATAAATTAGAATGTCGTGGAAAAGATCATTTATTTCAGTAATTCAACTCAAATTATGAAACTCGTGTATTAAATAAATTCAATGCACACAGACTGAAGTAGTTTAAGTCTTTGGTTCTTTTGATTGTGATGATTTTGGCTCACATTTAACAAAAACCCACCAATTCACTATCTCAATAAATTAGAATACTTCATAAGACCAATTAAAAAAACATTTTTAGTGAATTGTTGGCCTTCTGGAAAGTATGTTCATTTACTGTATTTGTACTAAATACTTGGTAGGGGCTCCTTTTGCTTTAATTAATTACTGCCTCAATTCGGCGTGGCATGGAGGTGATCAGTTTGTGGCACTGCTGAGGTGGTATGGAAGCCCAGGTTTCTTTGACAGTGGCCTTCAGCTCATCTGCATTTTTTTGGTCTTGTTTCTCATTTTCTTCTTGACAATACCCATAGATTCTCTATGGGGTTCAGGTCTGGTGAGTTTGCTGGCCAGTCAAGCACACCAACACCATGGTCATTTAACCAACTTCTGGTGCTTTTGGCAGTGTGGGCAGGTGCCAAATCCTGCTGGAAAATGAAATCAGCATCTTTAAAAAGCTGGTCAGCAGAAGGAAGCATGAAGTGCTCCAAAATTTCTTGGTAAACGGGTGCAGTGACTTTGGTTTTCAAAAAACACAATGGACCAACACCAGCAGATGACATTGCACCCCAAATCATCACAGACTGTGGAAACTTAACACTGGACATCAAGCAACTTGGGCTATGAGCTTCTCCACCCTTCCTCCAGACTCTAGGACCTTGGTTTCCAAATGAAATACAAAACTTGCTCTCATCTGAAAAGAGGACTTTGGACCACTGGGCAACAGTCCAGTTCTTCTTCTCCTTAGCCCAGGTAAGACACCTCTGACGTTGTCTGTGGTTCAGGAGTGGCTTAACAAGAGGAATACGACAACTGTAGCCAAATTCCTTGACACGTCTGTGTGTGGTGGCTCTTGATGCCTTGACCCCAGCCTCAGTCCATTCCTTGTGAAGTTCACCCAAATTCTTGAATCGATTTTGCTTGACAATCCTCATAAGGCTGCGGTTCTCTCGGTTGGTTGTGCATCTTTTTCTTCCACACTTTTTCCTTCCACTCAACTTTCTGTTAACATGCTTGGATACAGCACTCTGTGAACAGCCAGCTTCTTTGGCAATGAATGTTTGTGGCTTACCCTCCTTGTGAAGGGTGTCAATGATTGTCTTCTGGACAACTGTCAGATCAGCAGTCTTCCCCATGATTGTGTAGCCTAGTGAACCAAACTTAGAGACCATTTTGAAAGCTCAGGAAACCTTTGCAGGTGTTTTGAGTTGATTAGCTGATTGGCACGTCACCATATTCTAATTTGTTGAGAGAGTGAATTGGTGGGTTTTTGTTAAATGTGAGCCAAAATCATCACAATTAAAAGAACCAAAGACTTAAACTACTTCAGTATGTGTGCATTGAATTTATTTAATACACGAGTTTCACAATTTGAGTTGAATTACTGAAATAAATGAACTTTTCCACGACATTCTAATTTATTGAGATGCACCTGTACATACCTAAAGGATTTTAAATGCTCAAAAAAGTAGCAGTTGCTACATTAATGTTGGTTGTTGTGGGTATGTTTTCAGGGAAATCAGTAAGTAAAGGAAAGGAAAGCGTTCATGGAACTACTGTAGATACACAGTCAGCACCTTATATAATTATACAGAATATTGAAACAGAATAAATGTGAACAGAGACAGAAAAAATACTGTAGTCCAATAAGCATACCAGCATTTAAAAATAATGTGGGCAACATTTCAATCTGCCCCATAGAATTGCAAGTGATGAGTCTGTAGGCATCCGGCATCTGCTGGAAAGCCAGGTAATTATCTGTGCTTTCTGTGCTGAATTTAACAGTCTCCAATGATCTATAACACCTCATTCACACCAGCAAGCACATGAAATTACTGTGTATCTTTTCCATTATTTGTCTGAATTTGTTATTCATATTGAAGTTGTCTGTGATTTTTACATAAGCTACTCGGCTTTGGCTTCATCCCTAATATGTAGCTGAAATTACACTTTAGTATCTGTGCAACTGTGTGTGTTTGTATGTATGTGGGTGGGTGCGTGCGTGTGTTGATATCTGACTGTCATTCTGATTCTCTTTTCTCTTCCTGAAAGCAAGCAGGAAGCAGGTTTCACTTGGTTTACAGAATCTGCTGTTCAACACAACAGTTCAGAGGAGGAAATAGACAGATCTACAAATATTGAGGTGATTGTTTCATTTTTCTTTATTGTTTTCATCTATGAGTGTCTTCTTTCAGTGTCTCATTGGTCACTTTGAGCTCCTAAGACTTTAATGCTGTGCTTTTGATTATTTCATTTAGATGATTTCACTTAAACCTCTTAACGTCGTAACAAATGATCAAGCGTGTCTGTCAGTGAATCATGAAAAGCTGATATTGTTGACCCATTGTGTGAAATCACTTTCGCATTTTACTGTGTTTATTAGGGAGTCTGTGATTCTCAGACCATATTTCTTATGATGTGCTCTTTACTTTAGAAAGTCTATATGAAGAGCTCTATAATATAAAAATATATACAATGCCAAACACACAATACTCTATAACATAATACAATGAGCAGCGTTTCTACTTCAATAACACTGTTTTACTTCAGTTCACTGTAAGTGTTGAACAGAATTATAGAAATATAAAGAACTTTCAATATTAAAAACTGTCATTGCGAAAATAGAGTGCTCATAAGTGCAGTTTGTTTGCTTTTAAATGTATAGATTGGAAAAGTAGGACTGAGTACCTTTATACAGTGTTGCCAACTTATTTCAATGGAAAGTAGCTAAACCCCACCTGAAAAGTCGCTAGATTACGTCATACGCTAATTAGCATATTCATGACGTCAGTACGTAGTACTGTCTTGCTTCTGTGCTCACATACTGCATTTTAACGCAGCCAAATTCTCAATCTCAGTTAAACTGTTTTCATTTATATATTTTACTGTTTCTGTTGCCAGACAACGGGAATATGAAATAGTGACTGAAACGCGGCCGATTAAGACATAACCAGCTCTCAAAAATATTAATCTGCACTAAAATCATGATTCATTATCACAACATTGTCTAATGAAATCAAATACACATACGATTAAGACAATGGCTGTGCTGTGATTTTGGCTATACTTGCATATAAAATAGAGTTAGAAGCACCAGAATTTCTATTTTAACTGAAAGTGCTGCTCCTCTCTGCCGCTCGCTGAACACATCAGACGCAGAGAGAGGTGTGTGTGCACTGGGAAAGCAAGACCTCGCGCTCATACGGCACTACGGAGAGTTTCAGAAACTAAACAAGATTTGTCCAAGAAGTCGCTAGATTTGTCTCTAGGCGCTTTTTTGGGAAAAAGTCGCTAAGGGGGTCTGAAAAGTCGCTAAGTTGGCAACACTGCCTTTATATCATAATGATTGATAATGAATTCACACAATCTGTGCTTTCATGCATATGCTTAAAATCACCAGTTACTAATTACAGGTAAGTTAATCACTTATCTTACCACATATAAAGTAAATAGAAATATCACAAGCAGTAGGAACATATGAATAATTTCTACTTATCCTTACCATTTCACCATGTTTCACTATATTGAGCTGCTGTACTTCACAATGAAAGTAAGATAGTTAAAGTTAATTTAAACTGCAGTAGCATTACAGGTGAGTAAAGTACACAGTGCAGTATTGTAACATTCGGCCCTATCGGCTGAGCCTACACAATTTAAATCAAAGAATTGTTTAAAATGTTTAGATGTTGGGCGAGCAGATTAAAGACAGCAAGACGGCAGATAGAAAACAACAGTAGTGTACTTACACAAAACAATGACACAGAACTAAAACAACACGGTATACATTGAGAACTGATGACTGCTAAAGGAGTCTTTCAGTTCATACCCTAAAACAGTCCAACAGCAACCCGTGCGTAATAGTCCAAAAGTGTCCACCCATGTATATACAATCCAGTAGATGTGATACTCCAAAGTGCAAGTGCAAAATAGTCCTGGTTGGTAACAAATCCACAAGGCGTTCCTTCACAACTCAGGCAATAAACACATAGCGACTTGGTTCCTGGGAGAGGTGTAACTGTGCGTTCACACCGCCGGCGTCAAGAGCATCAAAAGTCGCCCTCGCCGCTCTGCCAGCAACGCTGTGGAAAGATTCGCAGACGCTCTGACGTAGATCGAATGCTTATCTTGTAATTAAAAGGGCCGCAAAGCAAACAAGCATGTTGATCTTGTGCAGACTGACCACAAGGGTATAAGTTAACTTCATGAAATATTTTAAATGTGAAAGTTAAAAAAAAAAAAAATAACTTTCGATGGAAATAACTTTATTGTAGTTACATGTTTGCTAACGAAATAAACCAATTAAAAGCCATTTGTGTGGTGTAGCTTTTGTGTTCATGGTTAAGTGCTAGTCTAATTTCAACATTATAGGAGACATTTATTAGCCTTGATCTTTAATTAACATTAATTTGTGTGGACGAAGTATTAAGATCCTTTACTTAATGTATAAAGCACTAATACCACACTGTAAAAATACTCTGATGCAACTAAAAGTCCTGCATTGAAAATGTTACTTAAGTATAATCAGGTATAAACATTAATTAATGTTGATTTAAAGGTTTAAAAGTGAACTGGGACTATTATACTATTACATCATTAGACCAGTTATAGAACACTTTTGTTTTTCCTTGTAGAAAAAAAATAAAAAAAATAAAAAAAAAATAGCCAGAAGTGACTGCTTTCATTTTAAAATGTGACATACACCTCTGGTCTCCATCAGATGTAAAAAATAAATAAATAGTCATAGCTCTCTACAACACCTGTTTTCGTTTAATCCAATATGTGTCGATATGTCAGAAATGTTCTGCAGCAGTAACACTGTTTTGCGTGTTCTGGCGCTGAAATTAGCATGAAATTCCCACTTATTTTCAGAAAATATAAAACGTTAATGCACATGAGCAACTCACCAGGAACACGCATTTTTTCTTTTTATGTCCCTGTACACAAACAGGGACAAGTCGTAGATTACTGGGAAACCCGCCACAGGAATAATCAGCCTCTCCTCCATTTTGCTTGGGAACTAATGTGGTCGGAACCAAAGTTTACAGGATGCGTTCTCTGGACTCCTCTCAAGCGGTGGACGCCCAACCGCGTCATAGCTCATTACCATAAAGTTGACCTGATTTCAACTCTCCTCGATGCTCTCACCGGCCAAGACGCGCCGCGCCGTAGCCGGCTCACATTGAAAATGAATGACTTCCGGCTACTTTTTTTTTTTTTTTTTTTTGTTTATTATTAATGCCAAGGTACCAAAGATACAAGTACAAAAAAACATCAACTTTACGTACAAAGAGGTGACGTTACACGCAAAGCACCATTTATATACCTATGTAACAAATTAGTAATATAAAACAAGCTTTAACAGAATAAATTAAAAAGATGAAATAAATTAACTGTTTTAAGAGCTTTAAGATTCTTGGAAGATGAAATAGTTTGGATATACTGTTGAACCGCTTTTTTTAAAAAGATAAAAAAATAAAGGATTTTGATGAGAGAATTTACTGCGGTGAATATGAAATTTTGCAAGAAATAATAATAGGTTAATAAAATATTCATTAATTTTATCTTTTTGTATATTAAAAGAAGCCAAACAGTACATCCTTAAAAAGCAAAGAGAAACCCTGGAGCACATTGTAATTGATAACATTAGAGAGTTCAATCCAAAATAGCTGTGTGTGAGGACAGTCCCAGAGAATATGCATATCAGTTTCATTAGGGTCACCACAAAAACAACAGCTTGTATCTATGTCGGATTTAAACCTTTTCAGAAACACTTTAGCTGGGTAAAATCTGTGTAACAATTTGAATGAGATTTCTCTGACCTTGTTAGTTATTATGTATTTCAAAGACAGAGTCCATACTTTTTTCCAATCAATATGATCAACAACATTCTTCCAATAAGACACCACATAGGGAGTTGTTACAAGCTCCTTTTGAAAGAGCGATCTAATCTTATAGTTCCGTGATGAAGGATGTGACAAAAAGCACAGTTTTCCTGCTGGGATTTTAAATGGGTCTAAAGAAATAGGTAAAGTACTGGGTGATCTAACAGAGTCCCTTAAAAGCATGACAACTCCTTTAGGAATAGCGTCAATGACAATGGAGAATTCTTTGGGAGCTACTGGAAAATCAAATTTACATAGAAGGTCTTATTTTAAGTTATGAAGAATTCTTGAGTTAACATGGGAAACCATCAAAATGTTTTTCTCAAACCAATTACTGAAAAACAAAGATTTTCTCTTATATACAATGCCTTGATTGTTCCAAATAAAGTACCGGTGAGGGGAGAAATTGTGCTTAAAGATTAATGACCATGCAAGTAATGCCTGTTTATGAAATTTAGATAAATTGTAAGGGATTCTAGCAATATTATAGTTACAAACTAATAAGAAAGGGAGACCACCTAATTTGGAAAAGTAGTAATTGGGGATAAAATTCCAGATTGAGTTTGGATTACACAAAAATTGCCTAATCCAATTAATTTTGAAAGTGTTGTTCAAAGAAGAGAAATCAAGGAAATTCAACCCCCCATGCTCATACGTGTTCATTATTACAGACTTCTTAACATAATGGATTTTGTTTTTCCAAACAAAATTAAACAGGATTTTATCAACTGATTTACAAATGTTGTTGTCCACATATAGAGAGAGTGCAGCATATGTAAGTCTGGAGATGCCCTCCGCCTTAGCCAGCAGTACTCTGCCTCTCAAGGTCAAGTCTCTCTGCAACCATGTGTTAAATCTTCTTTGGGCTTTTAATATAACCGGGTCAAAGTTCAAAGTACATCTTTTATCTTGATTTTTAGTTATCACAATGCCTAAGTATGTAATTTCAGATTTAACTGGAATATTAAAAATAGTGGATGCTGTACAATTTTTAATAGACATTAATTCACATTTACCTATGTTTAGATTAAGACCCGAAGCTTTTGAGAAAAGTTTTATATAAACTAATTGCTATTGGGATTTGGGAAGCATCTCTTAAAAATAAGGTGGTGTCATCTGCTAATTGACTAATAAATATTTCTCGATCCGCTATATGGATACTCTGAATACTGCTTTCACACATAAAAGATGACGGTAGCTGCACACAAAGAAGAAATAAATAGGGAGAAATAGGACACCCTTGTCTCACTCCTCTGGATAAACTAAACCTTGGTGAAGTGCCATTCTTTAATTTAATCGAAGCACTTCCATTATTGTAAAGGGTTTTAATTACTCTGCAAAACATATCTCCAAAACCAAATTTTTCTAATGAATTAATAATAAATTGGTGCTCTAAAGAATCGAAAGCCTTATAGAAATCTAAGAAAAGAATGAAGCTTTCCTCCTGAATCAAGTCTGAATAATCTAATAAATCAAGAATCAACCTTATATTGTTGACAATGTGTCTTTTGTTCAAAAATCCAGATTGTGTCTCATCTATTACAGAACCCAGTACAGATTTTAGTCTTTTAGCAAATATAATAGCTAAAATTTTATAATCACTGTTAAGCAGAGAAATGGGACACCAATTGTCAATTAAAAGTAAATCTTTTTTAGGTTTCGGAATTAAAAGTAATTAAACCTTGAGTGAGAGTCGGGGGGAGAGCCTCATTCTGTATACTTTCTTCAAAAACCTTAAGTAAAAAAGGAGACAATTCTTTAAAGAACTGTTTGTAAAACTCTGCGGTAAGCCCATCCGTTCCGGGAGATTTATTGTTTTTAAATTCTAGAATTGAGTTACTAACTTCAGATAAAGTAATTTCACTGTCACAGAGATTTCTGTCATCTCTTGAAATAGTCTTACAATTTTTAACAGACTCCAGGAAAGTACAGCCTGCCTCTTCAGAATAATTTTTTTTATACAAATTACAATAAAATTTAGCACAGAAATGTGCAATTTCCTGAGGATTATTAGTGACTGTCCCCTCAATATTAAGAGTTTCGATTAGTGAAGTACTTAAGTGACTCTTTTCTAATCTGAAAAAATATGCTGTTACATTCTCCCTCTTCCATCCATTTTTGTCTAGATCTAATGTAAGCACCCTGTGCCCTATAAGTGTACATCTCATCTAATTTAGATTGCAGGTCAGCATACTCAAGCTTATCGGATTCAGAAAACAGCTCTGGGGGTTTAGAGGAAAGTATTGTAATTTTAGACACCAACTTATTTTCTTCTGCTCTCTTAAGTTTAGTTAAATTACTACCGAATTTTCTAAAATATTTACTAATTTCAAACTTTAACAGCTCCCACTGGCAACAATATGAGTCTAACACTAAAGCTCTTCTCCAGTACTGCTCAATCAGTAATGTAATATTCTTCTGAACATCTTCAAACAGGAGAAGGGAATTGTTCAATTTCCAATAAGGAGATGAGCTGAAATCAAGGGATGTAGAAAGACAGATCTTAAGAGAGATAGTACTGTAAGAGGTGTAGCATTAATGCTGACTGATTTACAACTGTTTGCTAGGCTTTGGGAAATGAGCCAGTAATCTATTCGGGACTGCTTAGAACGGTCCTTGCTGCTCCACGTGTAGAGTCTCTGCTGTGGATAAATTTCTCTCCATATATCAACAACACAAAAACGTAACATGAAATTATTCATAATTGGACTTATAGAAGCGGCTCTAGGGGGAAACCTATCTAAATCACTATTTAAAACCATATTGAAATCCCCACCTAAAATAAGAGTAGCATTGGGGTATTTATTTAACCAGTACTGTATATTTTCACAGATCACGTCAATTAAAGTGGCATTTTCTTTAGAAGAATTGTATCCATACACATTTGATAAGATTGAGATGGTCTGACCAAGTGAAACCACTAACAAGAGAAAATGATCTTTGGAATCACTGACAACGTGTAGAATCTCACCAGCAAACTTGTTTTTTAAAGTGGCAACACATGCTGATCTCTCTGTGCCGTGCAACATCCAAACATCACTGCCCCACTGGGACCTCCAGAATTTAACATTGTCTTGTGTGGAATGGGTTTCTTAAAAACCACGGATCGGACTTGTGCTTTTTTTCAACAAACAAAGAGCGTTTTGCGCTTCACACTGTTTCTTAAACCCTTGGCATTAAGAGAAATGAACGATATTGACATTGATAAACGAAAAACAGCAATGAACAGCTGTTAACACGAGTCAAAATAAAGGCAAAAAGTCAAAATTGACTAAAAGATGAGAAGAAAACTGAGACGAATAGAGCTTAACTGACCAATTTAAAGGTCCAGCTGTGATACGGTGATGGCTCAAATGCCATAGTGATGGGTAACAGTCATAGAAAACAGTGAACGATCCTCATGATGAATTCAAAGTAATCTCCACACCTTCAATGAACGCACGCGCTCAGATGTAATAGGCTGTTTTTCCAGCGGCCCTCGCCTCTCTCACTCTCAGCCACAAGCTCTTCCGTCTCTCCCGGTCCAGCGCAGACAGATCCTGTGCGAAGCGCACGTGGTTGTCTTGGAGAAACTGGTACTTCTTGGCAGCTTTCCATAAGGCATCGCGGATAACTCGTGAGGTAAACTGCATGATAATGGCACGAGGTTTTGTGTTGTCACCTCTCCTCCCGAGATGATGCACAGTGTCAACAACATCAGGATACTTGTTCTTGGCCTCGGGATAAAGCTCGCTGCAGATTCGAATGACTTCGGATCTGACATCTTCCTTGAAACTCTCAGGCACTCAAAACAATCTCAAATTCCACCTGCGAGAGTATCTCTCCAGATCAGAAATGCGTGTTTCCCAGGTGACCGTAAAACGTTCTTGATCTTTAAGCCTGGAATCTACATCTTTCACATTCTTCTTTAGATCTTGTACTTCGGCACACACAAAGTCTATCGTTTTCTTCAGCCCTTCTATCTTCAGAGCATTGGCGTTAATCATTCCTTCAAGTGCATCAGACCGAGTGTTGATCAACGAGGAGAGTGTAGAAATGATGGCAGAGTCGGTCTGCTCATTTGGACTTGAAGATTTACCTTTTTTGTGAGCAGGTGGCTTGCTAGGAGTGACGGAGTGGAGTCGCGCAGAGCTCAAGCTCGTTTTCAGCAGGAGATGCATAATCGTGAACATCCATAGTGTCGACAGTGTGTGAACGCTTTTTGCATTTGTCAGATGGCATGTTTAATCTCTTAATTGAATGTTTTGATATCTGATCCAGCAATTATAACAAAAAAAAAAAATACATTAAATAATAGATTTATACAGCTAGCTTTTCTAACCGTAAAGTTTGGTCAGGAGCTCTGAAAACTTCGACTTAAGGCGCCATCTTGGACCTCCCCGACTTCCGGCCACTTTGACGCTCTCGACGCGTTCGGTGTGAACACACAGTAAGGCCTCTATAGTCTTTATTCTTCCTTGATGTTTAACGGCAGTTGGCATCCAACTTCAATGGTGCATTACCTCCACCTACTGTACTGAAGTGTGAACCAGATCTAGACAGAGATAAACTAAAACTAGAAGGGAGACTTCCATCTCTCTTCTCCCCTTTAATTAATAATAATGATTTCCAAAACTGTATTCTATATCCTATTTGCTATACCAGTGTCCTTCAGGAAGCTAAATAAATGAGTACTAATATCATTTGAAGTTTTTTCCAGAAGTTCCTTAAGTGAATTCCCTTGCACCCCAAATTCCTTATGTTTTCTTTCAACATTATCCTTTCTCTCTCATATTTTTGGCATTCAAGTACCACATGTTCAACAGTTTCAATACTGTCACAAAATTCACATCTTCCTGATATATTTTTACCTAAGATATGTAAACACTTATTTAACCCACAATGTCCAATCCTTAACCTAGTGAAAATTATTTCTTCCCTTCGATTCCTTCCAGTGATCTTCCCTGTTCCAACCTTCTGTTGTATTCTGTATAAATGTCTCCCTTTCTCCTCTCTCTTCCAACTACTCTGCCACTTTTTCATAATTTCCATCCAGATTTTTGTTTTAGCTTCTGCTTTACTTATTGAGATTGATATTTCAACATCTTCTCTTTTACTGGCTTGTTTTGCCAAACCATCTACCATTTCATTTCCTTTAACCCCCACATGTGCTGGCACCCATGTAAATTTTACCTTCACCCCCAATTGAGAAATCCTTGTGTAACATTCTAGTACCTCATATACGATGTCTTGCCTTGATTGTGACTTAAATGTTTGCAAACTCTTTAGGACTGCACTAGAGTCTGAGCAAATTACAGCTTTACCTGGTCTTGTTTCTTCTACCCACTGTAGAGCCAACCAGATACCCATCAACTCCACTGTAAATACAGATACTTGATCAGGCAGTCTCTTCTGTACCTTAATTCCCATCTTTGGTACTTCGAATGCAGCCCCGGTTTGCCCAGATTGCGAATCTTTAGATCCATCTGTGTAAATATCCAGATACCCATTAAACTCCTCATTCAGATGATTACAAAACACTTCACATACATCCACCTCCCCTCTACTCTTTAAGTGACTATTTTAACCTCTATCTTAGGCTACACTGCTCCTTTATATGGAGAGGCTACTTCCTGCTACCTGTCATGTGATCGCTCACATGACAGGAGCGTCTCAGTTCTTAAAGACAAACACACACATTTTTAAAAGGAGTAAAATGGACAAGGAAACGTAAAACCTATTAAAACTCTGATACACCAATATACTGTTATATAGAGTGGTAAACCATGTCCCTTATGTGGCACTGTCACAGTATAATTATCTTTGATTTCTCACACAAGAAACAATCCTAGAAACGATCTCAGACACAGGAACACACAGCAGAGCTTCACCAATAGCATAAAGCAGTGGTTTTCAAACCTGTCCTGGAGGCACCCCTGCTCTGCACATTTTGTATGTCTCCCTCATTAGACACACCCAAATCAGGTCTTGCAGTCTCTACTAATGAGCTGATGATTTGAATCAGGTGTGTTAGATGAGGGAGACATGCAAAATGTGCAGGGCAGGGGTGCCTCCAGGACAGGTTTGAAAACCACTGGCATAAAGTAATCATCAACAAACAGTATAAACTGCAAGTAATTAAAGTCTAAAGCAACTTCATAATCACATGGGTCATCTTACCCCAATTGTCTAATTTTATCTTTTTACTTCAAAATAAAAATCAAAAATGTTCATTTTTGATTTCACGATCATGTGTACTCTGTGTAAAGAGAGCACATTTTACAGCATAAGATACACTATATTGCCAAAAGTATTGGGTCACCCTCTTCTAATGAACTGGTTTGACTACTTTAGTAATTTCTATGAGTACAAATCTTAATGTTTAAGCATATAATGATATTCTAGGGAATTGTGTGCTTCTAATTTTAAAGCAACAGTTTGGACAGGACCCTTTTCTATTCTAACATGACAATGCCTCTGTGTATAAGGCAAGGTTCAAAAAGAAATGATTGATTTAGTCAGTGTGGAAGAACTTGACTGGTCTGCAGAAAGCCAAGTCCTAATCCAAGCTGAACACCTCTGGTGTGACTTTAAATGCAGACCTTGAGCCAAAAACTCTTTACCAAACACCAATGACTTGTCTGTGTCCTCCTCTCGTTGAGGGAATCCCCGGGCTTTGCTGATTGGCTGGCGAACCGTTGTTTGTCTGACGTCTCTTAGGGAACCCCGGCCGTGATTGGTGGGTTGCCTGGTTGGATGAGACGCGCTAGAAGTTCTTCTTTCCTTTCTCGGTTGCAGAAGTTTTCTTGAAGAGCTTGAAGTTTGGAATGAGGTGATGGTTTGATCCGGCGTATGAGCGCACAAGTTGAAGCAGTTTTCAAACCATGGCAAAGAGCGCTGATCCTTAGTTGGACATTAGATTTTAAGCAGGCCACTTTAGGCCCACCCCGGAGCTGGGGTACCAATCCGCTTGTTGCAAGGAGGAGCTCAGCTTCCTAGGCTCCGTTTCTCTGCATAAATTAACGAGCTGCCCGTGTCATCACGTGACCGAAAATCCTTGCAGGGTTTCGTCAATAATCTTGATAAACATTATAACGTTACGGGATTTACCTAATTTCTACATTTCATCCACACAGAGTTGTTGCAAATAAAATATACTTTCGTTTAACACCAAGCATGACACACACACATATTCATACCCTCATAATACATAGGTTAAAATGGTACCGCCCTTATAATGGATAGATTAACATAGCGTATGTTTTACTAACATATCAAGCATATCTAAGGCATAACACACATAATTTGAGAATACATTTTCATTACTTAGAAGTCCTGAGTGTTGTCTTTTGGAGTTTTGGTGCACTTTTGATTGTTTTTTTTGTCTGTCCGAAAAAGACAAATTTTCAGGAATGCACACAAGGAGGGGCCGCGAGTGTCCTGAGGTCAGAAGGTGTCCGGGAGGGGAGTTCTGGCACATGTTTAAGTCAGGCCTATGACTGTAAATCCATTGCGCGTTTGTTGATAAGTTTGTCAATTTATACGTTGGCTGGTCAAAGGTTCATTTACCATCTGGATCTGGTATCTTTCCCACCAGAAGTTTCCTTTGTTCTGCGTTGGTGAAGTTGATTCTCTTTAACATTTCTGATCTCTGGAGAGATAAGGATTAACAAGACAGGATCTTGTTCCAGACACTTAGGCATCGTCTTGGATCCTTAGTTACTTTTACGACTCTCAGAGGTGAAACCAGAGATTCACTCATTCCTCTGGAACGAGTCTGTCCGTTGTATATGTGTGTCCGTTCAAGGATCTCCTACATCAGTCTAGCACGGGGTGTCCAAACTCAGTCCTGGAGGGCCACTGTCCTGCAGAGTTTAGCTTCAACTTGCCCCAACACAACTGTTCCTGCAGAAAATACAATTACAATTCCTTTATTATTGTACAGCGAATCAAAATGAATGAAAAGTCATTTTACAATAACATTACGTTGTTCCAACCAATGCGCGTATGCAGTGATGTGTTTAAGCGTCGCAACACCAAAGGCAGACCGCTTACACTTCTATGGTAACCTTGCGTGCGGAGATTTAAGCAACAACGAGTGGTGATGGTCGAAAGTTTCAAAATGAGTGGACCAAAACATGCTTTTATTGAAAACTCTGGTGCTCTGTTCTGTCTGGTTTGCACAGAATTAGGGGCCTGTTTACACCTGGTCACTTCACGCATTTTTGCAGATCGGACATCTACAGTACCTGATATATTAAAATGTTTCCATTTACACTTTGCTACATAAATGTGTCGTTGCAAAACCGATATAAATCTGATCTTCAATTCCTGCGCTATATTTAAATTTAACGGTGATCACGTCAACAAAAGCAACAGATAAGCACACCATTTTATTCATTATCAGCTAATTTCAAGATCAAAGACTGCAACAGGAGAGTGCGCAGCATCAGCACTGGAATATGTTTGTCCTACTACTTTTAATGAAGATGATTGTGTGTTGAGCGTCTGTGTCTTACTTTCAGTTTCATTTGCGGCAATTTGCGCGCCAGCTTGCTGAACAGATACTCAGCTACTCATATGCGGCGATGCATGCTGCATTAGCGCTGTCATATCTGGCTGGCTATAACGTCTTATAGCCTATAAAACGCTCTCACATGTTTATCATTTTAACATTTTGGGAGGAGTAAAATTTCCATGTGTGGTTTCAACAACCAGATGCCAGATGTGTTTACACTTGTCCAGTTTTGTCTGGAATCACCCAGATCACCTCCTGAAGTGGTTTGAGCAATCGGACTTAAATGCGTCTCGAAAGCGTTTCAGAGGGCATTTACCCCTGGTCTTTTCACGATCAGATAGCCATCTGGTCACAGAAAATGCATAAAGTGACCAGGTGCAAAAAGCCTGTCATAAGTCACACCTTCTGAGCATTTTTTTTCCCATTTATGGTTTTCCCATGTATGAGCTTGGAATGTGTTCTCTCGTTTGATTCTACGCTGCCTGCCTCCTTGACCCTTTGTATCTGGATTACTCTTTGGCTGCGTTTACACTTGGCATTAACATGCGACCTGTATCCGGATGTTGTCCACATACACATTAAAAAGAAAAGTGTAAATGCGTTTCTGATCGGAATGTTATCCGATCAGCGTGTCCTGGTCCAGAGGTAGTCGAGGACGCATTGTGATCAGATCTCAGTGTAATGTAAACGCAATCCAGCCATCGTATCTGCATTCGCAGGTCGACATCACGCAAAACGCTGCCCCCTCTCTCGCGAACTGTCTGGAGAAAGACGGAGAACACCCGAGTGGAGTGCTAGTGAGACTCTTACACTTATCATTGATTTGGAAAATGTTCCACGACTGAAAATGGTTTTCAAAAGAAAACCCACCACTTCAGGTCGACTTTGCATCAGGGCCATCCTCTGCAGACTTATTTAAATATTGCGCAGGAAAGACAGATCCAATCGGTTATACAGATAGAGAAGTCAGCTGATGTTGCCAAGTGTAAACACAGCCTTTGTTTGCTCGGTTTGCTGCCTGCTCCAACCCCTCTGCCTGTTTACGCTACTGGATTACATCTGATATCCCTGACGCTGTTTGTCGACCTTTGTTGTATTCTGATTGTATGTTAATAAAGCTGCAAATGGATCATCACTCAACTGACCCATCATTACACAGGCCCACATGCAGCTTTTGCAGAGAAGTACCCAGTGGGCCAAAGCCGAAAGAAGTAAATATTATTTTTTTATAATCGTAAAATATTTATTTTAAATTGCATTTTTTGAAGAAAAAATAATGTATTGACCAGAATTAAAAAATGTGCTTTGTTCTTCATTCATGAACTTACTCAACATGTGATGCTTCATATTTGTTTATTTTTGAGTTGTACATGGACATAAATAAAGGTTTCGTTGTTGAAAATCTGTATTTTTTATTATAGTGGCAATATATTTTTTTTCAATGTCTCTTTTGAAATAATGCATTTGCCAAAACATAAAAAATGGCTCTTTGGTGAAAAAAGATTCCCAACCCCTGGCCTAGATGTTTCTAATATGCCTAGTAAGACCTTGATTAGCTGGTATCTGGTGCGTTTACTTGGGGTTGGAGCTAAACTCTACAGGACAGTGGCCCAGGAGCAGGATTGGACACCCCTGGTCTAGCACGAGTTTAAGCACTCTGAAAAAAAAAAATAAAAAAAAACCTTATCATCAATGAAGCTGTCTACACTGTGAATTGAATTTCTTACTTACATTATACATACATGTGTTGTTTATGAGAGAATTCACGAGCGATCAGAATTCAGTCACTGAACAAATCTCTGGCATTTCAGCGATGACTACTAAACTGAATGCCTCTGATTGGTTATTTCATTCATAAGCTCAACAGAATCTTGTGTGATTGGTTATAATGAGAAACACATAAATGCATAAAAAGAAATATGATGCAATGCACAAAAAGAAATATGATGTGACATGAGGAGATCTAAATTTAATGCCATCACAAATTTAATTTAATTTTCACTTAATTCGCAACAGCTGTAATAGATTTAGTTTAATTGTACAGGGGCATATTTGTCCAGTTTGGTGGCATTTTTGCCTCAAGCCACCATTAATTTCAGACCCGTGTCCAGGGTAAGGCTAAGCCTTGCTCAGCCTCACACACACTCCACCTATGGCTTAGCAATCAGCACTATAATCTCATTTTTCCACACAGATGGTAATTTACCTTATTGCCATATTTTAACAAACCACTAGTAATATTTCTTACTGGTTGATGTTTCCGATAGATTTTTGATGTCAACACACACCCCATCATTTCATACATTTCTCATTTTACTCTCAGTTTTTCAAGTTCTCATAACAATCTTCTGTAAAAGGGTCATGAAAAACTTAACTACTTTTTATGTTCACAAAAATCTAACCTTTCATTGGATAATAAGAATTTAAAATGGGGGGGAAATATCATTATGAAATAAATGTTTTTTTCTAATACACATTGGCCACAATTAACGGCATCCTTTTATTCAATACTTTTTGAAACCTCCATTTGTCAGTTTAACAGCTCTAAATTCTCTCCTATAATGCCTGAAGAGGTTAGAGAACACCTAACAAGAGATCAGAGACCATTCCTTCATCCAGAATCACTCCAGACCCTTTAGATTCCCAGCTCCATCTTGGTGCTTCTTCTCTTCAGTTCACCCCACTCATTTTCTATAGGGTTCAGGTCAGAGGACTGGAATGGCCATAGCAGAAGCTTGGTTTTGTGCTCAGTGACCCATTTTTGTGTTGTTTTTGAGGTTTGTGTTTGGATTATTGTACGGTTGGAAGATCCAAACATGGCCCATTGTAAGATTTCTAACAGAGTCAGTCACTTATTGATTTTTTTTTATCTGTTGGTATTTGATAGAATCCATGATGCCATGTGTCTAAGCAAGATGTCCAGGACCTCCAGCAGAAATATAGGCCCACAACATCAAAAATACAGCAGTATATTTCATTGTACACATGGGGTACTTTTTATCCCTGTGTTCACCAAACCCATCTTGAGTGTTTGCTGCTAAAAAGCTCATTTTTTAGTTTCATCTGACCATAGAAGCCAGTCCCATTCGTGTCTGATAACTGAATATGCTGGAGTTTGTTTTTGGATGAGCTAGGAGAATTTTTCTTGAAACCCTCCCAAACAACATGTGGTGATGTAGGTGTTGTTTGGCAATTTTTTTTTTAAGGTTTTCTGACCCCAAGACTCAACTATTTTCTGCAATTCTCCAGCTGTGGTCCTTGGAGAGTCTTTAGCCACTCACACTCTCCTTCTCACCGTGCATTAGGACGATATAGACACACGTCCTCTTCCAGGCAGTTTCGTAACATTTTATGTTGATTGGAAATTCTTAATTATTGCCCTGCTTAATTAATTTTCACTGCTGTAGCTCTTTTCTTAAAGGCACTTCACTAATTTGTGAAGCTCAATTATCTTTTGCTGCACATCAGAAATAGATTCTTTGGTTTTTCTCATTGTGATGGATGATTAAGGGAATTTGGGCTTTGTTTTCCCTCCTATTTATATTTCTGTGAAACAGGAAGCCATGGCTGGATAGTTTCATGTTCATAATCACCCTGGAGTGCTCAAAATTGTGAATATGAATGGGAATATACTTCAGAGATATTTTACTCATAAAAATTTTTAGGGGTACCAATAATTGTGTCCAACATGTATTAGAGAAAAACATTTATTTCATAATGATATTTCCCCACATTTTAAATTCTTATTATCCAATGAAAGGTTAGATTTTTGTGAATTTTTTAAATAAAAGATCAAAAGGATTAACAATGCAGATTAATTTCCACAGCCGCCTTTGATCATATTTACCAAGGGTGCCGATATTTTTGGCCATGACTGTATATTGTCCAATTTTTGTTTAAATTCTACATTGTACATTCTACATTGTATCACACAGGTAACAGAACAACTAGTCAGCAAAGTTGTCTAATACCCAAAACCTGTTAACAGCAAGTCTTGTCTGGTACCCAAAACCAGTGTTTGTTTGGTACTCAAGACTGTTTTAACAGTTTTCTGTCAGCCAATAAGTTGATTGAGTAAAGCCAATGAAGAGCAGAAGCAGGAGACGAAGTGATGATAAGAAAAAAGAGCAGCGTTTATTTAATAACTCTCCAATTATGATGAAGCAAGTGCCACGACTCGCTTCAGGGGGAGGAGGAAGGGGAACGCGAGTCCGTGAAAATACCAAAAAATGATGACTCACTCGCACAGCACTTTCGTGCAGGGTGTAATTTATTTACAGTGCCAATAATCCAGACAGTCCACAGTGAAGAATATATATACAGGTGTTCACATAAATATATCAAAGTACCAAAGAAACAACAAATAGGAAAATAAAGACGAAAACTGTATTTACAATCACACGCCGTATCCACAATATACCAAAAAATAAGGGTTTACTTGAGGTACTACTGTAACACTCTCGCCGACTTGGTTAACAAGCAACTATGTGTGAGTCTGGCCTCCCTTTTTATAGGCCAGACTCCGCCCCTTCTTTGGCATCACTCACCAACAGGTAAGTATTCAGGTATGTTAACGCCTTTTATATTCCCCACACTTCAAACATTCATTAAACCATTAAATAATTCTCTACTGGTAATAATTCAAATACACATATTTTCCATTATTACAAAAATAATTAACACATAATTTACACAATCCCTGTTACTAACAGACGATGGTTTTGCCGGCTTCCGGCGGCACTATGCCGGAGCAATGCACTCTGTGCCTTTAAAAGCAGGCGCCCTCTGTCTGCTCAGTTTGGCCGACGCAGCGTTTACCCGCCAGAAGACCGACTACTTCCTGACAAACAAACAAACAAACAAACACTCGAACGGAGACACATGGACAAAAGACAAGACGCGAATAACGTGTGTGTGTGTGAGGCGAATGGGTATGAGACGGTGGAAACTGTGATGTGGAGAAATGTCCGTGGGCGATCGGTTCAACGCATGCACTCACTTCGCCGAACGGAGAAACAACAGGTAAGGGAGGGGGAATGGAGAGTGAATGGAGTGTACGCGTGTGTGTGTTCAGGCCAGTGCCGCTCCCTCAGCAGTGACAAACAGGTGCTTTGTCACATTACCTCCCCCCTCTTCAAGCCGAGTACCGGCCGGAAACCTGGACAGGTAATCGGCAACTACATTCAGTCTTCAAGGTCTGTGCCGGACCTTGAAGTTGAAGGGCTGCAGTGACAGGTACCATCTCATGACTCTGGCGTTATGGTCCTTCATCGAATGTAACCAGGTCAAGGCTCTGTGGTCCGTCTCCATGCTGAACTCTCTTCCGAGGAGGTAATACCGTAAGCTTTCCAGGGCCCACTTGATGGCGAGGCACTCCTTCTCCACCGCCGAATAATGAGTCTCCCTTGGCAACAGCTTGCGGCTGAGGTAAACGAAGGGTTTCTCGTTCCCCTGGGTTCCCTGGACCAAGACTGCCCCGAGTCCTGTAGCAGAGGCATCTACTTGGACCAGGAAACTTTGGGTAAAATCAGGACTTTGCTGGACCGGACTGGAGCACATCTTCTCTTTAAGAGTCTTGAATGCTGCCTCACAGTCTTTGGTCCATGGGATAGGGTTTGCCACACCTTTATTCAGCAGGTTAGTCAGGGGTGCAGCTATCTAAGCGAAGTTCGGGACGAACCGTCTGTACCCTCCCACCAGTCCGAGGAACGACCTCACTTCCTTCTTGGTCTTTGGTCTGGGACTTAGACGGATGGCCTCCACCTTGTTGACTTGAGGACGTAGCTGTCTGTTGCCCAGGTGGTAACCCAGGTAACTCACTTCTTGCCTTGCCCATTCACAATTTCCCACATTTAATGTTAATCCAGCTTCTGTGATCTTTTTCAGGGTCTGTCTCAGATGCTGTAGGTGCTCTTGCCAGGAGTTGCTGTGGATAACGACGTCGTCCAGATATACTGCAGACCACTCCTCACATCCTTGCAGGATTCTGTCCATCAATCTCTGGAATGTTGCTGGGGCTCCATGCAGCCCAAAATGAAGAACAGTAAATTGATAGAGCCCTACTGGCATCCTGAAAGCAGTGTAGGGCCTGGCCGTTGGTTCTAGGGGTACCTGCCAGTACCCCTTGCAGAGGTCTAGTGTGGTGATCTATTTGGCTCTTCCTATCTTCTCCAACAGATCATCTACCCACGGCATGGGGTATGCGTCGAATTGGGACTGGGCATTGAGCTTGCGAAAGTCGATGCAGACACGTAGGGATCCATCCTTCTTCGGGACTATGACTACCGGGCTACACCACTCACTCATTGACGGCTCAATCACTCCCAGCTCTCTCATCATCTCAATTTCTTTCCTTAAAGGTTCCACCAGTCGCTCAGGTACCCGGTAAGGTCTCTGTCTAGATGGTGTCGTGTCGGTAAGGTGGATGGTGTGTTGAATTAGCTCTGTCCGTCCAGGCCTCTGACGAAACAAAGTCAAGTCAAGTCAAATCACTATTATTTGTATAACGCTTTTAACAATGCAAATTGTGTCAAAGCAGCTTTACATCAGCTTGATATAAAGCTGGGTGGCTTTATATCAGCTTTACAGTATTTAGACGGGGAAATAGTTTGTCGAAATAGTGTCATTCTCCTCTGGCCAGACAAAATCAGCAGTTTAAATCTAGGCTAAAGCAGAGTCAGATTGTGCAAAGGACTCATCTGGTTCTTGTGGTCTTGTCCCGACGGCCGTCTAGAAGACAGGGTCTTCACTGGGGATCAGTCTCTGGGGCTCATCTAGTTGTCCTCGTCTCTGCTGACGTTCAGGGCTGTAGAGGTCATCTCTAGGTGCTGATCTACCATCTGATCTGGATACGGACTGGATCTGGGTGGCCGCAGTGACCATCTGATCTGGATACAGTCTGGATCTGGGTGGCTACGGTGACCTCGGAATAAAAAAGAAACAGACTAATGTTAGCGTAGATGCCATTCTTCTAACGATGTAACAAGTACATCGGGTGTTTTGGGAAGTGTTCCCGGTTCCGGTTGACCCAATTAATGCAGCCTAACAATCCTTTAACTGATTTGAATTATAGAAATGTTATGTGTAAGCCAGGTTAAAGAGATGGGTCTTTAATCTAGATTTAAACTGACAGAGTGTGTCTGCTTCCCGAACAGTGTTAGGTAGATTGTTCTGAGTTTTGAGAATTGAGTTTGGGTGTTAAATAGGAAAACGATCTCCCGCCCACAGTTGATTTTGATATTCTAGGTATTATCAAATGGCCAGAGTTTTGAGATCGCAGCGGACGTGAAGGACTATAATGCGATAAAAGCTCACTCAAATACTGAGGTGCCAAACCATTCAGGGCCTTAAAGGTAATTAGCAACCAGCTGGAGTTTGTTTATTAAACGCGCAGAGCAACCACCCAATAAAGTAAAGTAAAGTCGTGACGTATTGTCAAGTATGGTGACCCATACTCGAAATTGGTGCTCTGCATTTAACCCATCCAAGTGCACACACACAGCAGTGAATAGTGAACAAATGCACACACACACACACACACCCGGAGCAGTGGGCAGCCATTGCTCCAGCGCCTGGGGAGCAATTGGGAGTTCGGTGCCTTGCTCAAGGGCACCTCAGTCATGGTATCGAAGGCAGAGAGAGTGCTGTTCATTCACAATCCCCACCTTCAATTCCTGCCGGTGCGAGAATTGAACTGGCAACCTTCAGGTTACAAGCCCAATTCCCTAACCATTAGGCCACGACTTCCCCTAGCATTACAATAATCTAGCCTCGAGGTCATGAACGCATGAATTAATGTTTCTGCATTTGACATTGAGAGCATAGGTCGTAATTTAGATATATTTTTATTTCCAATCTTTTTTATTGGCATTTTATCAGGACAGCATGAAATACACTTACATCAAACGGATCAACATACAACAAAATGTCCTTATCGTATCAAACCCCAAACCTTAACCATCCCTACCCAGGGAGGAAAAACAAAACAAAACATAACAAGAAAAACCACAAAAAAAAAAAAAAAAAAAACACACGGATGTATAATATTTTCTCATAATTAGCATTCTGAGGTGTACTAAGAAAGGCATTTCTTAAATATTATCCGAATCTATATCTGTATCAGAGAGACAAAGCAAGCCTTTAACGAAATTCAAGAAGGGATCCCATGTGCTACTGAAGGTTTTAAGGGAACCTTGAAGCATAAACCTTAATTTCTCCAATTTAATGTAAAAAAAAATGTCTTGTATTCATCTATTGTGAGTAGGGGAAGTGACGCACCTCCATTTAAGGAGAATGTTCCTTCTAGCTAATAGAGTAGTAAAAGCAACCACTTGAGCAATAGGACTAGAATAAGTGGTGTATGGTAGAACACCAAAAACAGCTGTCAATGGATTGGAACTCAATTCAACATTAAGTGCTTTTCCCAGTGTGTCAAACACGTTGGACCAAAAGGTTATTAATCGAGGGCATGACCAGAACATGTGTACATGATCTGCTGGAGCTTGTTGACAACGGTTGCAAGTATCATTCTTGTCTGGAAAAAATTTTGATAATTGTGCATTTGTCAGGTGGGCTCTGTAAAGTACCTTGCATTGTATCAAACCATGCCTGGCGCAGATTGATGACGAGTGCACCCGATATAAGATGCATGACCACTGTTCATCTGAAATAGGAATAGAGAGGTCATGTTCCCAAATCTCTGTGAAACGCTTTGAAAGATCAGGTATCAAAGTATTAATTAAGTTAAAAATGACTGAGATAAGATGTTTATCACTGGGTTTAAGATCGAAAAAACTGTCTAGTGAATATTCTGGGGGACGATTTGGGAAATGAGGGAACAGTTTCTGCACAAAATGTCTCGTCTGAAAAAAACGAAATAGGTGACTATTGGGTAGGTTAAACCTGGCAGATAGGGAAGAAAAGGATGTAAACACAGTCTCTTCATACAGGTCCTTAACTGAGTGTATACCATTACATGCCCATATACGGTATGCAGAGTCCAAACAAGATGGTGAGAAAGCATGGTTTTTCAAGATAGGCACATGTATAGACGCTCTGTGTAATCCAAAACATTTTCTAAACTGAATCCAAATTCTGAGTGAGTTTGAAACAACTGGATTGGAAGTAATTTTGCTGATTACTAATGGAAGCTGAGAAGTGATAACAGAACGTAAATCATATTTAGTTGAAGAAGTTTCGGCATGAACCCAGGGTGGGTAGTCTTTGGGTAAATGGGGGTTATTCCAGTATAAGATCTTACTAATATTACTCGCCCAGAAATAGTGCTGAAAATTTGGAAGAGATAGGCCACCTTTTGACTTAGGAAGTTGAAGAATAGATTTCTTGAGTCGTGGTGGTTTATTTCCCCAAAGGAATGGCCGTATCATACTGTCTAGATTTTTAAAGAAAGATCTGGTGATGAAAATTGGAATGTGCTGAAAAAAATAAAGTAGTTTAGGCAAAGTGACCATTTTAATAAGGCTAACACGTCCAGCTAGGGACAAAGGGAGTGTGGCCCACCTTGCCATGTCTTCCTTAATACGATCGACAAGAGGTAAAAAATTATGGCTAAATAATTGACCATATAGATTAGTAAAGAATATCCCTAGATATTTGAAGCCCACCGTGGATAATTTGAAAGGAAATTGGGAGAACGAGAGTTCTCTAGCTGCAGGGTTTACAGGGTATAGTTCGCTTTTTTGCAGATTAATTTTATAGCCCGACAGGTGGCCAAACTTGTCCAAAATCTCAAGAATAGAAGGAATAGAGTAAGAAGGGTTGGAAACAAAAAGTATTAAATCATCAGAGTAAAGAGAGAGTTTATGAGTTAACCCAAAACGGGGGATACCTTCAAAAGATTCCAAAGTACGAAGCCATATTGCCAGAGGCTCTATGGATAAATTAAAGAGAAGAGGAGAGAGGGGGCAGCCTTGTCGTGTCCCTCGATGTAAAGGAAAAAAAGAAGACTGCATGCCATTTGTATGAATCGAGGCAGCAGGCGAGGTGTAAAGGAGCCGTATCCAAGAGATAAAATTAGACCCCAGGCCGAATTTTTCTAAAACACAAAACAAATAATTCCACTCAACTCTATCAAAGGCTTTCTCAGCATCTAAGGATATAATGACTTCCGGAGATGCTGAGAAAGGGGAGTATAAAATATTAAGAAGCCTCCTTGTATTAAAAAAATAATGTCTCCCTGGACAAAAACCTGTTTGATCTAGTGAAATTAGAGATGGTAAGACCTTCTGAAGACGAAGGCTCAGAACTTTTGATAAAATTTTAAAGTCAACATTTAACAGGGAAATTGGTCGATAACTTCCACATAACGTAGGGTCCTTTTCTTTTTTAAGGATGAGGGAAATGGAGGCCTCATTAAGAGTTGGTGGGAGACGGCCAGCTTTAAAGGAGTCATTATACAATACTGCTAATATAGGGGTTAGAGAAGATCTAAACGCTTTATAGAACTCTAACATAAAGCCATCTGGGCCCGGGGATTTATTTGATTGCATGGATCCAATTGCTTCCAATATTTCTAATTCAGTAATAGGGGCACCCAGGTCTTCAGACAGACTTGCCTCAAGTATGGGAAAATCCAATGTATTGAAAATTTTAAAATTTGCCTGAGAGTTAGACGAGTTCCCAGAAGAATATAAGTCAATATAAAAATTGGCAAAGGCAGCATTGATACCCACCTGATCAGATAACAGCTCCCCTAATGGAGATCTGATACATGGGATCCATCTGGAAGCACTAGAAGCACGCGTTTGATGTGCTAGAAGCTTCCCAGCTTTATCACCATGCTCAAAGAATTGCTGTCTACTCTGAAGAAGCTGTCTAGCAGTCACCGTTGTCATTAGTAAATCATGTTCTGAAAGTAACTGTATACGTTTCGTGTATAAGGAGGAAGAGGGGGAAGATGCATAGATTGCATCTAGTTTCTGTAACTCGTCAGCTAAACTAACTAATTTAGAGGCATTCAGTTTTCTTGAGTATGAAATATGAGATATTGTTTGGCCCCGAATGAAGGCTTTAAAGGCCTCCCACAATATACTTAAACCGATTTCAGGAGTTTGATTAAGTTCAAAGTATAAATCAATTTGAGACTTTATAAAATCTGTAAATGAGTCATTTGACAATTTAAAGGAAGGAAATCTCCGAGGTCTAAACATGTAATTTCCTAAAGAAACTTTTATATTGACCGACACCGGAGCATGGTCAGTGTAACGCCAAGCCAGCAGAGGGAGCCCTCACCCGAATACTGAACCTGACCCGCTCCCTCTGCTGTCATTTCCTGTTTGACTCTCATATAAACTGAGATATGTTCACGGACTAGTCGCGAAGTATTGCCAGTCATTCTGCCTTACCAAGCGTTATTCCTCAACTATCCGGATTGCTTACCTGTCTATGATCTTGCCTGATATCCTGACTCACGGTATTTGTACTCTGTCCCTTTGTTCTGACGCCTGATCTGACTGATGTTTGTGTTTGGACCCTTTGCCTGCCTTATCATTATTGTCTCTGAGTTTGCCCCTGTGTATGAAGAACGATCTGCTTGCCTCCCTGGTTTGACCCTCTGCCTGTTTTACCGACCTCTGGTTAATAAACTTCCGCTTATGGATTCTAATCAAACTCCAGCGTCTCTGTTACAGAATACTTCGCCTCCCCTGAATCCAGCGGAAGTGTCAAATCTACAAACAGCATTTTCATACCAAACGGCAATGCTCAAAGGATATCAGGAACAACTCACTCAGCTGCGGACTGTAAATGAACACCTAACGCACTACATTCGATCTCTCCCTCCGGCCACGCCAAACGCCGTAAGTTTCGCACTTCCTGACAAATTCGACGGAACAGCTGAGCAATGCAAGGGCTTCATTCGCCAAGTGCAGATTTATCTGGATCACCAAGGAGAGAGATTCGATTCAGAGGGGAAGAGGTGCGCTTTTATTATGACACTTTTGACGGGCAGAGCTATCGATTGGGCAGCAGCCGTTTGGGACTCAGATTCCCGACTGAGGAGTTCAGTGACGTACTTCTTTCAACAACTCCGCGAAGTGTTCGAATACCCTCATGGTGGAAGAGATGTTTCAACACGGCTCATCAATCTGACACAAGGTAATCGCACCGCTGCCGAGTTTGCCATTGAGTTTAGAACGCTCGCTGCCCAGAGTGGATGGAATGATGTTGCCTTAAAAGCTACATTTCATAAAAGCCTTAACTGCGACCTTCAGGTAGAACTGGCATGTAAGGGTGAGGGATCCTCATTTTCTGATTTTGTCACGCTCGCCATCAAGATTGATAACCTCATGAGACAAGCTCCAAAGAAGAAGAGTGGAAAGGGTGGACAAACCAATGCTCTTACGCGTTACCCTATTGAAATGTTTTCTCCTGAGGAACCCATGCAACTAAACACATACCGATTATCTGAGAGTGAGAGAGAACGGAGACGGCAGCAACGCCTGTGTTTTTACTGCGGTGAACCAGGTCACCGCAGTTTAGGATGCCCCCACAAGCTCCAAAGCAATCCGCGGGTAAATATTGAACATCTTGCCCTTTTAAGCAACAAATTATTCACACTCCCTGTTGTCTTAAGAGTTGATACTCTGTCTCTTGACCTCACAGCGATGATCGACTCGGGAGCCGCCCTGAATCTAATCCACCAGGATATTTTCACAAAACATCAAATCCCGACACAACCATGCACCCCACCAATCCAAGTCAAGGCTATCGATGATATACAGATTGGAAAAGGCATCACTCACCAAACCAAGACGCTCACACTCCAGGTTGGAACTCTTCATACGGAATCCATCACCTTTTACATCATCGACTCTCCTAAACATGAAGTTGTTTTAGGATATCCATGGCTCTCTATTCATGACCCCGAACTCTCATGGCATCAAGGTGAGCTAACACGTTGGTCTCCCTTCTGTATGAATCATTGTATCACTGCAAAACCCCAATCATGTCTCACAACCAGTGTAGAAAGTCCGGAAACACACCAGAAAGTTCATATTCCTCATTGCTACCAAGATCTTTCTGATGTATTCAGCAAGGAGAAAGCCACTCAACTCCCTCCACATAGACCATGGGACTGTGCCATCGACCTCCTGCCCAACACACAACCCCCTAAGAGTAAAGTATATCCACTTTCTAGAACCGAAAATCAGGCCATGGAAGAGTATGTAGATGAGGCTTTGAACTCCGGTTTTATTCGACCATCAACCTCCCCAGCAGCGGCAGGATTCTTCTTCGTGGAGAAGAAGGATGGTGGTCTAAGACCGTGTATTGATTATAGAGGACTGAATAACATTACAATTAAATTCCGTTACCCCCTTCCGTTAGTACCATCAGCACTAGAACAACTCAGAGAGGCCAAGATCTACACCAAGCTCGATCTCCGAAGTGCATATAATCTCGTCAGGATCAAAGAAGGAGATGAATGGAAAACAGCCTTTATCACCACCAGGGGGCACTATGAATATCAGGTAATGCCATATGGGCTGGCCAACTCTCCTGCTGTATTCCAGTCTTTCATCAATGAAATTTTCAAAGACCTTCTGAATAAGTTTGTGATCGCCTACATCGATGATATCCTCATCTTCTCCAAGACTGAACAGGAGCACATTTCCCATGTCAGAACAGTCCTTTCTCGACTTCTAGAGAATAAATTATATGTCAAGGCCGAAAAGTGTGAGTTCCACGTTAATCAAACTTCCTTCCTGGGTTACCACATCAGCTCACAGGGCGTCAAGATGAACAATCTCAAGGTTAATGCAGTCACCGAATGGCCACAACCGCGAACCATCAAGGAACTACAAAGATTCCTTGGCTTTGCCAATTTCTACAGGAGGTTTATTCGAAATTATAGCATGGTGGCTTCTCCTCTTACCTCGCTCCTCAAGAATAAGCCGTCGAAACTGATTTGGACATCAGAAGCTGACAACGCCTTCAACTCATTGAAAGAACGATTTACGACAGCTCCTATCCTGAAACATCCTGATCCGAACGAACCATTCATACTGGAAGTGGATGCCTCAGACTGTGGCATAGGAGCGGTACTCTCACAGAGGCAAGGGCAACCAAGCAAACTATATCCATGTGCTTTCTTCTCCAGGAAACTGACCCCTGCAGAACGTAACTATGATGTTGGAAATAAGGAGCTACTCTCCATGAAAGCAGCTATAGAAGAATGGCGTCACTGGCTTGAGGGATCTCTTCATCCCTTTCAAGTGATAACTGACCATAAGAATCTCGAATATATCAAAAGTGCCAAACGTCTTAACCCCCGTCAAGCCCGTTGGGCATTGTTCTTTACACGCTTCAACTTTACAGTAACTTATCGACCGGGCAGCAAGAACGGTAAAGCAGATGCTCTTTCCAGACAGTATAACCCCTCCTCAGTACATCACACATCCGGTCCCATCCTACCCAGCTCGATCATCCTAGCCCCAGTTTCATGGGATATCATGGAAGAACTAAGAGAAGCACAACAACAAGACCCCTCACCCGCTAACACACCTCCAGGAAAGCATTATGTACCTCAAGTTTTAAGACCACGAATCATGCAATGGGTTCATACTTCTCTCTGCTCCGGTCATCCAGGTATCTCTCGAACCCTCCAACTATTACAGAACTCTTTCTGGTGGATTAACATGGCTCGAGATGTCACCAACTATATCAAATCCTGTCAGATCTGTGCTCAGTCAAAAACCCCAAAAGAATTGCCATCAGGTTTACTCAAACCATTACCCATTCCCCAACGACCATGGTCTCATCTGTCTATTGACTTTGTCACTGATCTCCCACCATCAAATAATAATACCACTATCCTGGTCATCATCGACCGTTTCTCGAAATCCTGCCGTCTCATTCCACTACCCAAACTACCCACTGCCATGGAGACCGCTCAAGCCCTCTTTCAACATGTCTTTAGGATCTATGGGCTACCAGAAGACATAGTCAGTGATCGGGGTACCCAATTCACGTCTCAGGTCTGGAAGGCATTCTGCAGCCAATTAGATATCAACATCAGTCTAACTTCAGGTTATCACCCACAAGCCAACGGACAAGTCGAACGGCTCAACCAGGAAATAGGAAGGTACCTTCGAAGCTACTGCAGCCGTGAACAACACAGATGGTCTGAGTTCCTACCGTGGGCCGAATACGCCCAAAACTCTCTAACCCACTCCTCTACAGGTCTAACTCCCTTCCAGTGCGTCCTGGGGTTCCAACCGCCTCTGTTCCCGTGGTCTGGTGAACCCTCCTCCGTTCCTGCAGTGGACGACTGGATTCAGCGTAGTGAGAGGGTGTGGAACAGTGCTCATGTTCGTCTCCAGCGGGCCATAAGAACACAGGAATTCCAGGCCAACAGACGACGTCGTCCACACCCTCCCTACCAACCAGGACAACGGGTCTGGCTCTCCACAAAGGACATCAAGTTGCGGCTACCAAGCAGGAAGCTCAGTCCCAGGTATGTTGGCCCTTTTAAAATACTAAGACAGATCAATGATGTGACATACCAATTGGAGCTTCCTGCTAACTATCGTATCTCTCCCTCCTTCCATGTGTCCCTCCTCAAACCTGTTCACCCGGGAGCTGACCCTGGCCATGAAGCCCCAGAACCACCACCACCACTGGATTTCGATGGAACCCCAGCTTATACGGTGAATGTGTTATTGGACTCGAGACGAAGAGGGGGTCAGCTCCAATATCTGGTGGACTGGGAGGGCTATGGACCTGAGGAGAGATCATGGGTAGCCGCCCGGGACATTCTGGATCCTGCACTCATCGAGGAGTTTCATCGAGCCAGACCCGATCGACCAGCACCACGACCACGGGGACGTCCACGTCGAGCTCCAGGAGTCGCTCCTAGAGGGAGGAGTTCTGTAACGCCAAGCCAGCAGAGGGAGCCCTCACCCGAATACTGAACCTGACCCGCTCCCTCTGCTTTTATTTCCTGTTTGACTCTCATATAAACTGAGATATGTTCACGGACTAGTCGCGAAGTATTGCCAGTCATTCTGCCTTACCAAGCGTTATTCCTCAACTATCCGGATTGCTTACCTGTCTATGATCTTGCCTGATATCCTGACTCACGGTATTTGTACTCTGTCCCTTTGTTCTGACGCCTGATCTGACTGATGTTTGTGTTTGGACCCTTTGCCTGCCTTATCATTATTGTCTCTGAGTTTGCCCCTGTGTATGAAGAACGATCTGCTTGCCTCCCTGGTTTGACCCTCTGCCTGTTTTACCGACCTCTGGTTAAAGTCTTGACCTTTAATAAACTTCCGCTTATGGATTCTAATCAAATTCCAGCGTCTCTGTTACAGTCAGAGATAACCAAAGGGTGATATGTACAACATTTAACATCCTGTAGTAATTTATTGTCTAGCAAGAAAAAATCAATTCTAGAGAAAGTATGATGGACATGGGAAAAATAGGAAAAAGCTTTATCCTGGTGATTCTTAAATCTCCATGGATCCGAAAGACCCAGTCGAGATGAGCAATCAAGTACTACCCTTGCCGATTTGGACAAGGTAACTTTTTTTGTAGAGGATCTATCAAGGCAAACATCCTGCACTAGGTTAAAGTCCCCACCTATAATAATATAATGGTCACTGACATTAGGTAAACTGGAAGAAAAATTTAATTAAAAATTCGTCATTGTCCCAGTTAGGGCGTATACAGAAGCAAGTATGACAAAAGTATTGTAGAGTTTACCTGTAACTATAACAAAACGCCCGTTCGGGTCACATATAGTGGTAACAGGTTCAAACTGGACAGATTTACGGAATGATAATGGCTGCCCTGTGAGCCCTTTGAGAGAATTTGGAATGGAATAAATGGCCCATCCAAGCCCTTTTAATGCGAAGAGTGTCTTTTGAGCATAAATGGGTTTCTTGTAAGAATACAATCTCAGCCTTAAGAAGTTGTAGATGTGACAGTATTTTGCCAGCTTTGACACTGGAATTCATCCCCTTAGTATTCCACGATATAAATCTTAGCCCTCTATCTTTTGACTTAGTATTATTAGTCATTCACAATACGGAAAAATATTGAAACCATGAACCGTGTGTATACGAGAGAAAAAAACCCCCAAAAAAAACACCCCAATCCCGAGAACACAACATAATCCAAGCGATACACGCTCTATAGAAAACAGCGTACCTACTAACGTTATGTATCTTAACTCCCCATACAGTATATTTAAACTCCCCAAATTAGCGAATGAACTAATAACCAGAACAGAACATGACATCAGATCTCTTTACCTGTAAAGACCGACATTTTTCAAAGGTAAGAAAACCTGTCCATCAGTCCGATTGAGGTAATTAACTTGTAAGAAAATAAATAAAGTCCTCCATGTCGTCATTCTAGTAAGCCAAGTCCCTTTAAGTATTCTATAGACTTTGATTAAGCATCGTTGCATTAAGAAACAAAAGCCTACATAAACCAAAATACCACAACCTAATTACTGACTGATTTAGTCAGTATAACGGTTGCAAGCTGCTACGAGGAAGAGCCGGCGCGGATCGACGACACAAATTCCTCTGCCTCTGTCAGCGACGTGAAAGATTTCCGATTTCCATCCTGCATTCTGATGAAAAGTCTCGCTGGAAAAAGCAATGAAGGCCTCATTCCCAATTTATAGAGATCAGCCATGACGTGTCGGAATTGGGCTCTTTGCACTGCAACCTCCGGTGCGTAATCTTCAAATACTGCAATCGGGTTGCCCTGGTATTTTAGGTTCCCTCTCTTAGCCCTGGCTTCACGTATTATCAGCTCCTTCTGTTGGTATCGATGAAGACGAATGATGACCGCTCTTGGTTTCTCTCCTGTCACTGGCTTTGCTGTAAGAGTTCTGTGGGCTCTGTCAATTTCTGGCGGAGTCGGAAAAATTTCCTCACCAAATACGTCTGACAGCAATTGAGAGAAGGAGGACGGACGGGGCCCTTCAATCGACTCTGGTAAGCCGACTATTCTGATGTTGTTCCGGCAGCTACGCGATTCGAGGTCGGTAACTTTGGATTGAAGTTTTGCGTTGTTCTCCGACAAGACCGAACATGTCTTCTCCAGAGCAAGTAAACGCTCGTCAGTTACATTAGCGCTGGTTTCAAGCGAGGTAATCCTGTGGCCATGATCCGAAATTGTGGACTGAATCAAGTCAATCTTAGCCTCCAGTGACGAGGTAGCAGCTTTAAAGTCTGATGAGAGGGCCTGTCTGTTCTGTTCCAGTAACTTAGCGATAGACGCCATGCTAAGTTCTGTGTCCTCATCTACTGAGGCCTCGGGTTTCGGATCCTTCTTATGTTGTTTAGAAGCCATGTTAAAGATAAAGAAAACGCCGTAGTATATTCCTAAACAGATCTGAGTAAAAAAAAAAAAGCGAGGTGGGGATTATGAAAATATGTAAAAATATAACGTTGGGGCGGGAGCAAGACACACACACGTCTAACTCCAACTACCGTCCGCCATTTTCGCCGTAATTTAGATATATTTTTAAGATGGAAAAATGCAGTTTTACAAATGCTAGAAACATGTTTTTCGAAGGAAAGATTGCTATCAAAAAGTACGCCTAGGTTCCTAACTGATAATGAAGAATTTACAGAGCAGCCATCAAGTATTAAACAGTGATCTAGGTTATTACATGCAAAGGATTTTGGTCCAATAATTAACACCTCTGTTTTTTCAGAATTTAGCAGTAAGAAATTGCTAGTCATCCAGTTTTTCATATCAACTATAAATTCCGTTAGTTTTGCAAATTGGTAAGTTTCATCAGGTCGCGAAGAAATATAGAGCTGGGTATCATCAGCACAACAGTGAAAGCTAACAGCATGTTTCCTAATGATATCTCCCAAGGGTAACATGTACAGCGTGAAAAGTAAGGGGCCAAGTACTGAGCCTTGAGGTACTCCATACTGCACTTGTGATTGGTATGATACCTCTTCATTTACTGCCATAAATTGATGGCGGTCAGATAAGTACGATTTGAACCATGCCAGTGCACTTCCTCTAATGCCAACATAATTTTCTAGTCTATTTAAAAGAATGTTGTGGTCGATAGTGTCAAACGCGGCGCTAAGATCCAGTAGCACTAATAGAGAGATACAACCACGATCAGATGATAAAAGCAGGTAGTTTGTAACTCTAATGAGAACAGTCTCAGTACTATGATATGGTCTAAAACCTGGCTGGAAATCCTCACATATATCATTTTTCTCTAAGAAGGAACAGTTGTGATGATACTACCTTTTCTAATATCTTTGACAGAAAAGGGAGATTTGAGATCGTTCTGTAATTAATTAATTCTTTGGGGTCAAGTTGTGTTTTTTTTAATGAGAGGCTTAACAGCCAGTTTGAAGGTTTTTGGGACATATCCTAATGACAATGATGAGTTAATAATATTCAGAAGAGGATCTATTACTTCTGGAAGCACCTCTTTTGTTTTGTTGGTTTAGATGATTTAACAAGTTTATACAATTCTTCATTTCCAATAGAAGAGAATGAGTGGAATTGTTCCTCAGGGGATCTATAGTGCACTATTTGATGCGATACTGTGGCTGACAGCTGCATGGTTACAATTTTATCTCTAATAGTTTCAATCTTGGAAGTAAAGTAGTTCATAAAGTCATTACTACTGTGCTGCTGGGTAATGTCTGCACCTGCTGATGTTATATTTTTTGTTAATTTAGCCACTGTATTGAATAAATACTTGGGGTTGTGTTTACTTTCTTCTAAAAGAGACGTAAAGTAAGCAGATCCAGCAGTTTTTAAGGCTTTCTTGTAGGAGAGAGTATTCCAAAGCAGGGAATTGGTCTAGTATGTAGTGAATTATGCTTTCGCCAGCCTAAGGAGGCGAAATAGTGTAGTGATGGGTACTCACGTCACAGGTGACGTTATGATTTTTGAATCACGTGTCACTTAAGGTGTGGTTAGGAGTACATCACGTAAGAAAGATTGGTGGGATACCTAACTTGTAGAACCTTACTGCATTATCAACCCAAGGAAGACACAAGTGTAATAAAATAAATTTTATTAACAAAAGATAGACACGAGTAATCAACAACTACTAAATGAATATCATGAATGGAAAAGGAATAAAGTGCATAAGATGCATAAAATGCAAGTGATTATGTTGGATGTTGCTATGTCAGAGCTACGTTATCTGGAAAGATAAACTGTCACTACTCTGAAACAAGTAAGCTGAAGAACCTTATTATGCATCAAACAAATACTTGAAATATTATATGATATCAAGTGCAATCAGCTATATAATATCTAATGTTATTTAGAAAAATCATATACTGATAATACACAACAATGCCAAGGTCTCTGGAAGAGGTTTGGATAGGTGATAGTTACATTCTCTGTGGTTGAGTGAACAGTCCGGTGGCAGTGACTTCATCCACTTGTTGTGCTGGTAACAATGCAGTGGGAAAAGGAGCAGGGATCCGCAGGGAGGATGCTGATCTCCTGGAGCACCAAAGGGTCCTAAAATCTGGAACACGCAGATGTGACCCTGAAGTAGGTGCAGAAGGTCCTTAGCCTAGAACACGCAAGCAAAGGTACGGAGCTTAACCTTGTTGCAAACATCTGTGTGTCTTCTGCCTCTCTGGGCTAGAGACTCAGAATTTGGTCGATCCGCTTTGTCTCTCTAGGATGGAGACTCAGGACGTGCTGCATCTGTTGTTGTCTCGCTGGACGAAGACTCTGAATGAAGTCTGAATGTAGATTATCTCTTTCCTCGCAGGCTGGAGGCTCAGAATGTGGTCGCATCTGTTGCTGCCTCAAAGCTGCAGACTCAGGACTTGGTATCTGTTGTTGCCTCTTCCCTCACGGCCAGAGGTTTCGGTGTTTCTGTTAGAGTCTCTTCCTTTTGGGACTCAGACTCAGAACGGAGGTTGATCTGCTATTGTCTCACCCTTGCAGGGCTCAGACTCAGAAGTGGTTTATTTGTTAACGTCTTTCCCTTTTGGGACTCAGACTCAGAATGGATGTGTCTGTTACTGTCCTTTCCCTTACAGGCCGGAGACTCAGAACAAGGAGTGTCTTTTGGGAAGGTATCTTTATCTCTTTCTGATGAGGAGGAGATTGCAATCTGGCGCTTCTCCATTTCCAGGCTGTGATTGGCTATTTCCATCAGAGAGGGGGGACACAGTGTGGCCCACCCTTCTTTCCTCCTGTGGAACTTATTTGCATAGTCCAAACACACATTTAGAAAAGTGTCACTAAAGTTTTACCAATGCATCATTCACTTACCAAACCACAACCAGAATACCTTTGGCAATGTTACGAACACATTAAGTCCAAACATGATGGAAGATTATTGAACTGTCATGCATGCATTCATTTGTCCATTAACAGCTGAGTTTGTGAAAGATGTTGCACTACACATCGCTGTCACTGAGAATACTTATTTCTCTGAATAAGTATGAGATGTGTGTGTTGTAGTGTGCATCAGTTTTAAGGTTTGAAAACATAGTTATGAATGGATTTGGATGGATCTCTGTGATCTCTCTTTGTTTCACACACTGCTACTGCATCCAGAGGTCCTAAGGAATTTTTATGGCGGTCACAGGCCAAAACCTTAGGAATCAGTCTGTTGGTGGGTGAAGGGCAGAAACTGCATTTTGATCAATGAGAAGTCCTGTCCTTCCCGGGCTTTGTATCAAAGGTCTTCTTCTTGCCCTCTCAGAGGTGTCTGGCCATTGTCCTGGCATCTTTATCTGATGGCATTGGACAGTTTGCTTATGTTAGTCCACCAAGAGCCATTCAAAATATAGCAACCTTTTGTCCACTATAGTGGTCAGAGAGGGGCCCTGCCATAAACTGGGCCCTGGAATGTGCTGTCCACTACAAGTAGGTGTTGCAACTCTTGGCGCTTGATGTCCTCTAGGTGAGTCAGACTCACCACAGACGCGTGCCTCTCTGCAACCTCAGAACCATCTTCCTCTTCCACATCCTTCACCTTCCGTACCATCAATGCTGACTCGGGCTCCCTCTCTGGTGGCTCCTTCCACTCTTTTAGCAGGGTGATGTGGTAAGTTTGCTTGGACTTTCCCTTGTCTGGATGGTGGATCTCGTAAGTTACAGGTCCCATCTTCTGGACCATGGTATACAGGTCTTGCCATTTTGCCAGTAGCTTGTTTGATGAGGTGGGCAGCAAGAGTAGCACCTTCTGCCCCGGTTGGAACTGCCGTAGTGTTGCATGCTGGTCATACCATTGCTTCTGCGCTTGTTGTTTCATCTGCAGGTTTTCTCTTGCTTGTTCCTGGTACTGCTCTAGACGGTTTCTCATTTCCAGCACATACTGTACAATGCCTCTCTCCTCGGTTTTGGCTGCAGAACCTTCCTCCCAGCTCTTTCTCAGCAGGTCCAGCAGTCCTTGCACTTGCTACCCATAGAGGAGCTCAAATGGTGAGAAACTAGTCGAAGCTTGAGGAACTTCTCTGTAAGCAAAGAGAACGAAAGGTAGCAACTTGTCCCAGTCTCGTCCCGTGTCTGCAACAAACTTTTGCAGCATATTCTTGAGGGTTTGGTTGAACCTTTCCACCAGTCCGTCTGTCTGTGGGTGATATGGGCTTGTCCTGATGGCTGTGATGCCCAACTGTCAGTTCAGTTGCCCCATGAGCCGCGATGTGAAGTTAGTGCCTTGGTCCGTCAAGATCTCCTGTGGTATTCCTACCCTGGAGAAGAGTTGAACAAGGGAATGGATTATCTTAGGTGTAGTGATGGTACGCAGTGGGAACGCTTCTGGATGCCTTGTTGCGTAGTCACTGATTACCAAGATGTACAGATGACCTGCACTGCTTTTCTCCAACGGCCCCACAATATCCATAGCAATCTGCCTGAAAGGTTCAGAAATCACAGGGAGAGGTTGTAAGGGTGCCTTGCTCTGCTGGGGCAAAGCACTGGTTTTCTGACATGTGGCGCATGTGTCTGACATGTGCAATGTGTCAGTACATTAGTGTATAATGTTGGCCAGTGAAAGTATGAGCTAATGCGTGCGTATGTCTTTTGTTGGCCCAGATGGCCAGCCCAAGGAACTGTGTGTGCTAGATGTAAGACAAGTGGACGACAAGAAGTTGGCACAACAAGACGGGTCACATCATTGGCTTCCACTTACAACACATCATTCATTAGCACATATCTTTCATTGCACAGGTTAGATGGATTAGCAAGAGCAGCTTTTTCAAACAATGGTTTCAAAGTCACATCATTTCTTTGCAGTTGAGCAATATTCCCTGGCACCTGCCAACCACTAACATCAAGGCCCTCTACAGATGCCTTAGGGGTTGGTGTACTGAGGTACTTTTCAAGCCTTACTTGTATGCGTGACTTTCTCGGGCCATTGGTCCTGCCCTGCAACAGACTACCATCAAGATCTGGCAGAGGCTGAAGACCTGCCCTGGCTTGTGACCAAGTTATGGCAGGACATGACAAATTCACAGGGGTTTCAGTGGCAGTGGCAACATTTACAGAGTCTTTAGCAGGGGCTTGCAACAAGTCATTTATCACTGGTAAGTCTTGTCCGAGAATCATGTCCGTAGGCAAACTGTCAACTATAGCAACATTCAGCAGGTACATTTGATCTTGTACTTCTACCAATACCTCTGCTCTGGGGTACCGCTTCACATCCCCATGCATACATTGAACCGAGGCAGTATTCAGATAGTCAACATTTGTCACATAACACAATTTCAACATTGACATAGAGCAGCCAGTGTCCAACAATGCCTGAAGGGAATGTCCGTTAACAGTCACATCACATGTAGTAAGGCTCTTCCTCACAGAGCCTAGTTCCAAGTCCCCCTCTCTTGAAACATAACAGTACACTGTCAGCTTACCTTTACGAGCGGGACATACTGCTGCTTTGTGCCCCGGCTGCTGACAGTAAAAGCATAACAGTTCTTTTCCCCCTGTTGACTCTGGGCTTTGTGCATGGTCTGAAAGTTCAGCACAACCCCTCTCAGCCCCAAAATGAGTGCGAACAGTACCTTTAGATGGTTGAGTGCGTGGACCTCCGCGATGAGCGTTCAGATATTGCTGAGCCAGCTTAGCCACAGCTAGTCCAGAAGTTGGCTCATGCTCTCGTACCCAGGTGCGAGTATCATACGGTATCACCCTCAGCAGCTGCTCCAGGATTATGGCCTCACCAATCTCCTCCTTGGAGTGCTCTCTTGGTTGAACTCATCGCTGATACAGGTTCTTAAGGAAATGGTAAGTCTCAGTTGGTGATTCTCCAGCTGGAACAGTAGGTGATTGGAACCGCTGACAGTAGGTTTCTCGTGAGATGTTGAATTTCTCTAGCAACGCCTCCTTCAGATCCTCGTACACCTCTGCCTGCTCCTCATCCATTGCCAGGTACGCCTCCAACGCTTGCCCAGTCAGTAGTGGAACCAGATGATAGCTCCACTTCTCCTCAGACCACCTCCAGGTCCTGGCCAGACGCTCGAACCGCCGAAGATAGTTTTCAATATCTTCCCCCTGTTGGAAGATCGGCATCTTTGGTTCAGTTCGCTGCATCAGCTCTCTCAGCACAGAAACACTTGGGGGGTCTCTGTCATGGGCTGATCTGCGTTGTGTAGAAACCCTCTGTGCAGCTGGTGTTGGTAGCTCCATTCGTGGGCTCTCGCTGTCAGACAATGTTTCAGCAGGTCGAGTCGACTGCAGGATAGACTCACGTAGACCCCGGAGCTCTTGCAGATATCTCTCCTCTCTCTGCTGTTGTGCGTCCAGGAACTGACGCATCAGGGAAACCATTCCCTCACCAGCTGTAGCGACTGGAGTGATTGGCTCAGTCTGTGGTGATCTGGACTTTCTCGAGATATCAGGAAGCCCTGCCATCACTTCCTCTTCCTCTGTAGTCTCTGCCGAATCCCAAGCCACATCCTCCATCGTCGCCTTCTTCATCTGTGACCGCAACCCAGGTCTGGGTTTTCTGCCTTTTGGTGCTGTTTTGCGAGTAGCCATCCCACCGCTGCCACCAAATGTGATGAAGCAAGTGCCACGACTCGCTTCAGGGGGAGGGGGAAGCGGAACGTGAGTCCATGAAAATACAAAAAAATGATGGCTCACTCGCACAGGACTTTCGTGCAGGGTGTGATTTATTTACAGTGCCAATAATCCAGACAGTCCACAGTGAAGAATATATATACAGGTGTGCACAAAAATATACCAAAGTACCAAAGAAACAACAAATAGGAAAATAAAGATGAAAACTGTATTTACAATCACACACCGTATCCACAATATACCAAAAAATAAGGGTTTGCTTGAGGTACTACTGTAATATTCTCGCCGACTTGGTTAACAAGCAACTATGTGAGAGTCTGGCCTCCCTTTTTATAGGCCAGACTCCGCCCCTTCTTTGGAATCACTCACCAACAGGTAAGTATTCAGGTATGTTAACGTATTTTATATTCCCCACACTTCAAACATTCATTAAACCATCATTAAATGATAATTCTCTACTGGTAATAATTCAAATACACATTTTCCATTATTACAACACATAAACACGTAAATAATTAACACATAATTTACACAAAATCCCTGTTACTAACAGACGATGGTTTCGCCGGCTTCCGGGCTGCACTGCGCCGGCGCGATGCACTCTGTGCCTTTAAAAGGTTTGGCCGACGCAGCATTTACCCTCCAGAAGATCGACTACTTCCTGACAAACAAAGAAACACTCGAACGGAGACACAAGGACAAAAGACAGGACGCGAATAACGTGTGTGTTTGAGGCGAATGGGTATGAGATGGTGGAAACTGTGATGTGGAGAAATGTCCGTGGGCGACATTCGATCGGTTCAGCGCATGCACTCACTTCGCCGAATGCAGAAACAACAGGTAAGGAAGGGGGAATGGAGAGTGAATGGAGTATACGTGTGTGTGTGTGTGTGTGTGTGTGTGTGTGTGTGTGTGTGTGTGTGTGTGTTCAGGCCAGTGCCGCTCCCTCAGCAGTGACAAACAGGCGCTTTGTCACAAATTACTAACGTAACCTCGGTTCCTTAAGATATAGGAACGAACGTTGCATCGCTGACACTATGGGGAAAACTCCTGTTTTACTCTGGTATTGAAGCCTGATTTGTTCACGTATGTGTAGCTGCACAAACCAGTGGCAGGCTCAGAGCACCATTTCATTAGAATCACTCAACTGAAGCAACAGCCATCGATTTGCGTGCAGCTTATAGCATGGCCAGTTATGCAACAATCATTCCCTTATCTCAGGGAACTGAGGTTATGTTAGTAATCAGACCGTTCCCTATCAAATGGTCTCTCCCATTGCATCGCTGATGCTATGGGGAACACATCTATCCATGCTGTGCTCCACAAGCCCAAGTCCAAAGCACTCCGAGAGGGCTTCATAAACCTGAGCTATAAGAAGACCCGTGAGGTCAACCAACTTAACCCTTTCCACCAAGGGGGAAACAAGGTTATTACACAGACAAAATTCGCACCAGTATAGCAGGGACATCTAAGTTGTAAAATCTAATGAAGGTAGATGGTGATGACCAGCCGGCGGCTGCACAAATCTCCCCAATAGAGATTCCACTGGACCATGCCCAGGAGGAGGCCATTCCATTAGTTGAATGAGCCCTCACTCCTATAGGGCATTGCATTCCAACAGCAGTATAAGCCAGTGCTAAGGCATCCAATATCCAACGAGATTAGGTCCATATTCACCGTCCACCACTGGGAGAGCTAATAAGGAAATGACCTGGGCTCTGAACGGAGTTGAGAGCACCTTAGGCACATAGCCACTCCTGGGCTGAAGAACGACCTTACATTTGTTAGGCCCAAACTCAAGGCAGAAAGCCTTGATGGACAACGCTTGCAAGTCACCAACTCGCTTAACTGAGGCCAATGTCAACAGTAGAGCAATATTTAGTGACATGGGCCCCAAGTCAAGGCTCGAAGGGAGGGCCCTTTAGGGCCCCTAGGACAATAGATAAGTCCCATGATGGTACAGTTCTTGGGCGAAGCAGGTTCAACTGACGAGCTCCCCTTAAAAACTTAACAACCAGGTTGTTTCTACTGATCGATTGGCCAGCCAGAGCTGTGGCTGGTGGTGCCAAATCGTGCCCCTGGCTTGCGAGAGAAGGTCTCTCCTCAGTGGAATTGGCCATGGAGCTGCAGACAGCAGCTGAATCAACTCTGGAAACCATGTCTGGGTTCTCCAGAATGGGTCCACAAGGTAGAGAGTGCATTCTGTCTCTCTGACTCGCCTGATAACCTGGGGTAGCAGGGCAATCAGAGGGAAAGTATATAAACGGGTATTGGGCCAATCATGGGCCAGAGCATCCCACGGTCTTGAGAAATAGGTTTGGCAGTGATAGTTGTCTTCGGAGATGAAAAGGTTGACCTCTGCCCTGCCAAAAACTGACCAAATCATCTGAACCGTCTAGGGATGTAGTCTCCATTCCCCTGGACAACATATTTGCTCCCTGGTTCAGTCTGCCCAGCACATTAACCACCTGTAAAGAGAGGAGTTTGTTTTGTGCCCAAAACAGGAAACGTTGAGTCATCCTGTACAGGGGACGTGACCTGAGGCCACTTTGGCGATTGATATAAGATACCACCGTTGTGTTGTCCATCCGGACCAGGATGTGGTGCCCCTTTAAGGCTGGTTGGAAGGTTTTGAGGGCCAGACAAACCACCACCATCTCAAAACAGTTGATATGTAGCCGTTGCTCCTGGATTGACCAAGAGCTAAATGCCGGATTGCCCTTGTACAGAACGCCCCAACCATCTCGGTCTGTAGAAGTCTGTAGTAGTCTGTCATGACTACCTTTCCTTCTGGAGGTCAGGTGGGAGGATGTCCAGGGGGCAGATAACAGATATTTTCTGACAGCTCTGACACAGTAATGGGTTACCCTGATTAAATGTCGGCCCAGGCACCAAGCGTGGGATGGAACATGAGCTTTTAGCTTGACACGTCGGGGATGGCTTTCAGAGCCAAAGCCCGTTTGGCAAGAGGTTCTATTCTTACTAGTGGCAGATCGCTGTGTGGAAGCAGGGAACTGACGCATTTGGAAATATGGAGATGGAAAATTGCTCTTTTGTGTATTTGGGACCTCTAGCACAGCGGTAGTTTGTCGGGACACACACTGAATGTGCAAAAACCTCCACCACTCAGATGGATTTGAAGAGGTGGGGAATGATCGCAAAATTTCTTGAAAGGGAGCTCCGGCCAAGGCGAGAACTAGCTCTCTCCTCCTCCTTTCTGCACTCAGATCAGGACGGCTTCTGAGGCTCCTGGTCCTGCACTACACGAGGGCAGGGACCTTGTTGTTTCGGGAAGGGATACTTTCTAGCCGCTCGGGGTGTTGTTGCAGCCCAGGTTCCAGCTTTGGCGAGGACTGGGGTGGTGCCACTTTGGTGGACTGCTGAGTGGACGCGGTCTTGAGGCGACTTGCAACTGCCTCTGAGCTGGGGCGCTTAGGCAGGAAATGACGCTGCGCTTGCAAAATCTTTTGTACCTCTGTGAAACGCTCCGTGAATCCATCCATAGCAGGCCTGAACAGTCCCTTGATCTTAGGCAGGGCTGGTGAGAGCAGCCACAGTGGACAGGGTTAACATGCGCTGAGTAGGGAGCCCGCCATGTTTTGGTGAGCTCGTCGTGGCCTGGAGGCATAAAAGGAGCTGTCCATTTAAGAACAACTCGTCGAGGAGGCCAAGGGCGGACTCATTCGGGGCTGTCCAATCCAGGCTGAGTTTCTCCACAGCCCTCATCAGAACTCAGATCAGCTCTGAGTCCACCCTTGACCATGCAGATAGAGATGGAGAAGGGGCTTCAGGTTCTTCATCGGAACACTCCAGCTCGAGCAAGGGGTCCTTGCAAGAACTGCAATCGCGGCGCGACATTTGAAACAACGTCACAGAATTTGTTCTTTGCTTGATTTGCTCTGATGAGGAAAGCCAGATGGCCGCAGAGGAAGGCTGGATCACTTCTGCTGCCGGGGCTCTTCAACGATGGTGAGCAGGTGAGCGTCTTCCTTTTCTTCTTCCTTGGGGAGAGTCAGTGAAGAGATGGTCTCGCCGCTGAAGGAGAAGAATCTGATGAAATGATGCTTTAAGCATTATATAGCCGTGCGGCTCCTCCCATTCTGTCGGGCTCGAGCGCCATTGGTTTGTGCAGCTACACGTGAACAAATCAGGCTTCAGTACCAGAGTAAAACAGGAGTTTTCCATATAGCGTCTCGATAGGGAATCTCAGTTGAGTATGTTTCAGTGCTCAGACTTTGTCTGACCAGCACAAAGTGTTATTATACCACAAACAGTAGCAATGGAAAACTACTGCTTCACAATAACGTCCAATGATGTTAAAAACCTTGATATGGAGACATTCTCTTATCTATTACTCATAAAACACAAACATGTCTTGAAACACACAATCATAAGACTACAATGGAAAAATAATATACAATATAATAATATAATATAAGACTATAATATAATAATATAATATAATGATTAAACAAGTAAATATAAATGGATTATTAGAAATGATTTTATGATAATAAAATGATTAGATGATGAATGAATGAATTGTAACACATAGACACGGAGACAAATTATTAAATACAGTATGTGTGGTGTGAAACCTGAGTTATAAGGAGAAACAAAAAAGACAAGCAAATTTAGTGGCTTTCCTCAGTCGCACCTCATCGTCACGCTATATGCTGCTCACAAACGCACAAAGATGAAGAAGAAGGTTTAGAAAGTCTTTAATCCAACACACAGGGTAGCATAGACGAGACCGGACAGTGGAAACACAAACAGAAGTGAACTTAAGTGCACAAGATAATTGTACACAAACACACAAAAATAATGGGTTTCACACATTTACACCATGAAAATGTTCCAAAACCACGTTTCATGTGAGTTTCATATGTGTTAAACATGAGTTTCACATGTGAAGTTAAAAAAGGTGTAACGATCGGCCTTATCAATCAAATTACATGGGTTTAAAATGGGGTCAGTTAAAACTGTGTGAGGTAAAATAAGAGTTTTGAAAAGCTGAGACAACGACAAATATTGAATGAACAAATAGTGTATTTATACAATTCACAAGAAACTTAAAACAACACAAAAGAAACCCTAGACTGTTAACTTGTTAACCCGTACCAGGACGCCAGCGCACAACGCTCTTTGTTTGCACGTGTCAGTGTTTACGAATAGATTAAATGAAACGAGACAAAATTAATCTTGACAAACTATAAATCACTATAAAGGTCTAAACCTCAAGCATCGACGATAGATCGCTGTTTTTCAATGGAAAGCTTATAAGGAATGTATTTGCTAAATTTGTGTAAGCAGTACACATCAAAACATGCATAATAAAAACTCAGTACATACCAGATTCCTCGTAATAACGAGCCACAGACGCATCCACTGCTGAAATCCCGGTTTAGTTTGAAAGGTAAGGGTCCACTGAACAACATCCCATAGAGCACTTTTAGTCCAACGAAAAAATAACGTTGTAATATGGATGGTAATTCCTTGTTTACGTCTCATTTCTTCAGAGAGAGTTATTGTTTGTATCCGTTATGGAACAAATTACGCTCAAAAAACAGCGTCTTGGTAGTAAAAAGCAGAGGTGGGGGACTCACTTCATGACTTGACTTGAGTCGCAAATTTAAGGACTTGTGACTTGCTTGACTAAATAAAGAAAATGGCTTGACTTGACTTGGACTTGAGATCCAGTGACTTGAGACTTGACTTGACTTGACTTGACCTTCATGACTCGGCAGGATTTGACTTTATAACAACTGTAATTATTATTATAAATCATTGCGACAAAATTGGGTAAACAAAACGCAAGCCACTGAACCAGCGACATAAGGAAAGGTATGTAAGCTTGTTCGTTAGTTGAAAACAGCATTGGTCTTAAAATTCATTAAAGTGATCATAAATTATTGATCTCGTGTTTGTAATTAACGACGTCAAACTGTAATTTTGCTGGCATTTGTCTCTCAAAACAGTGCTTTAGTGTCAAGTATCCCTCTTTGTAAATCAATATATGGAATTGTACCACGGAAACCACAGTGTTTTATCGATTAGTGATATTTCTCTTGAACCTAAAATCCAAGACATGTCAAAATGGCCCTAGTATAAGTTTTTATATTTATAACATACGACATTTAGTAATATTTTCAGCGCGGCTGCCAACAGTTCAGTTCAGCCCACAGCTAGAGTTATGCGCGTCTCTAAGCAACACACTGAATACTGAACGAATCCAGGGATTTGAACGAATCGGTTGAGTGATTCATTGGCCCATTCTTGCTTGTTCATGAACAAATCAACTGTTTTGAATGAATCAGATCAATGAACGCTTCTGTCAGGGCTTAAAGTTCTCCGGCACCGTGCCGGATCTCCGGCGTGCAGCGTTTGGCTGCGGAAAAAAATAATCCTGCATTTAAAAAAAAAACAAAAAAAAAAAACATCACTTTCGAGTCCATGAATTCGCCTACCAATGGTATGAGAGGAGCACAGCTTTCACTCTCGACCAAATTAACATTACTAGCCAATCAGAATGTTCTGCTCTTATAAACACGAGACGCGCATAATAGTATCCAATTGCAGAGTGGCAGCCCTGATGAATGGAGAAGCATGACACATTAAAAAAGCTGCGAGGCGCAATGGTCTAAGATGTCCATCTAACACATATTTACATAAAAAAACTAATTAAAAAGCAGCGGAGCTTTGTAAACGGCTCAGAGTAATCATGTCTAGGGCTGTGACAGTGGCAGATTTTTACCACCGTGGTGGTAACGGACCAACTACCGCCGGTGGCGCGGTGTTGTGATATTAATATATATAAAATTTTGAAACGCAAAAAAAAAAAAAAATCGATCATCTATTAACAAACGTGTTTATGTTAGCACTTCCATCAGTGAACATGTAGCCTGCAAATCACTAAAATAAATATCCAATAAATAATAGTTAAATAGGAAAGTAGCCTTAAATAAGAAAGCTAAATATACCCTGTCTACCGGACGCGAGCGGTGCGGCGTGACAAGATAAAATTCTATAGAACTCATTATAATCAGTGATGCAGTCTACACTGGATGCGACATGACAAATCCCACATAATAAACTGCCTCGTCCTATTTATTACATACTGACAAAGTACAAATGTCCTGTGTAGACAGACTCAACCTGTCTGGTTGCGACGCGGCGTGACACCTGTCGTGTCCGGTTTAGACACGGTTCACTGTTCCGCCACCAAGCAAGCGGGCGTGTTAAATCCGTTCTGCACGCGCTCTCTGTGGAATGGGAATCGCGGAGTATGTTGCCACATTTTCTGTTAGCATCTACCGCTGTCTCGTTTGTATTTGGCCAGTTTGGAGAAAGCCTCACCAATACCAACCTGACCAGTTTGCGATCACGTGAACTTGGAGACACTTGTACAAACGCGGATGGTTGACATGAATGGAGATGGCTCCAGATCGGCGATGTAGTATTTGGTTTCCCAACAAGGTCCATTGCTCAGCATGAAATAAATTTGCTGAATGCAGAATAAACTGTATTTTCCTGCGCTCAAATGTGCCAATCTAAAGGAAACGCCGTGTGTGGCATTTGAGGTAATTTGTGAATTAGCATAGACTTTTTCAATTGTTACTGTTATTACACTTGTATACAAACTTTGTATTATGCTTGTTATAGAGTCTGTGACGTAAGTGCACTACTGCCGGTGGCAGTAGACAACGTGACGTGGTTGTCACGGCGACCGTCACAGCCCTAATCATGTCATCTCCATAAGAACGATATGATTGCCAGAACAAATTTACCGGGATTTTTGAAAAGGTTCTGTTCACACATGATCTTTTAATGAGAACTTTCTGGTAATTTACCAGTAAAGACTGTATGTGTGAAAGGGGCTAAACTCTTCCTCTGCATATGCTGTGAATTTGAATTGCTTAATGTTCATTTGGGAAAACAGTGTGCATTATCTCACTAGATTTGTAACATAAATCATTTATAAACCTTTGCCAACACAGGAGAATACATCAACCTATTTCTAAATATGCTATTTATTGTACATCGTGATATTAAAATAAAAGTGTTTGAATTTGCATGTAGCCAAATATAAAAATTTAATGGATTTAAACGTCGTTTAATCACACTGTAAAGTGAAACAGGCTGTTGGCACCCTCTGCATGTATTTGTTATAATACATAATGTACTTCAGTTGGTTATGTTCATATTATGTATAGGCATATTACATGATGTATTTTAACAGTGTTGTTCAATAAAGCCATGTAATTACTTGGTTTTGATATTTTATTTGAGGCAATTATTATTGCCTCATCGTTAGTTTATATATAAATAGTTGTACTAAAGCCTGATTTTCACTTAGGTTTGTTTGTGTTACTAAAACATATCAGATTACTCGATTGTCAAAATAATCAGTAGATTAATTGATTACCAAAATAATCATTAGTTACAGCCCTAGATTAGTTAAAATATTTTAAAATACAACTGCATTGTTTTACTTTTTGTAATTAAAAGACAAATACTTTGTCATTGAAAATTTCTTTAAAATAATATTAAAATATTGTCTCTTTATAGTGAACCAAGTATCTATATTTTGTCTGATCTTGTGAGCTAAGTGTATTGTCACTCCCCTAGTGTAAATAAGCGGTGATATAGCTCATAATTTTCCAAGTGTATGATACAGCTTTCATTCTTCAGGTCAACCATATATTCATGAAAAAAGTTTGAATAAGGAAAGCAATAACTTTGCCATAGTATCCTTTCAAATGTTAAAGTTGCCACAGTCATGTGTTGCCATACCACCAACACCCCCCCCCCCCCCCCCCCCCCCATTCAGGCTCAGGATTTTTTTTTGCTTTAACCCCTGTTCTGTGATAAAGCCATGATTTGCCTAGGTCTATCATTTAATTTCATATTTCTATATTCAGTTTTTTTAATAATTTTTTTCCCCCAAACAGAACAAACAGAAAACAAAAATGAAATGAAACAAAAAGCTTAGGCAGACCTTAAATGCACAGCTGTCAATTTAGTTCTTAAGATAAAATCAAAGAAATCTATAAGTTACAGGGGAAGATACATACACATTAACAGCAATAGGCTTCTTGTTTTGAGTCACGATGACAGTAGTTTTCAAGAACAATGTAGGCAATCATGCAAAGTGAAAGAAACAGTCCAAATAGGGTGTCTATAGCCGATGAAAATTTTGGGTCCATTTTATTTCTGATATAAGGGTTGATTTGTAGTCAGCATATTATTTTAAATTTAATAGCATGTTTTTTTACACACTGAAATTCTTTAGCATGCTCCCAGACTGAATCTGAGCCTGCGTCCCAATGTGCATACTATCCATCCTAAATTATATGTGATAGTAGTAATTTTCAATACTATTTAGGGCAGATAGGGTGGATAGTATGCACATTGGGACGCAGGGCCAGTCTTCGCTGGAGATATTTAGTGCAAAATCATTTTCAAACATCTGTTAAATATTATCTGTGTCTCCTAGGATGGTCAAACTCAATATAACATAAATATGAGATACATATGGGAGGGGGAGGGGACTAAAAAATAGTCTCAGAAAAATGATTGCAGGAACCTCATTTTTCATGGTATCTTCTTCAAATTTGAAATATAAACTCATGAGACATGTGACTTTCAACCCATTACTTTTCTGGATTGCTCCAGGACTTATTTCATGTATTTGTATATGAAATTTAAAAAAAAAAAAAAAAAACATTCAGTGTGGTATAATTCTTTTTAAGGCACTTCAGTGTCTATAAGTTTTTATCTTTTTGAGCATTATTAACTCTGGATGATGGATAGTAAAGCCCAAAGATGACAGGTGCGTCACAGCGCACGTCACAAGCGTCACGAGAGCGCCACGAGAGCGCGCCAGATTCAAATAAACAATATTCTGCCTATCTTTGACTTTTTTTTTTTTTTTTTTTAGTGGATGGTCTCATTCTGTTTGTGACACTACGTGCTACAAAACCATGTTGCTTTTTACTACTAAGACGCTGTTTTTTGAGCATAATTTGTTCCATAACGGATACAAACAATAACTCTCCCTGAAGAAATGAGACTTAAACAAGGAATTACCATCCATATTACAAAGTTATTGTTTCGTTGGACTAAAAGTGCTCTATGGGATGTTGTTCAGTGGACCCTTACCTTTCAAACTAAACCGGGATTTCAGCAGTGGATGCGTCTGTGACTCGTTATTACGACGAATCTGGTATGTGCTGCGTTTTATTATGCATGTTTTGATGTGTACTGCTTACACAAATTTAGCAAATACATTCCTTATAAGCTTTCCACTGATAAACTGCAATCTATCGTCGATGCTTGAGGCTTAGACCTTTATAGTGATGTATAGTTTGTCAAGATTAATTTTGTCCTGTTTCATTTCATCTATTCGTAAACACTGACACGTGCAAACAGAGAGTGTTCAGTGCGCCGGCGTCCTGGTGCGGGTTAACAGGTTAAAGACATACACATATTAAAATGGTAAAGAGGAATAAAATGGCTAAGACAGGGGTGTCAAACTCAATTCCTGGAGGGCCGGAGCCCTGCAGAGTTTAGCTCCAACCCTAATTAAACACACCTGATCCAGCTAATCACGTCCTTCAGGCTCAATTGAAAATTACATGGTTTGTGTGTTGGAGCAGGGTTGGAACTATACACTGCAGGGCCGCGGCCCTCCAGGAACTGAGTTTGACACCTCTGGGCTAAGACAACGTGAAAACCTATTAAATCTCAAATACACATAAAATCATAATATATTGAGCAGGTTAAAACGTGTCGTGTGACAGTGTCACAAAGGGATAAAAAAGGCAGCAGCTATTTGCACTGTGTAAATAGCGATAGAGGCTATTTACACTAAGTGAAAATAGCAATATTTTCTTAGCGACATGCTATTTACACTAAGTGCAAATAAATATAGATTCTACACTGTTAAAATAGTGTAAATAGCAATTATCTACACCTCAGTACCAGCAGGTTATTTTTATTTTTTTATTTTTTTGAGGTGCAGATCATTAGTACCAGCAGGCTTTTTTTTTTTTTGTGCTAACAAAACTCAAAGCAATTTTAGCAGATTTGTTTAAACAACTTTCTGATGATTCACGTTTCCATTCACAGCTTCACAATCCAAATAACATTTGAGCACTTAGGTTCACATGTTAAGAGTGAAAGTACTTCAGATCTTTTCTTTTTCTTGACCTACAGCCGTGAGTTGGTGAAGGACGATGGCGTCTGTTAAAGAGCTGCTCGTGGACTCACTGAAGGAGCTGGTAGAAGCTGAACTGAAGGAGTTTCACTGGCGCTTAATGAATGCATATCATAAGCATATATCAAAGTCTGAAATGGAAAAGGCAGATATATTCGACACAGTGGATAAGATGGTGGTGTGTTTTGGACCAGAAGAAGCTGTGAAGATCATGGTGAACATCCTGAGAAAGATGAACCAAAATGATCTGGCTGAACAGTTGGAGAATGAACAAAAGCAAGGTAACATTTAATTCACTGTGACTGTAACATGATTAAATATTTACAAGTGTGATTGTTTGACTTAAACCTCTTTGTGGAATGACTAAAGCCGCCACATCCACTGCAATTTGAAGGTAACACAGCAGAAAACTGGAAAAAATGGAAACAAAAATTTGGACTGTACATGACCGCATCGGTTGTCGAAACGAAAGATAAGAAAATACAAAGCTGCACACTGCTACAAGTAATTGGTGACGAAGCCCTAGAAATCTACAACACGTTCGAGTTTGCAGAAACTGAAAACAAAAACAACATTAAAATCATAATAAAGAAGTTTGATGACTACTTTGAGCCACAAAAGAATATGATGTTTGAACGGCATATCTTCAATTCGAGAGTGCAAGAACCGGGTAAAAGCATCGACCAGTTTGTTACGGATCTCAAAACCAAAATCAAGTCATGTGAGTACGGACAACTATGTGACAGTATAATAAAGGGCAGAATCGTTGTAAGCATTCGTGACGACGCTCTCCGGGCCAGGCTGCTGAGAGAAACTGATTTAGATTTGCATAAAGCAATTTAAATGTGCCGCGCTGCAGAGGCGAGCTGCATGCAGCTCTCTCAAATTCAAGTTGCATCAGACACAGAAGTTCACACAGTAAGACAAACGCGAACAAGACACGGAGCACAAGCCAATGATCCAGACATGTCACGTTACATCATACAAAACTGTAAGTACTGTGGAAGAGATCACAACAACGGTAAATGTCCAGCATATGGAGTAAATTGCAAAAGATGTGGAAAAAGGAATCATTTTGCTAGTAAATGTATGTCTACCAGACCTCAGAAAAATATAAATACAGTGTCTGAAGAGACTGATTCAGAAAACGAATTCTATGTTGATGCTGTGAATGCAAGAAATGGAGAGGATTGGATGGTAACCATCAAACTGAATGGCCATAAAACAAAATTCAAGATAGACACGAGAGCTCAATGCAACATCATTCCACAATCGATACACGCTCAAAGCTGTTACAAAATAGAAAAATCCAAAGCAAGGTTAGTGACATATATGGTGGGTAGTGCTTGAAACCTAAAGGTAAATGTTTGTTTGAGAGACTGGAAAAAGTAATGCAGGGCATCAGAGAAAGTAACGTAAAATTAAATCCAGAGAAATGTACATTCAAAGCTAAAGAAGTGAGCAACATGGGCCACTTGCTGACTGCAGATGGACTTAAACCAGACCCGGAAAAGGTGGCTGCCATCAGGAACATGCATAGACCACAAAACAGAACAGAGCTGCAACAGTACCTTGGCATGGTCACATACTTAGGAAAATTCCTCCCACAACTGTCTGATGTCACAGCCCCTCTAAGACTCCTCTTGGAAAAGAGCGCATAATGGTGCTGGGAACAAGCTCATCAAAAGAGTTTTGAGAAATTACAAACAATGGTCTCTGAAACAGCCATTCTCAAATATTATGATCCAGTATTGCCAGTTACACTTCGTGTGGATGCATCCAGTTGCGGGGTAGGTGCTGTGATACTTCAAAACAACTGCCCTATAGCATTTACTTCCAAAGCATTTACTGAAACACAGAAGACACTTCATTGTAGAAAGTGACCATAAGCTTTTAGAAATGATTATGAAAAACCCCTTGCTGACACTCCTCTCCGACTCCAAAAAATGCACAGCGACACAGCGGATGATGATATACAGGTGTGCGCCGTTGTTTCACTGCCAATCGCACCATTGTGCCAGTTGGAAATAAAAACAGAAACAAGAAGTGATTCAGTTTTGCCCATTGTCAAAAGTTTTGTGCTAAATGGCTGGCCTGAAGACAAATGTGAATTACCTGACCAGGCAAAACCTTACTGGGATTATCGTGATGAACTGTCGAAGATGACATACCCCTAAAAGGTAATCGCATCGTCATTCCTCAAAGTAAACAAAGATTCATGTTACACAAACTCCATGCCAGTCACCATGGCATGTCAATGCGGATTACTGACCTAATTTCCAAGTGCCCAGTGTGCAATACATTCAGGAGATGAAATTGCAAAGAGCCCATGGTTGGACATGACATTCCACATAGGCCGTGGCAAAAGGTGGGCTCTGATCTGTTTGAATTTGATTTTGAACAGCACATTGTACTTGTGGACTACTATTCCAACTTTATAGAAGTGGACGAGGTGAAAAACATTAAAAGCCCAACCATCAATCACATCTGCAAGCAGCATTTCGCTAGATATGGTATACCTGAAGTGATGATAACGGATAATGGCCCAGCTTATGCTTCAGCTGACTTTGCTCTTTTCAGTCGGTCATATGGATTCAAGCACGTTACATCATCTCCAAGGTACCTACAAAGTAACGCCAAAGCTGAAAAGGCTGTCCAGGTGATTAAATCACTCTTTAAAAAGCAAAGGCAGGTAGACAAGATCCATACACTGCACTCCTAGACTACCAAAACACACCACTGGAAAACCTCCCATCTCCGGTGCAAATGTTCATGGGGCGTAGGACTAAGACACAGTTACTCACTGCACAGACATTGCTTACACCACAATGCATGACTGGCGTACACAGACAACTCAAAAGCAACCAACTCAAAACAAAACAGTACCATGACAGGGGTGCCAGACCCCTGCCGGATCTTAAGCTAGGCGATTACGTGTGTGTACAAGAGGATGCACAGTGGAAGCTGGAAAAGGTGGTTGAAGTATGTGAGGCACCACGTTCTTATGTGGTAGAAAGTGATGGTCAAAAACTCAGATGCAATAGAAGATATCTCATACAGACCAGCGAACAACCACAAAAAAGCATCAACCTTGATTCAAAACAAGAGTGTATTTCCCAAGTGCCACCCACAGAAGAAGGAAGTGATGAAATTGATGCTCAGTACAGGGTTACAGAGCCCAGTGTCAATGTACAGTCCAGTGTGACAGAGCCCAGCATCACAGAAGCAAGATCGAGTTCATAAACCACCTATTAGATTAGACTTATGAACTAAGACTCTTTAGGATGCATATTAAATTACTGTTTACTGTAATGTGTTGGTAATAGGGGGTGTGCGATATTAAAAAAAAAAAAACCTCTTTTTTTGGAATTTTTTCAATAACGATAATTAGACGATATTTTGCAGAGTGTGTTATTGTGCTGGTATCTGACTACCATGGACAGCTGCAGTTTTTGATATTCTTCATATTCTGTATGGTCAGTTCACATCAGTGATAGAAAATCTTTTCATATGTTTAAATTAATTTTTACCTTTTATGAGCAATTTTACCTTTGATAAAGCCAAGTTTTTTCTAAAAGTGTGCATCTTTTGAGTCAAATTGTTACATTTAATCAGTCAATTAGAATAATGACATTTAGGCTGTTACCAAACAAATGAAACCAGTATCAACAATTTATCTTTGCAGAAGTTGCATCTGAAGTGGTATTTAGATGTATTTACACACTGTTTAATGCAGCTCAGAGGTACATGGAGTGCTTTAACCTGCAGTTACAAATGCATAATGTTTTGATATTTTAAACATAAAACATTGAATACTGATATTTGAAATTAATTTAAAATGAAAAGATACTTTGAATGTGAAATTAAAACCACCAGTAGGTGGCAGCAAGTAACTGTTAATAAGTGAGTCATTGCGACTGAACTGAATCATTTAAACGTTTGATACATTCAGGAACGAAACATCATCATGTTGCTCAGAGACACAAAACAGTTGTCACAGTTTAGTTCTGTTTTAGTGTTGGTTTCCGTCCTATGACCTAGTTTTCCTTGTGTTCCTGTCATTAATTAGCTCATTTGCACACCTGTCTTGCCTTTGAGTTGATTACCCTGTCTATTTCAAGCCCTCTGTGTCTTTAGTTAGTGTTCAGTCTCATTGCTATTTATGGTTGTGTGTATACCCTGTTCGCTGTATTCATTAAATGTGTTTTGAGACTTATTTTCTTCTGGCCATGCCCTTTCTCCCCACACATGCCCGTGACAGAAGACCGAACCAAGAACGATGAAGAATAGGAAATGCTACGGTACCCTCGCTGCCATTAACATGCCATCATCCACCCCGGATCAGCGAGGGACCATTCATCTTTCAAAATGGCCAGCGTTTGGAGGACTATGTAGAGGAGTTTCTGGACGTCTGCCATCTTGCCCGCTGTGAAGAGGTCTGCTTGATGGAGGGATTTCGTTACGGGCTGGATGACGATATTCGCTTCATCATGCCCCACGGAGACCCGTGTTGGACTATAAAGAGTTACATCAACTTCGCACTGTGGATGAAAGGATCTGCATTCATGGTCGACGAAGTGGATGTCGAGGATGACATCAGCGTCCAGCCCCAACACGCAGACTTCTCGCAGTGTGGCCGAGAGCCCAGCCAGCCGTTATCACCGCGCAACACAGATCGTAAGCCTGAGCCCACTGCAGACACACAGCCGGAGCAGATTGCGTTTCAAGAGCCAGAAAATGAGACTGAGCCAGATAACGCCACAGAGCCCGAGCCCGACGTAAAGTCTGAACAGGGGTGCGGTCCGGGTACATCGATCGTGCCTGTGGGAATCTTAGTGGACTACGAGGGAATGGATGATGGCACGCCCACATTCCCACCGCTGAGGGTGAGCTGTCACTGGCCTCTGGAAATTTGTTAGAACTATTTGGTCCTCTCTTTCCTAAACCCTCTCTTCTTTCTAGTCCTATCTGTCTGTCTTCACTGACTTCATCCAGCCCTTGCCTTCTATCTTCTCTGTTTCCCTCCAGCCCTAAACCTTCTGTCTCCCCGCTGGTTCCATCCAGCCCTAAACCTTCTGTATCTCCGCTGGTCTCATCCAGCCCTAAACCTTCTGTGTCTCCGCTATTTCCAGCCAGCCCTAAATCTTCTGTGTCTTCTATGTGTCCCTCCTGCCCTGAACCACCTACAGTGCCTTGCAAAAGTATTAATACTCCTTCATTTTTTTTCATGTTTTATGTTGCTTCCTTATGTTAAACTGCTTTAAATTACTTTTTTTTCCCCCACATCAATCTACACTCCATACACCATAATGGTAAAGCAAAAAACAAGTTTTTAACATCTTTGCAAATTTTATTAAAAATTAAATACTTAAATGATTCCACTGCATAAGTATTCATACCCTTATCTGGGACAGTTGAAAATTAGCTCAGGAGCATACATATTGATTGTAGATGTTACTACACTTTGAGTGAAGTTAATCTGTGGCAAATTAAATTGAATGGCTATGATTTGGAAAGGCACACAAATCTTAATAAAAGGTCTAACAGCTGATAATGCATATCAGAGCAAAAACCCTGAGGTCAAAAGAACTGCCTGTAAAGCTCAGTAACAGGTTTGTGTGAAGTCACACATCTGGGGAAGAGTTAAGAAAAAAAAATTCTGCTTCATTGAAGGGTCACAGAAGCATGTAGTCTCTGTTACCCTTAATGGATGAAGTGTGAAACAACCAGGACTCTTCCTAGAGCTGGCCTCCTGGCCAAACTGACCAAATGATGGAGAATGGTCTTGGTTAGGCTGGTGACCAAGAACATGATGGTCACTGTAGTTGAGCTCCATGATCATATGTGGAGATGAAAGAAATCTACAGAAGGACAAACATCACTGCAACACTCCACTTATCTGGGCTTTATAGCCACGTGGCAAGACTCAATCCTCTCTTCAGTGAAGACACATGAAAACACACTTGGAAATTGCAAAAAAGCACCTAAAGGACCCTCAGACTGTGAGAAACAAGATTCTCTGGTCTGATGAACCGCAATTCTAAGCATCATGTTTGAAGGAAACCAGCTCTGCTCATCACCTGTAGAGTACCATCCCAAAAGTAAAGTGTGCTGGTACCAGCCTCATGCTGTGGGGCTGTATTTCAGCGGCAAGGATTGAGGAACTCGTCAGAGTAGAAGAAAAGCTCAATGCACCAAAATATTAAGATAGCCTTAATGAAAACCCAGTCCAGAGCATTCAGAATCTCAGACTGGGCAGAAGGTTCACCTTCCAACAGGACAATGAACCTAAGCACACGTCAAGAGTGGCTTGTAGACAACTCTGTGAATGTCCTTGAGTGGCCCAGCCAGAGCCTGAGCTTGAACCCAATCAAATAATTCTGGAGAAACTTGAAAATGTGCATTTGCTTCCATCCAACCTGACAGAGCTTGAGAGGTGAAGAGGTGAGGTGAAGAATGGCAGATAATTGCCAAATGCTGATGAGCAAAGCTTGTCGCATCAAACAAAAAAGACTTGAGACTGTAAAGCTGCTTAAGCTAAATATTTAGTTAAGGGTATGAATACTTATGGAATGTACTTATTTCAGTTTTTTTTTATTTTTAATAAATTTACGAAGTTGTGACAATTCTGTTTTTGCTTTGTCAGTATGGTGTACGGAGTGTAGATTGGTGTGGGGAAAAAAAGTAATTTAAAGCAGTTTAACATAAGGCAGCAACATAAAAAATGTGAAAAAAATGAAGGGGTATTAATACTTTTGCAAGGCACTGTAAGTCCCTCAAACACCCACCCATTCTCCCTATCCCACCTCCGCCTTCTAATTCTAACTTTGACTCCATTCTTTCTCCTCTATTGCCTGTCACTTCCCCTGCTCTCTTTCTGCCAGCTGCAGCTGAGGCTGCTCCTCATCTGCCTCAAGTCCCATCATCTCCACCATGGACTGTTACCATACGTACTCTGCCTGTCTTCCTAACCCCTCTGGCACCACTTTGGACATGCATCCATCTGCCTCATCCCAGGCCAGCCAAGCACTCTATCCTATCTCCGCTGCCACCTGTTATCCCCTCTGCTCACCCTTAGTCCGCCATCACCTATGTGGGTTCACATCAGGTCTTCCAGTCGCAAGCTCCGCTCAGGTGTGAGGATCCCCTGTCTCCACCTTCAGCCACTGGATCCTTGACTCCACCTCGGCCCTGCGACCCATCGACTCCGCCTTGGCGGATGGTCAATCGTTGACCATCCGCTGCCTCAGGATTACACTCCTCCGGCTTCACCTCGTCCATCCATCCCTCCGGCTCTGTCAGGCTCCTCCTTCCCTCCGGCTTCACCTTTGTCCTCAGTCACTCCGGCTCAACCGTGGTTTTCCGGAACCACATCTTTGCCTCAGTCGCCGGAGCCTGCTGCTATGCCTTGGCCCTCCGGATCCTCTGTCGCGCCCATGCTCTGTGTCTGCCCGGCTTCGCCTGGGTCTCCATTGTTGGCGTCATCGCAGGAGCTTGAATCCCTGGTTCCACCTCCCAGGCCTCCACCATGGCTCCTCCCTCCAGCGACTCCGCCATGGGCCCTCATCCTGGCTGGGCTCTGGTAGTCCTCTACTTGTCTCATCCTCCTCAAGCTCTTCATCCTCCTTCAGAGACGCCCGGCTGTTCCCTGGCTCCTTCCTCCTTCGGTACCTCCCTGGTCCCGTTTGCTCCATTCTCCATCCCTTCACCACCTGTCTTCTGTCCGCCCTACTCTTCTGCCATCCCTTCACCCACTCCTGCCTCATTTGTGGGCTCTCTTTTGGCGCGAAGTCGCGCCTTTCCGGAGGGGGGCGATCTGTCACCGTTTAGTTCTGTTTTAGTGTTGGTTTCCATCCTGTGACCTAGTTTTCCTTGTGTTCCTGTCATTAATTAGTTAATTTGCACACCTGCCTTGCCTTTGAGTTGATTACCCTGTCTATTTCAAGCCCTCTGTGTCTTTAGTTAGTGTTCGGTCTCATTGCTATTTATGGTTGTGTGTATACCCTGTTTGTTGTAATCATTAAATGTGTTTTGAGACTTATTCTTTTCTGGCCGTGCCCTTTCTCCCCACATATGTCCGTGACAACAGTGCTGTAGCTGTTTGGAGTTATTTTTTGTTGGCGAAATAGCGCAAAAACAGGCAATATGGTGTCTAAAATGTTAGTCTCTTAATATTAACTTATTTTTTTATTGAACTGTAGTATAAAATCAATATCACATTTGTAATCATGCTTATTTTTGAAGAAAAAATGACTCTTCGTGTGATTTTAACTATATGAAATGGTACATATACATTAAAACAACAATTACTCCATTATCGCAGACGATATATATATTGCACACCCCTAGTTTGTACTCCTTAATTTAGTAATGGCTGTCCCCAGTTATGTTGAATTACTGTTCCTGTTATAATTTAATACTATGTAACTTTGTGAAAAAAGGGGAGATGCAATATATATGTAGCCTCACCTTGTGAGGGCGCTATTGGTTAAGGTTTTATTGAGAGGGGAACCAAATAAAGTTCAGTTGTTATTGACATTCATGGCATTCAGTCACATTTATAACATTTCCCAGTGAATAATTCTCTCTTTCTCTCATACAGCTCAGACTGAGGGCTATATGAACACAACTGTGCCTGTTGGAGGTAATTCACAACATAGCTGGAGTACATACCAATCACTGTCTGTAAATGGAATCGAGAAAATATAGCTGTAAGCAGCAATTACAGGACCAGTCACATTAACAGTAGATCTTATTCAAATATATAGAAGAGAACAAAGTGTTTCCTCAGTGATACCCTGTTCACAATAGTCTAAAAGCCTAAATTAAACATCTTATATTATGATAAAATTGTTTATTAAAGTTGACCAATAGATGACACTCATCAAATTCATTCGGTGTCATCAAGGCATGATTACAATCACACATGCAAAGGTTCATTTAAGCAGGTTAAAACACGTTCTAAATACAGCCTCACATCCTGTTTGATGTGTTGGATGATGTGAAAATCTTTTAGTAACATTAGTCAACATGGCCCAAAGATGATCTGAATCAGTCCAATGATCTGGATAGAACATAAAAACATATTCAGAAATTTTAAAATTGAATCCAAGTTGTTAGGGAGTTTTCAGCAGTATGAATTTTATCTGTCTGAATCAGTTACTAATAATGATAATCATACTGATATGAAAAAAAAAAATGTCAGATTTGTTTAATGCCTTTTTGTCAGTCTTATTTATTTGTTTTTAATTATAGATCTGCAAAACTTCTTGAAAACTCACAAAAACAACATAAAGAGGAAAGCAAAATATATTTTTGAAGGCAACAAAGAAAATGACACAGATCTCAAGGCTGTTTACACAGAACTGTTCATCACAGAGGGAGATATGAAAGATGTCAATCAGGAACATGAGATTCTGAAGATTGATGATGCTTTCAAGATCAAAAAAACACATGATAAACCAATCAAATGCAATGATATATTTACTGAACTGAGGAAAAACAATGAGGAGAAGATTGTGCTGACCAAGGGAGTTGCGGGCATTGGAAAAACAGTCTCTGTTCAAAAATTCATCCTGGACTGGGCAGAAGGAAACTCCAATCAGGATATAGACTGTGTGTTCCTGCTTCCGTTCAGAGAGATCAATGTGATTAGAGAAAGAGAGGTCGATCTCCATGAGTTTCTGCTGAAATTTTATCCTGACTTAAAAGATCTGGAGAAATCAAAGTTATATAAGGAATGCAAGCTTGCATTTATATTTGATGGACTTGATGAGAGTCGACTGCCATTGAACTTTAAAAGCGAAACATTGAACACTGTTGAGGAAAGAGCATCTGTAGATGTGCTGTTAACAAGTCTGGTCAAAGGGACTCTGCTTCCAACAGCTCTTATCTGGGTGACATCACGACCAGCAGCAGCCAATCAGATCCCTCCTCGGTATGTGGGTTTGTTCACAGAGGTGCGAGGATTCACTGACCAACAGAAGGAGGAGTACTTCAGAAAGAGAATCACAGATGAGAGTCTGGCCTCCAGAATCATCTCACACATTAAGACGACTCGAAGTCTCTACATCATGTGCCACATTCCTGTGTTCTGCTGGATCACAGCCACAGTACTTCAAGATATTCTCATTGGGAACAATGCAGAGAACATCAGCACAACACTCACTGAAATGTACATTCACTTCCTGCGGATACAGATGAACATGAAGAGTCAGAAATATGATGAACAAGATGAAATAGAACATACAGAGCACTTACAGTTAAATAGAAAGTTGATTTTGAAGTTAGCCAAGTTAGCTTTTGAACAGCTTAAGAAGGAAAATATTGTGTTCTATGAGGAAGATCTGAAAGCATGTGGTATTGATGCGAGTAAAGACACCGAGTTCACAGGAATGATCGCTGAGATCTTTAGGAAGGAAGATGGACTTTATAAGACAAAGGTTTTCTGCTTTGTGCATCTAAGTGTTCAAGAGTTTCTCGCTGCAGTGCATGTGTTCATCTGCTACCTGAACAAGAACATGCGAGAACTTCGGTTTTTCTTTGAAGATTCACAAACTACAGCCAGACAAAAGCTTAAGTTCTTCTTTAGATTTGTCAAATTTCATGACTTAACAAAGAGAGCCACTGATAAAGCAATGCAGAGTAAGAGAGGACATCTGGACCTGTTCCTGCGGTTTCTCATGGGAATCTCACTGGAATCCAGTCAAAATCTGCTCAAAGGCCTGTTCACACACACCGAAGACACCACAGACAGCATCAGACAAATAACTGAATACATTAAACAAGTACAAAACAAGAATATCACAGATGAAGCTTCAGTCAACCTATTCTTCTGCTTACTTGAGCTCAAAGATCATTCATTATATGAGGAAATCCAGAGTTACCTCAGTTCAGATGAACATCCAGGAAGAAATCTCTCATCTTCAATGTGCACAGTACTGACCTACATACTGCTGATGTCAGAGAAGGAGCTGGATGTGTTCAACCCAAAGAGGTTCACGTCACCTTTAAACTACAAGAGACTCATCCCAGCTGTGAGATGCTGTAGAAAAGCACTGTAAGTAATTTCACTGACTGCTGTTCAATTAAATGTTTTGTTCTACATCACTAAACAATTAAATGTCAAAATATTATGTGAAATGTTGTCCTGTCCCGATTATGAAGAGTACAATATGTTTTTGCAGAAACACTGAACATCAAAAAATAATCTGGCAAAACATTCTGTTTTGGCAGATTTGATGGCTGTGATATTGATGAAACATGCTGTGAAACTTTGTCTTCTGCTCTACAATCATCAAACTCCCATCTGACAGAGCTGGACCTGAGTAGCAATCACCTGCAAGATTCAGGAGTGAAGCTGATTTATGATGGACTGAAAAGTCCACACTGTCGACTGAACATATTGAGGTTTGAGATTCACATTCACTGAATTACTATGTTCAAATATGTGGATGAATAGGGTTTCATAATTATAGCTGGCAGATATTTTCCACTGTCTATATTGTAGTATGATTATATCAGTGGCATTTCTCCTAGGACACAAAGCAGGCAATGCCTACTGAAAAGAAAAAATTGTAATGCTGTTTTCCAATTATTCCAATAATTTCCATAAGTGCCTTCTTTGAACAGTTTGTTTAAATTAACTGTTTCATGTTCATTTAAAAACACGTTCCCTTTCCTTTTGAAATCATTTCAATAGCTTTATTTTCACTTCATCAGTAAATTGCTCCAAAGATCATATTACTTTTGGTTCTTGCCTCATTTCTTTTGATAACTTGACAACTGCTGTGACTGGACCATTGAGTGAGTGAGCTGGATTGGAATTGGAAACTGGATCAGTTTGATTCATGAATAATTTTTGCAGTGTTGAGCACAAATGCATAGGTGAGTTATGAATGTAACCCTCAGGAGCTCTTCCTGAGGCATTTTTCAGGCCTTGGAGATGTTGTGACATGCCCTGACATTTGTACTTACTTAAGTTACTTATAACATTTTAATGGATAAAGTGTTAACACTTTATAATAAGTATACAGTAATAATGTATCTAGGAAATATTTGCCAACTATATGGTTAATTAACTGTTTATAAACTGTTGTTAATATATTAATAGACTACATACAAACAGTGAGTTTTTCATTCATTGTCACTGTAATTAACACATTTTTATTGACTAATTAGCTCTAAAGAGTTAGATAATGCTTTGTAAACAATTTAACCGCAAATAGTTCTCACTTTAGATTAGGTTATGGATTATCGGCATTCATTAATGCCTAAAATCAACCTTTATCATTAATTGCATTAGTATTAAGAGTTAAAATGTTTACGCATCCCCAAAGCTAAACATAATCACTTTAAAAAATGAAATATCATAATGCTGTCACTATGAAATACATATAAATAAATACTCAAATAAGTAAATTTAAATAAATACAATTTGTACAGTATAAAAATAACTATTTCTATGGAAAGTCCCTCTAAAACGTGGAAACCCAATGTGTGTGTGTGTGTGTTACGATGAGATTGAGACAGAGGCGTGCGGATCCAAATGCAGTTTTAATATAATAAAGAGTAGTCAAACAGGCAGAGGTCATATACTAACAGAACAGGATCCAAATGGGCAAGGCAAACGGGAAATCCAGGTAACAGGCCAAAAGGTCAGGGCATGAAGCAAACAATCAAAAACAAGAACAACTGGCAATGGTCAGGAATACGACAAGGCAGGACTAGCAACCTGGAAACAGGGAAAACGCTAGGTACTGTATGTAGACGGATCTAACAATACTGAGCCCAGAATGCTGGGTGAGAGTGGATTAAATAGTGTCCAGGTTATTGGGAACAGGTGAGGGTGTAATCAATGAGCATGATGGGAAATGGAGTCCAAGTTAAAGTCCGTGTGGTGTGTATGTGTTTGGCAGCCTCTGGTGGTGAGCCAGGAGACCGACCGTGACAGTGTGCTTAATGTATTTGTAAACATTAAGGAACACTGAATATGAATGCAGTTAATGTCCAATAAATGTTGATTTAAATCACTTAATTTATGACATTTTCTGTGACCTAATCCAAAGTGAGAACAATCTATGGTTAATAAGTTGTTAACAAAGCATTATCTAACTCTTTCTGTACAAATACATCTACTGATGCGACTGGACTAGGGGTGTAACGATTCACTCGTTTTCTCGATGCATCGATTACAAACCCTGACGATGCATATGCATCGATATTGAAACATGGATTTTTGAATCGTTAATCGTCGATTTCGGACAGTAATCGATTTAAAACGCTAAGAATCGAATGAATCGCGATTTCTATAGCGATTCAATGCTTTCAAAATATATACACATTAAATTACTACAAGCACAAATTAATGGAGACCTTGAACAGCGTTCGTGTCTCACATCTCTCCTTCACGCGCTCCACTATATTTACTGCCTGTCACAGGACTGCGCTCACGCCCCGTTTGTCTCACGGACACATTTTTTTTGAGCAGCTGATGTGTGATCTCTCCTTAGTACTCGTGGCCAGTACTGCTAAAGTGAAGTAGTTTAGTTTTCTGTAGTTTTTCAATGGCTCTCGGTCATAACGTCGACATTACCTGAGCAGTCAAAGGCTGCGCATTTATTGCATGGATGGAGCAAAAATGTAAGTGTCTAAAGCATACGCACAGTTCTATTGAATGATTAATGTGTTTTCACAATGTCGTTGAAACGAATGTATGAAGAAAACTGTTAAAATAACCACAGCATTAACAACAACCTTGAAATAAGAGCGCAAGGTTTATCTGTTAATCAGATGCACAAGTAGCATTAGTTGTTATAGGAAACAGACATCAGGTGTTTTTTCTTTCAGAATCATCATTCACCGATGGAGAGGAAAAGTTAAATACCATAGCATTTTATTTTATGAAAATGAGATAAAGAAATTTTTGCACTGAAATATAAGTGATCTTGGCTTTTTGAACTTAAGATGTGCCAGGAAATGCCTAATATGGACAAAGGCAGCTGCAGCTAAGCTGAATAAAATGAACTGGTGAAACATTAAGACAATAAACACAATAAATAAATAAAATTCATGAATGATGCAGTGCTAATTGACATATCATTTATTACAGTACAGAAACGATAAAGTTTTCTACCTTATTCTGTGCAGGAAATTGAAATAATTGTTTGTAGTATATAAAACAATTATGAAATTGCCATTAGGAAAAAAAAATTTAGATTACAAATGATTTATTATTGTCCAGCAGTGTATTTGATTTATTTATAGCAAATTCAAAGTAAGAGATAAGAAAATAATTTCTTGTAAAAAAATAAATGAATAAATAAAAAATAATACATACATAAAATTATTGTATTTGACATTTCTGTCACTTCTGAAATGATGGCTACACACCTGGTGTGACAAAATGTTAGCCTATACATAATACTTTTAAAGCTCTTTTTTAAAATCTTGGATTACATAAATTTCTACATATGCCAAGTCACACCATAGCATCATTAAACTAGCATCTAACAATGGACAAAAGTGTTTTTTTTTTTTCTCTAACCTATGGTTCTCTAACCATAAAGGCTGCTGTGTAATTTGCCCTCTGACTAAGCATTTAAAGAATTTAGGGGAAGCATTTACATAATCCTGTGAATGCACTGAAAGAATGCAGAGTTGAATCGTTAATCAAATCGAATTTAATTGTGAATTGAATCGAATTGAATCATTTTGAATTTGCAAAAATCGTTCTTGAATCGAATCGAAAACCTATGATTCGTGAATCGAATCGATTCGCTGTCTACCCAAAGATTCACAGCCCTATACTGGACACATCTTCAGTGATGTTCCTGGAATCATTGGGTGTTTCGGGTTTTTCAACATCATACACCCTCATCCAGGTCGACCCAGCTGAGGCTGATCAGACCCCAGCTTGTGTCCAGTTGGCAAATCTAGCTACTTTGCCCCCATGGATCTCCTCTCTTAAGCCATAGCCATCTTGAGGCTTTCTCTGCTGCTTCGGTGGTATTATAGATAGTTCTTCTCCTCCTCACTCCATCGATGCCTAACAGACTGAAGGCTCTGCACAGGGATCGGGCTGCAAAGCCCCTGCTTCCGACCTCGATTGGGAGACACCTTGCTCTCCATCCGGCTTGTCGACACTCGCTGACCAGTCCCTCGTACTTGGCGAGCTTCCTTTCAAAAGCCTCTTCCAGGTGGTCTTCCCAAGGGACTGTTAACTCCAACAGAACCACTTGTTTAGTGGACTCAGACAAGAGAACAACGTCTGGTACATATGAGCTAATTAAACAATAACACTTTGTTAATTACAATGACAATCAATGATGAACTATTTTTAAACAGTCTATTAATGTAATAACTACAGTTTAGAAACTACTAATGAACTATATTCCTTTTGGAATGATTGATAAGTGCTTTGTTATTGTATACTTATTATAAAGTGTTACAGATATAATCTAATCGCACTCCAGATTATAAACTATCTGATAAATTCACATTATATTGCAGTTTGTTTTGTTCTCTTCACAGGCTATGTGGCTGTACTCTTACTGCTCAGTCTTGTGAGAGTTTGTCATCAGTTTTAAAATCCTCAAACTCTGTCCTGAAAGAGCTGTACCTGAGTAACAATGACCTGCAGGATTCTGGAGTGACGCTTCTTTCCGAAGGACTGAAGAGTCCAAACTGTCAGCTGACGCTTCTAAGGTTTGAGTTCAAATACTTGATTCTTTCCTGTTTTAAGTTAATTACTAATTAATTAAAGTTAATTACTAAAAAAATAACACTGCTAAGATTTATGTATGCAATTACTGTGTTTTTCTTGTTTAGATTTTCTGTATGTAATCTCACTGCTCAGTCCTGTGAGAGTTTGTCATCAGTTTTACAATACTCAAACTCCCGTCTGAGAGAGCTGGATCTGAGTAACAATGACCTGAAGGATTCAGGAGTGAAGCTTCTTGATGGACTGAAGAGTCCAAACTGTCAGCTGGAGAGACTGAGGTAAATGGGTTTCCATAATGTAATGGGTAATACTTTATAATAAATGCACACTATGAATCATAAGTTAATCATTAGTAAATAGTCAATTCATCCTTTATAAAGCATTGTTCCAACATTAATAGGCATTAGTAAGCAGTTTATAAATACAGCTATAAATGTTTTGTTTTTGAGCATATCTATAATGTTTAATAATTGTGTTTTCATACTTTATTATTGATCAATTTATCATATCTAAATTATAACGTTATTTACAAACCAGTTATTTAGGAGTTGTCAGTGGTTCATAAGATCATTTAGAAAGTGTAAGTAAATGATTAATAAACTATTTAAATGTACATTTATGAATCTTATTATTTAGACACGATAATATTTGCTCAGTGTGTTAATAAATGCTTTAACAACACATATTCCTGCTGTAATTCATGATTAAGTCAGGTAGTTATAAACCATTTAGTAGTTACAGCCATCTATTTTTTGTGAGCTCATCTAAAGTGAGGACTATTTATACCTTGTAAAGCATTTACAAAGGAGATTTAAAGGCTCTTTTATCTTCCAAACAGAAAAATTAAACAATAGGGATGTGACGAGATCTCGTGGCATGAGATCTCGTGAGATCAGATGTGTCTCGCGAGATCTGACTGGTCTCGCGAGAACGTGACAATATCTTGCAAAACATTTTGCAGTGTTTACATTAGAGCTGCGTTAAAAAATTGCGATCTTGATTTAAACACCCACGCGATCTTATTCCTGAATGACAACGATTCAGCTATGTCTACGACTGTTTAACATCGCGAGTGTCAGTGGATCGTGAGAAGCACATTTTGTCGCTGCCCATGTTAATGAATCAGAGGGTCGGCCATCATCACGCTTCCGATGTGAATGCTGTCATTCACTGATATGGGTGGCGACAAAACACGTGCTGCTCACACTAACAACTCCACTAACATCTGTTTCACATCGTAAGCGTCTTAAAGACATTCAAATCTGCATTCATGCTGCTGCTGATTCAGAAAGAGCAACACAAACAGTCTTTTCAACCACACATCATTATTTCTGTGTTACAGACATTTAAATAACAGAAGTAGGCCTACTGGGATAAAAGTTTATAGTTTGGGTATAAACACTTTTTGTCTACAGTAGCGATCAAAACGAAAGTATCTTAACACTTGTATTGTAACACTTATTTCCGCCAGGAGGTGGCGACAACCCCTTTAAAAAATGTATTTGACATTGAATCATTCATTCAGGAGATTCCAATAGTGAAACAAGTCTTTATGAAGTGAGACACTGACTCCTTCATTGAATTTTTTTATTTTGTTCAAATGAATGTATATTTTTAAAAGACTTAAGCAATGAACATTTATTTAGTCAGAACCACTAGTAAATTACGTTATTTTGTTTAGTTTTCTAATATTTTTTTTTTCAGAATCGTGAGAGAATCGTGATCTGCAGTTTATTTTAAAAAATTGTGATTCTCAATTTATCCAGAATCGTGCAGCTCTAGTTTACATGTATGTTTATTACTGCATATAATTCATTAAAATAGAAGTTTAATTTCATAAAGTACAACTTGATTTCAAAATGCACCTACATTTTTTTGCATTTTGTTTTTCAGTTGAATAAAAGACTATTTTTCCGTATATATTTAATCACTGAGGATTTTTTAAATTTTTTTTTTTAAAAAGTCAAAAAATCTCGTCTCGTCTCGTTCTCGTGAACCCAGTCTCGTGTCTCGTCTCGTCTCGTGGGATAAGTGTCTCGTCACACCCCTATTAAACAAACACAACACAGAGGGATACAGAACACAGAAATATTTTTTCAAGATGCAAAAAAATGAAACCGTACAACTGTACACTTGATAAAAATTAAAAGTAAACCTGTGCAATTTCATAGAAAAAATAAATGACAATTCATGTGTACAGTTGTACAGTTTCATTTTTTGCATCTTGAAATAAATATTTCTGAGTTATGTATCCCTCTGTGTTTTGTTCGTTTATTTTTTATGTTAGGAAGATAACTGAGCCTTTAAATCTCCTTTGTAAAAGATATGCTTATAAATCAAGAACAAGGCATTTATAGCTGTATTTATAAACTGCTTACTAATGACTATTAATGTTGGGACAATGCTTTGTAAAGGATGAACTGACTATTTACTAATGCCTTACCCAATGATTCATAGCGTGCAGTTATTATAAAGTATTACCAAACCTTGGATTGTTTTGGTTATTTTTCCATGCAATTCTAAAAACTCCAAATGAGTTTTTTTTTTTTTATTTGATGGGGGCAACAGCTTCTAATGTATTAGAGAAGATAGTGCCCATATTGCTAGACATTTCATCTAGTTCATGTGTATTTATGGGTACAGAGAGCAATTGAGATAAATCAGGCAGGTTTTGCTTGACTCCAAAAGAGTTTAATAAGTCTGTAAACACAAGTCCTAACACATCATTTGTATTATCAACGTGAATGTTAAAGTCTCCAACAATTAGCGCTTTATCAACATTAACCAACAGGTCTGAAAGAAAATCTGCAAATTCTAAGAAATCTTTATACGGCCCTGGCGGTCTATACACAGTAGCCAGAGCAAGAGATAGGAGAGATTTATTTTGCATATCTGACAGTGTAACATTAAGTAGAATAATAATAATAATAAACTTTTTCTATAGCGCCTTTAAAGGTACACCTCAAAGTGCTTTACACAGAAAAAAAGATAAAAATAAAAAAATAAAATAAAATAATGGCAATAATAACAATTAAAAAAGTAAAATAAACATCATCCATATGACACAAAGAAATCACTTAAAAGCTGTTCTGAAAATATATGTTTTAAGAGCAGATTTGAAAACACTAAAAGATTCAGCCTGTCTGATCTCAGAAGGAAGAGAATTCCAGAGTTTTGCTGGACAAGAAGAAAAGGCCCGATCACCCATAGATCGTAAACGAGTAGGGGTACCACTAAACGACCAGAATCAGAGGAACGGAGATCGCGACTTGGAGTATAAACAGTTAACAGTTGAGACAAATAATGTGGTGCCAAACCATGCAAAGCCTTAGAGGTCAGCATGAGAATTTTAAAATCAATCCAAAACCTGACAGGGAGCCGGTGCAATGACTCTAAAACTGGAGAGATATGCTTGTTTGTCCTGGTCCTTGTCAGGATTCTAGCGGTTGAATTTTGAACTGACTGCAGCTTACTTAAGGTGGTTTTAGAAACCCCAGCAAGCAAAGCATTACAGTAATCGATACAAGAAAAAACAATGTGTTTATCAATTTTTCAGCCACCAAAAGTGATAACATGGGGCAGAGTCTAACTGTATTCTGAACATGAGGATTGAAGGTTAGATTAGTGTCAAATATCACCCCCAGATTTTTTAATTTATTTTGAAAATCTAAAACAGTACCTTCCATTGTTAAAGCTAACATACCAGTTTTACTAATTTGATGGGGTGTGCCAATAAGCATTACCACTGTCTTCTCACTATTAAGACAAAGGAAGTTTTGAGACATCCATTTTTTATTTCTGAAATGCTGTGTTCAAGAAAGCCAATAGCTGTGGTATCACCAGGTTTAGTGTGAATGTAGATCTGTGTGTCATCTGCGTAAAAATGGAACTTAAGACCAAGGGATCTAACAAGCTGACCAAGAGCAAAGATGTACATACTAAAAAGTAGGGGAAAAATGGAACACTGTGGGACACCAAATTTAACAGAACCGACTTTGGAACGATATCCACCCAGGGAAACAAATTGTCTATGGTCTAAAAGGTAAGATTTGAACCAACTTAAAACAGTGTCAAACAGTGTCACCAAAAACAGTTTCTAAGTGTAAGTAACAAAGCGTGATCGACTGTGTCAAAAGCTGCGCTTAGATCTAGAAGAAGCAGAATTGAGAGACAACCAGAGTCTGAAGCAATCAACAGATCATTAGTAACCTTAAATAAAGCTGTTTCAGTGCTGTGGAGTTTACGAAAGCCAGATTGGAGGGGTTCAGAAAGGTTATCAATGAGATGAGTATGCAACTGAGAAGCCACAATACGGTCCAGGATTTTAGCTATGAAGGGAAGATTGGAGATGGGCTGAAAATTATTAAGATTATCAAAATCAACAGGAGTTTTTTTGGGACAGGGGTTACAGCAGCAATTTTAAATGCTGCTGGCACCATTCCACAACACAAAGAATCATTTATTATATTAAGAACAACAGAGCCTAGGGAGGCAAAGCATGATTTAAACAGCTGAGTGGGAATAGGATCAATAATGGAAGTGGCTACTTTCATTAGAGATACCTCCTTGCTTAGAGAAGCCAGATCCAGAGAGGAAAATTTAGACAAAGGGGTGCCAGAAAAGTGCGAGATGTAACAGGAAGAAAAGGATGGGACTGGAGTGATGCATTTGCAGACATTGTCAATCTTAGAACTGAAATAATCAAGAAATCTATTACAAAGGTGTGCAGAGACAAACACATTGGAAGTACTATAGCCATTGACCAATTTGTTAATAGTATGAAACAGTTTGCAAGGATTTCTTTCATTATTGAAAATTATTTGAGAAAAATACTGGGACCTGACAGATACTATTTCTGCCTTATAATCATGTAAGTGCTCCTTCCAAGCTTGGTTGTGTACACTAAGACCAGAGAGATGCCACCTACGCTCCAACTTACGACAAGCTGCCTTCGTCGAGTGCAGCTCATCAGTATACCAAGGAGCTGAGCGTACAAAGGCCACTGTACAGGATTTCATTGGTGCAAATGAATCTAAACCAGATGAGAGGACTGTGTTTAACAAAGAAATTTTGTCCTCCAAAGGGTCAGAAGGTGAAAAACAACTTAGTGAGGATTCGACAAAAGCAGAGAAACCAGGGAGATCAATAGATTTCCATTTACTATAATTAACAGTTCTAGACAAGGGCATATTCAAGTGAGACAAATCCACATTAAAAAGGATCGCCAAATGGTCAGACAACCCAAAATCAGAGGAGAATAACTATGACAGAAATGTACCATTGGTAATGACCAGGTCTAAAGAATGACCCTTGATATTGTCACAAATCACTTGGCGCTGTGACATTCGGGGAGTCTTGGACGTAGGCGGGTCTGTGTCTTGTGGATAACTTTGGTGCTGGCGTCGGTAGCTCCATTCGAACACTCTCCGTGTCGAGCGAGGTCTCAGCAGGACGAATTGACTGCAAGATGGACTCATGAAGACCTCGGAGCTCCCGCAGATATCGATCCTCTCTCTGCTCTTGAGTGTCGAGAAATCTGCGCATCAGGGAAATCATTCCCTCGCCAGCTGTAGCGTCAGGATTGACGGGCCTGGTCAGTGGTTGACTGGACTTTGGGGAGACTTTGGGAAAACTCGTGGCTCCCTCCTCCTCCTCCGTAGTCTCAACCGAATTCAAGGCTGCCTCCTCCTCTGACGCCACCTTCACTTGGGATCGTAAACCCGGCCTGGGTTTTCTACCTTTCGGCGCTGTCTTGCGAGTAGCCATCCCACCGCTGCCACCAAATGTGATGAAGACGAGCCCACCAGCTCGCCTTCGGGGAAAAATGTGAGTCCGTGAAGGGATGTAAAAACGATGGCTCACTCGCAAAAGCACTTTTGTGCAAGGTGGAATTTATTTACAGTGCCAGAAAGATTGTCCACAGTGAAGAATATATACAAGTGCACCTAAAAATGACAAAAATCCAAAGTACCAAATAAACAACAAAAGGGAAAAATAAACTAGAAAATAATCCAACAATGATATAATCAGGTAGCAAACAGGTATCCACAATATACGAAGGGGTTTTTGCTTGAGGCACCGCAGTAGCACTCTTGCATCGACTTGGTAAACAAGTACCGTCTTTCTGTTTGGCCTCGGCTTATATAGGCCAAACCCCGCCCCTTTTTTGGGCTATACCATTCACAGGTAAAAATAACATTTAACACACACACAAATACCACATCTATTGGTCATCTGTAATACTTAATCAACAATAATCACTTCCGATCTATATATATATATATATATATATATATATATATATATATATATATATATAAATAAATAAACACAATCCATTAACACACAATACATTTAACACATAATTTCCACACTTAAATGCACACAGAAACACCTATTCATACTAGACAATGGTTTCGCCAGCTTCCGGTTGCGCTGTGTGGCGCGACTAAGCCCGTGATGTTGTAATCGACTGCCGCTTGTTCGTTCGGTTTGGCCGGCGCGGTGTTTCCTGCCGGAAGACTGACTACGCCCACACAGACAAACATTACAGGGATGAAACGACACAACAAGTGCAGTGTAAATGTATGAAATGACCGGGAATTGGATATGGACAGGGGAGAGTGCTGCAATGGGAAAATGTCCATGTGCTATCAGGATCGCGTGTGCACCCGCTACTCCGATAGCGGCGGCGGCAGGGAGGAATGGTACGGAGGATGAATGAGGTAAGTAGGCGAGTATGTATGTATGTATGTATGTGTGTGTGTGTGTATGTGTGTCAGTGCTGCTTCCCCAGCGGTGGCAGCTAATGCGACTTTATCACACCGTGTCCGAAACTGATGGTTTATATTCACAATAAGCTACAGAATAAGACTGAATCCATGAAGGGCTAATAAGGGCAATAATACGTTAATAATGTATGACTGCATTTTGGTTCATATTTAAGAAACGACTTTTAAAAAGTCGTTTTTACAGCAAAAATTAGTTTTTGTTCCATTAATAATTTTATGTGAGGCTGAAAAATAAACGGTGCTATAGTTTTGCTGTAGGCTATTCATCAAAAGCAGCATCAAAAAGCAGCGTGCTCACTGGCAGTCCAGTTCATTATGAAATCTATATCTATATCTATATCTATCTATATTGATTTATATATATAGAGAGAGAGAGAGAGTTTGGTTTCAAAACGCTATAAATCCGTTTTGATTTAATTTGAGTAAAAAATGTGTTTTCTTTACCAAGAAAGTGCATATTTAGGTTATAATATCATTAATAATTCAAATCCAGATTTTGATTTTCAAAGATGTATTATAAAAACTGATTATTTTTCCCCAAAATGCAATAAATGCAATTTGAAACTGTTGAAAATACACAACAAAGTTGATCCACATATGACAGCCTCTGAACTTGGTCAATAGCCTACTAATCTTATATACAGGCACTGGACTAAAAATAGGTAGGCTACATTCAATCAGTCATCGCTCCCAAAATGAATTCAACGAGTCATCTTTTTAATGCTATAAATTAATTACAACAATAAAAGAAAATCATGAACAAGAACATGAACAACAATATCACATAGACTACAAAAATTCCAAAATGACATTTCCCTTACATTCAACTTCCAAAAGTGCATTCATCTTTGCCATGTTACATTCATTTAGTTGACTAGTGCTATACGCTGTATTAATAAAACCATTAATGGCATTAATAAAAACACTTACACTGACAAGCTACGCAATATCGCATTCATGATCGAATGCGATTCATCTGTGATTAAGAATGCGATATTGCATAGCTTGTCAGTGATCTACGGCTCTGTGTATTAAATGCCGCTCCACCTGAAAGCACGTGAAGGAGATTTACTGCTGATTACAGAACCTGACACGATGCGCACGACAATCACATGTGATTTATTATGTGCAGCCCTTTTTTGTTTGTTTGTTGATCACAAAGTAAAAAGTAGATGAGGAAAACTAGGATGCCGGGTGTATTCAAGCGCCGCCATTACTGTCTACAGTGCGTAGAATGGTGCGCTGTGATTGGCTGAGCGGATTTATTGCATTCTGCAGAGAAAGGAGACTGGCATTTCAACCCTGACAGAATAACACGGCAGATATCTCATTTTGCGTAAAATTTAAAATTGACTTTTCAATACCGACCAGATACAATACTGATTTTGCCGGAAACTCAATTAAAAAAAAAAAAAGGCGTTTATCGCGTTTTGGAACCAAACAGCATTTGAACAGGCTTCCTTGCACTATAATAAACAAGAATTATCTGCATGATGCCACTGTTATTTTTATTATTGCGAAGTGAGATGAATGAAGAGCGCATCTGTCTTGCGTGCGCAAACGCAATGGAAAAGGGAAGTTGGTTTATCAAGTTAATCCATCCATAGTCGAGTGGTGGATGGTAGCCATGATTTCAGCAACACAGATTCAAATCCCGGATTGTTTTTTTTGTTTGTTTTTTTAAATAAAAATAATATATAAAATGATTAATGCAGATGTGTGCATTCTGCAGTTCGCTGGTTTATGTTATCTTTTTTTTTTTCTTTCAGATAGAGCATGTCCATTTTACACTGAGCAAGTGTGAATGAATTCAGCCCAACTGGAGGAGGTTGGGATTTGGGGGTAGTTAGCTTCATCGCGGGGGGTTGACGTAAAGGTGTGAATCGCTTGCTCGTTCATATGGGGAGTGTCTGAGCGTTTCAAACTTGCAGAGCAGGTTTAGGCAAAGTGTCTGTTTTAGGATAAATGCCTCGTTTGGTTTGGCTTTTGCAATTGGCATGCAATGGCATACAGAGTATTATATACAATATAATATGCAGTGTTGCCTGTTGTTTATTTGTTTGTTTTCTCAGGAGATGTGGTGCCTCTGTGAGAGAGACGCGTGTCTGCCAGAGAGACAAAAACTTTTGTTCGTAATTTATATGCTGCATTGTACTATTTTCAGTTTTGCACTATTTGAATTGTACGCAGCAACGCTGCAGTCGTTTTGCCAATACAAATGTAAAAATTATTGCAGTAATAAGAGACTTTCCCGAGACTTCATGTAGGCCTAATCATTTTTAGTTTCATTACTGGGTAATTCCAGCGTTATGGACTGACATTCGCAGTCAAAACCTGAAATATAAATTCTCACAGAAGGTATTCATTACCATATATTGAACTCTCTCTTTATATTTTTCTGAACCCCTGAAAATAGAGTCCACACATCAGAAAAGTAACCGTCTATGAATGTGTTTTATATTTTAGATTTGGGAAATCTATGGGTTATGGACATGGCAAAAAAAGACCAGAGGTTTTGGGAGACATTTTTTGGGTTTGGATTTTGTAGACTTTCTGTGATTTACAATGCACAAACAAGCAACAATATCTGCAGAATGGAGAAGGGTTGACAATTCACAAAACATAAAATATCAATTTTATTTCAATTTTCATTTTTGTGTTTCAGAGGAAAAGCATTATGGATGTGACATTTCTCCGTTACGGACATGACCATTCTGAAAGCAGAATTTATCCGACTAGCCTATATGCAAACATACAAAATGCTTTAAAAACTTTAACAGAGATGTCTAGGGTATTTAGGGCTGCCCCTCGTGTAAGATTTTTCTAATATTCGTTTTTTTATATTTTTCTAGTATTTCTAGTATTCTGATGCAGCCATAAATGACCGACTATGTCATTATTCAACTAATCGCACATTTATATTAAATTAAGTCTACTAATCCGTAATGAGCCTTAATATATTCCGCACTCAAGCACACGCATTAAATTTGCCATAAAGCACAGGCAGAAGTATAGCCTAATAATTATGAAAAGGAGACATTTTAATTATTTATTAATAAACTAATGTTTTCTTGTCAGCTGCAAAATGAAATTCACGGTGCTGGCTCTCATCTCCACAGTAGATTGGATGCGCCTTTGGAGATAAATGTAACCTTCCCAGATTACATAATCAGGGATTATTTGCTTTCGTTTTGAATTGGTTCATTTAAAAGTAGACATTTCAAGCTTTCTGTAGATATATTTCTCATGTATGTGAGGCACCCCAATTATCATTTATTTCATTATCAGGAAAAAATTAAAATGATAGCTCGGGCACCTCCCTGTCATGCATGCGCATTAATAATTTTATGCACAAACACTTGGATATGAATAGTAGGCTAATAGAGCACATTTATTTCAGGTTACAGTATTGGATCCGCATTAAAATAAATGTTCACAAGTCTACATCCGAGACAGATGCAGTTATTACCTGTAAATTGAAGGCTATTTGATTTTTTATTTTATTTCATTAGTATTTTAAAATGATCTAACAGCCAATGCCGCTCCAATTCGTTGATCATTAGTTGTTCTTGATCAAGATTTAACGGATGTATGACTCTCATAAACCTGTTTTAATAAATCGCTTTTGCATTAAATAATAAAGATACAAAGCAGGTTAAGTTAAATATTATTGTACAAATAATTATGAAATGCTATAGACTGTGAATAAGATTGCAGTTTCACATTTTGCATAGCACATCTCTTGCGCGTCTCACTCAGCATCATGCGCGCTGTGCAAATCTTGCACTCTGAAATTTTAATGAATAGGATACACTTCTGCATTTAAATGTGGCTGCAATTTTACTCAAATTATATGAAAGCGAGTAAAGAAGGCTCCCTTTAAAATCACTGAAGTTGTCAGTTAATGAAGCTCTTTTTTACATTGTGTGCACTGTTGATTATAATGAGAGAATTTGAGTTTAGAGGACTTTATATTAATCCGTCCCTTCTTTTCAGTTTCAATGATTTAGCTAAATCGTGGCCAGGTTTTGTTTTAGTTAGGCCTACATAATGGGAGTGAAATTATACAGTGCCTCACATTTTGCTAAAATAATGGAAATAATTAATAAAATACGCAACAATGTTCTCCGTCAAAATAAAGGACAGGTAAGGAATAGCCAAACAAAGTATGTGCGTAACAAAAATACATGCTGTTTTATTAAAGGAATTTTAAAATATAAACTAAAAATGTACTTGTGACATATTAAGTAATGTGAGAATATTGACATTTTGCAAATAAATCCATGTTTAGCCTATAGCCTTGCCTACTGAAATAGGCTACCACTTTTAATGCTACGATGCAAAGTAAACCACCATTTCTTTAGGATAATATAACACATGATTCATATTATATGAATAATACTGTATACATGTTAAAGGTTTCAAATCTAAAATATGGTGTAATACTGTATAGCTAATATAAGCACAGGCTCATAGGCTTGACATTTATCCTGCTTGAATTCGTTCTAAGAAACGCACATAACTTCATCAGTACTAAATTTGCATCTGTGAATATTAAATATTTTAACTACAGCGTTTTTCTTTCATTTTCTGCCGACTGCAGCTGTCAAATGTAACATCGGCTAGGCAAATCTGACGGCTGTTTTCGAATATGTGTTTAAAGTGCCACTAGGCGGTCAAAAGCTGCAAATGCACTTTGCAGATGCGGCGGCAGCGATGCCTACGGCGGTAAAAAGCACACTTTGGTTGGCCACCTACTGTAGATTGGACAGTGTAAGTACTTCTATCATTTAAGTGGGTAGAACAAAAGCCATCATAGCAGTTATTTGAGAATTGGCTTACTAGTCATATGGAGCGTAACGTCCTGGAGATGTTGTCCGACAGGAGTTCTGCTCCGACTCTGCTGGGGTGCAGGCCATCAGCACGAAAAAGCCTAGGACGCTCCCAGAAAAGATTCCAATTATTAACAAAGAACAGTTTCTGTTCTTTACACCATGACAATAACCATTCGTTCAAAGCAAAAAGTCTACTGAACCTTTCGTGTCCTCGTCGATACATGGGAAATGGTCCTGACATGATGATCATCGTCACGGGTGATGTGCTGCGTACCGTCTCGATCAGTCTCCTGAAGTCCGTCTTCAGAATCTCTGTCTGCCACAGCTTGGTGTTGTTAACCCCCGTGTGATTCACAACAGCTGCAACGCTCTCGTTGCCCTTCAGGATCGTGGGTATCTGCGCAGAAACATCAAGAACACGAGCGCCAGGGAAACAGTGAGTGTGCACTTTACCTTTAGCAAGGGTAGCACGGACAAACCGGACGATGGAGTCTCCAACAATCAGACTCCACCAGACACACCACCCGATATTTCACCGGTTTTCAACTATTCTGATGTTTTGCTGGATATTGTAGTTGGCGGAGCAGCGGTGCTGTTCAGATGCTTCAGGACACGCAGACGGGGGAAGCGAGCCGGCGCGCTCATGAAGCCCAGACAACGCGGATTTCAGACAGCACTGCCTAGAATCCATCTGGCGAATCTCCGCTCTCTACCCAACAAAACGGACAAACTCCTTCTGCTCTCCCAGACAAATAAGGATTTTTCAAACTCTGCTGTTCTGTGTTTCACAGAAACCTGGCTGAACGATGCCATTCCGGACAGCGCGCTTCATCTGCCGAGCTTTCAGCTGTTTAGAGCGGACTGCGACTCAGAATCAACGGGGAAATCGTGCGGTGGCAGGATGTGCTTTTACATCAATGAAAGGTGGTGTACAGATGTAACTGTGTTACTGTGTAACTGTGTAAGATGTGCTGTTCAGATCTAGAAGCGCTTTTCATTAACTGTAAGCCTTTCTACTTGCCGTGAGAGTTTTGCTCGTTTATTCTCGTGAGTGTTTACATTCCACCGCAAGCGCACGCAAGACTGGCTTTACAGAAACTCGCTGATCAAATCACAGAGACAGAACAACAACACCCGGACTCTGTTTTAATCATTCTCGGGAACTTTAATAAAGCAAATCTCTCCTGTGAACTGCCAAAATACAGACAGCATGTTACATGTCCCACCAGAGACAGTAATATATTGGATCTCTGTTACACAGCAATAAAGGATGCATATCACTCTGTTCCACGGGCAGCTTTAGGACTCTCTGATCACTGTTTGGTTCATCTTATACCGACCTACAGGCAGAAACTGAAATCAGCTAAACCTGTATTAAGAACTGTTAAAAGATGGACTAATGAAACAGAGCAGGTTTTACAAGCCTGTTTCGACCTTACTGATTGGACTGTTTTTTTTGAGGCTGCTGCCACCGATCTGGACGAGCTCACAGAGACTGTAACATCATATATCAGTTTCTGTGAGGATATGTGCATTCCTACCAGGACTCATTTAACCTACAACAATGACAAACCGTGGTTCACTGCAAAACTCAGACAGCTCCGTCAGGCCAAAGAAGATGCTTACAGGAGTGGGAACACAGTCTTGTATAAACAGGCCAAATACACACTGGAAAAGGAGATCAGAGTGGCAAAGAGGAATTATTCTGAAAAAATAAGGATTCAGTTCTCTTCCAGTGACTCAGCATCCGTGTGGAAAGGTCTGAAAGAGATCACCAACTACAAGACACCATCCCCCAGCACTGTGGAGAATCAACAACTGGGAGATGATCTGAATGAGTTCTACTGCAGGTTTGAAAAAACATCCCACACCCGCTCTGAACACCTCTCCACACAACCATTAACACCTCCAGCAACCCCCCTCTCCCCCCACACCTGCAATTCAGATCAGCGAAGATGATGTGCGCCAGGTCTTCCGGAAGCAGAATAGGAAAAAAGCACCAGGCCCAGATTGTGTTACACCAGTCTGTCTGAAATCCTGTGCTGACCAACTGGCCCCCATCTTCACACAGATCTTCAACAGATCACTGGAGCTGTGCGAAGTCCCTTCATGCTTAAAACGCTCCACCATCATCCTCATCCCAAAGAAACCCAAAATTTTAGGACTAAATGACTACAGGCCTGTGGCTCTAACGTCTGTGGTCATGAAGTCTTTTGAAAAACTGGTGCTGGCCTACCTGAAGGACATTACTGGACCCTTGCTGGATCCTCTTCAGTTTGCCTACAGAGCAAACAGGTCTGTGGACGATGCAGTCAACATGGGACTGCATTATGTTCTGCAACATCTAGACAGACCAGGGACTTATGAGGATCCTGTTTGTGGACTTCAGCTCGGCCTTTAACACTATCATTCCAAATCTCCTCCTGCCTAAACTAACTCAGCTCTCCGTGCCCACCTCTGTCTGTCAGTGGATCACCAGCTTCCTGACAGACAGGCAGCAGCTAGTGAGGCTGGGAAAATTCACATCCAGCACCTGTACCATCAGCACTGGAGCTCCTCAGGGCTGTGTTCTCTCCCCACTGTTCTTCTTCCTCTACACCAACGACTGCACATCTAAAGACTCCTCTGTCAAGCTCCTGAAGTTTACAGATGACACCACAGTCATTGGCCTCATTCAGGACAGTGACGAGTCTGCTTACAGACAGGAGGTTAAAGAGCTGGCTGTCTGGTGCTGTCTTAACAACCTGGAGCTTAACACGCTCAAAACAGTGGAGATGATCATGGACTTCAGGAGAAACCCCCCTGCTCTCCCCCCACTCACCATCATGGACAGCACTGTAACGACAGTGGAGTCTTTCAGATTCCTGGGCACCACCATCTCCTAGGACCTGAAGTGGGACATTCACATTGACTCCTTTGTTAAAAAGGCCCAGCAGAGGTTGTACTTCCTTCGCCAGCTGAGGAAGTTCAACCTGCCACAGGAGCTGCTGAAACAGTTCTACTCTGCCATCACTGAATCCGTCCTCTGCACATCAATAACTGTTTGCTTCAGCTCAGCTACCAAATCTGACCTCAGAAGGCTACAGAGGGTAGTCCGGACTGCTGAGCGAATCATTGGTACAACCCTCCCCACTCTCCGAGAACTGTACTTATCCAGAGCGAGCAAAAGGGCTGGCAAAATCACTCTGGACCCCTCACATCCAGCACACTCCCTCTTTGAACTGTTGCTGTCTGGTGACACTACAGAGCTCTGAGCACCAGAACGGCCAGGCACAGAAACAGTTTCTTCCCATCAGGCAATTCCTCTAATGAACACTTGACAATAATTGTGGAACACACACTATTTATACACTAATACACTTATTTATCTAACACACATAGTCGACATTTCAATTACACATAATATACTTGTACATACAACTGTCTATTGTTATTTACCTGTACGTACAATTGTCAATTTGTATTTTGTTATTCCTTATTTCTTTGAATTCTTCTTTTTATTATCTGTGTTTTTTGTTCTGTCACTGTCATTCTGTTGCACTGTGGAAGCTTCTGTCATGGAAACAAATTCCTCGTATGTGTAAACATACCTGGCAATAAAGCTCATTCTGATTCTGATTCTGACAAGCATGTATGCGAATGACGTCATAGGCTATAATCGATTATGGTCTACTACTGCATCGATGCAGAATCGTCCACGTCCGCATCGCAATGCATCGATGCAACGATTAATTTCGACACCCCTAATATATTCACACATTATAGAAATGAAAATGATGGTGTATAAAACTGATTTTAGATTTAGAAAAATAGACGATAATGAATTAACTTGACGGAGCTCCAACACAAAACACGCAGCATCAACAAACAGCTCAACTTAATCAACTAATTGTCAATTATTTTAACGATTCATCAGTAGGCGTTGATAAATTATTCAGCCATTAATATGGTTGTTTGTTTTGGTTTCTTCACAGACTATGTGGCTGTAATCTCACTGCTGAGATCTGTGAAAGTTTGTCATCAGTTTTACAATCCTCAAACTCTGTCCTGAGAGAGCTGGATCTGAGTAACAATGACCTGCAGGACTCTGGAGTGAAGCTTCTTTCTGAAGGACTGAAGAGTCCAAACTCTAAGCTGGAGAGACTGAGGTAAATGGTTCTCCATAAAATAATTAACAAAATGCTACCACAATAAATGACCATTGAATTTTGTCAACAAATGTTGCATCTGCTCTCAATGAAATGCCAGAACTAGAGACAACATTTGCAGGGATTTTTTTATTCATATTTACACAGAAGTTTGTAGATGTGGATTGTACTAAGATTGAAATGGCCTGAATCAATTACTAAACAGACTGCAAAACTGCTGCATTTTTAAAGATAGCTTCTGACAGCACTGCATGGTCTAGCAGCACTATCTAACAGCTGTGTGCAGGACACCCTTAGCATCTAACCTAGGGTGCAAAATTAACATTGGGGGTTTCAGTGCCTTGCTAAAGGGCACCTCAATCGTGGGTATTGAGGGTGTAAGAGAGCGCTGTTCATTCACTCCTCACACCTACAATTCTTGCCAGTACTGAGACTCAAACCCACAACCTTCCAGTTACAAGTCTGACTCTTCAACTATTTGGCCACTATTATATCTTTGGAAGGAATGAATGGCGCATTTAGACAAATATGACACTTGCACTGATTTAGCGTGACTGTTCTCTTTACTTAGTTTTAAGTATATCAACTTTTACCAGAACACTTCCGGATACAACGTAACACTCCATTCTAGGAGATGTAATTAAATAAACAACTAACAAAATACACAACAGCCACAAGTGCGCCCATATATTTATAAATTTGTTATCTTAAAATATAGAGCAAGCAAGAATATTGATGGTGTGGCCAATATCTATACATACTGTGCAAATGCAAACAGCGTAGTGTCATGCAATGATATTTTTTTAATACTTACACTACCTGTCAAAAGTTTCTGGACAAGTAAACATTTCTAATATTTTTTAAAGAAGACTCTTCTGATCACCAAGCCTGTATTTATTTGATCGGAAGTACAGCAAAAACAGTCAAATTTTGAAATATTTTTTTACTATTTAAAATAATGGTTTTCTATTTGAATATATATTAAAATGTAATTTACTCCTGTGACATCAAAGCTGAATTTTTAGCATCATTACTCCAGTCACATGATCCTTCAGAAATCATTCTAATATTCTGATTTGCTGCTCAAAAAATGATTATTATTATTATTATTGTTGAAAACAGCTGAGTAGAATTTTTTCAGGTTTCTTTAATGAATAGAAAGTTTAGGAGAACAGCATTTATCTGAAACAGTACTGTTTTGTGACATTATAAATGCCTTTATCATCGCTTTTGATCAATTTAAAGCAGGCGTTGGCAAGTAAGTTTGGCATCAGGCCAAAAAAAAAAATTCCCCAATAGATGGCAGGCCAGAACATAGTAAAAGGATAATTTAAGAAAATATTTGATGAAAAATGCAACTAGAATTGCCTGTGACAGACTATTACAGTGTCTTTTGTAACTGGTAGTGAGCTGTTACTCTGTGTTAAATCCTGTAGGAGGACAGTCATTAACAAAAAAGCCACATTTGTGTGGCGGTGTCCGGCAGAGTATGTGAGCAGAGTGGAATGTCAACAATTTCCCCTCCGTGCTCCGAGCATTTAATAATCACTCCACTCCAGCTCCGCTCCGGGTACAACATTTCCCACTCCCGCTCCACTCCGCACTCACTGATATCAGAAACACAGCTCTGCCTTTGCTCCGCGGCTAAAGTATTTCAGTATGTTTGAAATATCACAGTTCTGTTCATAACGTAGGCTATATTAAAAGAAAATAAATAAAATAACATGAGAGTTTCAACATGGCTTATTGGAACACTATTGTACAAACTTTTTTCCTACCACATGACAAGCTAATAGTTTTCCACTGGGTACAGTACCTGGTATCTGGTACTTTTTTTAGTACCACCTCGGCCGAGGTTCCAAGTGATCCGTACCGTTACCAAAACATGACACGTAAACTCTGCTGATCACTGATTGGCCGGAGAAAATCGTCACTGCCTGCGTCATTGAACTTGTGGCACGAGACACAACAGACCCGCTAGATTTAAATCAGCACAGCCAGCTAAGGATCGAACGCAACTGTTTTGAATGAGCGCACCTTTCTTTTAACAACCAAAAAATGGTTTCGTTGTCTGTTGAGGAAGTACAGACTGTCCTCTCATTGATAGCCGAGGAGTGGATCCAGTGAGAGCGTGATGGAGCGACCCGGAATGAAATGGCGCTTTTCCACTGCGTGGTACAACTCGGCTCGGCACGGTTCAGAACGGCACGATACGGCTCAGTTCGGCTCGGTTTGCGTTTCCACTGCAGTTTAGTACCGCTTTAGAGTGGGCGGGATTATTCACATGTCTTTATAGTCACGCTGCCTCTACTGCCGAGACTCCTGAAAAACTTTTTAATTCCGCGTCGCTCCATCAAGCTCTCGCTGGATCCGCTCCTCGGCTATCAACGAGAGGAACGCATGTACTTCCTCAACAGACAACGAAACAGCCATTTTTTGGTTGTTAAAAGAAAGGTGCGCTCATTCAAAACAGCTGCGTTCGATCCTTCGCTGGCTGTGCTGATTTAAATCTAGCGGGTCTGTTGTGTCTCGTGCTGCAAGTTCAATGACGCAGCAGTGACGATTTTCTCCGGCCAATCAGTGATCAGCAGAGTTTACACGTCACGTTTTGGTAACGGTACGGCTCGCTTGGAACCTCGGCCGAGGTGGTACTAAAAAAAGTACCAGGTACTGTACCCAGTGGAAAATCCCCCAAAAGTGAGCCGTACTGAACCGTACCGTGCTGTACCATGCAGTGGAAAAGCGCCAAAAAAATTTTTCAGGAGTCACGGCAGTAGAGGCGGCGCAACAATAATGACACGTGAATAATCCCGCCCACTCTAAAGCGGTACTAAACTGCAGTGGAAACGCAAACCGAGCCGAACTGAGCCGTGCCGTGCCGTGCCGTTCTGAACCGTGCCAAGCCGAGTTGTACCACACAGTGGAAAAGCGCCATTAGGTAAATGCTTTTCTTAAAGATTTCTGCTCATTCGAAATTGGATACAGATGAAGTAGCGCTGAAAGAATACATTTGTTTGAATGCATTATTGAGAGAGTGACTGCATGTGAATAAGTGTTGTAGTGCTTGTTTAAATCATGCTTTCAGCTGAAAATATTCAGTATCTAGAAGGAACAAACAAATTCCTTGAGAACTATAACTTCCCGCTCATGTCCATTGCCGTCATCATAGCCTTCACATTCTTTCTGATTTGAGTGATCGTTCTCTATCAAGCTAATAAACGTGAATTCTTGCTAAATATGCAGTTATATTACAGGCTGTTGGTATGAATTGTACTCGTGATGGAGCGGTGGTGGAGCGCTCTTGGAGCAAGTGAAAACCACGACACTCCAACTTTTAAAAATCTGCTCCTCACTCCAGTCAGAATCCCACCGCTCCACTCCCACTCTACTCCGCTCACAAACTCTGATTGTGAGTAACTGTTGCTGTCATGACAGATCTATTTCAGAACCAGCCCCTAACAAAATAATCTGGCTGTGGGCACGGGCCGCCTGTTGCCGACCACTGATTTAAAACATCCTTGTTAAATAAAAGTATTAATTTACCCTATTAAAAAATAAATAAATTATGCTGACTCCAGCTTTTGAATGGTATAGTGTATAATGTTACAAAAGCAGATAAGCTAATGTTAAAAATGGTGATCTTTGGATTTGTCATCTTTAATCATGAACAAAATGTACTGAACTGTTTTAAATATTGATAATAATAATAAAATGTTTCTTGAACAGCAAATCAGCATATTAGAATGATTTCTGAAGGATCATGTGACACTGAAGACTGCAGTAATGATGCTGAAAATTTAGCTTTGATCACAGGAATAAATTACATTTTAAAATATATTCAAATAGAAAGCAGTTATTAGTAAAAGTATTTCAGAATATAACTACTTTTGCTGTATTTTGGTTCAAATAAATGCAGGCTTGGTGAGCAGAAGAGACTTCTTTAAAAAAAAACATAAAAAGTCTTACTTTCCAAAAACCTTTGACTGGTAGTGTAGATTCCAAGGGGCAGTAATGGCCTAATAGTTAGAGACGTACTTGTAACTTGAAGGACACGGGTTTGAGTCTCAGTAAAATAAATAATTCCAAAATGGTGATTTGGGGTCCCTGATGAGCCCATATGCCTGGCATACTTTGCACCCCCATAACAGCGTCCCTGACAGCAGCCTGCCCCTGGATTAAAAACTATCATACAAAGAACATTTTTTTCACTTCCCCAAGGTTATGGAATGGATTGACTATTACAATTAGGTATACCCCTATTCTAAGCTACTTTAAGAAATGATGAAAAATTAATGCACTGGGGTCATTTTATGTATTGATTTAAGTTACTGATTTAAGTACTAATATGTTTTGTACTAACTAGGTGAACTAATATTTTTTGACATTTTACTTGTATAGTTGTAGTTTTATTACACTGTATTGATTGTATTGTATGCACTTTTGGTGCTAGAAAGGTGATTTATAAATAAAATGTAGTTATTATTGTTTATACTGTTTTAATATTTGCTGATAGTCTCTCTGTGACTTGCATTGTGCAGTCTTCTGTCTTTCATTTTCTTTCTCTTTTTTTTTTTGTCTCAAAATCTCAGTTCAGTCAGGACCACTCTGTTTCATTAAAATTAACGTAGAGGTCCTGAACATTATTTTGGTGGCAGGCTTTGCTCTGAAGGTTTCACACTCTGAGCTGTCCACAAGCAAATCTCACTGAGGTTTGAAACCCCCAACACAATAACGTAGAATGTTTAATTCTAAGATCAATCAGGGACAGCAGCATAATGGTAGAAAAGGTGGCATGCCTTGATATTTAAAGGAAGCAGTTCCATACTCTGCCTCTGTTCCTCCATCAGTGACCGCTATGCCCACAATTTAGATAAGCTGCTATACGTCCTCAATCAGCTGTCCTCAAACCATCATGGAACCTTAGAATGTGCACCTCCCACTCTCATGGATCAGTCTTTTTCTAGGTCCTACTGATTCTCTGTCCAATCTTAAATTTTGTGGATGCTTTCTTGTAGAGGTCTGCGCGAGACTGTTTTTTTAGTCCTGCTCCCGCAAGGTTATATTCCGCACCCACCTGCTCCCGCTATATATTCACTCTTTGTTCACCCGCCGTCCGCTTAGAATAATTTTCTTCTCGACCCGACCGTTCCCACTAAATTTAGATCTTGTTTCCAGAATCTCACATTTAAATTTCCGTTACTAAGAAATAAGCTAACAAATAGCATCCCTACACTGCCTGTTAAGGAGATTTGTGCTGAATGTTGTGGTGAATGTAACTGTTCAATAAACTAAGACAAATATAAATTAATGGGGAAAAACTGGAAAAAAATAAATCACTGTGTCATTTTGGTGCAAATCTCTCTTGTGGTCAGGGCTAGAAGCTGATTCTCATTAGATATTGAGTTTTTGATTGACAGCTTCTGGATCAGGGGCCTGTTTCATAAAACAAGTTTACCAAATAAGCCAGGTTTATTTCAGTTAGTCTGACTTATTGTCAGCTGATTTGGTTCAAAATAAGTCAGACTAACTGAAATAAGCCTGGCTTATTTGGTAAACTTGTTTTATGAAACAGGCCCCTGGAGGTGAAGATTTCAGTGTTGTGTTTACAAGTGCTACTTTGTAAATCTGCAAGCAGCTTCTTATTTAATTTTAGAACATGAAGTTTTGTTTTTAAATCTTATCTTTATATTCTGTCTTTTACTACTTTGTTGACATAAGATTTCAGGAGCAGTATTGCGCCACTATTGTTTGCATGAGAGATTTACACCTTATTTATTTTTGCATATAATGTCCAGTGATTTGGGGAGAATAATATTTGTTACATCCTGATAATGCTAAATACGCGTAAAATTATCATATTTGTGAACAATTGTTTTTATTTAATAAAAAGGAAGCACTATATCGGTGGTTTTAAATCCTGCTCCTGGGGACCCACTGCTCTGCACATTTTGTATGTCTCCCTTATCTGACACACTCAGTTCAGTACATGGATCTCTCTCCTAAAGACACACAAAATGTGCAGAGCAGTGGGTCCCCTGGACCAGGATTGAAAACCACTGCACTAAATAATATGAACTACAGAACAAGCTAATGCAGGGGTTTCCAAACCTGTCCTGGAGGACCCCCAGCCCTGCACATTTTGTGTGTCTCCCTCAACACACCTGATTCATCTTGATTCATCCAGATCATCAGCTTGTTAGGAGAGAGATCCATGTACTGATGTTCTGCATGTAACATGTACTCCCTCATCTAACACACCTGATTCCACTCATCAGCTCGTTAGTAGAGACTGCATGAACTAAATTTGGTGTGTATGATTAGGGAGACATACAAAATGTGCAGGGCTAGGGGTCCTCCATGACAGGTTTGAAAACCACTGAGCTAATGTGATGTGGACTGTTGCTGTATGTTTTTATAGGTTGTCTGGCTGTATGGTTACAGAGGAAGGCTGTCGTTATGTGTCTTCAGTGCTGACTTCAAACCCCTCACACCTTAGAGAGTTGGATCTGAGCTATAATCACCCAGGAGATTCAGGAGTCAAGCTCTCTGAAAAACTGGAGGATCAAAACTACACACTGGACAAACTCAAGTATGTAAATCTGTAACGGAGCCGATGAGATGTGAGGCGAACGGATCCAAGTGCAAGCTTTTATTAGTAAACAGTCAAAACACAGGCAGGGTCAAACAACAGCAAACGGGTACGACACAGACAAGACACAAGAGTAATCCTAGGGCAAGCGTGGATCTTTGATCGGCGAACAATATACAGAGGGCTTGACAAGAGGGGTAATCCGATAACGTTAGCAATAGTCCAGGCAGGAGCAAACAGAGTACAAAACGACAAGACTAAAGAGAGATCCAAGGTAGGCTATAAACTTAAGGGCAAGCAGAGATCAGATAAGAAACGAGATACACAGGCTAGGACAAAGATACAAATGACTCAGGCGATAAACTAGACTTAGACTTCGACTCAGAAAACACGGAAGGGCTCCGTAATGTAGCTACCACTGTGAGAGCGATAAACGCTAGACATTACTCAGCAGAGAGAGAGAGGAAGTCCATGGCTTATGTAGAGAGTGTGATTGGCTGCAGCCATGTGCGTAATCAGAGTGAATGGATTGTGGGAACTGAAGTCCAGTGTAAGTGTAACAGTCTGTGTAGTGTGAGAGTCAATATAATGCAAAAGCAACCTCTGGTGGCGAGTGGACGGAAGACCACGAATCGGATTTGTGACAAAAGCAGGGAATTTTTAGATTTTATTGTTTAAACTTTTCAGCGTCTCTGTGTACACAAATCTATGCATTTCTAGAGAATGCAAGAATATAAAGGATTTAGCCTACACATTTTTTAGATTTATTGGTTTATTCACATTTTTGCAATAAGATGTTTTCTATAATGTATTTCTATAATAAAAATACATTATTATATATCTTATTAATCAGCATCAAACAAACAATATAATTCTTATTCTCACTGATTAAAGATAAAACTAAAAGTTTGAAAAATTATTGCACAAACACCAATTAGATGGCGATATGCACTAGGTATCTAAATATAAACAAAAGAAGAAGAAAGAAACAGTATGGCATGCTATTTTTAGCATCCGTTTCCATAGTGACTTGTCGATTCCTTGCTCTGTTGAGAATGTGCTAACCGTGCACATACTCTGTGTTGAATGAACTTACTCCTGGATGCATTTTTGGAACCAGCATATGAAGAGTTCATTTGCAAAAACCGATAACTCCATTTTTATTTATTTTATAAATCACGTTAAATCACATAAATCACATTTTTTTTATTGTGCATACCAAGTAATATCAATCAAACTGCAGTTGGGTTGTTTTGATTAAGTAAAATAACTTAAACAAATACAGGTAATTTACTAAATTAAAGTTAATTGAAAGTATGTTTTTTTTTTTACATATTAAAAGTTTGTTTTTTGGCAAAAGCAGAAAACTCCATATTTCATGTTTTAGAATTTTAAAAAATGCTCATTTTTTAAACTCTCTTCAATCTTTTTTAAACTCTCTTCAATCGTTTTTTAAACAATCTCTTCAGATGACAATGTAGATGCCTGACAAACGTTGTTGTTGTGATCATAGACTGTATGGATGTGATTACACGCAATACACGGAGCTTTTCCCTCACCATTGTAACGTGCTGCTTTTTCAAGGTTTCGTGAAACGTTTCAGCTTTTATTTTCCTTTTACGCCCTGAAGAAGATATCAGGGGTTCATCAAGTTTGTTGAAATTATCCATCCTCGATCACTTTTAGTCAGCTTTGACGAAACTTCTCTCATCTAGTACATCTTTTCAAAGTGAAAGCAGCCATGTCACCTGACCTGAATACAGAGTGCTGATTCGCTAAAATGGACTTATTTATTGGCTTCTGTTCACAAACAACAATGGCGCTTGTCGGCTTCTGCAGTAAAACGTGAACTCGCGATGCCTTGGAAGTGGCCAGTACCGGCTGTTTTGACAAAACGTGTTTAGGGTTCAGATCAGGTTATATGTGGAGAATAATGCACGGCAATCATCTAATTTATTTATTTATTTTTAAAGTGGCGTTTATCGGTTTTTGCAAATAAACTCTTCATATCTCAAGTAAGCAAGGTTTGGGTTAATCAACTGGGAGTTCAGGGTTAGGCTTAATTTGGTTAAAAACTGAGTGAACAAGTGAACAGATCTGAGTGTGTAGTAATGTCCAAGCGGGCTCCTAGTATCAACTGCTCCTGTAATAGCCAGTGGAGAGATAAAGAGTTCTCAGTACAGGAGCCAAATTAAGAGTATAGCCCTTTAAGGAACCTGGCAGGAAATAGTTATTAGCGACACAGCGTCACTGGCTTTGCCAGTGTTAGACAGGAGCACGCTACCTGAGGACGCTAAGCCGCTTAGTGGCGCATTTATTTCTTATTTGATATCTTATTTGATCTCTTATTTGATCTCTTTGGAATACCATGGTGTATTCTTCTGTATATTTAGGGCCCGAGCACCGCGGTGCGAGGACAGTCTTGGAATTGCTCCATTTATTTTTCTTCTTCTTCTTCTCCAAAGTGAATTGCATTTTTGAGGGCCTAAACATGCTCCAAAACTTACGACACTTTGCACACGCATCAGAACCGGAGGAAATTTACATCTGATATGGGTTTCAGAAGTGGGTGTGGCAAAATGGCTCGATAGCGCCACCTATAAAATTTCAACGGAGTGCGCCTCAAGCTACGTTTTACGTACATGCACGAAAATCGGTACATGTGTAACACACCATTATGTACAAAAAAGTCTCTTGGTACAAAATCCAAAACCCAACAGGAAGTATGTTATTTTGAATTTCCTGTACGATTTTTGTGCAGTTTTTGCCATTTCCAGGCCTCGTACTTTGACGAACTCCTCCTTCAGTTTTAATCGGATCATCTTCAAATTTGGTGAGGGTTATCATAAGGCCTCTGTGACGTTAAATTGTGAAGATCTTGAGTTTTCGTCAAGGGCCTGACAAAGTATGATGTTTCGCCATAAAACAGGAAGTTGCTGTAACTCAGGCAAGCAATGTCCGATCTGCCCCAAACTTCACACGTTTGATAGGTGTTCTGTCCTGAACACATACCCATGCCCATATTCAGTTATAGTCATAGCGCCACCTGCTGGCAACAGGAAGTGTCATGGTGAACACATTAAAACATATGAAAAAGCATCAACAAGTGTTAAATAGACTGGCAACATGCTAGAAACATATTAAAACATGCTAGCAACACTTAGCTAAGTGCTAAAGCATGCTACTAATTCAGTGAAAAAGGAAGTTCCTGTAACTCAGGCAAGCAATGTCCACTCTGCCCCAAACTTAACATGTTTGATGAGAGTCCTGGCCTGAACACATCTACATGCTCATATTCAGCCAAGATTCAATTATAGACATAGCGCCACCTACTGTCAATAGGAAGTGACATGTTTAACACTGTGATACACTATTAGCCACACAGTAAAATATGCCATTGCGTGCTAAAAATGTTAGAAACATGCTCAAACATTCTAGCAACACTTAGCTAAATGCTAAAGCATGCTATTAACGCCATCAAACAGGAAGTTGTTGTAGCTCATGCATACAATGTCCAATCTGCCCCAAACTTCACGTTTGATTAGAGTCCTGGCCTGAAGACATCTACATGCACATATTCAGTTATAGTTATAGCGCCACCTACTGGCAACAGGAACTGACATGTTTAACACTGTGATGCACTATTAGCAACACAGTAAAATATGCCATTGTGTGATAAACATGCTAGAATAATGCTCAAATATGCTAGCAACACTTAATAAAAGCTAAAGCATGCTATTAATACCATGACACAGGAAGTTGTTGTAACTCATACATACAATGCCCAATTTGCCCTAAACTTCACGTTTTATAATAGTCCTGGCCTGAACACATCTAAAGGCCAATATTCACTTAAAATTATAGCGCCACATGCTGGCAACAGGAAATGACTTTTCACACTAACTTAAACATGCAATCTCCGATCTGTCCCAAACTTCACACGTTTTATAAGAGTCCTGGCCTTAACACAACTTAAGGCCAATATTCAGTTATAATCATATAGCCACCTGCTGGCAACAGTAAATGACTTGTTTTACACTAACTTAAACATACAATGTCCGATCTGCCCCAAACTTCACATGTTTGATAAGAGTCCTGGCCTGAACACATCTTAAGGCCAATATTCATTTATAGTCATAGCAGCAACTGCTGGCAACAGGAAATGTCTTGTTTTACACTAACTTTAACATGCAATGTCCAATCTGCCCCAAACATCACGTTTGATAAGAGTCCTGGCCTGATCATGTCTCAAGGCCAGTATTCCGTTATAATCATAGTGCCACCTGCTGGCAACAGCAAATTCCTTGTTTAACACTAACTTAAACATGCAATGTCCAACCTGCCCCAAACTTCACGTTTGGTAAGTGTCCTGGCCCGAAGACATCTACATGCCAATATTCAGTTATAATCATATTGCCACCTATTAGCAGCAAAAAAAATGTCATATATAAATGACTTTGACATATTCCTCCTATATTTACCACTTTAACTCTCTGGGGTCGACTGTTTCACCGGCGAGACAAGCTCATTTTTTTTCTTAGTGCAAAAGACACTAAAAACACTCTGTCGATTTTGGTCATACAGATAAGTGTTATACATCAATTGAAACTTTGAAGTGTCTTTTTTTTTGGGTACACTCACAATAAAAACAAAATGTTGTGGTTTTGGAAAATAAAGAAAACAAACAGGGTGCGCTCTCTGTCTTCTCCGTCTCCGCGAACTGCTTTTAGAAACACTTCACTAAAATGAACTGTAACTCAGCAAATACTTAGCACACAGACATGGGAGTTATATCTATAGAAAGCTTGAAGTGTCTACTTCTAAATGAAGTAAGTCTTATCGAAAACAAATATTCTGTGATAAAGTAATCCGTATGAAACCAACAGGATGATCAGTCTTTCCCCGTCTAACTCATTATCTCTAATGCAATCCCGCCCCCTCGCGGCCCGCGCCGTTCATATGTAAATATCCACGTGAGACGCGCGCGCATGGAAACGCCCAACATAAACAAAGCGTGAGGAGATCATTCATCGCGGCTACTGTTCGTTTCTGGAAGAAGAAGGCTGGATTTCCCTCAAAAGAAGAACAAGATTTCATCCAGTAGAGGAGATCAGTCTGACGAGTAAGTAATGTTTCTTTTTTTTGCATTAGTTAACGTGTTATTGTGACATAAACTTGAACACAATTACTAGTTGGGTTTTTCCCAAACTACAACATGAATGCTACGCGTCTAAGAATGTTTATACCATGTTTATTATTGATACTCTGTTCACAAATATATTTTAATAGCATGCTAAACAATAATAATTAGTTTCTCAGATATAAAATATCCTTTTTTATAGTACAAAGTACATCCATTTATAGTACAAAGAATGCGTGAGTCTATGGCTACAGAATCATATCATAGGCTACTATAAAATCATACATACTAGGCTATATGACTACAAAATCATAGTTGGGTTTTTCCCCAAACTATAATTCCTGACTACAATGTTTGAAATCGAGTAAAACATTTTGAAAATGATAGGCAATTCATTGTATTTAAATTTCTTACAGCACAATGTTTTCATGCTCTATATAAAACAATAAAAATAATATGAGTGTACACTGTAACATGATCAGTGCTACAATTCTAAGTATGTTTAGAACGTGTGTATTATTATTAACAGCCTACTCTGTTCAAAAATAGATTAATAACGTGCTAAACAATAATTTTTATATCTGAGAAACTCATTTCTTTTCTTTTTTTTTTTTTTTACGATAGTAAAGTATGCGTGAGTCTATTTCTACAAAACCTATATATATATATATATATATATATATATATATATATATATATATATATATATATATAATATTGTGACGAGTTGGCTGCCTCCCCCCTTATTATCAGCAGCACCCCGTCCCTTAATCGCCTCCCTTCACCAGGCTCCCGACGGGAGTGGGTGTGTGAGAGAGGAGGGGTGCTTAAACAGTCAGGTCTGGTGGCGTGTGATGAGGCGCACCTGAAGGGAATGGAGCCTCATCACCGCCGCTGTTAAATGCTGAGCGCGCCTCTCCTCGGGAGACCGGTCTCTTCCCCGTGCGTGCATGCTGGTGTCCTCGTGGGTCCAGGACGAAACCGCACCCGTAATACGGCCGTCGGGCCAAGATGCCGGGCCGACTAAGTCCCGTCGAGCGCCGTGGGCCAGAAAGGAGGAAGAAGCCACTGGAGAAGCTGCCGCCCCTTGCGCCCCAGTCCTCAGAGAGGAGCGCGTGCGGCCGCCGGACTCCGCCCCTTTCCTGGACCCTTCCTTCCAGAACACTGCCCCTCCTTCATGAACCTCGCAGCACGACGAGGACACCAGATCCCCTGTTTATTTTGGACACTATTTTCCCCTTGGATACATTATTTTTATTATTATTGTTTAATAAATGCCTCTCCGAGGCCTGACGCCACACTCACTGTGTCTGTCGTTTGCTCCTCCTGCCACAAAATATATATATATACAGATGCTCCTGATATTAACATGCTCACATGTTTTTTTTTTTTTTGGTTGTTTGTTTGTATTTTATTGAATCAGATACCTGCATCACAGATGAATCCTTATGTCTCTTCAAACTGTTTTCCTCTGAGAGCGCTGTACCAAAATCAGATGTTCAACTACACTGATATTCTATGGTAAAATAAGCTCCTTGACTACTGTTTATGTTTTTTTCTTCTGGAATCCATGGAAAGAAGTAGAAACACTTAAATAACACAAGTAAATATCAGGTATGATTTACTTGTTTCACTTGTTGGACAGAATCTGTTGCAGGAATGACTCAAAGTCTGTTCACATCTCTGTGGTTAGATCAGTGTGCACAATAATGTGTCTTTGACCTTCATTATGTATGTTTTGATTATACTGTGTTGTAAATAAAATACAAATAATTTAAAAAACCCATTTTTTCAGTCTCCTCACATTCTGTCTTACCTGCCTCAAAGTCACAGTCACACTGATGGGCCATTAGGGGAGGGCCCTTTGTCTCTCAGGTGAGAATCACTTAATATTCAAGGCCATTGCCACTCCCTCGCATATAGGCTTTTGATCACAAAACATGTCTTTAAAAATTTAAATCAATATATCGTTTTCTGTGAATGAGTAAGCAGAATGATTTTCACATAATTTTGAAGTAAATATTCTAGCCTACAAGACTGATTACTCAAAAGTCTTATTCAGAACTATTTAGTGTGGGTTTTATGGCCTTATTTCAGCTACATTTTTTTCCCCAAAACTTACTAACCACGCAAAAAAAAAAAAATTCTAAAAAATGCAAACATGTACATCCATCTTGGTCACATATTATTGTTGCACAGTTTGTGCTGAATACAAAAAAAAATTACATGTTGGTCAGTAGTATGTTTTAAGTAGCTGAAATAAGCACAAATATCAGGGCATGTCAAAACATCTCAAGGGCCCCAAAATTACCTCAGACCCCAGAGGGTTAAAAGCATATTGCCCGCTGTTTGCTGTTTTTCTATGGCCACGGGGTGGCAGTGAGCCCGGATGCGAGGGCCCTTTCATTGCTGCTTGCAGCTTTAATTTTGATTTGGTATCGCTTTTCTTATTTTAATAGTTATTTCAATAGTCAATTAATCAGCAGATATAAAGTGCAACTCCATTCTCATCAATAACATAAAGCAACTTCAAGAATTAACAAACCAACTTCAAGAATAAATCAAATCGGGAATAAATCTTTGGCATTGTAAGTAAAACCTTCCTTGTATATAACTCGCATCCTTGGCTGATAGAATGTGGCAGAACACCATAACATTAGTTGAAACTATCCATCGAGTTACCGGTATGCCCGTAAAGAAAATTTAAAGAGTAAAGGACCATTGGCGAGTGTTTATAATGGCTGACGAAGATGCTCAGTTAGAAACTCATGCAGCCGTGGCACAGGACAAACAAACTGACCACGCAAAGCGCGAAAGAAAACTCACTCAGAAAGCCGCCTATGCAGCTTTAGTAAAGCACAAGAGGCATCGATGGCAGAGTTAACCAACAAACAGAATGCGATAGAACCGCTTCTTAAATCGTATGATAAAGAGTACTATGTGTGACGACAGCTTAGTTTGCTTGAAAAAACAATGACTGCCTTTGCTGCAATGCATCAAACAGTGCAAGGTGCGTTGCCTGTTGAAGAAAGAGAAAGTGACCATAAATATTGGTATTTACCAAGGTATAATGACTGTAATGGCACTCCTAATGATCCAAGTTTGCAAATGTACCATTTGTTTAAAGCAACCAGTCTGCCTCAACAAACTCATCCAAGTCATTATATTCCCTTTTGATTCCCATTTATTTGTACTTCAAAGCAGGAACAATCTTTTAACTTAATATAACAACACAATATGGAACGATGGTCAAAAACTGTATTGCTTCGTCTCTTGCTCGCTACACCACTAACTCCGATATGACGTCTTAATCACCTCATCAGTTAGCAAGGATATAATAAAAGCATATATAATAACAGTATAAACATTAAAGATTATAAAAAATACAAATGCAGTAAATAATTTTAACAATACTTCAATATTCTCATATTTGCATAATGTCTATTATGGCTCTAACAATGAAAAATTTCAAAATGTGGTTGGAAAATGCTCCTGCAAAAGAAAGTCTTAAACAGTCCAGAAGCGAACATATGTCTACAACATCAAAGAGCAGTAGTAGGTCCACTGGTTCCTCCACTAGAAGACAAACTGAAGCTAAGAAAGCTGAATCACTGGCTTGTGCAGCCGCAGCAGAAAAGAAATTGCAATTAAAAAGAGAAGAACTTGAAATAAAAGCAAGAAAAGAGAGAGCCATTAGCCATTGATACAGATGTTGTTTCTGAAGCTCAAATAAGGGCAATGGATTTGATGGATAATGAGTTGCAGCAACTTCCAGTTACAACTGCTGAAGATAGAATGAATGAATATTTTGAATCTGCACAGCTGCTTTCTTTTGAGCCCTTTGAAGAAGCGGACCATGTTAATGATGATGTTGATGTTGATGATGATGATATGAAAGAAGGGGATGATGATGATGAACAGGATGAATGTTCTTATGTGAACTGTCAAGGAATTAAAACTAACGTGACTCAAAAGACTAAAATTGCAAACGCTCAAGCAAAGCCAACTGTTAAAGCAAAATTGCAACCTGCATTTAAACAAGAACCCACAAAGGGCAGATATCATACAAAGTCGCTGCATTCTACAAACATTGAGAAGGATCTTATTAATGTCATGCAGTGTCAAAACAAAGTAACAGAAATGTTAGTTAAAGAACAGAAAATAGCAGCCTTACCTTCAAGGGAAATTCCTGTATTCCTAACCTTTATGAGAACCTTTGAGCAGTGTACTGAAGATAGAACAAACAACAATCATGACAGACTGCTTTTCTTCAAGCAATTTACTAGTGGAAAACCACAAGATCTTGTAAAAGGTTGCCAGCATATGGAACCACAAAGATGTTACAAAGAAGCCAAGAGGCTATTGGAAAGACACTACGGCAATGATCTCCTCATCGGAAACGCATATCAGGAAAGAATTGTAAACCGGAGCCCCATCAGTTCAGAAGATGGCAGGGCACTGCACTCATTTTCACTGTTCCTGCGTGATTGCTTTAACACCACGTTAGAGATTGATGCATTGGCTGATATGAACCATGACACAAATTTGAAATGTGTGGTATCCAAGCTTCCATATAAGCTAAGGGAAAAAATGGAGAACAACTGCTTATGAGTATTATGAACATAAAGGAAGACGACTTCATTTTAAGCAGTTAGTTGAGTTTATTGAAAGAAATACAAATATGGCCATAGACCCATTGTTTGGTGATTTACATTAAGTTGTGATGAAGGACAGTAAACCAACAAAAGTTTCAAAATCCAAAACCAATCTCACCACAACTTTCAAAGGAAGCAGCTTCGCTAATATAGCAACAAGCAGCAATGAAATCCCAATGAAATCTTGTTTGTCCACTGTAACATTGAAACGTATGTACTGCAAGGGAAAACATGGATTAGAAGGATGTTGTAAATTCAGTCAAGAATCTCATAATGAGACCATTTCATTTTTGAATAGAAATCATGTCTGTTTTGGCTGCCTAAACAAAGGACATATCAGCAAGAACTGCAAAAAGAGGATGACATACAAAGAATCCACATTTGGCAGACAACAGTCAGATACAGTCAGAAAATTTGCTTGGAAGTAGTGCATTGGTCTGCTTGGAAGCAAACAGTCATACAGGGGCCGGTAGCATTCAAATCACACCACTTCTAATCATTCCTGGGGCCAGTTCTTTGTACGTCGCTAACACTTCACTTCACTTCTTCACTTCACTTCACTCCACTCAGTTAGCTGGATTTGATTGTTGAAGATTTGGCATGATCTTGGATTGTTTGGATCTTCAAAGCTCATCCCGGAGTTGCTGTCATAGCAACAGGTCCGTAAGCTTAAACAATTCAATTCTCAATTCTTCTTTATTGTCATTGTCATAATAAATAACAATAAAATATCGTTAGAGCATGCCCACTGCATAGCAATGGTAACAAAGTGCAAAGTGATGCAGTCCAGTCACAGTTATTCTTGTGGTGGGATGTAATGTGTGCCTATAGATATGAATGGGGGGAGATTGTCTGTTTAGCAGCCTCACTGCCTCTGGGTAGAGACTGTGGGCCAGTCTGGCTGTTCTAGCGCGTATGGACCTGTACCTTCTACCCGAGGGCAGCAGGTGGAACAGGTGATGTGCAGGATGGTGTTGGCCGCGCAGGATGATTTGCACACATCTTAGACAGCGAAAAGATTAGTTCCGATGATCTTTCCCACTGTTCTGGCCACTTGCTGAAGTGCCTGCTGGTCAGCCTTCGTGCAGCTGGAAAACCACACTAGGAATCCATAAGATAAAACACTACTAATGGCACAGTTGTAAAAATTCACCATTAGCTGCCTGGGAATTTTGGCACTCTTCAGTTTCCTCAGATAGTAGAGGCATTGTTGGGGTTTTCCTACAACTGAGGCAGTATTAGTACTCCAGGACAGGTCCTCCGATACAGTCACCCCCAGAAATTTTAAATCTGTCACTCTCTCCACCACCTTATTGCCGATAGAGAGTGGAGAGTGTTTGTATTGTCCAGTTTTGTCCGCGTCCGGAGTGGTGCTGTCCAGCCAAGTTTCAGTGAAGATCATGCAGCAACAGTTGTATATAGCCCTCTGTGTGGTCATTTGTAGACGTATTTCTTCCATCTTGTTGTGGATCAACAGGACATTAGAGAGAAAAATGGTAGGAAGCGGCGGTTTGAACAGGTTAGCCTTTAGCCTGGCCCACACACCCGCCCGCTTGCCTCTCTTCTGCCGTGGCACGCAGCGTCTCCTCCTCCGACCTACTGCTGCGGGGGACCCGGTAGACTAGGGGTGTCAGACTCAATTCCTGGAGGGCCAGAGCCCTGCAGAGTTTAGATGCAACCCTAATTAAACACAACTGATCCAGCTAATCATGTCATTTAGGTTTATTTGAAAACTACATGGTTTGTGTGTTGGAGCAGGGTTGGAACTAAACTCTGCAGGGCTGCGGCCCTCCAGGAACTGAGTTTGACACCCCTGCGGTAGATGGTCTGGCAATCTCAGGAGGGATGAAATACTCGGCTGGCAAATGGTATAAAACTCCTGTGTTGATTTGAAGGAGTTCAGTGCGACTGTACTGAAGTGCCATTGCATTAAAACTGTGTGAAATAATCCATAATACCACCAATAAAGTGCAAAAACTATGCCAGTTAAAGGAGCTCCAAGCCGCTGCGACTGTGCGCGCTACCATCTTTCGAGTCTATGCCATCTTTAGAGCTATAGCTGTCGTCAAATTAATGCACAACTACATTATCTGTATAGTATGTGTGTAAGACTCTAATACAATTATGAAGTAATTATTTTATGATGAATAAATCTTTCAGTGAGTAAAACTGGATGTGTCTATAGTATTATATATTATATAGAATATATATATTTGAGCTGTCAAAGTTAACGCATTAATGACCCGTGGCCTAGCCCGTAGATGGAGAAATGGAGATGCACAGTGTTGCCAACTTAGGGATATTGCAGACCCCTTTAGCGACTTCTTTTTTTTCCCTTCAAAAAAAGCGCCCAAACCTTATTTAGTTTCTGACACTCGCCGGTACTGCCACGTGAGCGCAAAGTCTTGCTTTCCCAGCGCGCACACCTCTCTCTCTCTGTGCGTCTGCTCTGTTCAGCGAGCGGCGGAGAGGAGCAGCGCTTTCAGATAAACACAAATATTATGTTATGTTTCTTCTCTAAATTTACATGCAAGTATAGCCAAAATCACAGTACAGCTATTGTCTTTATCTTATGTGTATTTGATTTCATCAGACGGCGGCTCGATTATCAGGATTTTTGTGCAATTAACATCTTGGAAGGGAGAGCTTTTTATGTAGTCTCAATGGGTCGCGTTTCAATCACTATTTCATATTCATTCCATTGTCTGACAACAGAAACAGTAAAATATATCAAATAAAACAATTCTCAGTGCTCAGTACAAAGAAAGAGAAGTAATGGGAACCTGGTATTTCTTTTTTCATATGTCTAATAGACATGAAGTTCTTTGAAAAACATATATGACCTTTGAAACATGTCTAGTCTTCATGCTCTATGTTGACTATGGTTTCAATAATAATAAAGATACATTTGCATAACGCATCCATATTTGTCCATGCCCATGTTGATTAGAGTATTAAAAACTTGAAAAATATTAATTTAAGGTACATTTAGAGCAAATAAAAATGTGCGATTAAGTTGTAAACATGTAAACATGATTAGATCGCATCTTTTTAAGCAGAATTGATACTTAAAATCTGTCGCAGCCACCGCTACTTTATTACAAGAGTATACTACTGATCCAGGGACAGTAATTTAAAATAATAATAATTTAAAAATTAATTAAAAAATAATATAATAATGTTGTGTAGTCTATAATACTATAGACACACCCAGTTTTACTCACTGAAAGATTTATTCATCATAAAATAATTACTTCATAATTGTATTAAAGTCTTACATGCTATACAGATAAATGTAGAGTCGTGCATTAATTTGAGTGATGACAGCTATTATGGGAGTGGCTTGATGGAGCGCAGGAGATGCAAATTACATGATTTTGACCCTTAAGAAACTTTAATGCTGTCACGTAACAAATCTGTTTCAAAGATAAAATTAAATGAATTGCTAATTACTTCATTGAAATAAAAATGTAAAGCCTGTACAAAAATTAGAAATAGTGAATATAAATAATTGGGAATCATGTAAAAAAAAAATTTAAGTAAAATAAAAAGTGCACATTTCATTTATCGAATATAACATTAAATGTAGTTTTGTTCGCTTGACTGTTACCCTATAAAAGTCCAGAAATTTGTCAAGTTTTTCATCACGTCTTTTTTAATTATATGATGTCATTAAGTTGTTGTCTTGCCGCCAGCCAATCGCTGCATTGCTGATCATGGTTTCCAGTATCGATACATAGCCCCCTTTAAACCAACCCATGAACACGCAATTATCTCAGATAACTCAATCCAGCCATACTAATCATCAACAACAGGGGTCTCATTTATAAAACTCTCTGTAGATTTCATCCTATAAGTGTACGTATGCACAAAAGCTAGATTTTCCGTACGCACAGAAGTTTTCAGAACCTGCGCAAAAATCCCTTTATAAATTCCGGTCAGGGGAAGATTTTGCGTACGTGCATCTCCACCTTGTCTCCTCCCAAAAATCACCATATATGGAGCTTACAATGCCTAGTTTTACTATGCATAACCATCTGCATATCACTTCCATGCATATTCCCATCCATGTTACACCATGTTTAACACCATCAAAGGTACAAGACATTAAGGAAATATGAGATATTAAGTATAAATGCCATTTGTGCCAAACATTCATTTTTATTGCTAAAAATCATCCAATATCCTTATGTTTTAGAATAAATATATAAGAATCAGAATCAGAATGAGCTTTTATTGCCAGGTATGTTTACACATATGAGGAATTTGTTTTCGTGACGGAAGCTTCCACAGTACAACAGAATGACAGAGACAGAACAAAAAACACAGATAATAAAAAGATTTAAAAAAAAAACAAAGAACAAGTAAATAAGGAATAAAAATATACAAATTGACAATTTTATGTACAGATATATAACAAAAGACAGTTGTATGTACAGGAATATTATGTGCAAATTGAAATGTAGACTAAGTATGTGTGTTAGATAAATAAGTGTATAAGTGTATAAATAGTGTGTGTTCCACAATTATTGTCAAGTGTTCATGAGATGGATTTCCTCAGGGAAGAAACTGTTCCTGTGTCTGGCCATTGTGGTGCTCAGAGCTCTGTAGCGTCGACCAGACGGCAGCAGTTCAAAGAGGGAGTGTGCTGGATGTGAGGGGTCCAGAGTGATTTTGCCAGCCCTTTTGCTCACTCTGGATAAGTACAGTTCTTGGAGAGTGGGGAGGGTTGTACCAATGATTCGCTCAGCAGTCCGGACTACCCTCTGTAGTCTTCTGAGGTCAGATTTGGTAGCTGAGCTGAACCAGACAGTTATTGAAGTGCAGAGGATGAATTTAATGATGGCGGAGTAGAACTGTTTTAGCAGCTCCTGTGGCAGGTTGAACTTCCTCAGCTGGCGAAGTACAACCTCTGCTGGGCCTTTTTAACAATGGAGTTGATGTGAGTGTCCCACTTCAGGTCTTGAGAGATGGTGGTGTCCAGGAACCTGAATGACTCCACTGTTGTTACAGTGCTGTCCATGATGGTGAGTGGGGGGAGCGCAGGGGGGTTTCTCCTGAAGTCCACGGTCATCTCCACTGTTTTGAGCGTGTTGAGCTCCAGGTTGTTAAGACTGCACCAGACAGCCAGCTCTTTAACCTCCTGTCTGTAAGCAGACTTGTCACCGTCCTGGATGAGGCCGATCAGTGTGGTGTCGTCTGCAAACTTTAGAAGCTTGACAGAGGGGTCTTTAGATGTGCAGTCATTGGTGTACAGGGAGAAGAGCAGTGGGGAGACAACACAGCCCTGAGGGGCACCAGTGCTGATGGTACGGGTGCTGGATGTGTATTTTCCCAGCCTCACTAGCTGCTGCTTGTCTGTCAGGAAGCTGTTGATCCACTGACAGACGGAGGTGGGCACGGAGAGCTGAGTTAGTTTGGGCAGGAGGAGATTTGGAATGATAGTGTTAAAGGCCGAGCTGAAGTCCACAAACAGGATCCTCACATAAGTCCCTGGTCTGTCTAGATGTTGCAGAACATAATGCAGTCCCATATTGACTGCATCGTCCACAGACCTGTTTGCTCTGTAGACAAACTGAAGAGGATCCAGTAAGGGTCCAGTAATGTCCTTCAGGTGGGTCAGCACCAGTTTTTCAAAAGACTTCATGACCACAGACGTTAGAGCCACAGGCCTGTAGTCATTTAGTCCTGAAATTTTGGATTTCTTTGGAATGGGGATGATGGTGGAGCGTTTGAAGCATGAAGGGACTTCGCACAGCTCCAGAGATCTGTTGAAGATCTGTGTGAAGATGGGGGTCAGCTGGTCAGCACAGGATTTCAGACAGACTGGTGTAACACAATCTGGGCCTGGTGCTTTTTTCCTTTTATGCTTCCGGAAACCTGGCGCACCTCATCTTCACTGATCTGAATTGCAGGTGTGGGGGAGAGGGGGGTTGCTTGGTGTTAATGGTTGTGTGGAGAGGTGTTCAGAGCGGGTGTGGGGTGTTTTTTCAAACCTGCAGTAGAACTCATTCAGATCGTCTGCCAGTTGTTGATTCTCCACAGTGCTGGGGGATGGTGTCTTGTGGTTGGTGATCTCTTTCAGACCTTTCCACACGGATGCTGAGTCACTGGAAGAGAATTGAATCCTTATTTTTTCAGAATAATTCCTCTTTGCCACTCTGATCTCCTTTTCCAGTGTGTATTTGGCCTGTTTATACCAGACTTTTTCCCCCTTCCTGTAAGCATCTTCTTTGGCCTGACGGAGTTGTTTGAGTTTTGCAGTGAACCACGGTTTGTCGTTGTAGGTTAAATGAGTCCTGGTAGGAATGCACATATCTTCACAGAAACTGATATAAGATGTTAAAGTCTCTGTGAGCTCGTCCAGATCGGTGGCAGCAGCTTCAAAAACACTCCAATCAGTGAGTGAGAAACAGGCTTGTAAATCCCGCTCTGCTTCATTAGTCCATCTTTTAACTGTCCTTAAAACAGGTTTAGATGATTTCAGTTTCTGCCTGTAGGTCGGTATAAGATGATCAATGATCACCAAACAGTGATCAGAGAGTCCTAAAGCTGCCCGTGGGACAGAGTGATATGCGTCCTTTATCGCTGTGTAATAGTGATCCAATATATTACTGTCTCTGGTTGGACATGTAACATGCTGTCTGTATTTTGGCAGTTCACTGGAGAGATTTGCTTTATTAAAGTCCCCGAAAATGATTAAAACAGAGTCCGGGTGATGTTGTTCTGTCTCTGTGATTTGATCAGCTAGTTTTCTGTAAAGCTGAGCTCACGTGCGCTTGCGGAGGAATGTAAACACTCACAAGAATGAACGAACAAATCTCCCGCGGTGAGTAGAAAGGCTTGCAGTTAATGAAGAGTGTTTCCAGATCAGAACAGCAGATCTTCTTTAACACAGTTACATCTGTACACCACCTTTCATTGATGTAAAAGCATGTCCCGCCGCCGCACGATTTCCCCATTGATTCTGCGTCGCGATCTGCTCTGATCAGCTGGAAGTTAGGCAGATGGAGCACACTGTCTGGAATGGCGTCGTTCAGCCAGGTTTCCGTGAAACACAGAGCAGCACAGTTTGAAAAGTCCTTATTTGTCCGGGAGAGCAGAAGGAGTTCGTCCGTTTTGTTGGGTAGAGAGCGGAGATTCGCCAGATGGATGCTAGGCAGTGCTGTCCGGAATCCGCGTTGTCTGAGCTTCACGAGCGCGCTGGCTCGCTTCGCCCGTCTGTAACTACAATTGTCTGACTCGGCGTGTCACTGACGTATTTTAAAAATGAAACGTGCAAATCTTACCGTTTACTTCCAGTTGTATCCTTCAAATACAGTGGTATTTTTCATAATGTTGTGGAGATGCCTTCACACAACATTAACACCTCTGTGCAGCTGTGGTTCAGTGTTAATTTTGGCAGGCTTTATCTTGAGACGAAAATGCTTAATAGTCTTAGTCACATTTTAGTCATTTGAGTCTTTTACCCCCGGTTTCACAAACAAGGCTTAGGCCTAATCCCAGACTAATATGCAAGTCTGAGCTGTTTCAACTTAAAGAAACTTGCACTAACTGATCTTAAAATATGTCAGTGCCTTTGTTTTGTCTCAAGATACACATCAGTATTGTTTTTTTTTTTCAAAGGCATGTTCATAAAAAGTACTTAAATGTCCTAGTTGAACTATTGCCTAATCCTGGTTTAACCTAAGCCCTGTCTGTGAAACCAGGCCTCATAGTTCTAGTCTAGTTTTAGTCAACGAAAAGTCATTGCATTTTTGTCAACTTTTAGTCATTACTTTTAGTCAAACTGCAGTTACCAACATTTATTTTGGTAGCTATTTTATATATATAGTCTTCAAACAAAAATAGTCATTGATTTGGTCTAAAGAGAGAAGAATTAATGAAGCTTATGAGAAATTTGAATCAAGGATTGAATTTGGAAAGACTGGAATAAATTTTCATTTTTTGGTAGAGATACAAATTAAACTAATTTTTTCAGATAGGCTACAGCAGGTTTACTTAACAAGTATGCATTTATTTAACATCGTTTGTTGGTTAACATTGATGACACAGATAGGTATTTAATTAGAAATGCTGTTCATTTAAAGGGGTCATCGGATGCAAAATTCACTTTACAAGTTGTTTGAACATAAATGTGTGTTGGAAGTGTGTGTACACATCCATCCTATAATGATAAAAATCCACCAAGTGTTTTTTTTTTTTTTTTTTTTTTAAATCCCTATTTTAAAATCCCCTTCCTCAAATCAGGCTGTTCTGAGATTCCTGTCAGAATGATGTAGTTCTGTACAGGCCGCTCCCATGATAGTTGATTGACAAGGCCGTCTTACCTTAGACCTGCCCTGAGTGAGCTGTCATCAGTCCATCATTGTGTTGACTCTGGTGCAGGGGAAGACAAGATGTCTCCGATTAAACGATTGAAGTGTTTAGTTGTTGGATGTAATAATGAATATACCAGTTGTCATTTACTCCTGATATCTGAGCCACTGAAGAGGCAGAGGATTAACATTACTTTCGCTTTGAAGTGAATGCGCCGATCCCCGATCTACATAAATGCGACTATGTTTGCCCGAATCATTCGTGATCCAGCTTTATCTACAGAAGAAGTGAGTATAAGGGTTTTTATGAATCTTTGCAAATCACCTTTCCTAATAATGTGCTAGTTAGCCAGTTTCGCGGCTGAAGTTTAGTATGCTCCATAGATATACCTAGATGCCTCATTATCGACTGTTTCTATGGGCAGCGATATGTAAGCCATCTGCCACTTTTGGAATGGTCTGCGAATCTTTGAGTGCATTGACTGTGTGTGTCTACAATAGCAAGTTGTACGCTTGTATATCTTTGAATATTCATTGATTATTATGGTGAATTTTGGTAGCCTATCAGTCCACTACAGCTGCCATACTGAGACTAGATATGCGAACGCCCCTCATCCGATTGTAATCCAGTGAAGTTAAAATCTTAGATAAATCTGAGAAAAGTACATAAACAGGGAGCAAAGCGTGGAGCTGTAAGCAAGAATGTCCGAACATAGATGTAAAGGATCTGTTGCGGCTGAAGTCTGGTTTAGTTGTGCCCTAGACAATCTACTAATACTCCAATAACTGCTAAATGACATGTAGTTGCAAAGTTACTTGCTGTTAATAGAATGTCTAAAGTGGACTATCAAAAAGTGTTACTCAAAAACCTGTTAACACTACTGTACTCATAGGTATTACAATTAGCAGCCTAAATGGTGATTGTCTTTTATGAACTCCCTGATGTGTATACTCAGAAGGAAATACCAGTAACTTGAGCAGGTAAATACCACTGAAGCATTAAAGAAGTGGCCATACTTGAAGGAAGTCCATATACCATCTGTCAAGGCAGATGTTGGACTGCTTATAGGAATGAATGCTCTCAGATTGCTAGAACCATGAAAAGTTATCAACAGCCAAGGAAATGGCCCTTATGCTGTAAAAACTGTGCTAGGTTGGGTTGTTAATGGCCTCGTAGACCATTGCCAAACAGAAAGGGAAACAGTAGTCTACTCAAACCAGATTTCAGTATCTGACTTAGTAATCATGCTGGTAAAACAATATAATCACGACTTTCCAGAAAAGGAGTACAAACAATGTCTTTGGGAGACACTCGATGGTAAATGGGTTGTTGGAGCTGCCGAGTGGAGCTTCGGAAGTTGGTTACCTGGTTACGCAGTGTGATGCGCTAGAAGTACTTCTGACAGCCTCAGTTTGCAAGGCACAAAGACTTTGAAGATTTCAGCTGAGATGCGAAGCATCACAGAGATCTAGAGGGTTCTGGATGGCAAGAACACCTTGTTGGTCAAGCGTTTGAGTGAGCAAGTGAGCACAAACGAATGAGTGTTTCAAGCAATGAACTGCTTGGAACACTGGTTTATAAACAGTCCATCAAGTCCATCCCAGGCGATCAAGTCCATCCCAGGAGCTTTTGTCCCAATCAGATGTTGCTGCAGGGTGGGGCCATGCCCCGCACTACTCTTCTTTGTGCATAAATTAACATGATGCTCAGTCTATCACGTGGGGAATGTTCTTGTGAGATTTTGTTAATAACTTCTATAAAGTTTTGTAATATGAACACTGTGCATCATACCTAATTTTCATTCATGTCATTGTGCTGGAAATAACATGACCATTCATTCACCATCAAACTCGCATAATCTTGCGTACTTGCGGTACAATTAATAGCTTTGTCTACAACCCGAATTCCGGAAATGTTGGGACGTTTTTTAAATTTGAATAAAATGAAAACTAAAAGAATTTCAAGTTACACGAGCCAATATTTTATTCACAATAGAACATAGATAACATAACAAATGTTTAAAGTCGGCATGAAACGGAAGTAGCGATTGTTTTTTTTTTCTCGACTGTGACGTCTATCCGAGTGGAACAGCATCTGAATTGATAGGTCGGGACATGATTTTGTCCTTCAAGAATTGATTGGGTCATTGGAAGCTGGGGCATTGCTAACAAAATGGAGGCAGATCTGAATGCCAGTTTGCAGTTAGTTGTGGGGGGGTTTCTCTCCACTGGATTCACTGCGACACCCTAGCATGTAGAATTTTTTTATTTATTGAGGATGACGGCGACGAGGACGATCAACGGCACAAAACATGCCTAACAGCGCGAGAGAGAGGGAGAGGGAGAGAGACTGCCTGAATCAGGTTAAGTCATATTCATTAAAAAAAAAAAATAGTTTGCGATGTCCTAAGAGTAATGTGGTAATATCCTAATATCCTTTCAGTTTTTAGTGTACTCCCCCATGGCTCACGTCAGCACTGGTCAATGCATTTATTTCTATAAAGTGAAGCATCAGCTTCAACATTTTTGATTAAAGATTACAAAGGCACATGAATTTTAAAAAAATAATGAAGTGCACGGATAAATTATTTATAATAAACACTACAGTATTCCATTAAAAAAATGAATTTTCAATTTTGATTTCATGCCGACTTTAAACTGAGAAATTTTAAAATTTTACGCACAAAATGAGCTCATTTCAAATTTGATGCCTGCTACAGGTCTCAAAATAGTTGGGACGGGGGCATGTTTACCATGGTGTTGCATCTCCTCTTCTTTTCAAAACAGTTTGAAGACATCTGGGCATCAAGGTTCTGGATGAGTTTCTGGAGTTTTGATGTTGGAATTTGATCCCATTCTTGCCTGATATAGGTTTCCAGCTGCTGAAGTGTTTGTGGTCGTCTTTGACGTACTTTTTATTTAATGATGCACCAAATGTTCTCTATAGGTGAAAGATCTGGACTGCAGGCACTCTTCTACTACGAAGCCATGCTGTTGTAATAGATGCAGTGTGTGGTTTAGCATTGTTAGGGTTAGGGTTAGGTCTTCTCTGAAATAGACGTTGTCTGGAGGGGAGCATATGTTGCTCTAAAACATTTATATACCTTTCAGCATTCATAGTGCCTTCCAAAACATCCAAGCTGCCCATACCGTATGCACTTATGAACCCCCATACCATCAGAGATGCTGGCTTTTGAACTGAACGTTGATAAGCTGGAAGGTCTCCCTCCTCTTTAGCCCGGAGGACACGGCGTCCGTGATTTCCAACAAGAATGTCAAATTTGGACTCGTCTGACCATTAAACACTTTTCCACTTTGAAACAGTCCATTTTAAATTAGTCTTGGCCCACAGGACATGAAGGCACTTCTGGACCATGTTCATATATGGCTTCTTTTTTGCATGATAGAGCTTTAGTTGGCATCTGCAGATGGCACGGCAGATTGTGTTTACCAGCAGTGGTTTCTGGACCTATTCCTGGGCCCATTTAGTAATGTCAATGACAGAATCATGCCGATGAGTGATGGAGTGTCGTCTGAGGGCCCGAAGACCACGGGCATCCAACAAAGGCATCAAATTTGAAATGAGCTCATTTAGTGGATGTGTAAAATTTCTCAATTTAAACATTTGTTATGTTCTCTATGTTCTATTGTGAATAAAATATTGGCTCATGTGATTTGAAAGTCTTTCAGTTTTCATTTTATTCAAATTCATTTAAAAAACGTCCCATTTCCAGAATTCAGGTTGTACTAAAAGGGGGTATAAAACATAGGTTAAATTCTACAGGTTACATCAGGGGTGTCAAACCCAGTTCCTGGAGGGCCACAGCCCTGCATAGTTTAGCTCCAACCCTAATTAAATGCACCTGATCCAGCTAATCAGGTCCTTCAGGTTTATTTGAAAACTACATGCTATGTGTGTTGGAGCAGGGTTGGAACTAAACTCTGCAGGGCTGTGGCCCTCCAGGAACTGAGTTTGACACCCCTGGGTCACATCAAACACATCAAGCTTAAAAAAGACAAAAACCACACTACTTGTGAATATTGTTGCTCTAATAGCAATACTATTAAATGATTGTCCTCTAAAATTCATCTATGCAGTTTCTGTGTTCCTTTGTTGGAGGGAGCTGGTTCATGGGATGTGCAGAGGAGGAGGGAGTAAATATCCTAAATGGGGTCACAGGATGTCATGCTGTGAAGATCCTGTGTGTGTCTGCAGGCCTGGAGAGTGTCACATAAATTACCCTTTTCCTGTATCTTTTACATAGATTCGTGCATAGCTGGTCACGAGGTAACACTTAACCATTTGTGGCCTAAACGGTTCCAGACAAATGGGAGTTCTCTGGTCTCCTGATTGTTTTACGTCTATCACTGTTTTATCCCCTGAGGAGATAAATTAGAGTGTGATCCAGACAATGAGGTTTCATTCTTGAATTTGATCAGTTTTACAACCACCTGATGGCCCTGTGGGGGAATCTCCAGATGCTGCTTTGGAATGTGTTTATTCAATATTTTGTTTGGTGGGTCTTTCTGTTTAAACAAAGGCCCTACATCACCGAATATAGAATGACAGTGCATCTGTTTGGTGCTACATCATCATCAAGTTGTGTAAGTAATGCCTTAAAAAGATCCCTTGTCAGTTCTGTGTTTGACCCATTTGGATTTGTAGCCCCTTTCATCTTTACTGCAAACTACATCATGCAAGAGCTTTGCAAGCTTAATTATGGATGGGATGACAGAATTCCAGACTCATCCATACAACCTTGGAAGAGATGGCTTTCAGGACTTTGGAGATGTCACCCAAGCCCAGTTGCATAATTTCTGTGATGCAAGCAACAGAGGATATGGCACTGTGTCTTACCTATGACTTGTCAATGCCCAAAGAAAGGTTCATGTATCATTCATAATGGGGAAATCAAGTTGCAAGTAGAGTTGGACAGTTCAGTGTTCTGGACTGGTAGCACTTCAGTCTTGAAGTACATTAAAAACTAAACTAATCAATTCCAGACCTTTGTTGCTAATCAAATCAATGCCATCAGAGAAGCATCAAACATCAATCAGTGGAGGTACAACAACACTAAAGAAAACCCAGCAGATTCAGCCTCAATGTGGTTTAACAGCTTATGCACTTCTAAGATGTGGCTTATGGAGAAGTTGACCAATCTTCCTTCAAAAATCAGGACAAGAATGGCCCAAGTTACCACTTACTTCAACTCTAATTGAACCAAATTGATCCTGAAGTAAAGAAGGAAAGAATTACCATCAATGACATCACAAACAAACATCACTTTGGTCTTAACTCCCTGATGCACCATTATTCATTTGGGAACCATGCCTTAAGAGCTTTTGGATGGCTTCTCAAATTTAAACAGATACTACAAACCTTGTGTTTAAAAAGGAAAGAAGCACTTATTGCAGTCATAGCCCAGGTATCGGAATATGACAAGCAGAGTTTAATAATCAAAGAAATTAACAAGTACAAAGCATCACTCAAAGCATCCAATATTTCTAATGATGACCTAAAGGAAGCTGAATCTGCAATTATTTGCTATTGTCAATGTCAGGACTTTACTGAAGAGCTCAAAGATGGAGACAGCTACCCACGGCTAAAATTAACTATTGTTCTTAAATGTTTAATAACTTTTGAACCCGCTAATCCAATTTGAATGCTTTTTTTTTTTTCAGAGATATCGCATTTGTCTCATTTGGATATTCAGAGGCTCCGTAGTCAAAGTGATTACGCCATCACATTTTGCTCAGCATTGATTCATCAGATGAAACCAATGCATTTCATTCCTCTGAGCCAAACAGGAACGATTGTTGATGCTTAATCCCACCCCCCGTGCCCAGATTGGTTCAAACTGTCATCTATTCAACCAATAAACATAGGTTTTGGTCTTTTGAACCACCAATTAGCATGTTTCTTTGGAAATTTGAACAAATGCAAAGTGAAATTAAAGTGCATTGTGCGTGCATGAAAACAAACACAAAATAACACATTTTAAGTCAAGTCAAGCTTTATTGTCATTCTGCTACATGTGTGGACATATAGTGGAACGAAACGTCGTGTCTCGCAGGACCACGGTGCTACATACTAGTTAAACCTAAGATAAACATACAACAATGCAAGTATAGGAAAAACAATAGAGCTATACAACAGTTAACCATCTGACTATACATATACTATAAATACTATAACTACTATACCTAGTTGACTACACATACAAACTGAGACTGTACAAGAACTTTACATAAATACTGTACATGAAATTGTGCAGAAAAATATATATTTTGTACATTAAATTGTGCAGAAGAGAGATTTTATGGGAGACAGTGCATAGTGCAAAAAGATTTTGTAGTGCAATGCTCAAGTAAACGTATTATTTTGTAGTGCAATGTTCAAGTAGACATATATTTTCTTAAGAGTCTTTGTGGCAGGGAGTGTTTATAGAAAGTGTCTAGTGTGCATATAGTGGTATGAGTGCATTACTACAGGTGGTTTGTGTAGCCCACTCACCTGTGTGTAGCACATTCAGAATTACACTTAGTAAAATTGTCAACAGTTTTTAATGAGTTGGGGGGTGGGAGGGCTGAGGTGTTCATGGTTTCAGAGGGGGGCAGGGGGATTGGAGTTAAGAGCTCTCACAGCCTGGGGAAAAAAGCTGTTGAGCAATCTGACAGAGTGAGCTCTGATGCTCCGGTACCTTCTACCTGATGGCAGGAGCTGGAAGAGGTTGTGAGAGGGGTGGGTGAGTGGGTGGGTGGGTGGGTGGGGTCCTTCACGATGCTGGTGGCCTTGTTGGAGCATCATGAAAGGAAAATGTCCAGGATGGAGGGGAGAGGGGCACCGATGATCTTTGCGGCAGTGTTCGTTATAGGGTCTTGCGGTCAGCAGCACTGCAGTTCCCATACCAGACAGTGATGCAGGTGGTCAGCACACTCTCAATGGTGCCCCTGTAAAAAGTTGTGAGGATGGGTGGAGGGAGACTTGCCCTTTTCAGCCGGCAGAGAAAATGGAGGCGCTGTTGTCCCTTCTTGTTGAGCGACGTGACGTTGGTGGTCCAGGTGAGATACTTTGTGATGTGCACCCCCAGGAATTTAGTGCTGCCGACTCTCTCCATGGTTGAGCCGTCGATGGTCAGCGGGGGGTGGTCGACAGAGTTTCTCCTGAAGTCCATCACAACCTCTTTCGTCTTACCCACATTGAGGGACAGGTTGTTAGCGCCACACCATTCAGCCAGCTGTGCCACTTCCTCTCTGTAGTGCGTTTCATCGTTGTTGCTGATGAGGCCTACCACAGTTGTGTCATCAGCAAACTTGATGATGTGGTTGGAGCTGGACTTGGCAGTGCAGTCGTGGGTCAGCAGCGTGAAGAGCAGCGGGCTGAGCACACAGCCTCGTGGGGCACTTGTGCTCAGTGTGGTAGTGCTGGAGGTGTTACGGCCGACACGGACTGACTGAGGTCTTGCAGTTAAAAGTCCAGGATCCAATTGCAGAGGGAGGTGTTAAGGCCCAGCAGGTTTAGTTTGTGGATGAGCTGTTGTGGGATTATTGTGTTGAATGCTGAGCTGAAGTCAATGAACAGCATTCTTACATAAGAGTCTTTCTGTTCCAGGTGAGTAAGAGCTAGGTGGAGAGTGGTGGATATTGCATCGTCCGTGGAACGGTTTGGACGGTATGCAAACTGGAGTGGGTCCAGCGTGTTTGGGAGACTGGACTTGATGTGCTGCATGACTAACCTCTCAAAGCACTTCATCATGATTGGGGTCAGTGCTATGGGACGATAGTCATTCAGACAGGACTCAGGTGACTTTTTTGGTACTGGAATTATGGAGGTGGATTTGAGACACGTGGGGACGACTGCCTGGCTCAGCGAGACGTTGAAGATGTCTGTTAGGACATCCGTCAGCTGTGCAGCACAGTCTTTCAGTACACGTCCAGGTATGTTGTCAGGGCCCGCAGCCTTTCGTGGGTTAATCCTGGATAGGGTCTTCCTTACGTCGGCTGGAGAGAGACAGAGTACCTGGTCGTTTGGAGATGTGAGTAGTTTCTGTGCAGGTGTGCCATTCTGTATCTCAAATTGTGAGTAGAAGTGGTTGAGTGCCTCTGGTAAGGATGTGTCATCGTCACTGGCCTGTGGCGGGGCCTTGTAGTCAGTGATGGTCTGAATAGCTTGCCACAGGGTCCGAGTGTCTCTGCTGTCTGTGAAGTGATTGTTGATTTTTTTAGCATACTGATGTTTTGCCTTCTTGATCCCATGAGACAGATTGGTTCTTGCTGTTTTGAGGGCTGCTTTATCTCCTGATCTGAATGCTTCATCTCTGGTCTTTAGCAGCCCACGAACCTCTGCTGTCATCCATGGCTTCTGGTTGGCGCGTGTGGTGATGGTTTAGGTGACTGTCACATCATCTATGCACTTTTGGATGTAAGCAGTCACAGTTTCAGTGTACTCCTGCAGGTCTGTGTGGTTGTTGTAGGTGGCCGCCTCTTTAAACATGTTCCAGTCTGTGTCCAGGAAGCAGTCCTGCAGTGCAGAAGTGGCATTGTCTGGCCATACCGTGATCTGCTTTTGAACCGTTTTGGCGAGTTTGAGAAGTGGTCTGTATGCTGGAATTAGCATAACAGAGATGTGGTCCGAGTACCAGAGGTGGGGGCGGGGTTCGGCTTTGTATGCGTTCTTTACTGTTGTGTAAACAAAGTCCAGTGTGTTGTTTCCCCTTGTTGCAAAGTTCACATGTTGGTAGAACTTTGGCAAAACTGTCTAAGTTTGCGTGGTTGAAGTCACCGGCTATGATGAAAAAGCCGTAGGGGTTATTTGTTTGTTGTTCGCTGATGGCGCTGTACAGCTCGCGAAGCGCGTCCTTTGCGTTTGCGCACGGGGGGATGTAAACCACGACAATAACAATGGCCGTGAACTTCCGCGGCAGATAGAACGGTTGACACTTCACAACCATAAACTCCACCAGCGATGAACAGTGTTTTGATACTACTGCAGCATTGTTACACCATTCGTTGTTAATATACACACACAAGCCACCCCCGCGAGTCTTACCAGACAGTGATGAGTCTCTGTCCACGCGGTAGCAGGTTAGTCCGTGCAGCTGAATGGCGGAGTCCGGGATGTTGTCGTTTAGCCATGTTTCAGTGAAAACAAACACACAACAATCCCTTGCCTCATGCTGTGTAGACTGACTGAGTTGAATTAAGTCCAGTTTGTTTTCCAGAGAGCGAACGTTTGAGAGCATGAGTGTTGGAAGAGCCGGTCTTGTGGGGTTAGCCCTGAGCCTAGCTCGTATACCTCCGCGCTTACCGCGCTTCCGTCCTCTCTCACACCGCTTGCGACGCCGCCTTGTGTGGGTAGCGTCAGTAGGCAAGGACACGGTCTCTAGGTCCGGCTCCAGCAGTAAACAAAGGCCTCGTAGCTTCTCAGTAGCCGCCAGCAGAGTTTGTGTTTGTGTGTGTTGTCGATATCCAAAAGGCTTTGGCGATTGTAGATGTATCCCGGAGTGATCTCCCGATGAATTAGCGGTAAATCGACACTATTTGGAGACGAACAGACGACATTAAAAGACATAAAAGCACCATCTTTGGGACCCGGAGTGGCCGCTGCATCTGACCGCGCCCCCATCTTGGTTACTATATGTCATGTCATTTGCATGACAGCACTCTTTAAAAAAAACAAGGAATACACACTATAGAGCCCTTTGACATGACGCAAATCAAAAACAATGATGAAACAGCAGTACATATCGGATAAAGCACTGGAATTTAGGTTTTCGTGTTGCTAGGTGCTGTCCCGGTGAAATCGATTCCAATGCAGACTTCATCCAGCGGATTGACCCATTTGGTTGTTATATTATGTAACTAATTATTTTATGTTGTTTGTAAAGATCATTTGCACTATTTTTTTCTGTTGCACTCTGTATATTTCTCTCTCATTTTGTGTGTATTTTGTGAATAATTTGGACTGTTTGTATTTTTGTTGCACAAGACAATTTGTGCAATTGTTTTCACTACTTGCTACACTGTGTTTGTTGTTCATACTCAGATTAAGAATATATTGTGGGGCCTCTGTTGAACAGCCGCAAATAAACTATTGAATCACCACATTCCAAGAAGAATATAAGATTTTTTCAGCCATTTGTGGATCGTAAAACTGATCGAGGACCCACGATGCCAACTTGTCTCGACCAGTTCCTGTCCCGCTCTGCATTATCCTCAAGGGATCATAAAAGGGTGATAATTTTTTAACTCAATCAACCAAAAGGAGAACTCCCTTTTGTTTAGGTTGGGTCAAGCAATAGAAGGCCAGTGCTATTTGTGACTAGCTACGCATAAATTGATAATCGAACAAACAGAAAAGGCAGATTTACATCTGACACATCTGAGCCGGGAGGCTCACCAGACTCATGTAGCTGACTTTCTTGACCTCAGGACATTTGCCCCCTCCTTCTCTACACATTCCAACTCACCCTCTTTATCTCCAACAACAGAACACATGAGCTCGATGATGATTTTTAAAAGACAATCAGTTATTACTGTTGCAACTAGAGCAAATATATTCACAAATAATGTGTTTTATGTTTTATATGCTTGATGTGTTTGTTGTAACCTATGAAGTTACTAAATGTTTTATAACCCCTTTAAGTAGATAAAGTTATTTGCGTATGCAAGAGACCTGACATTTGATGTTGAATGAAAGCTTGTTTTATTTCCAGAATCCTGACGTGAGTGAAAAGTTGACATGTACAATACTCGCATTACAATGGTTTAATTGAAGTTTTTGACAAATCTCACAGAGATGCTCCCCACGGGATAGACGAAGCATTATGTTAATGTATGCACGAAGAATAGTAATACAGGGCGTGGCCCCACCCTGCAGCAATATTTGTTTGGAACACAGCCTCATGGGACGGACTGAAGTGGCTCGCTTAAAACCACAGTGACTGAAGTAATTTGTTACTTGAACTGCTGGAACTGCCCGAACAGCTCGAACTGCTGAAATGCTTACTCCAATATGTGAGTAGCGTTCTTGTCATTCAGAACTCTCAAACACTCCGTTGAAGCTTTGTGACCCTGCAGAAATCCTCAAAGTCTTGCAAACGCAGACTCTCTCAGAAGAACTCCGAGGCTCCTACGTAACCAGGCAACCCTCCATTTACTGTCGAGTGAATCCCAAGACATCCAAAAAACGATCGCCAACCAATCAGAAGCGCCGTGATTCCCTGAGCCAAGTCAACGGGGAAAACCCCGTTTTCAACCAAACGCAAGTAAACAAACAAAGCCTCCCTTTCTTGCTGAAAATTGGTGCTGAATCTATCTTAAGCAACTAAAGATAAGCCAAACCTCTGCTTTTGTGATTTTCTTGGGTTGTGATTTAAGAACTAGCAGCAATTGCTAGACTTTTGGGACTTCATTCAAACTCAGTAACTCTCATCCTCTCAACTGTATGCGTGTACTTTTAGTAGTAGTTTCATGTATCTTAAGAGTAGCAAATACTAAATTCTTGTTTCATTTACAAAGAGAAATGTCTTGTGTTATGTGTTTATGCCAGATCTTGTTATTTAGCTCATAGTTAATAAAATATCGCTAGTACGTATTATGACCTTATCAAAATTGTTAAGATGTACTGATTTTAACATTTCGCTGAATGAATAGTTGATCAAGTGTACACTATCAATTTTGAATCAGTTTTAATCAAGTTGATTCTGACTCTTTGGATTCGATTCCCTTTGAACTTGACTAATTCCTTACAATATTTATCTGAAAAGTCACTTTTTTTTACTGTGTTTTGTTATTATATAACACTGTTTCTACTGTTACTCCCTAAACGTTTTTGGACACATCTATATTGTCAATAAACAAAATAGGCCTGTTTTTCACTGAAAAGCGCCTATGATAAAATTGTAATAAATGGCTATAACTTGCATGGGGAATGTTATATGTAGCCAAAATTTTATTTACACCTAAATACAATTTTCTAAAGAGAAAAGTCCAAACTTCAGGAGTTTTTGTTTGAGTACGCAGGTGGAAAAAAACACCAAATTGTTTGTGTTTTTCTTAAAATTCTGGAAATTCCCTAATTCTTAGAGAAAAAAAAGGAAAATTGGGACTTTAAATTAGCTAGACATAAACTTAAAGTTTTCCTGTTTATAATGATATGTGGCACTTGACGCAGATTGCTAGAATAGGTCTGAAAAAACAAAGAAAAGTACAAGTGCGTCAGGTGCCCCAAAAATATTCTAGGTCTTTAATGGTTAATGTTAAGAAGGACAGCTCCATCTTTAGGTTGGACCCCAGGATACAAGATGATTTGCTGAGAGTGGGTGGACGATTGAGAAAATCCAAGTGCAAGCTTTTATTGTGAAACATGGTCAAACAAAGGCAGGGTCGAATGAATGGCAAACAGGTATATAGAGGGGTAGACGTGAGAGGTAATCCGAAACGTGAGCAATAATCCAAGCAAGGCGCGAACAATATCCAAAGGGCAAGGCAGAGAGATAGTCCAGGTACACAGAAATAATCCAAGCAGGGGCAAACAGAGTCCGAATGGTGAGACAGGGGTAAATACAGGGAACACAGACTAGAAAACAAGAAACAGGTTCCGTATTGCAGCTAACACTAGGGGAGTGAAAAACGCAGGACAATACTGGAACTGAACAGAAACACGCAATGGCAGCTAGCGCTTGAGGAGTGCTATACGCAGATCAATACTCGGTGATGTGACGAGTCTCAGGTGTGAGCGTGTGATTAGGGAGATGGCTGCTTGTACTTAGTGCAAAGAATGATGGGAATTGTAGTCAGTGGGTGACGTGCAACAGTAGTGTAGTGCAAGAGTCAGTGTAATGGAATAGCGACCTCCGGTGGCCAGCAGACGGAAGTCCATGAACCAGATTCATGACAGGTGTTGACTACTTTGGGCCGATTAAAGTCAAGAAGGGATGTAGTCTGGTTAAGCAATATGGGGCCAGTTTTACTAACAGCTTGCACCCGCCCAAACCGTCTTTTGGCTCTTTTAAAATAGTACTGTCAGGATTTAGACACGCAGTGACAAATTAGTGCTGAAAAGGCATGGACAGTTATTTTTGTGCCTGACCTTATTGAATATGCATTTGTAGTTGTTTCCCTTTCAGATGCAAAATTTTTGGGAAGAGAGTATTCAAATAAATCATGCAACGTGATTTACTAACGTCAAATTACTGGTATTTTCACCATTATTTAACACCCCAAAAAAAGCATGTTTTCAACTGTTTTGCACTTGAAATGGGCTGCAATTGGTGTTGCTAGGAAGAGACACCACAGAGAACTTTTTCCACACCTATTAATTTATTTGGAATGCCAGAAGAACACATTATCCGAACATATCATTTGCCAAGCCATTTTATTTTTAATTTGCTTCAGGAAATAAAAGATGACTTGGAACCCTCAACTAGGACTCATGCAATACCAGGTCTATTAAAATTCTTGCAAACCTTCAATTTTTTGGCCTCCGGTTCTTTCAATGTACTGTGGCTTCATTTCTTCATTCTTTATTTTTGACTACGCTAATTTGATTATGGATCTGATAATGGCACAAATTTAGTTGTCATAGAAAAGGAACTGAAGCAGGCTCTCAAGGAATGGAATGTAGACATGATTGAAAATGCTTTGTCACAAAAATAAATAAATAAAATTGACCTTCAGCCCTCCTGCTGGTTCACACCATGGAGAGGTGTGGGAAAGATTAATTTGTCTAATTAAAATAATCCTTCTGTCAATCACAAAGCAACAGACTCTCAATGATGAGAGTTCAAAAACAGTTACGTGTGAAGTGGAAGCTATATTAAACAATCACCCTTTAACAACATCATCTGGTGACCCAAATGACTTAGAACCATTTAGACCCAATCATTTACTACAACTAAGTCTGCACATCACTTTGTTTACTGATCAATACTACAATATAATCAGCATAAGCTGACAAACGAACATTATTATTGCAACTTGGTAAACACAACTCACATAATGTATTCTCGTTTGTTGAAGTAGTGGCTCAATAGCCAAGGAGCACAACATTCCAGACATTGAACAACTTTGTCTGATATTTATAAGAACCTGGAATGGAGCGCATAAGCCACCATTTATTTTCAGTGCACTCTCAACATCACAATAGAGTCCTCTGGTCATATCTACAAATTTTTTGCAGAAACCAGAAGCTGCTAAAGTACCCCAACAAATAGGAATGCTCAACTCAATCGAAAGCCTTCTCTTGATCCAAAGATAACAAGCCACAATCTAAATTTAACAATTTAGAGACATGAAAAATATCTCGAATTAAAAAAACATTATTAAAAATAGATCTACCGGGGACACAATATGTCTGGTCCAGATGGATGAACCCACTCTATTAGCCAAAACTTTGGAAAGCAGTTTATAGTCACTGCAAAGAAGTGAGACAGGGCACCAGTTCTTAATATCAGTAAGGTCCCCTTTTTTAGAATGACAGTGATTACCGCTCTCCGACAACTCAAAGGCAACCTGCCCTCTGACAAGCTGGCACCGAGTACCTCAAGCAGATCCCCTTCTAATTCCAACCAAAAAGCCTTATAGAAGTCAACTGGGGGGCCATCCACTCCTGGTGCCCTCCCAGACTCCATGCTTTGCAGGGCCTTATAAAAGCTCTCCCAGGGTCAACACTCCTGCAAGATCAACATTAGCCTCCTCTGAGACTTTAGGTAAATTGTTAAAGAAGACACTTTCCACACAACACCCTGAATCAACTTCACTTCTATAAAGGTTATTGATAAAAAAAGAACTGCTCTCCTTTGAATATCAGCAGAATCTGACAACACTCAATCTTCGGAGCGCAGTGCATAAATAAAACTTTTCTGCCCATTCTTTTTTCAATACTTTGAAAGCGTGAACAGACCAGAACCCCCTGTAATTTTTGAGATTCAAGTATCTCTTTTCCCAAAAGCTCTAAGGACCGTGTAGCAAATTATCTCAAATGGGGAATATTAATAATTAATTATAACTTGTTATAATTAATTATAATATTTGGATAAGTTAATAGAATTAGCTTGATGAAGCAGTTATTCACAGTACAATCAATTAACCAGTTCATCTAACGAATGCTCAGTATTGATTATTTATGAATTCAAAGAAATCTTAATTTCCAGGGTAAGGGAAATACCCTTTTTAAGGTACAGTCCAACTCAGAGCATGTAACAAGGTCAAAATCGTTAAATTGACTTTGTTGCAAGCAGGGAATCAGAACCAAATACTCATATTTATTGTGCACAAAGTTTTATTAACTAAATCACAAACACATAACTAGTCTAAACAAACACACACACACACACAAGTCACGCATACGTGGTACATGGCAGGGTACGTGAGACTGGATGAATGAAACCAGACAGAAGCAGGGGGAATGAGGCTGAGTTGGACCATGTGAAAGAACCATCAGTCTCTAAAGCACAGTATACGATAGCTTACATGAAACCTCTGTCTGATGAAAGGAACGATACTTGCATTTGACTTGGCTGTGGAACGAGAGTCTCGTGAAGCCTCTGAAGAAGGTCTGGATGGTTCCATTCGATGGCCGAAGTTGCAGTCTTGAAACTTCAAGGTTGTTCTTGACTCTGTTGTGGTTGAGAGAGAGTCCTCTCTCCTGTGTAAGCACATGGCTGGGTGTAAAATGGGGCCTGCTGGCCTTTTGGGCCGCAGTGGAACTGCAGGCCGCAATCCAGAGATAAAGATGCAGAGACTGCCGGGAGCGAAGAGAGCAAAATGTGTGATCGAGGGCATTTTCATGATGGTGAATTCCAGGGTTGAGTGAGGACGAACTCCAGTGGTATTTGCCTGACTCTTTGTGGTCAAGAGCCATCTCCCATGGCTCCCGAGCCTGAGCTGGCGCGGGCGCACACGTCTCTATATCTTGGGGCCTGCCGTGTGTGCCCGTGCCAGCTCAGGCTCGGGAGCCATGGGAGATGGCTCTCGACCACAAAGAGTCAGCTCAAGCTCTCCGTGAGTCGCTCCACACGGGGAGCAATCAGAAGATTTAGCAGAAGAGAGCGGGCGGAACTGTGCGTGAACCCTTTAAGGTCTGGGAAGAGTCACGCCTCTCAGGATGGGCCTGACCAATGAGAAAGGCCAAATTTCCAAGCGGGAGGTTGGAAATATTGGGGGGTTTTATGACCCTTTGTCTGAGAGCATGGTCCGAATGGCTCTGGCAGTCTATACTCTGATAAAATTACAAACACAAAATGCATTCTATGACGAGGTGGTGTACACCAAAGTGTGCGTCGTCAAATGAGCATTAATTCGGTAGGAGACACGATATAGGAGGGGTTACATTAACTAGTACTTCACTCATAAAGCATGCATAAAACAAAATATAATGCAAGAGACACTATACAAGACAGTTAAAATCATACGCACAATGTCCTGGGAAGCATGTTTATTTGTAGAAAGATTTGTCTATGAGTGAAAAGGAAGAAAGTTCTGTTTTATGGGCATTGCGTGGGTTTTCTTACTGCACGTCGCGTCTCTCACATACTTTTGAGCAATAAAACAGTCTTATCAGATGGCTGCCCTGGTAACTGAGCCTTTAGGGTGCTCTTTCGGGGGAAGGGTCCATAGACCCTCACAGTTTGCTTGTTGAGTGAGGAGGTTTGCTGGATTATTCATTAAATGTAATGAATAAATGTGTGTCTGATTATTCCAAATGCTACAACTGAGTCAACTGTTTAGTGACATTGTCTGTTGCGTAAAATGCTTTATTTGGACCTTACCAAAATACCACCATTGTTGTAATGAATGAAAAGAACACTTCATTGTTTTGTAAACTTCCCAAAAAGACAAATTATTAAATTATCATTTAACAAATTAGTGTTGAAGTGCCAATATGTACTTTTGGGTTTTATTGAAATTAAAATAAATTTACAAAGTGGACAGTTAATGGATTGTGGCATGCTCTCGCCGCTGCAAACATCTGTTTCTCCCGAAGGCAAAACAAAACTCACTAGTATGCGCTTTACCTGAGGTCATAACCAGGACCAACTCCATTCTCTGCTCCTTCCGCCCACCCCCAAGAGGCCTCCAGTCGTCCTTCTAAGAGAGCCAGGCATGCCTCCCTCAGCCAGGAGGCCGCATCAACCTCCAGCTCTACCAGCATCTCCACTCTGGCTGCCACGCCTGCACCGCCTGTCTCTTCAGCTGTCATTCCCGCCCCCCTTTCCACTAGCGCAAGCCTTGCAGCTGCGGCCCTAAGCCCCTTGCTGTCTCAGGCCAATTCACCCCATCAAACTTGCATCTCTCAAACATCCACTTCTGCCCGTGTTCACACTACCATTCCTCCTGTCCAGCCCCACCTTTTACCCACCTCAGACTTGCTCAGTTTCGGCCATTCCTCTTCAATCTCCATTCCTTTCCATCTTCCTCCTCCTCCTTTTCCAGTTGCCTCCGCAAATGGTGCCTGCCTCCTTTTTTTTTTCCCTGTCAGCTATCCACCCTCTATTTCGTCTCGTCCTCCATCTTATACCCTCTTTACGTCTGTTCTAGCAGCAACCCATGCCATTACCATGGAGCCTCCATCCTTATCCATTCCATTCCGCTCCGTACTCAAATTCTCTCAGGCATTGATGTTGACATGGCTTCCCTTCTATCTCCCATCTTGCAAAAAGACTGCCATCGACCCCTGCGGTGGTTTTTCCGTTACAATCAAAGATTCGGCGTCTAGCTCCAGTTGTATTCTTTCATTTGCAGAATTCATAGTAGCATTCGGAAAATACACACACATAATTTGCTCAGTCTTCCCAAACAGACATAAGGAACTAAATGATTACCTATCTACCATCGCTGATCTCTCTCTGTCTTTCAGCAGCAGTCACTTTTACACCTACCACAAATTATTTTCTGCCAAATGCACATCAAGAGTGGTGCAGTGGAACCAGTGCCCCTACTGGGGTGCTCTGGACTTCGACATGTACAATAGAGTCTTCCTTGGCTGCCGCAATATTTCTTGCTTCATTTGCCGGACTCTCGACCATCTATCTCAGTCTTGCCCTCCCATTTTACAATATCCCCTGAACCCTCAGTCCCAGCCTACATCAGAACCTGTCAAATCCACTTTCTACGTGCCACAGTCCAAGCTTGATACTCCGTAAATCTAAAAGGACATTTTTCATCACAAATTGTCAAGATTGTAATAATTTTAACAAATTTTATTGTTTCAGGCAAAGATGTCTTTTTTGCATGTTTGTAATTTTTGTGGCTTATACCCACGCCATCTGCCCCATGTACAAATCTTTGGCAAATAACTATAAAGATTTTAAGAAATCTTATCAATTATCGATTATCAATCTCTCTGCTCCCCACAAGTGCTTTGTTCCTAGCCTAATCAATCTTTCAGAATTCTCCCTGAACTATCACTACATAGACCAAGCAATTCAATTAATTAAATCTAAATCTAAATTTCAGACTTCACTCCCTCAAGAAAAAATTGACAGAATTATCAGTGTAATCGACAGTCATATCTCAGCCATGCAAATTTTCAAATGCAATATTCTTTCCCTGCTTGGGCACCTTAAAGTGTCATGAAACCCCCATTTCAGCACTGGTCTTTCACACCTTAGATCTGAAAAAGACTCCAGAAATGGGCGTGTAAAACTGTGAAAAAGTGGGAGTGTAGAGGGTGGGAAGAGGGGAGACAACAATCAATAAAACACAGACCTACAACACTTATTATACAGACAAATGAATATTAAAATATCTTTAAAATGGAAAGAATAAAGGCAGTCACTTTTTGTTTACTCTTCTTTGAATTTCGGTCCAAATATCATTGTTTGTGGTGTATCACAATAATCCATCATTTCATCGCGTTCATGATCAGAGTACTGCTGTATCAGCTCCCTTTTTCGCACATATTTCATTTGAAAAATGCATGATATGTAGGGATGGTATCGTTAAGGTTTTAACGGTATTACTACTCTTATCGATACTGCTTATCGATTCGGTACTTTAACAGTATTCTTATCGGTACTTTGTTATATATATGACAAATTAAGATCTGAATTAACATTGCTTTATATTCTGAAAGGTAAAATAAATATTTAATGAAATGAATATAAAGTATCAATTTGTAAATGCACCAGTGTGCAGGCATTTTTAGTGTTTTATACATAATATAAGATACAGTAAGAACAAAAACAAAGAAACAAAGTAAAACAAACTGATAAATACAATATAACAAATATACAAATGAAATGAAATAAACAGTGCTTCATTTTTTCATGAAGGTCTACTAACATTACTGTTCAGGTAAGTAATAGCCTACAAAAGAAATCTAAAAGTAATCAAATGTAAATGAATACTGCATAGTTTTCACTGTATGTATTAATAGATTGATGCTTATTAAAGCTATAACATTATTCAGATTAAGAGTGATTTTCTCTTTGCATTTTGTTGTTTGATTAACATTGATGCCCCAAGCGCCAGTCTGTCACTTTAAGACAATATTGACACACATCGGATTTTCTCCCAACTGTTCTCGTCCACTTAAGACATAAACAGCATTTAAGTGAATACTCTCCAAGCCGGCCATTTTGACATATTTTGTGTTTATTTGATCGTTTGGACGTGCACCCGAAGCTCAAAGTGTAATTAGCTTGTCCGTTTTGGAGCGTGTGTACACATTTCAGCCTGGGGGAACAGAGTCTCTTGTGTGGATTGTGCTTTCAACATTTTATTATCAAACATATCCCGCAATTTAGCAACAGTAAAGACGGCATTTTACAACAATCACTGATTGTGCTGATTCTGACTTTAAGTTTGGGTTTTAGGGAGGAACGAATGCGCACCGCTGTAAAGGTAAAGAAGAAACGTGGCTATAATCCTTAGAAGCCAAAATCGAAATAAAGAAACTAAATTAGCTTAATAAAACAGTCACATGCCTAAAGTGTAAGCAGATGTTTGAATGTTTAGTTCTTTCTTCTATCATAATTAAACAGGGCTTTCATGTTGCACGTGCTGAAGGTCCTCCGCATGAGCACGATCTCGCTTCTGAATTGCGAATAGCAAAAATGCATCATAGACAAATGTTTGAATATTATTGCATATAAAAACAGCTGGCGACTCTGGTGAGATAGAATTTGCAAGATAATGTATATATAATGTATATATAGCAATAATAAATGTATGTGTTTTCTTAATTTCTCCAGTACCGATAGCAGAACCGTTAACGTCAGAGCTTATCGATACTCCAGTCTTTCATAATTTAGCCCCGGGACCGATTAAATACCGGGTTTCGGTACCCATCCCTAATGATATGTGTGTGTATACTGTGCTGGTCAATGTTTGGAGCACGAGAGAATATAAAATATGAAAAATACGATTGCTCCAGTCTGGATATGAACAATAATCCGTGCAGCGAGTGTTGTTAAACTCGTCGCAGCGTTCAGCGCAGAAACTGCTCTCTCATGCGCGCGCCCCCTGTTGTTACATATTAAACATGGTTGCGGTCGTGTTTACAGAGATGAACTGACAGTGCAGAAGCTCGTTCATCAGATTTGAATTCTCCGCTGTAAGATAACCTCATGCATAATACAGCGCAGTAATTGGATCATTAGAGTTCATTCTCATGAATAATTCTGCGAAAAGCTCGGAAAACTGATGACGTAGATCCGTACTCATTAGCCATGGCCACCAATTGCCTTCTTTCGACTCATCGTCGCAAAGGGACGGCAAAACGTTCGAAGGGGCAGGGCCACGTTTAGTAAAATGCCTATAACTCCTGAACAGAATGAGATATCTTCGCCAAACTCTGAACACTTATGCAAGAGCTCAAGCTGAGGTCACAGGGGGAAAAAAAATCATGGAGATTGGCCACTTGGTGGCGCTACAAGAGGGAGAAAATAAAAAATGGCTATAAATAGGCAGCCATTTGTCCTATCAAGATGAAAATCACTGTGCACGGTTTTGGTCCAAAGTGCCACAAGTGTCCATGGGGACATTTGTGTCTCTCAAAAAAACATGGCTACCATAGGCCGACAAAGTTTGAGCACTTATTAGACAAGGTTCACGGAGGCCGATCAGAACAATACTCGGTGGGCCTGTTTGACTCACGGCCCCAAAGCTCTGTGAGAAATTTGAAAGAAATTGGCCACTGGGGGGGAGATATTGCATTTTTTGAGGTCGTAAACGATTGTACATTGCACCGTTTTCTGCAAATACACGCGATATTCATATCGTATGATAGACCTCCTCGTTCCGAACAACTTTGCCTCCAGAATCACTGCTGTCAATCAAAAGGTTTTTTTTTTTTTTAAATGATTGAGAAGATGTGAAAAACCTACTTTTGCGAACTAGTCCTAGGCTTTTCGCTCAATCTGGAAAAAACCACCACAGTGCAATTCTCTGGACTCTCTAGGTCAATAATTATCAAAAACTTGTTGAAATTTACCCTTTGGGAAGCTATAACGGGGTCCTTTAGAAAAGGGGCCAGTCCAAATATACCCAAAAGCTTATAAAGCCTAAAAAAATTGATTCTAAAATCATTCAAAATGATTCTAAACAAGCATGCAAAGTTTCAGGGAGATCGGACCACAGCTGGCACTATAACGGTCATAAACATTAGAAAATGATATTTCTATGGTAAATAACCTGCAAATCAGCAAATTTAATTGACAGCAAATCAATTAAATCTATTTTTAATAATAGATTTAGGTAGTTACAGGCTTGCTAAATAATATGTAATGTCTTTTTCCTTATGTGCTTAAATGCCTAAAGCGCTTGATCCATGATAATCGCTGCTTGCAGCTATATTACAGCTTGTGTTTGACTTTTTTTTTTCAGATACACTGAAAATAAAAATGATAGCTCATTTGTACCATCTCTGTCTGAGAATGTCTTTTTTAATAGTGAGGAATAGCTCCATTTTCACCTTCTCAGGGTGGTAAAAAAACAACATATACACCAAGAAATATACTGATTTTGGGTCTGTACAGTCTGCAGTCTAGGTTAGAATGGCACACCTGCATTTGTTCAAAGTCAGCTGCAAAGACACAAAATAAGAACATTTCTTGTGAAGTATGTTTTGTCATGTCTGTTTCTCACTCCCCTGTGAGCGAATAATGAGTGCAGGTGATGGGAAAAAGCGGAAAAGATTTGAGGTGTGCCCTACCAAACATGACACCAAAGCCAGCACCAAAAATTCAAGAAATTCATCCGAACAAAGCACATGCTTGCTGTGTGCATGTCATGTCAACAGTGATTTCTTGAATTTGTTCACTGAGACTAAAGAGCAAAAGATGAGCCTGTATAAGGAAAGTCAAGATTAATTTAATTTCACAGCAATTTCAAATTGTTTATTTAGGATGTTTTGAACATGTAAAAAAAGAAAAACAGAAAAAGAAAAGATGTTGAATAAAAGTTTTAAATGTTAAAAGTTACAAGAGTTTATTTTTGACATTTGTTAAAACAAGCATGTTAAAAAATTGTGGTTAAACATTTTTAAAAATCATACTTTTTAATATTAATTGTTTGTAATGTGTGACAAGTACTGATATTAAAATTGCCCTGTTCATACCCGATTCCTTCTTGTTTTTCATAATGTGATATTTAGGGAATTGCATTGAATGCAACTAGGGTCAATTTGACCTGCTCCATCAAAATCGTACCCGGAAATCGAACATAATACAAGAGTTAAACAGATCCAAGCCAGATCTATTAAAACATATAACATTTTTTCTCCTGTTTGCCACTGCCGCAGCAGCAACCTTCTCTTCTAATATCTCTTATCCACGTCACTGCTGCAGCAGTGAATTTTCTCCCTCAACTTTTTATTAGCCCTTCCACTGCCACAGTAGTCACTTTTCCGGCCTACAATCTTCTATTCACAGCTCACTGCTGCAGCAATGATTTGTACTACTGCCCTCGCAGCAAGCTCTAAACCAGGGATGCCCAAACTTGCTCTTACTGCGAGGGCAGTGGTACAAACCACTGCTGGAAATCACACTGCATTCATTCCACTGTCGCAGCAGTGATTTTTCCCATCGCTCCCGCTGCAGCCCCACCGCCCCCGCGCTCAAAATTTACTCCACTGCTGCAGCAGTAATCTCTCCGCTCCCACAGGAGCAGTTCACCCTGTGAGAGAAAGTTTTTTTGGGGGGTAAGTCCTTTCTCTAGTTTTACCTCCGAATTACTCAGTCGATGGCCAGCTTGTTGTTTTTTATAAACCTTTCTGGGGGGGAGCTCAAGCCAAGCCTCAGGTTCGAACCTCCTTCAAGGACAATAAGCCAAGTTCGTTTACCATTATCTAGCAGGATGGGCAGGCAAACTCATGAAATATGAATCATATCATGACTTTGCTGGTGATACACAGCCCTACTTGCAACCACCCCATGTACCCTTGCAACTGCACAACACCCTAGCAACCACCTTGTGTAACTTAGCAGCTACATAGCAACAGCCTAGCAACCACCCACAGTACCTTAGCAACTGCTTAGCAACAGCCCAGAACACATTATCAACTGCATAGCAACCACCAGAACATGTTATCAACCGCACAGCAACTATTGCAAATAACCTAGCAACCACATAGCAACAGCCTAGCAACCACCCAGACCAAATGTGACTTTGTGTGTTTTCTAGTGTGGATCATGGAGGAGAATGCAGGATTACAGCAGGACTAAATAAATGTATGTCTACAATCACACACACATCACTGGCGTAGCCACGAGGGGGCCTGGGGGGGCCTAGGCCTAGCCCCTCATTTACATGTCCTCAGATTTCTGATTGCTTAAAAACTTTTAAGCCTTTATCACACTTCTGCATTTGAAAAGCGGAAGATTCAAATAGTAGCGCGGGGCCATTCACATCGTGCCTAAAAACGCGTGGAAAACGCTAGGCGCGTCGCTTTCTCCTTCTTTCAAAGCACTCTGTAGCTTGCTCGCTATGCTTGCGCTCCCGTGGCGTCTGCTGTTGCTAAGCAACCTAGACCCATGCTCTCCATGAAGACGCGGAAGTTTCAGCAAGGGATAAATGGATTTCCAGCACTAAAAATCGCTTGTGCTCTGCTACTAAATTTATTTAAAATGGCTATCCCTGTACAGCTATGATCAGCTGTTCCTCCATCTTGGCTGAGCTTTCAATGTTGTTACAGGAAAGGATGAAGCTGATTGGTTGGTTCTTGTCACATGACCCGCGGTGCGCTTGTGGCATTCTGAAAAGTTGAAATGTTTTTATCTCGATGCGGTACAGATGCGCCTGGAAAAAATGAGCGCGCCTGCCGAGCGTGTACATTTGAAATAACGGACCTGAACGTGCAATAGACGCGATATGTGAACAGCCCCTAAAAGAACTTCAGCTGCAGCCTCTATCAATGGCTGTGCCCATAGCACGACATTGTTGTGTATTATTTATGTAGAATTCAACACAGATACATCTTCTAAAGTATTATGAAACCAAGGAATATGTTGTCAAGATATCCCGATGCGTATTTCGTAACTTAAAAATAAGCACGCAGCCCATACTGTATGTGTATAGGCAATGCTTCACTGTCTGATCACCTTATTTACTTTTACTTACTTTACTTTTAGTCATTTAGCAGACGCTTTTATCCAAAGCGACTTACAAATGAGTACAACAGAAACAATCAATTGCAGTATTAAAACAACTAAAACTGATCCAAAACTAAAAGCTAAAACTTTATAAATAGTATATACACACACACACACACACACACATTAAAAAATTAATTAAATAAAAATGAGAAATGCATACAACAAAATTTCTAAACTTAACATTTAAATGAAAACAAAATAAAGCTACAAACAATTCAAAATATTAAGAGAACAAAAGGTATAAGTGTAATAATGATTCTAACATAAAACTAAGCCAAACACCAAAAACAACTACGTGTGTATGTACACACACACACAGACATATATGCACACACACACATAAGTATATCCATAAATTCAATATTAATTCATTTCCATGTAGTTTGTTGAAGTACTAAAATAACTCTAATTAAATAAAAATAAAACTTAATAAATAATCTATACAGACATAATAGAAAAAAAACTAATAAAATGACAAACATTACTACAACTGTAACTAAAATTAAAATAGATAACATATACAAATCAAACTACATTAGTTTAACAGTAATCCTAAAAAAATAACTGTGCCAAACATACAATTAAGAAATGGTTATAAAAACTGAAAGAGAAGTGAAACAAGTAATAGGAAAGAGAATAAATGAAAAGCCATACTTATCCCTCGCCGGTGTCCCTGTCCAGTGGATTTGCTCGGTAGAGTCGATGGTCTTTACACAACGAGGGCTTCACACAAGGGCTGCCGTGGTATAATAACCTTTTTTATACCCGTCTAACAAATCACTAATTGAATTCAGCTGAACACACTTTCCTGTTAATCACAATAAATGGCCATGCAAGCGCAGACACTAACAAGGTACACGATACAGTACGAGACCAAACGCGATTTATTTCATTACAGAACAGTGAGAAAACTATACAAACAACATATCGCATTAAAAAGCATTAGAATTAGCCAAAGCTTAAAACATTATTTATAACTGAAGGCTGTATAGAAGGATTAAATTAAAGGTTTAGGGCAAACTTTTTGTATTAAATATAATGCTCACATTTTTCATGCGCTGACTTTATGATTTAAATAAAGAAATATTTCCAGTCCATAGACGATAATTAAAAATAAGTTTAATCATCTTAATCGAGTTGTATTCTCCGTGATTGCGTGCAACGATTGAATGTCATTATACTGTAAACAAGAATGGGAGGTTAATCAATAAATATAATGAAAAAATAAATAAAATAATATTAAAAATAAAATTAAATCAGTCTGAGTATTTCTCTGGCAGTAACTTGAGCCGCGTGCTCGTTCGGACGTGAGTATAACCAGGCTTTAACTGTCATGCAGTATAAGCGTGCTGCTATTCAGCTTCCACACGCCGCACAAACACTTGAAAATGCACACATTTAATAATGACATTATAGCCTACATGTAATATAGAGCGGCCCCCTCATTTTAAGATGGGCCCCCCTCAAAATTCTGGCTACGCCACTGACACACACACACACACACACACAGACTTTTAGTGATTGTTGTTGTGTTCTGTCTCTGTTCTTGTGTTCAGATGCCTGTTTTCTCACACTGGATCCAAACACAGCAAACAAGCATCTAATTCTGTCTGAGGAGAACAGAGAGGTGACAAATGCGAGAGAGGATCAATCATATTCTGATCAGCCAGACAGATTTGATGTCTGTCAGGTGTTGTGTAGAGAGAGTGTGTGTGGACGCTGTTACTGGGAGATTGAGTGCAGTGGACATAATTATGGTGTGTTTATATCAGTATCATATAAGAGCATCAGCAGGAAGGGACTTAGTTATGAGTGTGTGTTTGGAAATAATGATCAGTCCTGGAGTTTGGACTGCTCTCCCTCCAAATACTCATTCAGACACAATGACATGAAGACTGATCTCCCTGTAAAACCCATCAGCAGAAGAACAGGAGTGTATGGTAATATCTATAGAATAGGAGTGTATGTGGATCACAGTGCAGGAACTCTGTCCTTCTACAGCATCTCTGACACAATGAGCCTCATCCACACAGTCCAGACCACATTCACTCAGCCGCTCTATCCTGGGTTTGGGTTTGGGGTTGGGACTGTGTATAAGTTAAGTCCTTATAATATATCATCAGTGAAACTGTGTTGATGAATCAGAATAGACTGATGAGAGATTCTACCCATAATGCTTTGAGCTGCATGTTGAATCAGTAACAGTGAGATGTTATGAGTCTCTTCGTGACATTAATACTGCAGCTGAACTTCTGTCACTGAAATAACAGTCAGAATAAATCCATCATAATCCATGTCATAACTCCTCATATAGACAGTAAGATCTGTGTGTCTTGCTGAGTGACGATGTGTTTTCATTGTAGTATCACATCAATATTTGTATTATTACTTTCAAAATTACGTTACAGTTGAAATGTATCTATCATAAACTTGATTCATAAAGATGTAATTCATTTCTCTATATTGTTTTTGTACAGAAATAATAAAAAACAATGACAAATCAACCTGAGATATCTTAACTGATGTTTGTATCATGAATATAATCGATTCCTCACAAGAATGAAATGAGCTTCTGACATTATAAAATATGATATTAATCACAGCATTTAATAAAATATATTGTAACTACAGTAAAACTGTATTAAGCTTTAATGGGATCTCTTACAATCAGTAAAAGAAGCTGTCAGAATATATTTTAAAATAGTTTTTTATGAGTTTTAATATTAACATGTTTTAAAGATTTTTCTACTTACTATTTTTTATTTACTTAATTTACTTACTAAAATGTGTAAAAATGTGTTAAAATATGTACAATCTGTCACAGACTGTGTCGATGAACATGCACAAAGACGAAGATGAAGGTTAGCATTCTTTAATAAATCCACACAAAACCAAGCAGGGAAGGATGGTGACACATACACATTGACGTTTAAGACCCAACAAACTCAAACTGAACAGACAGGAACTTAAATACACAAACCAAACTAGGATAATTAACAAGACACACCTGAACATAATGATGACATCAAATCAATAACCATGACAATGGCTATGGCCGAAATGGCATACTTCCCTACTATATAGTAGGAAAAAAGCAGTAGGCGAGTGAATAAGTATGTTTGAATCCTCAGTATTCATAAAAGAGTAGGTGAAAATTGCACTAATTCTCACGAGATTCGGATGTATGTATATTTAATTTGCGTTCTAATATGCCTACTTACCTACTATATAGTAGGGAAAAAAGAGTACGTGAAGAAAGAAGTACTTTTGAAACCTAAGTATTCATAAGAGAAATACCCGGATGTCCTACTGCTTCAGTCCATGATTCTGAAGTGTTCATCGATGGACACTTTTCAATCCCATAAGGCCACTGGAGAGGATACGTCATCATCGAACGTGATGGAGAACAGCGACGAGGGTGTTTACAAATGTGAGTATTACAAACCAAAAACACTGTTCCTTGTGTTAAAATCATATTTGTTGAGCTACTGTATAGTAAACTGTTGATTTGCTTAAGGTGTAAAGACGCTAGACAGTAACGTTTCAGTATATGTGATTTTTTTTTTCTGTAAAAACACGTTTTATTATGTATAGCGAACAGGGGAGCTCCAGTAAGCACACGCACATCTCCAAAGTGCATTTACATAAACCTTATACATCTTAAAGACGACTAAATGTCTATTTAATATGAGACAAGAAAATGTTCTAAAAGAATTACAGATAAGCACATCACAACATGAACAGACATCTGAGAGAGTGATGTATGTGTTATTATGTTGAATTCACTGTCAACACTGCTTTAGATGAATGTAAGTAATGTAAATAAACAAATCTACATGGAGTAACTAAACATAAGTTATCTATTTCATTTGTCCATTAGTATTGTTGATAAATTTAGGAACATTTGTGTTGGATAAAAAGTGAGTTAACACATCAGCCGCTACAGTACCTCAACATGTAAATGCAGTATTGAGCAGATAAATCACAGAGGTGACTGAATCTTGTCTGGATGTTACAGGGACAGATGAGACACACGTGTGTTTATCCGGTGCAGACTGACTGGTGAAGAAATGCTGCCATCAAAGGCTCTCAGTGAGTATACTACAGACATCAATAAAACATCTTTTAAATCTTAAGTTGTAGTTTATTTTAATTGTTGTAAATTCAAACAGAGCTATTACAGCACTTTTCTGATTCTTGATTGCTGTACATTTGCTGCAGAGCTTTTGTGGTGCAGGTGACAGCGGCATTTGTGGAAAAAAAAGGAAAACCTGAAACAAAAATATAAAGTAAGATAATTTTGTTACTTCTAATACAGAAATCAAATGAGATTGTGTTGTTAAATGACTGCTTTTGTATTATGTTTGTGCATTTTTGTAGGATCTGAAATGTGAGCAGTGAGGATGGAGAAGTCCACAGCAGCAGGGGCACCTGCAGGATTTCTTCTGAGGGTACGCACAGAGATATTTTTTGTTTTGTGAGTGAGAGCAGAACGAATGTGTCACGTTTTAAACTCAACAAAATGGTAAAGAGCATGCTCACAGATGAAAACAACAGATAACAAAACAGCATTGGATGAAGTGGACTAGAGCCCTGCATGGGCCTCAAATATAGGCCCTAGTCTGGCCCTTGTCCGACACCTTATCAGAATTCTCGGCCCGAGCCCTTCTCCCCCCTGCCCCAGCTTATACTACTGTTTCAGCTATTAAAATAGTTCAGTTTTGTATGTAATGGAAAAGTGATTATATTTCATTTCGTTTTTATATAAAGTTAATTTAGAAAAACGTCTGGAGCATTTTTTTATTTGTTAAATAAGTTTTTTTTTGTTTTATTTTAAGTAACGACCAAGCGGCCAGAGGCAGACAATGAGTTAATCATAGCCAATGTTTGATCAATTTAGCCTTCTCAAATCATCACGACTTGCCTAAAATAAAATCTATAGATATAAAACAGTTCAAGCATATCACAAATGTTAGCTTAAATGTTTCTTAGATAAATGTGCGCTGTTAAGGCTGATTTATACTCGATGCATCCTCAAGTTCGCTTGGGTGCGCGTACCAAATATGACGCTGTCGCGGTGTTGACGGAAGTTTGCTTTGAGTGCGCGCAACGTCTTTTCGCGTGGCGGTGTTCACGGCATTTTTTGTAACTTTCTGCGCAGCTCCACTTCCGAAGATGCACGAGTTCTGGGTGATTCTAGCCGAACATGCACGTCTGTGCCGGCATTTGTGTGAAACAGAAGCAATTTAATGTGACGTTCAAACTCCATCAGGTGCTTTTTGATGGAAAACAATGCTTTTTTTTTTTTTTTTTTTGCATAGTTGATCCAAGGCTTTTTAATTCAAGTACGTTTTATTTTTATTGTATAAAAATAGAATTAGAATTAATGTGGACACTTATACACTATTTGCTTAAAGTTGTCTTGTGTTTGATGCGAAATAAACCCAAAAGCTTAAGATTATTTTAATCAGTTCATAAAGAAATTATTAATTCATCAACTCATTCATCACGCGACATGAGAAGTCTTGTACCGGCAAATGACTTCTTCTCACCGGTGATTCCCGATGGTTTTACAGGACAATTACTCCTCGTCGCCCCCTGTCATTTCAAAGAATAGTACAACGGCGAACGTGACAAGTATAAAAGCCTCGTCCGTTTGGGAAGGTGTGCGCGCAGTCAGCGGAGGCTCGCGAAGCAGAGCCGGGCGAAAGTATAAATCCCACTTTAGACACATATCCAGTCGTTTGTGTGGAGAGTGGAAGGCAGCTGAAGCACTCTTTGCAGGACATGGATGCGCCAATGCGATCACTTGCATTTTTTTTCTAACAGTGGAAACAACTTAAAATAGCCTACGCCATCATTTTTGCTCATAAAGGTAAGAGTTATACTTCATTCGGAACTGTAAACGGTCTACTTTTATTTGTGTGCACTCACAATATCAACAAAACGTTGTGCTTTTATAAAATAAATAAGAAAACAGAGGATGCTTTCTGCCCTCTCGGTCTAGGAGCGCTTCACAATGATGAACCGAAATGCAGCGAATTGCCTCACCTAACGTAGACTAACCATGTTCCGTACACTTTTCGCTATTCACCGCATGCCAGCGACCACTCCTCCGTTGTTGAAAGACAGACAAGCATGTTTGTATGATCTTTCTCTGGGGGAATACCCATTATACAGTCCACACTTTGATTGATGTCTTTAGCACCAATAGCTTTTGTGAAAAGTGGGGAAAAGTACCTCCTCCGCCAGTGTACGGAAGATGATAAGGGTTAACGGTGTTCCGTACAGGCTTACAATGGTGTTCCGTACAGCGCGCATAACTTGATTTTATCGGCGAAAATGGACATTTAACTGATCAACTGTGAGCTGTTTATTTATTTTAACTGAAGAAAACATTATTTAAATGAATATGAAAGATGAGTACCTTTTTATTTGGCTAAAATGTAAGTTAATTGCTGCTTTAATAAAGGACCATGTGAGTTAGGCATGATTGTGTCGTGATATTAACTATGGCATGTGAGTTAAGCATGAACCATGTGAAACATTAGTGACTAACATTTCCATATCTTTCTGAAGACAAGAAGGGCAAACTTTGCACTGATTTAAAAAAAGAAAGAAAGAAAAAAGATTAACCGATGTGAAAACTTCAAAACATAGATGATCAGGATGCATGTGTTTACAATTATTTACATTTGACACTAAACTGATTAAAAAATACCATAACTAGAAATGAATGTGTTCATTTTCTGTATGCACAAACGTTATTTACATTGTGTGTGTAACGTGTGTTTTTATGTGGACAGACAACGTAACGTTACTTTTTTAATGAAAAGTTGACTTTGAAATAACAACATAATCAATTGAGTTATAGATCGTTTAATTTGTTAAAGAATGACAATTTAAAATGTTAAAATATTCAAATTAATTGACCCTTTATGAATATAAATAGCATGACTGCACGCAGGATGATGGGCAAACAGCGTCTGTGAAGACAGATGTGCTACCTGTCTCAGGTGAGAGTGGCGCTAAGTGGTCATTGCCCGCAATCGACGTTTAAAAATTACCATTTCAAAGCATTTATTCAACAAAAGGTAATATATTTAACAATTTGTGATAACATAATATTCATTTCATGAAGGCTGTAGTACTGTGAGAAACATAAATTAAATAGAAATGTACATTTTCGCTGCTCTAGTTGTCTCCCCTCCTAAGCTGCAGTCTTGAAGTGTAGCTTGCCCACCGTCTATTTTCAAGCGCAGCGGGCGCAGCTAGCAAACTTACTCAAATATCACTGAAACACACAGCGGGTGGGTCTCTGTCTTGATTGGGGGTGAAAGAGGGAGAAATAAGGATAACACAGATATATAGTTTATGTACGACCTGGAAGTAATTATTCAGCAATCAGTGCTAAAACGTCAACTGTACGGAACATCGTTGTGTACGGAACATGGTTAGTCTACGTTATAACTAAAATAACTTATAACAGGTTTCAAACTGGTCAAACATACTCTGACGTGGTATCAGCCGTTATCAAAAATATTTTGAAATTATAATAACTTGTTAAAAACTTAAATGAGACTTAAAGCATAAGTTAAACCCTTTAGAAATCCAGTTTCCCAACCAAAATGCACGGTATGGTATAGGCCTAAGTTACTTGTTAGCTAACAAACAGGTGATAGTCATCATAATCAACCTACACAACTTAATTTGGATGGTATTATAAAACCGATCGCAGGCACAACACAATTAGTTTTAAAATATACACGTACCTTAAGCAAATCTTCCCTTGCAACTCGCCAAGACGCGTCTTCTGCACATGGTTAGGTTGAATCACGCGGGAAGAGCTTTGACGCACCTCAACTCACAGTTCATGTGCTCTTACTCTAACCAGCTTTAGTTGTTGTTTATGCTAATTAGATAACTTTGACCGATTTATTCAGAAGAACCAGATGAAGAAAAAAATATCTGACGTTAATTTCAATGTAAGTGGAAGCAGTTTGGTTTATTCTTATTAAATTATTGTAATTTTTTTCTTTTAACATACAGCTTCAGCTATGAGGAATCCCGTCCTTCTGTCTCTAACCGAAGCAGAAGCAGAAAGATTTATTAAAGATTTTCTATGCTTGGCCACAGGGAGGATGTAACTTTTATGTATTTTTTATGTACTTATGTATATATAAGTAAGGAATAATTGACGACGGGCCGTTGAATTATTAGAAAAATAATGCACACTCGAGGTGGTGACGCGGCCACGACGCAAAGCGGAATTATATACCGTTACACCTCGGGTGTGCATTATTTTTCTAATAATTCAACGGTCCGGAGTCAATTATTCCGCTTATACTACGGTTACCACACCTCAACACATCGATCAGATGATAAATTTCAAGACATTCGTCCGGTTTTTCTACTTAAATCGCTATTGTGAGTAGGATTATTTCTTCCGCATCTCATCCAACGCCTTCCAAAATGTCATTTTAGATCTAGTAACTGAGGCTTGAGCCGTTGATAGCAGATTAATGCAGTTAATAACTAAGTTATGAGAGAGAGAGAGAGAGATTAAGCGTGCGTGAATTACCTCTCTGAGTCTGTCTCTCATCAGTGTTCAGCAGCAGCATCCCTAACTGTTACTAGTGAAACTTTAAGTTCATTTTCCTCACGAACAGTGCCGATGTTACCTCGCTTCGCTTGTGAGAAATGTCATGTACCTTTAAGTTGCTAAACTATTTACTGACAAAGTCGTCAAAGTAGCGCTAACAACATTAGCGTGTATGTTTTCATATGTGTAAACTGTGCGTGTCTGTGAGGGAGAGAAAGCGGGAGAAATAAGGCCCTTTTGCACCGCAGGAACCTTTTCATAGTACCCAAACTAATTGTGGAGCTACCCACTTTTTGGCGTGTTCACACCGCGGGAACTAGGAACTGTTTTAGTTCCCGGTACTCCGTTTGGATGAACTAAATTAGGTCCTACGTCAGAGTAGGGTCTAAAACAGTTCCATAGGAACTATCGTGACGTAAGTGTACGCTGATTGGCTAAACGTGTATGAAAACGCCCTCACCTGCCATGATTTAGAACGCCGTGTAAACACATACTGTGTAAACATTGTATCAACTTATATTTCGCAAGAATGGAGAACAGCGATAGATGGACGGACGCTGAAGTGCAGGCACTTTTGAACATTTATGCAACGGAGGAAATCCAGTTGGAATTCGAAGGAACAAAACGCAACATTAAGGTATTTGTGTATACGTCGACATTGTCCATTATTGTGAACCCCGCAAGACACAACAAAAACACAGCTCCGATCACAGTGTCCTCCATCCTTCTGTTGTTAACGTTGTTCTTCTTTGTTTTCGTTGTTGAACGCCGCGCACAAATGATGTCGCTGTCACTTCCTAGTACCCACTGTCGGTGCGAATGCAACCCTTTAAATGGTACTGGGAAGTAGTTCGCGCAAAATTGTCCCAGTACTTTAGTACTGTACTTTTAGTTCTGGAACTAAAGCGGTGCGGAAGGGGCTATATAGAGTATGTGCTTTACATACATAATAAAACATAATTTTGTGGCAAAACATGGAAATTATCTGTCGTTTTTATCCCATTGCTTACTATATTTATGTATTTGGCCAATGTCCTTGTTGGTTTTGGTTATTTTGCTGTTATAAGACCTTTTGAAATAACTGAAATCATTTGGCGAATTGATACAGAAATGTAATGCGGTCAAGAGCTGCCTGGAACTATGTTCGCCGTGCGTTTCCCTGAAAATAATTGCACATCTTAGAACGTTCGTCAGCCAATCAGATTCAAGCATTCCACGGCCCCGTAGTATAAATATATATATTTATAAAGTGTATTGTTATTTGCATATAATCAAATGTTTTCTTTGACTGTTATTAAATGTATTTTTTTTTTTATAAAATCAACAAATGTGTGTTCTATTATTAGTTGAGAGTACCTCCGTGAAGTTGGCCCCCCACCCAATGCAAATGTCGGCAAAATAGTCTCAATCGTTTGTGCTGGTTTGTGCTGTAAAATTTTTTGTTTGTGCTGCTTTGGTTTTTTTAGATATTAAAATAATATTTATAGGTCATTCTGAGGTCACTCAGCCTCCCACATACTCCAAATTCATCCCAAATAGACTCGTTTGTTTGTGCTGGTTTGTGCAGGTAAAAGTTTCGTTTGTGCTGCTTTGGTTCTTTAAATATTAGACATTGAATTATTGGCGATGACGTCACCAGCCCCCCCACATGCTCCAAATTCACCCAAAACAGGCTCAATTGTTTGTGCTTCGTTTGTGATGGTTTGTGCTGGTAAAAGTTTCGTTTGTGCTGCTTTGGTTTTTTATATATATTTAAATAATATTTATTGGTCATTCTGAGGTCACTCAGCCTCCCACATACTCCAAATTCACCCCAAATAGTCTCGTTTGTTAGTGCTTCGTTTGTGCTGGTTTGTGCAGGTAAAAGTTTCGTTTGTGCTTCTTTGGTTTTTAAAATATTAGACATTGAATTATAGGTGATGACGTCACTCAGCCCCCCACATGCTCCAAATTCACCCAAAATAATCTTCTTTGTTTGTGCTGGTTTGTGCTGTAAAAATTTTTGATTTGAAACGATTGAGCCTGTTTTGGGTGAATTTGGAGCATGTGGGGGGGCTGGTGACGTCATCGCCTATAATTCAATGTCTAATATTTTATTATTAGACATAACACTCCACCAATCTGGTCTTTATGGCGGTGTGGCCAAACTCAGTCCTCTCTTCAGTTAGGACACATGAAAACACACTTGGAAAAAGCACCCTCAGACTGAGAAACAAGATTCTCTGGTCTGATGAACCTCAATTCTATGCATCATGTTTGAAGGAAACCAGCTCCACTCATCACCCGCAGAGTATCATCCCAAAAGTAAAGTGTGCTGGTAGCAGCCTCATGCTGTGGGGCTGTTTTTCAGCAGCAGGGTCTGAGGGACTCTTCAGAGTAGAAGAAAAGCTAAATGCACCAAACTATTGAGATAGCCTTAATGAAAACCCAGTCCAGAGCATTCAGAACCTCAGACTGGGCAAAAGGTTCACCTTCCAACAGGACAATGACCCTACGCACACAGCAAGAGTGGCTTATAGACAACTCTGTGAATGTCTCTGAGTGGCCCAGCCACAGCCCGGGATTAAACCCAGTCAAATATTTCTGGAGAAACCTGAAAATGTGCATCTGCCCCATCCAACCTGACAGAGCTTGACAGAGGTGGGGGCAATTCACACGTTCAAGTCTCAAGCAAGTCTCAAGTCCCTACCATCAAGTCTCAAGCAAGTCTCAAGTCAAAGTACAAACAAATCAAGCAAGTCAACTTAAGTCAAGTCAGTGGCTCACCTCAAGCAAGTCAAGTCAAGTCCTGATAAGGGTCAAGTCAAGTCACAGTATCAAACAGGAACAAATATATTTTTGTTTAATTTTTCCTCAGAAATTAACTTTTTTAATTATACATTTTAACTAATAACGTTTTAAATATAACATTTTGAAAATAGGCAAAATACTACTTTGCATACCGATAAGTCTGTAATTGAGAAAATATTGATAAAAATACAAGATAAAAATATGTATCTCATATTTATGTTATATTGTGTTTGACCATCCTAGGAGACTGTTAAAATATATCATGCTCTCTGCCAGATGTTTCTGTGAGTTTGCCTCTATGCAATCCCTCCTCCCTTCTCACTTTTCTTCTGATCGCTCCCTCCTCCCATACGTGTTTTTCCCCATTCTCTCTGTGTCTCACTCCCCCCTCTCACTCCCTCCTCTCGCTCTCTCTCTCTCTCTTATGTTTGATTGTATCTCTCTTATCCTCACATATAAACATCTTAAATGGAGTTCAAATGTTCAACTGAGGAGGGGGTGCCTCCTAGCTTGGAGGTGACTGAGTTTAGTCTGTACTATTGACACTTGGCATAAAGATGTGGTTCTCTCTGTCCAAGTGTATCCCTAATATGTCCAGAACTTCCTTGCCAGACTTCCATTTTATATAACGTATATTTCTTGGCCTGAGTACCACACAGATGTGGTGTATAATTCTCATTGGATGTACCACTGCACCACCCCTAGCAATGAGACTATATAATGTATGGATGTAACAATAAACTTGGAAGAAGTTTGTGAAAAGACAATTGGCGTCTTGTTCATAATTCTTTCCATGGGCCCATGTCTTCATGAATGCAAGGACTGAGAATAGTCGGTCGGCATCAAAGATAAAGAGCTAAAACATTCTTAACAGAGACACAGATAATATTTAACAGATGTTAGAAAATGATTTTGCACTAAATATCTCCAGCAAAGACTGGGATTCAGTCTGGGAGCACGCTAAAGAATTTCAGTGTGTAACAAAACATGCTATTCAATTTAAAATAATATGCTGACTACAAATCACCCCTTATATCAGAAATAAAATGGACCCAAAATTTTCATTGGATATAGACACCCTATTTGGACTGTTTCTTTCACTTTGCATGATTGCCTACATCGTTCTTGAAAACTATTGTCATCATGACTCAAAACAAGAAGCCTATTGCTGTTAATATTTGTGTATCTTCCCCTGTAACATCGATTTCTTTGATTTATCTTAATAAGAACTAAATTGACAGCTGTGCATTTAAGGTCTGCCTAAGCTTTTTGTTTTGTTTCATATTTGTTTTATATTTGTTCTGTTGGGAAAAAAAATAATTAAAAGATTGAATATAGAAATATTAAATTAAATGATAGACCTACTCTATGACATTAATGCCGCCAGTAAGTGGTGGCAAATCACTGCTTTATCACAGAAGTGTTCACTGAACTGATTCATTCAAAACAGTTGATTCGTTCATGAACAAGCAAGAATGGGCCACTGAATCACTCAACCGATTCATTCAAATCCCTGGATTCGTTCAGTATTCAGTGTGTTTGCTTAGAGACGTGCGTAACTCTAGCTGTGGGCTGAACTGAACTGTTGGCAGCCGCGCTGAAAATATTACTAAATATCGTATGTTATAAATATAAAAACTCATACTAGGGCCATTTTGACAACATGTCTTGGATTTTGGGTTCAAGAGAAATATCACTAATCGATAAAAACACTGTGGTTTCTGTGGTACAATTCCATATTGATTTACAAAGAGGGATACTTGACACTAAAGCACTGTTTTGAGAGACAAACGCCAGCGAAATTAAAGTTTGACATTGTTAATTACAAACACGAGATTAATAATTTACAATCACTTTAATTTAATGACAAACCTAAGCTGAATTTTAAGACCAATGCTGTTTTCAACTAACGAACAAGCTTATACCTTTCCTTTATGAAGTGGTGACGTCCTGTCTTTGCAAATGCATACAGTTATGAAGTGTTAATACAAACATTGCGAGATTCTCTTGCTCCCTGTATTTGGCGCGCTGTGTTCCTGTGCTCGTGCAGTCATGAACTGCGCAGACTCGGATCACTTCTGCCGCTGGTTCAGTGGCTTGCGTTTTGTTTACCAAATTATGTCGCAATGATTTAGAGTTGTTATAAAGTCAAGTCCTGCCGAGTCATGAAGGTCAAGTCAAGTCTCAAGTCACTGTATCTCAAGTCCAAGTCAAGTCATTTTCTTTGTTTAGTCAAGCAAGTCACAAGTCCTTAAATTTGCGACTCGAGTCAGACTCGAGTCAAGTCATGTGACTCGAGTCCCCCACCTCTGGAGCTTGAGACGTGAAGAGGTGAGGTGAAGAATGGCAGATAACTGCCAAAATGCTGATGAGCAAAGCTTGCCGTATCATACCTAAAAAGACTTGAGGCTGTAAAGGTGCTTCAGCTAAGTACTGAGTTAAGGGTATGAATACTTATGCAATGTATTTATTCCTGCTTTTTATTTTTAATAAATTTACGAAGTTGTGAAAATTCAGTTTTTGCTTTGTCAGTATGGTGTATGGAGTGTAGATTGATGTGGGAAAAAAAAGGAATTTAAAGCAGTTTAACATAAGGCAGCAACATAAAAATGTGAAAAAATGAAGGGGTATGAATACTTTCGCAAGGCACTGTATATATATCACATGACTCTCGCGAGCCATAGGTTCCCGACCGCTGATATAGGTGGAGCAGCAAATAATAAGGGACACTTTTTTCAACAAAATGTTAGATAATTTTGTATCTGATCAAACATTTTTAAAGGGTTACTCCAACCCAAAATGAAAAAAGTCATTAATCACTTACCCCCATGTCGTTCCAAACCCGTGAAAGCTTTGTTCATCTTCATAACACAATTTAAGATATTTTAGATGAAAACAGGAGGCTGAGGAGACAAATTGTTGAATAACGTCGTTATTTTAGTTTTCTTCGCGAACAAAAACTATTCTCGTTGCTTCATAACATTCAGATTGAACCACTGATGACAGATGGACTATTTTGACAATGTGTTTCATACTTTTATGGACCTTGACAGTGTTATTTACTTGGCAGTCAATGGGACAGTCACAAACCTCCCAGTTTTCATCCAAAATATCTTAAATTGTGTTTTGAAGATGAACATAGCTTTTACAGGTTTGGAACGACATGGGGGTAAGTGATTAATAACAAAATTTTCATTTTGGGGTTGAGTAACCCTTTAATAGTTCTCCTTATAGAAATATGGGATAGTGTCTATAATGTTTTAAAAATGATGTTTTGAAGATCAATGTACCTCGTTCATGAAAAGTTTCAGGGAAGTACAATTTATAAAACTGCATCAAAAGGAACAACATTTTGTATAGAAATTGTCATTACAGGGTTCACTTTTATGTACTTTTACATTTCTCCGTTTTTTTTTTCTCAGGCTACTGACAAATAAACTGTATCTCAAGTTCACACTTACATATAATAAATAGAATAAAGTTTATGCGTATTTGGCGTGCTGTCCAAGGGGAGGGCTCCGAGCTCAGAATTTTGGCCTGAACCCAGAGTATCCCCCTACAGGTTAGGACAGGAATAGTTGTAAGTGTGGAGAAGGGGTGGCAGAGGGATGATGGAAAACTGCCAATGAACAGAGGTAAGTCTGCTATGTGTATATATACACGCCTCTTATCTTGTTAACTGGGTTTATTACTGATAGTTCTCCTCTCGTGTTAATTAGGTTAATTATCTGAATGTGCTCCTCCCGAACTTTGTTAATAAAACATAATTTTGCTTTCATTTTAGACTTTATTGAAGAAAACGAGGAGAACGAAGAATTGAATGAAGATGAGGAGAAAAATCATGTAAAAATTGGAGAAAAACCTTTGAGTTGCTTTCAAATCAAACAGAAAGATTTAAAGAAAAGAAGAGCCAAGAAATCTTTCGCCTGCACTCAGTGTGGAAAGAGTTTGAAATGCAAATATAGTCTTGAGTGTCACATGAGAGTTCATACTGGAGAGAAACCGTTCACTTGTGATCAATGTGGGAAGAGTTTCACACGATCAGCACACCTTAAGAAACACATGAACATCCACACTGGAGAGAAACTGTACTTGTGATCAATGTGATAAAACATTTTTGAGCGCTTCAGTCCTAAAGAAACACCTGACAGTTCATATAAAGGAGAAGCCACATTCATGTTATTTGTGTGGAAAGAATTTTTCACATTTTTCAATTTTGAAAGAACATCAGAAAATACATACTGGTGTGAAAGAGTACATGTGCTTTGAGTGTGAAACTGCATGAGAGGATTGTTTAAAACTGCATGAGAGGATTCACACTGGAGAAAAACCTTAAAAGTGTTCGCACTGTGACAAGAGATTCAGTCAGTCAGTACATCTGAAAAGACACAATAGGATCCACACTGGAGAGAAACCTTATAAGTGTTCACACTGTGACGAAAGATTCAGTCATTCATCAAATCTGAAGACACGAGAGGTTCCACACTGGAGAGAAACCTTATAAGTGTTCACACTGTGACGAGATTCAGTGATTCAGGATATCTGAAAACACATAAGAGGATCCACACTGGAGAGAAACCGTATCACTGCGCTGCATGTGGGAAGTGTTTCAGTTGTTCATCTGCTCTACACAGTCATACAAAAAACAATCACAGTGAGGCCCCGTACAAATGGAAACGCGTTTAGCTGTATACTTAAAAATTGTGTATCATATTGGTGTTTCGTCCAGACGGATCGGGCGTTTTGGGAGCCTGAAAATGCTATTTTTTGAAACCATGTCCCAGAGTGGATAAATCTGAAAACGACACCTTTGCATTTTGTGTGTACAGCCAAATCTGTCCTGACCAGTCATAACAAGTGACATGACAAAGAAACATTATCTAAAGTTTTCACAGTGACTAAAGTTCATCTTCTAAACTAGCAGACTGTGAGATTCAGATCAACTCAAAGATGGACTTCCTCCCTAAAGAACAATGTCAAAAAGTTTTATTCCTGTATACCATTTTGCTTCATGATGTAAATATTGTTTTCTTATGAATTTCATATTATGTTCAATTGTCTTATAATGCATGGGTATCACTTGTAGTTTGCTTACTTGTAGACGCTTTTTTACAAACTTTTCTTGTTCAGGTCACTTTTTTTGGTTCACTTTTTAAATATTGTTCTTCACTGTTGTTTTTAAAGTTAGTTATTCTTCCACATAAGATGTATTTAGGAAATGCATATGTTAGATACACTGTCATGAAGCTTTGCAACTGATCCTTCTGTGCTTCTCTTGTAAGTAGGAATGAATATCTGAACTCGGTATCAAATGAGCTCTAGGGCTAAATTACGAAAGACTGTAGCATCAAAAAGTGAATGATAACTGTTCTTCTTTTGGTGCTGGGTAAATTAAGGAAATACACTTACAGTTTATTATTGCTACATAAATATTATCAAGCTAACTGTATCTTGCCAACCATTTCTACATGTAATAATATCAAGACATTCATCACTGACTTGTTTTTGTTATTTTACAATCCAGAAGCGAGGTCTCTCTTGTACTTTAGGGCTGTGAGATTAATCTAATTTTATTTTTCAATTGAGTTTGACTTCCAGGGATTATGAAAACAAGTTGATTGACTTAAAGCGATATATTAGAGAAAATCTGATGTGTCTTGAGGACTTTATAGCCGCTGTGTGCGTGTCTGTTAAGTCCACATAATCTATTATTATAAGTTTATATCACTGATCTATAATAGAGAAATGGATTGCTGATGACATCATAGAAGTGAAGCCACTGCACCGCCATATTGTTATTCACTAGTACTCTCATATATTCTATTGAATTAACAGTGAATCTTACGATCTTAATGAGAAAACATCAACCAACAAGTCAGTGTTTTTGTGTCTGAAGGTTTCCTGTACATTCTTACAACACAAACGTGCTACATGTAAAAGCTTATTTGTTTAATGCTGGGAATTTCCCCTGCCTATTAAAAAAAATAAGTATCATATTCATTACAGTAGCGAACATCAGATGAACACAATGAACATCTGATGGACAAGATCCTCAACAAATGTATTACAAATGACAAAGTGCTTTTTCTGAAATCTGAATAAAATTTTATACTTTCTTTGTGCATATACCTTAATTCACCTTGTACAATTATTCACTCTTATGTTGTTATTGTTACGTTTGAGTTCCTGTTCTGTTTAGTTCATTATCTCATTTAAGGCTGCGTTCACACTGCAGGTAAATGTGGCCCAAATCGGATTTTTTTGCTCACACGTGACTCAGATCTGTTTTTGTCATGACCGTGTGAACAGCACAAACCGCATGGAATCTGATCTTTTCAATTCCGATTTGTGCCACTTCCATATGTGGTACTAAATCCGATCCATGTCAGATGTTTTGCAATGTGACCACAGTGTGAACGGTCATGTCGGATTTCATGCGGCTTTTACGTCACTCTAGATCGACATTCGTCATAATTCCGCACTGACGAGAGACACTTAAAAGATTTTAAATATCCAAAGTTATCAAGATAGCAACGAAAAGTAATCAGTGGAAGTACAGTGATGTGTCAGAAGTCATGTATTACAGTGACAACTCCACAAGCAAAACATGAGGGCTCTTATCATAAAAGTTTCAAAACTCTGCTGTATTTTGTCACATCCTTGTCTTTATTTTTTCATATTGCCTGCGCATAATTTCGCTGGCTTCTGCAGCAGATCACACCATAAATAAACACATAATTGCTTACTTTATACCCTCCGTGTTTACTTCCGTATGACGGCGCGCTGCGCAATTGTTGCCAAATCCACAGTTTCAACGTGGAATTAGGCTACTTTTTCCACTGTTGCCGCGGGTTGTTTTTCAACTTTGTGGGTTAACGCGACCCCACTAACTTGATATTTACCCCCTGAACATGATTGGGCTAGTTTTGGACTAGTTTTGAGAAACAATTGGTGGATTTTGTTGTGAAAATCTGGAAACCCTGTTCGTATCATTCTTTTGCGCATGCGGGTCAGTTCAGAACCATGATGTTGGCCACATTTAAAACAACAATGTGAACAGCTATACAAAAAAAAAATCAGATCTGAGAAAAAAAAATGGAATTGAGCACTTAGGCTCGCAGTGTGAACGTAGCCTTAGTCATGCTTGCCTTTGTTCCTTGCTCGTTTTGTTTCCATGGTTACTAATTAATTGAGTTCTCTGTTCAGATGCTGCTTGTGTAGTTCTCGTTTGCTTGCTCTATTTAAGTCCTCAGTTTCTCCCCAGTCTTGGTCTGGGGCCGTATGTGTAAAGCCCCTCAGAGTAAAATTTTAGTCTTAAGTGTGTCAAAATTCTAAGAATGATATCATTTTACTTTTATTCCTAGACTTAAGAATAAGAGTGATTCATAAATGTTCCTAAGCGTTAAGACTAGGTCTCAGTTCCTAAATTGTTTAAGAGAGCTGAAGAGGTCTCCTAACCTAGTTAGGAGTAACAAGATGGCAGCAAAGAGGAGGAGACAAACACTTTCCAGAGAAGATATAACCTATTGGACTTCTATGATAATATGAAGTTGATTAAAACGATACAAACTTGATTGTCAAGATCAAAAAGTCTTTTTTTTTTTTTTTTGTAACTGACAAAGAAATTTTAATAACCTCTTCCACTCAACAAGTCAATGCTCTAACTCATGGGTAGGCAACGTCGGTGCTGGAGTGCCACTGTCCTGTATAGTTTAGCTCCAACCAGTGGTGGACTGGCCATCTGGAGCACCGGGAGTTTTCCCGGTGGGCCGCTGTACAATGTGGGCTGGCCCTTTGTGTAAATATATATATATATATATATATATATATATATATATATATATATATAAAATGAATTGTAGTAAATGTACGTATATCCTTCCATCGCCCAGACGAATGGGCTGCGCGGCTTGATTAAAAAATTCGAATTAATTTAGCGTGCTCCAGCTCAGTGCAGCGGCTCAAAAGCGCTCGTCAATGTCAAAATGTTTGAAATAGCCAAACAAAGTGTAGAAGGCTGGATTTAGTGTTCACAGATGCTGAGCTGCGTGCGACTTGAATGCGAGCTGAAGATGTAAGTAGCTAAACATGACAAGACAATTCAGCAATATTTGCCAACCGTTTACGATAAAAAAAAAAAAAAAAAAAAAGTTAAACGACAGATATTAATTTTCAGGAATGCAAACTACTTCTGGCCTTTTCTAATTACGCAGATTTTAATGACATTTACGTTATTCGTCACAATGTACATAACATAGCAGTGTTCAGCAGACATGAGATAAGAGTTAATGCATGTCTCTATATGTATATAGGCTTTCTTCCGTGATTTCACGTGTCTAAGAAAATGTTTAAAAATCTATAAAAATCATTCTCAATCTTATTCTAGAATACTGTAAATCTGAAGACTTTTGCTTTCGAGTGCTGTGCATAGGAAAGTGATTTATATTATAGGCCTAATAAAAATAAGTTGCTTATTAATTCACATGCATTATTTTATATACACACTGGTGGTTAAAAGTTTGAAATAATTAAGGCTTTTTATTTATTTATTTGAAAAAAGATTGCATTTCTTTGATTAAAAAAAAAACAGTAAAAACAATAAAATTATGAAATATTACACTTAAAAGAGTGGTTTTCTATTTAGGATATTTTAAAATGTAATTTTTTGTTTCTGTGATCAAAGCTGAATTTTCAGCATGATTACTCCAGTCTGCAGTGTCCCTTCATAAATCATTTAATGCTGCTTAATTATTATCAGTTATTATTTGTGATCAATTATTAATAATGGTTTTTATTATTGGCATAATGGTTCTCCGTTAAAGAACAGCATTTATTTGAAATAAAAGTACACCACAATAAGTGTAAATATCTGTACTGTCACTTAAATCAATTTAATGCAACCTTGTTGAAGAAAAAATATTAATTTATATTTTTTAATCTTACCCAAGACTGAATGGTATCACATTTTCCACAAAAATATGAAGCAGCACAACAGTTTTCAACATTCATAATAAGCAGAAATGTTTCTTGAGCAGCAAATCAGCATATTAGAATGATTTCTGATGGATCATGTGACACTGAAGACTGGAGTAATGAAGCTGAAAATTCAGCTTTGATCACAGGAATAAATTACATTTTACTATATATTCGCACAGAAGACAGCAATTTAAATTGTAACATTATATTTCACAGTACTGTTTACTGTATTTTTCATCAAAATAATTAGCATACTCTTTTCCACAATTGGAGCTCTATTCCTTAAAATGATAGATGTGAAGCTCCTGCAAAAGGACAAATACTGTATATGACCAATAGAAAGGCACCATAAAAACAGTCCGCATTCTGCACTATTCAAGTCTTCTAGATGATACCAGAGCATTGTGTCATATGGACTGATAATATAGGTATTTCTAGTGATATTAAACTGTCCCTCGTAAAAATTCTTAATGTACTATTTGCCATATACACTAGGAAAGGCAAATTATAATGTAAAGAATCCCAGTCATTTTTGGTGCAGTGTGTTGCAGACCGGGTTTGGTGGGCCGCTTTGTGCCAAAAAGTCCAGGGCCACTTTTTGGCCCCAGTCCGCCCCTGGCTCCAACCCTAATCAAACACACCTGAACAAGCTAATCAAGGTCTTCAGAATAACTAGGGCTGTTTCTCAATACCAAGTACAAAAAGTTCGGACTTCGCAAGTTCGACTCGGGAGTGTGAACTTCTGAGGACGGGAGAACACAAGTCCGGTAATTCTGCAAATGGAACAGCAGTGTACTTGATAACGTCAGTCAGCTCACCTAAGTCATCTGCACTATATTACAATATGACGAAATACCATATCAAACACCACTGCCTCTTTTTGTTTTCATGTAAACATATTAACAGCCGCAAAAATGTATTTCAGGGAACATACATACATTACAGTGAAACAAAATTATATCAAACAACATTGCCTCTTTTCTGTTTCATTTAAAATATTAATAGCCACAAAAATGTGGTTCATGCAACGCGTAAAACAAAACAGCCGCAAAAATGTATTTCAGGGAACATACATACATTACAGTGAAACAAAATTATATCAAACAACGTTGCCTCTTTTCTGTTTCATTTAAAATATTAATAGCCACAAAAATGTGGTTCATGCAATGCGTAAAACAAAATTATATCAAACACCAATGCCTTTTAGTTTTCTTCAAAATATAAAATATGTGGTTTAGGTAATATGTGCACATATACTCTGATTATCTTCACTGTATATATAATAAAATGAAATATGACAAGCACAACTCTGCCTTTTTTGTTAAAGGTCAGTTTTAATGAACAATAACAGCCATTATAAAAGTATAAGTATAAAGTGTAAGGGTGCTTTCAGTCAAATGTAACGTTAACAAAGTCAGCACTGTATTACGATTAATAAATAAACTAATAAATAAATAATTTATGAAACAAAACTGTGCGCTCAGGCAAAATGATATGACCTGGAAGAAATAATAGATTCATGAGACCAAAGATTGCCTGTTAGATATACCCAAAACGAACTTTACCTCATGTTTAACCACTACAGAGACATCAGAGCCAGCGGCAAATGCCAGAAGGGCTAGCTACGTGAGGCTGCTCTCGGCGGATACATGAGCACTGAACGCCCGCTGATTGCGTGGAGCTCACGTCTCCGAAATAGACGAAGCAAATTTTCAAATAGGCGCTATCTTTATACATAAACTGCAGATTTGAGTTTTAAACAACTATATTCTCGCCTGAAATATTCTTAGAATGGCATTTCATGACACAATAACAGTAATATTTAGAAAATTTTGCGGTTTTCCCCTCCGCCATTAACGTTTGATTATTGGTGTGAAATACATTCTGGGATACCTGGCTGCATCCTTGATAAAAGGGGCAGAGCAAGGACACATCCGGGGATTTGAACTGTACTTGGCTCGATGTGAACTTTGAATTGGAACAGTACTTGGGCGACTACTGATGATGTTTCACAAGTCCACAAGAACACAAGTACAGACAAGAACGCATATTGAGAAACGGCTTAGGGCTGCAGGCAGGTGATGTTTTTTTTTTTTTAAGGGTTGGAGCTAAACTCTGCAGGACATCGACAATCCAGGACGAACGTTGCCTACCCCTGCTCTAACTGCAGAAATAAAAGTAGAAATTGTAGTACTCCTGAAAAGAAGTATATAAAGATTAATAAAGAAAAATGAAAAAGAGAGCGCTGCAGTGATAGCTTCCTTGATGGCGTATTTACTCTGAATGAATAACAAAATCATATGCATATAACAAAAGCTCAGCATATTACAGTATCAACATATTACTGTATCACTCTTTCCCAGTAATGACTGAATGTAAACATGAGTGACTTCAAACACTTTCCATCACAATAGAATAAGAAAATACGATCAACAGGTTATTTCACAACTCTCTCTATACGGTTTACATGCTCTAATCTCAACTAACAGTGACACTCAAAACATGTTTTTTTAGAAACAGAATAAGATACTCGGAATGTACACAAAAGCACCCAACGATATATAACATTTTCATCAGTATTTACCCTTAACAATGAAATGAAAGAATTAAACTGATGATACAATACAGCTGGGATATTAACGTGTTCATTTCTAAACGCTGTTCAATCCCCTTTTATCTGATGTACTTCATTCAATAAAGACAAACTGCTTTCAACACATAAATCATCAATATCACCTTACAGTGTTTATATTTAAACAGAAGACTGTTTTGTGCATCTTGTTTTACGATTACCTGAAAAGAAGTATATAAAGATTAATAAAGAAAAATGAAAAAGAGAGCGCTGCAGTGATGGCTTCCTTGATGGCGTATTTACTCTGAATGAAGCACATCACGGGGGCACCACCTACTGAAGCGTGCGATGACGTCATGACGCAGGTATGCCAAACGAAAATAATTAATTCAATAAATGCACATCACACTTTTTAAGCACAAATAGGAAATTAAACACTATTTAGCAATATTAGGCAATATTAGAAAAATAACTATTTTATAAAATGGATTCAAAGACAAACGTACCACATAAACATAACTGGTATTCAATATATCACACTCTCCCCTATAGGAAAAGATGTCGTCCCGACATCTACCAATGGTCTAATAAAATTCTAATGTTTTCTGTTAAACAACTTTTTTTCTTTTTACACACAATCATGCCACAGTGACATATCATATCTTTTTTTTTTCACATTTGTATACTCAGTCACCTTTTCTCTATAATGACACTTCAAGTTCACATTTACCAACAGTCCTCGTCAACTGATTATAGTCTTTCTTGACTCAAATGCAAGAGATTATGCCCCGTCTTTAAAACATTCAAGTTCAGGGGTTTCATTCAGTGTCCATGAGAAAAAGAAACACGAAAGTCCATTTCAATGCACAAAACACTTAAGTCTCAAGGCCGATGCCATATAAAAAAAAACCTGCAAAATGTATAACTCAAAGTCTCTGCAGAAATGTTTCAAAACGTTTTTTCAAAGTGTTCACTCAGTTTTTTTTTAAATAGGCCCTACAAAACAGTCTATGCCCCGTTGGCCTGGAAACAGTTCAGTTTGTATAGGTGTATGCAAAAGTTTATTGTTTTGCTCTTTCACAGTCTGTCAGGATAATTAGTGTGTATGTGTGTGTTATTGCAATTTCCGTTTCAGTTCGAGCTTAATAAACAAAAGATGGTCTCGGGTAAGGAAACACCATAGGCACCCAAGGCGTAAATGTAGGTGTCCACATAGTAGGAGGGTGTGGATCATACCCAGGACCAGTTACTTGCACTTTGTAACAGGTGGGAGTCCCAAGACTATCATATGTAAACTGCTTTGGTGGTCGCCGTTGCCTCCCTGAGTACTGGTATTCTCTTCGCACCTCAACAAGTCCGTCACTTGACTCCATTTCCTCTTTTTCTTTCACAGGTAAGTTTTCACATGCACTCAGCTCATTTTCCATTTGATTTCCAAGCAGTTCAGATCTGTGCTCCTTCACAGGTACATGAACGGGTGTGGGAACATCTTGTTCTGCCCCAGCTGAAGGTAACTGTTCTAGTTCAAGATGCAGTAATGCAGAATTATCTGATGTATTCTGATGAGCAGGCAACTCAGGGGAAGAAGGTTGTATTGTTGCTTCCTCTCGTCTCTGATCATAACTACTTCGCTGTTTTCCCAACTGGCAAGGCTCAACTGGTACATAATGCTCAGAGTCACTTCCACTTTCCAACTCACTTTCTTCCATTCTACTTGCAGGTACACTGGAGTTCTCCTGTGGCTGTCTCCGCTTTGATTTGGACCTCGGCGTTGGATCGACTTCGAGAGGTAAGTGATCACATGGCATCAACAGGTTTCGATGTAATACTCGTGACCTCCCTTTTCCTTGTTCAGGCTTTATCTCATAAATCGGCACATCCTCTGCAACTCGGCGTACAACAACATGAACTTGTTCTTCCCAATAGTTTCGAAGTTTACCTGGTCCTCCCCTCGGGGTCATATTTCTTACCAGGACTCGACTTCCTGAGTCGAAGTCGGTGTATCTCACTTTCTGATCATAATTCCTCTTATTACGCTCACTTGCCTTTTTCACATGCTCCCTAGCGATCTCCTGTGCTTCTTGCATCCCTCGTTTCCATGTCTCCAGGTACTCGCTTTTGTTCATAGGCGGGCTGCCTGTATCAAGCCCGAAGAGCACATCAATGGGAAGTCTTGGGGAACGACCAAACAAGAGGTGAAACGGGGAAAAACCAGTCACTTCACTTTTTGTGCAATTGTAGGCATAGATCAACTTGTTCAATGAGTCTTTCCAATTTGTTTTCTGCTTTTCAGTGAGAGTTTTCAACATTTGTAATAATGTCCGATTAAATCTCTCCACCTGCCCATTCCCTTGGGGGTGGTAGGGAGTAGTTCTCGATCCGGTGATCCCACTGTACTTCTGCAGTTGTTCAAACAGCTGATTTTTGAACTCTCCCCCTTGATCATGGTGTATTCTCAACGGGAATCCAAACTTGAGGGCAAAGTCATTAAAGAGTTTGTCGGCAACAGTTTTGCCGGATTTTGACGTTGTCGCATATGCCTGTGCGAATCTCGTGAAATGATCGACTATTACAAGGATATATTCGTATCCTCCCCTACATTTTTCCAGGTGAAGGAAATCCATAGAGACAAGTTCAAATGGGCAAGTCGTCGTGATTGGCTTAAGGGGTGCTCTTGTCTCTCGGCACGGTTTCTTCTGCTTCATACAGGAGCAGGTCCGCAACACATAATGCTCAATGTCTCGCTGCATGTGAGGCCAAAAGAAGCGGTCTCTAACCAAACTTGTGGTCCGATCAACACCTTGGTGTCCCATTTTGTCATGCAATTCCTCAAGTGCAATTTTTCTGAATTCTGCCGGCAATACAAGCTGAGTTCTCTGTGCTGTTTTCCTTCGCAGAATACCATCCTCATCCAGCATCAACTTATCCCACCCTCTCATCATCCCTTTGGCTGCTGAACCCTCAGATCTCAACTGCTTAGAAGAAGGTCTTACTCCTGACTGTAAGTGTTGAATAATGAACTGTATGTCCTTGTCTTCCCTTTGAGCTCTCATGATCTCTTCCTTTGACATGGGCCTTGCTGATGTTGTACTGGTCTCTGCACATGTTGGTGAATTCTGACAAGCTACAGCGAAGGACCACGGTATACCTGACTCAAGCTGGGCTTCTACCATCTTTATCATAGCCCCTATAGAGTCCGATGAAAGCTCCACTGTGTACTCTGGTATATTTTTTTCTGAGAGTGTTGTCAGTCTGGATAATGCATCGGCATCAATGTTTTCCTTTCCAGGCCGATACCGAATAGTAAAGTGGAAATCAGCGAGCTCTGCGACCCATCGGCATCCCATTGCATTCAGCTTGGCGGATGTCAAAACGTAGGTAAGGGGATTATTGTCGCTATACACTGTAAAAGTTGGTGCATAGTAAAGATAATCCCTGAACTTCTCCATAAAAAGTGAAAGTGAAAGTGAAGTGACGTGGCCAAGTATGGTTACCCATAATTTGTGCTCTGCATTTAACCCATCCAAAGTGCACACACACACAGCAGTGAACACACACACACCCGGAGCAGTGGGCAGCCATTTATGCTGCGGCGCCCGGGGAGCAGTTGGGGGTTCGGTGCCTTGCTCAAGGGCACCTCAGTCGTGGTGTTAAGGGCAGAGAGAGCGCTGTACACTCACTCCCCCCACCTACAATTCCTGCTGGCCCGAGACTCGAACCCGCAACCTTTAGGTTAGGAGTCCGACTCTTTAACCATTGGGCCACGACTTCCCCCGTAATAGCCCATTTGAGAGCCAGGAACTCCAATTTTCCACTGTGCAAATGGTAATTCTGTTCTGCTGTTGTCAATGTCCTTGATCCATAAGCAATCACTCTCAATTTTCCCTCTTGATGTTGATACAGGACAGCTCCCAGTCCCAGATTTGACGCGTCAGTGTGCAGTACAAAGGCCTTTGTAAAGTCTGGGAAACCTAGCACAGGTGGCTTGACAAGGCAATCAATCAGTTTTTTGAGCGTTTCCTGATGTTGCTCAGTCCACTCAACCCGCTGACTTGATGGAACCACTTAACTCTTGAGGTAAGTCCCTCTTTTCCCGTTACCTTTTGTTTGTACCTTGTTTTTGTCATTTTTCAGCAGATCATACAAAGGGCAAGCAATCCTCGAGAAGTCCTTAATGTAAGGGCGGTAGTAACTCAAAAAGCCTAAGATCTTCCTCAGCTCCCCTACTGTGGTGGGTCTCTTGTCCTTCAGTGCTGTCACTGCTACAGTGTCTGCTGGATCCATCCTGCTCCCTTCTCTCGACACTATCCTTCCCAGGTAGCGAACCTCCTCCTTAAACAGCTCGCACTTCTTGGGCTTCAATTTCGCCCCGTGTGACCCCAACCGCTGTAAGACTTTTCTTACTGCCTCAACATGCTTATCAAAGGATTTTGTGAAGACCAGGATGTCGTCCAGGTAAGGAACACAAATGTTATCTCGTAGCCCTTCCAAACATCCTTCCATGAATTGCTGGAATGCAGCTGGAGCATTCATGAGCCCGAAGGGAATACGGATCCATTCATATAACCCCCACGGGGTACTAAAAGCTGTCAGGGTTCGTACACATTTTTACCAATAGATTTCCATTACTTTTCCATGACTTTTCCATGACTTTTGAGACAATATTCATGACCTAATGTTCCATTATTTTACAATAAGAATAAAAATCTGTTCAAATTATCATAGCATATGTTAACTAAAATTAATGACTATTAATGGTATTGTTTGCTTTCTTGTTTTAGTAATAAATACAAGCTGCAACTGCACCAGACGTGAAGGTCCTTGCACACTGAGTCCGAAATTTTCGTATCCGTTTTTTCTTTTTTTCCATATTCGTCATCCTTTCCTATCAAAATGCATGCTACGGATGTGAAAAGGCAGAAAATTGAACTTGATCCGAATTTTTTTTATGACTGATGAAAGTTTCGGAGGCAGTGTGTAAACGTGATTGACACAACATTTTTTTTCTCCATTCTGTCACCGATGGAGCTTTGGTTCCTTGCAAGCTGTCGCCTCTGGCTTGCTTAGTTGGGGACACTTAATTTCCAGCGATATCGTTGACTTGATTGCACAGATACTATTTAAACTGAACTGAGCTGGATGATGACATCACTGAATTCAATAATGAAATGCCTTTAACTGAAAACTGAGTGATTAATCTTGTCATTTTACATTGACACACTATTTTCCTATTTTGATATTGGAAAGCTGCTTTGACACAATCCGTATTGTTAAAAGCGCTATATAAATAAAGGTGACTTGACAACGTGAGGTCATATTTATTTTTATTTTTTTTTACCGTGCGAAAGTTTCGGACCAGTGTGCAATGACCTTTACTCCACACAGAGAACATATCGCATCACCGAATATTATCATTTATTTAACTCAGTTAAACGCAGAACCTGAATTTCGTTTTGGAAACTTTTCTCTTTCGCAACTGTTTACATTCACTTAAGAAAAAAACAGCAATTCTTATGAGGATACTCATTTTAACGTCATTTTGTGTGTATTTTTGCCGCTGAAACGCAACAAGCTGCGCAAATTAAGCCACTTAATTTTGCCTGTAAAATTAAGCCCTGTATTTCAGCTCAATTCCGATGGGCCCCGACTTCTTTACGGCTTCGGGGCAATTTTCATGTCATAGTTCAGACGCGGACCGGGCATCGGACTTGTTTTAGGCTTCCTCCTTATTTTTTATAAACAACACGACGCTACCTCGACTGTCAAGAGCGGCTCAGATGGTGTTTAGTGTCCAGCAGCAGCAGCGAGTGCTGGAAGAGTTCCGCGTTAAAGCACACACAATAAAGCTTGCCACAAAACCCCAGCAATTAATTACCATGATGAATGTGTTGGGGCCAGGGGAAATAAAATATTCGCTGAGTTTCGGTTCATTTTTGTGACGCAGAAAGCACATCCTGTTTGTTTTCTAAACAAAAAAACAAATCACAACGTATGCTGATATTGTGAGTGCACACAAATAAAAGTAGACCCTTAACAGTCCCGAATGATGTATTACTCTTACCTATATGAGCAAAAGTGACGGTTGTTTCCACTGTTATAAGAAAAAAACTGCAAGTGATCGCTCTGGAGACTCCCAAGTCCTGCAGAGCGCGCATTAGCTTCCACTCTCCGCACAAACGATTGGATACGCGCCTAGCACAAACATAAACTAACATTGTGATATGCTTTTTTAAGTATTTTATATATAGATTTTATTTTAGTCAAGTGGTGCTGATTTTAGAAGGCTAAATTATCAAACATATAGGCTAACTCACTGTCTGCAGCTGGCCACTTGGTCGTTAGGCTACTTTAAAAACAAAAACTTGAATTTAACAAACAAAAAAATGTTCCAAACGTATTTCTAAATTAACTTAATAAAGAAACGAAAATAAATATAACCACTTTGCCATTAAAAAGAAACTGAACTATTTTAATGGCTCCAACAGCAGCTGTATAATTGGGAAGAGAAAGAGAGAAAAAAGACACAGGTCTGACTCGGGCCAGTAATTCTGATAAGCTGTTGGACAAGGGTCGGACTGGGTCATATGTTTGAGGTCTGTACAGGGTTCTACTGAGCTTGTTTGGTACCAAACTCAATTTGGTACTCGCAAGGCGGATTTATACGCGCCCTTTGAACGTGACTGAGCACACAGGAAACCGCCTCTGGAGCACGCGAGTACCAAATGGCTTTAAAAGACGTGCAAATAAATAATATATTTTTGTGAAGATGCAACAATGACCCGATTAGGCAAGTGACAATTCTGTCAACTGTACCAAAACACGAGCCAAAGTCTTGTATCGCAGCGTGCAGCAGCTGTTTAGTGCAGACGAGATGCGCCGATGTGAAACCGTTTTAAGATAAAGTCAAAGAGAGAAGACACGGTACAGCTGAATCACTCACGCTGTTTTCAAATGACTGATCTGATATTCTGTGTGGATTTATTTACTCATCAAACCTACATGCTATAGACTATTCAATAAATGTGTGAATATCCATTTTAAAGTCGAAAGCTGCGGGAATGAGTATATGCGATATAGAAAATGCGCAATCCCGCACCGAAATTCAGGACCTGATTAGACATAATTATATTATACAGAGATTTTTGAAATAGATTTCCATGACTTTTCCAAAACTTTCTGGGTTAATTTATTTTCCCAAAACTTTTCCAGGCCTGGAAATTGCTGTTTTAAAATTCCATGACTTTTCCAGGTTTTACATGACCGTATAAACCCTGGCTGTTAATGGCCGGCTTTCTGGTGTCACAAAACCCTGATGGTATGCCTTCCCTTGGTCTAACAGAGAGAACCATCGATTTCCTCCTAAGCCATCCAGTATATCCTGCACCCTTGGAATCGGTTGGCGGTCAGGCACTGTCTTCCGATTGAGGTCCCTGTAATCAATACACAATCTCAGACTGCCAACTTTTTTTCTGACACACACAATTGGGGATGAGTAAGGCGAATGAGATTTTCTAATCCACCCCTGGGCGATCAAATCATGAAGATAGTCTTTCATTTCTTGGTAAAACGGTTTTGGGACAGATGTATACATCCGCACAACAGGTGTCTGGTCTGTTAAACTGATACTCAACTGTAGGTCTTTGACACACCCAATGTCCTCATCTGATTTTGAGAAGGCGTTCCTCCCGCAGCATTTGTCTAACTTTCTGTTGTTGTTCCAGAGACAAATGACTCACATCCACAGGTGGGTCCCACACACCTTCACTGTTAGCCTCACACTCACTTGTTGGTTTCACACTTTCATTAACACAGGCTGTCGTTACACAAAATGACTCTGTCGCTGGTAGCACTGACTTTATTGTTTGTACTGTTCTAAGCTCAGTCTTTCCCACCAGGAGGATGTCGTGGTCGGTCGCATTCTGGACACTGATTTGGATCACAGGTTGGCTACCCTTTTTCAGAGTCAAGAGTGTTTCAAAGGGTTCCAATCCATCAGGGTACTGTGGATTGACAGATGGTTCAAACAGCATGACACTATCCTGCTTCATACATGGCGCTTTTACTTGACACTTGACTTGCATGATAGCATGTTTTGGCACATTGACATGGTTTTTTGTCACCTTAACACAATACTCGCTTGCACTCTCAGCTGTCACCAAGTTAATGAATGTTCGGATTTTACTTCTCCTCAAACTTGGAAAGGCGTTTCTAACAGTCTTGTTCAAGAGCCCTTTGCTCCCTTCACTCTGCCCACTTGCTTCACTCTGTTTCATTACCTGCTCAATTACGTTGTAGCCAATGATCGGCTTGGACAACTGCTGGCCTTTTAGAACAAGTACAGGAATGACTAATTCTTTCATTTTGTTTGCAGGAGGAGCCAAATTGAATGTGATTTCAACCCATCCTTCATAGGGCATGCTGGAACCATTGGCTGCAACAAGATTCAAGTTGTCTGCGGCCTCTGTCACTTCGGAAACATCTCGTACCTTTTCTCCAGGTATGTACTGGTCTTTCCATCGTCGATCTACAATGCACACTTGGGACCCTGTGTCCCACAATGCCTGTGTTTTGTGTCCATTCAGATAACATGTTACTAAGCATTGTTTACCGACCAGAGAAGTCACAGGCGAATGTTTATTGACTTGACACTCAGAAATTAAATTACACTCAAAGGGGATGATCCCTGGCTGTAATTCAACACTTTCAATACGCTGCTCTGGATGTGGAGGGGACAATTTCACTTGCTGGGTTACTACCTGTCCCGCGGTGGCAACCCGTCCCCGTTTAACTGAACTCTACTCTGTGGACGGGGACCTCTCTCTTTGCATCCCGCCAGAAAATGTTCATTGCTGCCACAGCGGTAACAATGGGTGCACAGTTCCGTCGATCTTGCTTGCTGACAATGAAAACATTGTTTTGGCCTGGAGGGGCGTGGCTGTCGGTACGGCTGGAAATATTGTGGCTGTGGCGTTGTTACGTAGGGCTGTGACTCTGCGTGAAACTGTTGTGGATAGAACCCTTGAGCTGCGTAATGAGATGATTGGGTTGGTTGGGCATACTGCGCTGGCATTGGACTCACTCGTCTTTGATATGGTTGTGGTGTGAAATGAGGCCCGTGAAATGGATACTGCTGTTGTTCACTTCCATTTTGACTTGCCCTCCAGACCTGGTTTTGTGGCACCTGATTCTCTTCTGAGATGGACTGATGGGCTGCTCTTAGAGGTGAGACATCACTGTTGACAACAGCGCACTGTTGCTGCAGAGGTGAGGGTTGCTGCATTGATTCCTTTATCTGCTTTACTTTATTATTGGATTTTTTTTTTTTTTTTAATGACCCAACATTTCATTTACACCATCAGAATACGAAGGAGAAAAAAAAAAAAAAAAACATTGACCAGTGTTGCCAACTGCTTTCAATTGAAAACAGTTAAAACTGGTCAATTAATGTTGTTATGACCTCATAAAGGTGAGTTCACTGATCTGTATTTGTATTTATTTAGATCAGTAAACTCACCTTTATGATGTCGTGGGGGAGTCTCGGAATGTACTGTAGATAAGGTTTGTCCAAGAAATTGATTTTGTTAGGATTTTGAAAAGAAAAAAAAAAGTCTCTTAAGGGGTGAAGAAGTCACTAAATCTAGCAACATTGGCACATTGATTACAACATAAGTTATTAATATTTCATTGGTTCTTGTTTTTGCATGTGTTCATTATTTCTTTGTATGACAGCACAGCCAAAAATTATGACCGCACAATTTGGCATGTTTCACTGCATCATCACAAATAAAACAACTGACTCTAAGCAACTATACAATATGCTTGCACATTTTTATTTTTATTTTTTTAATTAAGAGAGAAGATGTCAGATTTCCTAGGCCGTTACTATATGGCAGTTTATTGACTTTCCAACTGACCGCCAAACCATATTGCAAACACAAGCCACTTTTATGAGGATTGTGGGCTTTCCTGGAGTTATTGGAGCCACTGATGGAACTCATGTTCATTGCTGCAACTGTAAACGAGGAGACATACCAATAGAAAACAAAGCATCAGTAATATTTTATGATAACACAATGCAAAGCATTTAAAAAAAAATACATTTAAATATTAAAATATTTCAGTGTCTTAATTAAATGATTTTATTGTAGTTAAATTAAATGATTGGTGTTGTGCTGCTGTGACTTCACATGAGCAGGCTCACTATTGGCTGATTCAGAGGTTGAGGTCAGCCATTTTGTGTTGACATCAGGGCCGTAGCTGGGGTTTGCGGGGCCCCAGTGCAGGTTGTACCAGTGGGCCCTGTTTGAAATTGTTTAATTAGTATGTTCGTTCTTATTATTTATTTGTGCTATTTACATAATGTTTACGTTTTTTAAGTTTTTTAAGTTTAAGGTGTCCAGGTACAGAAACCGAATAATCAAATGTAAAATAGCACTGCATAGTCTTCACTGTAAAAATTAAATATAGAGTCAAACCAAAATTTATTTAGACACCTTCAACATTTCTCACATTATCACAGTTTATTCACTATAGTTTAGAAAATGGTAATAAAATATGACAAGAACAAATTCATCTTGATAATGTCAGATAGCTTTGATAGAAAGGTATGTAATGGATTACAATCAACCAAAAATTCAGACAACTGTTAGTATGACAATATTTACACAACTATCAATACTTTGTTGACCAGTTACCAAGCAATGCTTCATTTTGTTCAGTCTGTGGTGTAAAAAGGTCACATTAGAAATTACTGTAAAGAAAAAAACACTTAAGCAAAACGGTCAAAGTGTCTGAATAATTTTTGGTCACTTTTTTTTTATTTTTTTTTTTAATCAATTTTACTGGTAGTCCACTGTATGAAGAATTTTGGGGTATAATATGTCACAGTTTACTGTATTTTGCTATACTCACTTACATAAATGAACTATAGCAGGGGTGGGCAAACTTTTTCACTCGAGGGCCACGTCAAGTTTTCCACATGAAGTGAGGGGCCGCATAATGTTTGACAAATTAAGTTTTGATTTTTTTTATTTATTTTTTTTAATTCTAAATTGACACTCACTACTGTTGTCACGAATCCGGCCTATGAACTTCCGTTCACCCACCACCAGAGGTCACTCGCTCACCACATTGACTGTTGCACTACACTATTGTTGCACGGCACCCACGGACTACATTACCCATCATCCATTGCACTGACGACACACAGCTGATTACACTGAACACACGCTCACACCTGAGACTCATTACACAATCACACACACTACTTAAGCCATGAACTTTTTCAGTTACACGGCCGGGTATTGATCTGCACATAGCTCTCTTCAAGCGCTAGCTGCCTTACTGTGCCATTCCGTGTTTCTGTTCTGTTCTGTTCTGTTCTGTTCTGTTCCTGTATTGTCCTGCGTTTACCACTCCCCTAGTGTTAGCTGCGATACGGAACCTGTTTGTTGTTTTCTAGTCTGTGTTCCCTGTATTTACCCGTCTCACTGTTCGGACTCTGTTTATTCCCTTGCCTGGATTATTGCTGTGTACCTGGATTTACTCTCTCTGCCTTGCCCTGTTGGATACCGTTCGCCGATCATCGACCCATGCTTGTTCTAGGATTACTCTGTGTCTTGCCTGTGTTATACCTGTTTGCCATTGCCTGAACCTTGCTTGTCTTCTGACCACGCCTTTAAATAAAAGCCTGCAAATGGATCCGCACGTCTCACGTCTCATCAACCCCGTTACAACTGTACTGTATACTCGTACATACATGGCAGTTCTATTCTTGTACCATCTCTACCTATTTTTATGAGCACTTTATGACACAGAGAAGTTGCATTAGTGTACAAATCAATGTATGACAGATTTTATCATTTCATTCAAAAATAATGTAAAACAAACATTAGAAACATGTATTTATATTCCCCACACTCCACAAAAAGTCCAAGTAAAAAAACAAACACAAATTATAGTGGCATTCACTATAAACATATATTATAAACGCCCAGCCTAAATATTTAAAGCGAACCTGAAACTAGCGGCGTGGTTGCTGGAAAATGCACAATACAAACTCACTTGCCTTTTCTCATTTGTCACCAATCCTAATGTGCGCGCTTTGCGCTTGACCTTGATTGCTTTATATAAATCGCCTTGGAAATCGCAGCACGTTTCAGATGAAAAAAACTGAATTTATAATCCAGAAAAACAGTACTATATCCATTTTCATTAAAATGTGTGTGGAAAACAGAAGAAAGCATAACTTTGCAAAAGAAAACGACAAATTATTTCCATGTTTTCGCCACAAAATTACAGCGCCCGTGAGCAGGAGGATAATAGCATTTGTTCTGATACTGGAAAGTCTACAGAGCATTTTAAGCATTTTTAAAACCGTTCCAATACAAGGCATTTTTCAAAACAATTGAACACTTTCACATTTTTAAAACAAGTAACTTATTTACAATTGTGCCAGTTTTGTAGTGTGTGTGTGTGTATATAGCTATTTTGAATTTTTATTTTGTATTTGCTGTGCGGCTTGAATGCGACGTCCGTCAAAAATAGACTAGGCGCCTACCTTTAGTGAAGCCACACGGAAAGCCGCTTCTGAAATGTGCCGCGGATTGACTGGAGTGGCCGCGGCGGAACGGTGTAAATCAGGGGTTATATACTGCACTACAGGCTACAGCGCCATCTATTGGATATTACTGATTGCACCAAATTAGCTATTTTAGAACAACTGCCTCATGGGCTGGCTGAAAATGTCCGTATTTGCCCACCTCTGCAGATTCGTATATTTTTAAAAAATCCCTCGCAGGCCGCCACAGGAGTGATAGCGGGCCGTAGTTTGGACACTCCTGAACTATAGTGTCCTGCACCCACTAGTAAAAAAACATCAAAAATTACACTATATTGCCAAAATATTGGGTCACCCCCTTCTAATGAACAGGTTTGACTACTTTAGTAATTTCCATGAGTACAAATCTTAATGTTTAAGCATATAATGATATTCTAGGGAATTGTGTGCTTCTAATTTTAAAGCAACAGTTTGGACAGGCCTCTTTTCTATTCTAACATGACAATGCCTCTGTGTATAAGGCAAGGTTAAAAAAGAAATGATTGATTTTAGTCAGTGTGGAAGAACTTGACTAGTCTGCAGAAAGCCAAGTCCTAATCCAAGCTGAACACCTCTGGTGTGACTTTAAATGCAGGTCTTGAGCCAAAAACTCATCACCAAACACCAATGACTTGTACATTTGTATTTCAATCATTTCTTTTTGAATCTTGTTTTATACACAGAGGCATTGTCATGTTAGAATAGAAAAGAGTCCTGTCCAAACTGTTGCTTTAAAATTAGAAGCACACAATTCCCTAGAATATCATTATATGCTTAAACATTAAGATTTGTACTCATGGAAATTACTAAAGTAGTCAAACCTGTTCATTAGAAGGGGGTGACCCAATACTTTTAGCAATATAGTGTATATCTGGTCTCTGAATAATTTTTGATTTGACTGTGGATTAATTATTGTTAAAACGACAAAGTTATTCAGTCAAGAGCAGTGAGTGATTTTCTTTCTTTCATTTCTTGGATTAACATTAAGGACACCGACAGCAGCTAGTAAATTAGGCGTGGTCACTTTAAGAGACAATGCATCCAATATAATGATGCATATCAGATTTCTTTCTCCACTGTTTACTTTCACTTTAGACATAACTGACAGTTTTTCGAGGATACTCTCCAAGACGGGTATTTTGGCATAATTTTGTATGTATTTGTCGGAACAAGAGCAAGAAGAGGCAAATGCGGTATTCAAGCGCTTTGAGACGCGTCTCTCTGCGTGCGCCCTGTGCACACAGAACACCGCGCGCAGGTGCTGAATTGGGCTCTTTCACATCTTTTTCGGTTTGCATGTTTAAACTGTGATTTGTATTTGTTCGTTCAGGTGCAGGAGGACGCGAAGGAGAGTTCAGTTCAAGTTTTTCCGCGTCTTGTGTTTGAATGTTTTAAACTCTCTTTTGAATGTTTAAATTGGCAAGGCTTAAAAACACGTGCAAATGATACGTGCTTTCATGACGACGCGAAGCAGTGGCCCGTCAACTGTCCTAAGCATCTTTTTAGACTGGCCTCAGCCAGCTGGTTGAGATCGCCGGGGGGGGGGCCCCCCTCAGCCGTGGGCCCCTATAATCGTCACCACCTCAGTCAACACTTAAGAATCAGTCTTAGACTTTACTGAAAGTTGCTTTTAGCTTCTTTATAAAAGGCTTCTACTCTTAGAAAAGTCCTTCTTTTTACTAAGAATTTTTTGACACTTAAGTCATAGCTTAAGACTATTTCTGAGTAGTTTTATACATACGGGCCCTGGCATTTAATGTTTTGGTTTTAATAGTAGAGTCTAAGGCTGTTTTCGAAATGGCATACTTCCATACTATATAGTAGGCAAAAAGCAGTAGGCGAGCGAATAAGTATGTTTGAATCCCCAGTATTCATAAAAGAGTAGGCGAGAAGTTCCCGGATGTCCTACTGCTTCAGCTCAGATTCTGAAGTGTGCATTGATGGACACTTTTCTATCCCAGAAGCCCACGTGAGAGGATACGTCATCATCAAACGTGATGGAGAACAGTGACGAGGCTGTTTACAAATGTGAGTATTACAAACCAAAAACACTGTTCCTTGTGTTAAAATTGCGTTTGTTGAGCTACTGTATAGTAAACTGTTGATTTGATGAAGATGTAAAGATGCTAGACCGTAACGTCACAGTATATTTGTTTTTGTTTTTGTTTTTTTTCTGTAAAAACACTTTTTTTATTATGTATCGTTAACGGGGGAGCTCCAGTAAACTCGCACGTCTCCAAAGTGCATTTGCATAAACATCTTAAAGACGATTACTAAATGTCTATTTAATATGAGACAGGAAAATGTACAAAAAGAATTGCAGGTGAGCACATCACAACATGAACAGACATCTGAGTGAGTGATGTATGTGTGCTATTATGTTGAATTCACTGTTGTCAACACTGCTTTAGATGAATGTAAGTAATGTACATAAACAAATCTACATGGAGTAACTAAACATAAGTTATCTATTTCATTTGTCCATTAGTATTGTTGATAAACTGAGGAACATTTATGTTGGATAAAAAGCGAGTTAATGCATCAGTAGCTACCTCAACATGTAAATGCAGTATTGAGCAGATAAATCACAGAGATGACTGACTCTTGTCTGGATGTTACAGGGACAGATGAGACACACGTGTGTTTATCCGGTGAAGAGTGACTGATGAAGGAATGCTGCTATCAAAGGATTTGAGTGAGTACACTACAGAAATTAATACAACATCTTTTAAATCTTAAGTTGTAGTTTATTTTAATTATTGTCATTTCAAACAGCTATTACAGTACTTTTCTGATTCTTGATTCCTGTGCATTTGCTGCAGATCTTTTGTGGTGGAGCAGGTGACGGCGGCATTTGTGGACAAAAAAGGAAAACCTGAAACAAAAATATAAAGTAAGATCATTTTGTTACTTCTAATACAGAAATCAAATGATATTGTGCTGTTAAAATGACTGGTTTTGTTTTGTTTTGTTTTGTTTGTGCATCTTTGCAGGATCTGAAATGTCTACAGACTGGTGTGAGCAGTGAGGATGGAGAGTCCACAGCAGGATCCTGGAAATGGTCCAGTGCAATGGATGAGATGCTCCATCACTCCTGTTTGTTCTGCTGGTTTCTGTTCATACAACATCAATGAAACCCGAGTTTCAGAAACTTCAAAAGCATCATCAAATAATGTTATGAAGCTTCTGAAAGTCAGGCTCTATTGAATGATATTGTATGAACAGAAACCAGCAGGACAAACTTGACCAAAATCACCTTTTGTGTTCAGAAACACCCCGCGTGGAGGCGAGTAAATAATGACTGAATTTAGATGTTTAGATGAACTATTGAGCGTTTGTGCCCAAGACACAAAAAAAGTATTTACAAAAAGCACATTTACATGTATGCATTCGGCAGACACTTTTATCCAAAGTGACTTGTAAGTCACTTTGTATAAAAGTGTCTGCCAAATGCATAAATGTAAATGTGCTTTTTGTAAATGCTTTTTGTGTAAACGTTTAAATGTTTTACAGGTAGTTGTTCTCATGGAGAGAAGGCACATGAATGTTTGGAGCAGACACAGCGACAGTCAGATTGTCCCACACATGTTCTCCTGCTCTTGTTCAAGATTGTGTGGTTCAGGGGGCCTTCACCATGGTCTTCCTCATCCTCTCCCTGCACTCAGGCAAAGACAGCCTCGATGTCCCTTTCCCATCCATGATCATATTCAGTCTGACTGCAGCAGTGAGGGAGGTGATGGACGGCAGAGACAGGTGAAGGTGGACACGGTGGTCAGCTGCTTCATCAGAATAAAGCTGCAAAACTGACACAGCTGTGTTGAGATGGCAGTAGGATTTGGGTTCACAGTCTGTAAATACATAATTGTCAGAACAACAAGTTTGAATAAAGCTTTGTTTCATGTGTGGTTGACTTGTATTTATTTATTGTCATGGTTACTTTTATTTATCCTTTTACTCATTTATTCATGTTTCCTGTTGTTGTCAGTAAATAAAATATAATTGTGTTATTAACTTATGTATTAATTCATTACTTGACTGAAAATTGAGATGTATTCACCTTGGCTGCATTTGTCTAGTAGTGTGTAGTTATGCATAGCTATGGTACATGAAAAAACAAATTACATTTTATTTGTTTTATTAAAAAATATAATTAATTTATCAGTATTATTGTTTATAAGTGTTGGGGTGGGCTAGAAATGCTTTCTGAGGTAATCTTAATTTCTATGTAGAAATAGGCCCTACTTAGATTATTCAAGTGTAAAATCAACAGTCTAATCCAAAGGTAAGATCTTTGAGCAGCTGATCAATGTCTCCTTTGTGCAGATATTACAAACAGAGGGAAACGCACTAGGTAAGGTTGTGGTGTAACCTGTTACTGATGCTATGTGTTTGTGCACCTGTCCCTCTTATTTTTATTATTATTACTGCAGAATTTAGAATTACAAACAAGCTCAGGGAAAGATGGTAGTATCTTTAACAATGAACAATCATAATGACAAAAAAAAAAAACAACATTAATGGGTTTGCGTACATCATAGTATGAGATTATGTACAGTGGGTACGGAAAGTATTCAGACCCCCTTAAATTTTTCACTCTTTGTTATATTGCAGCCATTTGCTAAAATCATTTAAGTTCATTTTTTTTTCCTCATTAATGTACACACAGCACCCCATATTGACCGAAAAACACAGAATTGTTGACATTTTTGCAGATTTATTAAAGAAAAACTGAAATATCACATGGTCCTAAGTATTCAGACCCTTTGCTGTGACACTCATATATTTAACTCAGGTCCTGTCCATTTCTTCTGATCATCCTTGAGATGGTTCTACACCTTCATTTGAGTCCAGCTGTGTTTGATTATACTGATTGGACTTGATTAGGAAAGCCACACACCTGTCTATATAAGACCTTACAGCTCACAGTGCATGTCAGAGCAAATGAGAATCATGAGGTCAAAGGAACTGCCTGAAGAGCTCAGAGACAGAATTGTGGCAAGGCACAGATCTGGCCAAGGTTACAAAAAAATTTCTGCTGCAGTTAAGGTTCCTAAGAGCACAGTGGCCTCCATAATCCTTAAATGGAAGATGTTTGGGACGACCAGAACCCTTCCTAGACCTGGCCGTCTGGCCAAACTGAGCTATCGGGGGAGAAGAGCCTTGGTGAGAGAGGTAAAGAAGAACCCAAAGATCACTGTGGCTGAGCTCCAGAGATGCAGTCGGGAGATGGGAGAAAGTTGTAGAAAGTCAACATCACTGCAGCCCTCCACCAGTCGGGGCTTTATGGCAGAGTGGCCCGACGGAAGCCTCTCCTCAGTGCAAGACACATGAAAGCCCACATGGAGTTTGCTAAAAAGCACCTGAAGGACTCCAAGATGGTGAGAAATAAGATTCTCTGGTCTGATGAGACCAAGATAGAACTTTTTGGCCTTCTAAGTGGTATGTGTGGAGAAAACCAGGCACTGCTCATCACCTGTCCAATACAGTCCCAATAGTGAAGCATGGTGGTGGCAGCATCATGCTGTGGGGGTGTTTTTCAGCTGCAGGGACAGGACGACTGGTTGCAATCGAGGGAAAGATGAATGCGGCCAAGTACAGGGATATCCTGGACGAAAACCTTCTCCAGAGTGCTCAGGACCTCAGACTGGGCCGAAGGTTTACCTTCCAACAAGACAATGACCCTAAGCACACAGCTAAAATAACGAAGGAGTGGCTTCACAACAACTCTGTGACTGTTCTTGAATGGCCCAGCCAGAGCCCTGACTTAAACCCAATTGAGCATCTCTGGAGAGACCTAAAAATGGCTGTCCACCAACGTTTACCATCCAACCTGACAGAACTGGAGAGGATCTGCAAGGAGGAATGGCAGAGGATCCCCAAATCCAGGTGTGAAAAACTTGTTGCATCTTTCCCAAAAAGACTCATGGCTGTATTAGATCAAAAGGGTGCTTCTACTAAATACTGAGGAAAGGGTCTGAATACTTAGGACCATGTGATATTTCCGTTTTTCTTTTTTAATAAATCCGCAAAAATGTCAACAATTCTGTTTTTCTGTCAATATGGGGTGCTGTGTGTACATTGAGGAAAAAAAATGAACAAATTATTTTAGCAAATGGCTGCAATATAACAAAGTGAAAAATTTAAGGGGGTCTGAATACTTTCCGTACCCACTGTAAACAGGAAAAAAAATGATTAAATCTTTGAATATTCATATAACTATAATGCATTAAATGCATTTGTTGTTGTTTTTCTTATTTATAAGCCTCAGGGATGAAACTAGAGACAATTTCAACAAGAAAAAGAGGAAAACAAAGGAGATTTAAGCCAGTTTTGCATGTAGATGAACAATTTTACACACAAAATAAAGAAATGAACATATTCAAGAGATAAGGATTTTGGGATCATAATAAAAAATAATACATCAACCCCCGGTTTCACAGACAAGGTTTAAGCCTAGTCCTAGACTAAAATGCACATCTGAGGTGTTTCAACTGAAAGAAACTTGCACTGACTGATCTTAAAACATGTCAGTGTCTTTGTTTTGTCTTAAGATGCACACCAGTAATGCTTTTTTCTAAGGCATGTTTATAAAAATTACTTAAATGCCCTAATTGAACTATGGCCTAATCCTGGTTTAGGCTAAGCCTTGTCTACGAAACCGGGCCTTAAGGATTAAACTGTGGGTCATATTAGTAGAGTTAAAATATAAATATGAAAACTTAAGTCAACCCAAAATTTATTGGTTATACTACAATCACAATGAAAGGGCAGCGGTTTCTTCAATAAAACCACAAAATATTTATAGATAGATGAATTAATTTAAATATTTCTGTATTCAAAATTTTATATTTAAAAGTGAAAGTGAAGTGACAGACGGCCAAGTATGGTGACCCATACTCGGAATTTGTGCTCTGCAATTAACCCATCCAAAGTGCACACGCACACAGCAGTGAACACACACCCGGAGCAGTGGGCAGCCATTTATGCTGCGGCACCCGGGGAGCAGTTGGGGGTTCAGTGCCTTGCTTCACTCCCCCCACCTACAATCCCTGCCGGAGCTGAGACTCGAACCCACGGCCTTCGGGTTACAAGTCCGACTCTCTATCCATTAGGCCACGACTGCCCTAAAATATTCATGTAGGAGATCCTTGAACGGACACACACATACATACATAAATGCAGACTCCTTCCAGAGGAATGAGTAAATCTCTGGTTTCACCTCTGGAAGTCATAAAAGTAACTAAGTACCTTAGACGGTGCCTGAGTGTCTGCACCACGGTCCTGTCTTGCTAATCTCTATCCCCCCTTTGAATTAGAACGAGCTAGAGAATCAACTTCACCAACGCAGAACAAAGGAAACTTCTGGCGGGAAAGATACCAGATCCAGATGGTAAATGAACTTTGACCAGCCAACGTTTAAATTGACAAACTTATCAACAAACGCGCGATGAATTTACAGTCGTAGGCCTGACTTAAACATATGCCAGAACTCCTCTCCCGGACGCCTTCTGACCTCAGGAGTACTCGCGCCCCTCCTCGAGTGCATTCCTTTTTCCGACGAACAAAGGAAACACGCAAAAGTGCGCCAAAACTCCAAAAGACAATATTCAGGACTTTTAAGTAATGAAAATGCATTCTCAAATTATGCGTGTGATGCCTTAGATATGCTTGATGTGTTAGTAAAACATACGCTATGTTAATCTAGCCAGTATAAAGTCAGTACCATTTTAACCTATGTATTATGAGGGTATGAATATGTGTGTGTGTCATGTTTGGTGTTAAATGAAAGTATATTTTATTTGCAACAACTCTGTGTGGATGAAATGTAGAAATTAGGTAAATCCCGTAACGTTATAACGTTTATCAAGATTATTAACAAAACCCTGCAAGGATCTTCGGTCACGTGATTACACGGGCAGCTCGTTAATTTATGCAGAGAAATGGAGCCTAGGAAGCTGAGCTCCACCTTGCAACAAGCGGATTGGTACCCCAGCTCCGGGGCGGGCCTAAAGCGGCCTGCTTAAATTCTAATGTCCAACTAAACTCAACGCTCTTTGCCATGGTTTGAAAACTGATTCAACTCGTGCGCTCATACGCCGCATCAAACCATCACCTCATTCCAAAACTTCAAGCTCTTCAAGAAAACTTCTGCAACCAAGAAAGGAAAAGAAGAACTTCGAGCGCGTCTCATCCAGAAAGGCAACCCGCCAATCACAGGCGGAATTCCCTAAGAGACGGCAAACAACGGTTCGCCAGCCAATCAGCTAAGCCCAGGGATTCCCTCAAAGAGACGAGAACGAGACTGGGCAGCAAACCTTCTAACAAGTAAAACAAATCTCTTATCTATTGGCTGAAAACGGCGCAAAGTTGTTGTTAATGGAAATATAGAACTAAGCTCTGCTTTGTTGACTTTCTGATAACCACCGAAGTTGAGACTTCCTTCATAACTCATAATTCTGCATAACTCCGTCATTTTTTGTGTATGTGTGTGTTTAGATAATTTAGTCTCATGTAACCTTAGAAGTAGTTCAATAAACTTATCTCATTGTATAGAGCATTGTCTGTGTTTTATATTTGATTCAGTTACTGCCTTGCGCTGTCGACCCTTTGCTACCTTGCTCAAATTTGATAAATTACTATTTTGTTTGTTTTATTGTTGGCCACAAAGCAAGTTAAACAAAATTGTTAACATATACTGACTTTAATGTCTCGCTGGTCGAGCCGTTAAAAGGTATAAATTATATGTTTTGATTAATATAAATTAATCAAATCAATATCTATCTTTACGATGCAATTTCGTAAAGCCAAAAATTCAAAATAAAGATTAAATCATAGCTAAGTTACTAAAGTTATTATATTCATCTCCTCATTAAACGTCTGAAAATGTACCTATAAGCAACTTTTGTGTTCTTCTGTGCCACCTCTGTAGCACAAATTATTTTTTTATTAATAATTAAAATTTCATATGATTGGTAATTTATTTGTCTTATTCTACTCATTATATCATTTTAAATAGAAATTTTAATAAGCATATAAACAAATTTTTGCCTCATTCATTCATTCATGAAAATTATGCCAGTGCAAAGGTAAAAAGAAAATACCCCTGTAAGTCACTTTAAGGAGTCAAATTTCTCCTCGTATTAGGAAGGCTAATTTTTGATTATTGATCAGAAGGTGCTCCTAAATTTTTTAAATTAGGAGGACAAGAGCTCCTAAAAAGAAAAGAAAGCAGGATATGTGTAACATATTAGATCCGTGCATGAAGTCTTAAAGAGACAGCAGCCTAAATAAACCTGCTGCTGTCTTTCATTATATAGTGAAGACTATCCAGTGTTATTTTACAGCTGAATAGATTACAGTTAGACCTAACTGAAAAAAAAAAAAAGTACTGATCATTTAATTTGTATCTTATTGTTTTGTTTGTGCTATTGATTGTCATTCATTTATATGTTCTTATTTTATTATTTACTTTTTACTTGTCATTTTAGGTAAATTAAATTAAATTCTGAGTGCACGTGATTCTTGGGTGCGGAAGGTGCGTGATCCATGGGAAATAGTCCTGCCACCACAGCTGGAAAAAATCCTAAAGGAAACACTGCATACATTTAATAAAATTAGAAAAATGCATTTACAAAGGTAAAAAGAAAATGCCCCTGTAAATCACTTTGAGTCAAATGTCACCTCTTATTAAGAAGGCTCATTTTTGATCAGAATTTTTTATTATTGAATATTCAACAGCGAATAAGGAAGATCAACGGAGACATAGAGACAGGCTTTCCAAGAGACCTGGAAGACACTGGCATCCAATGGGAAGATGTGGATAATGTGGCCATGGATTGAATACTTTGGAACATCTTGTTGCCCACTGGACCAACACGTGACCTGATCTGATAATGCTTTAATGAAGCTACTCTCCTTAAATAATAAGGAATGCCACCTCTCCTAACCATTCAGAGTGCACTCCCTGAATGATCTTAGAGCCGAACTACTACGTTTTTGTGTTGGGGGGGTTTAAACCTCGGGGGGGGTTTAAACCTCATTGAGGTTTGCCTGTGGATAGCTCAGAATCTGAACCCTTCAGAGCGAAGCTTGCCGCCTAATATAAAGTTCAGGACCTCTATAATATTCTGACGCGAACAGAGTGGTCCTTACTGAACTATCTATTCCACCTTAAATAATGTGGGAGCTTGTTAACCCTGTTAACCCTCAGTGCTATTGGCTGTATTTTTTAAAGGAGCTGTTGCACCAAAAATGCCATGTTGCGGTTTTTAATGAACAGTAAAAATATTTAGTCATGTAAAAATTATCTTGCATGTTTCAATAAATAGTGAAAGTGACAAATTCAATGGAGTTATTTTGTATTTAAGCTCCATGCCTCACTCAATGTCTTTTAAAGGTAGCCTATATGCATGGAGAAAGATAACATTATGTTTGCAATTGAGAAAATGTATTGTCATTTTAGATCTTTATTAGAATTTATTCATTAATCCAGTGTAACAGATTAAAGAGAAATACACATTAATTAATTGTTGTGCGAGATCTTGTATTACACCATTTTCTGATGTGTTATAGATGAAATGATCCCCAGAACGTTTTTTTTTTTTTTTAATGAACTTCAACAACAGAACAAACACAGTCAAAGTACAGTTAGGATTACAATAATATATACATAAAAACAATTATATACAGTGGTGGCCAATATTATGTAGCAAATTAGCTCAAAGTGATGAACGTAGTTAATCATAACAGGTTGTTATCAAATATTTTCATCTTCAGGAATTAACTGTAGCATTAATAGTACAATAGAATGATTTGTTCGTCCACAGTACGGACAGTTTTAATCATCCATTGAATCTAAGGAGAATTATTTCTCTGGCCACGAAAAATAATTTCCTTACTAATACATTGCTCACAGAGCATGTAACAAAACTGGAATGTTAAAGTGACCTCGTTCTGTGAGCAGCAGACACAGACAACCAAGCATGAATACATATGGATGTTTATTAAACTACACTACAGGGGAACATGTAACATCAAACTAGACACAAACATACATACATTAAACATAGATGCCAATGCAAGGAAGGCATGGAGAGAGAGAGAGAGAGAGAGAGAGAGAGAGAGAGGAAGCGCTCGCGCACAAGAGAGTAGAGTGTAATGGCAGGATTTACACATCAGCTAACTACAACCTAGTAAGAACCATCAGAGAATCACATCACCTTAATTAAAAGGGGTCGAACCCTAGAAGCGCATCTACATAGTTAACAAGCGGTTACTTGCATTGGTTTTGTGGGTGCTGAGTAAAGCATCCTGGTGCGTGTATAATATGTAGATTCTTGATGAATTCCTTTAGGAGTGAATGCTTCGTCATTCCAGCCATGGGTTTATTGGTCCGAAGTGAATCGACAAAGTTACTGGACTTAAAAGTGCCAGAAGCTCGGACTCCCCCTAGAAGGGGAGTCATGAGATTTCCAAGGTGATAAGTGTGTCTCCAGGGCGCCGAAAGTAAAGAGAAGACTTCGCCTTTGGGGTGTGGGAGAAGTTTTATCTGGTTACCCTGTAACACCCATTTTGGTTAGTTTGACCAATAACAAGGCATAGTTTCAGCGGGAAAGTGTTTCTTTGTCCCACTTGACACCTCATTTGCATGTTTTATGACTGGTCTGAAGAATCGGTGTAGTTTTTCCCACAGTACAGTAAAAAATAGTATGATGCATTTCACTATCACATAGTGCACATCATTGTTTGAGGAATAAAGAGCAGATCATTTTGATACGAAGAAAGAAACACCTAGAAGATATTAAACCAGAGATACATTCATACACCTGAATATGAGTGTTTAGAGCTTACTAATACAAATAACGAGTGGTAACTAGGCTAATATAATAAGGAAACATACAAACAACACATACATATACCAGATACATTTGTAACTGATTAATTATGGTCTAAATAAAGAAAATGTCTCTATGTGTGTGTGTTATGTGTATTGTAATAGTGAGGGTAGTCCACTGGTCAGCCAGGCCGTTGGTGCCTGGTACCGAGGGTCATTTAGTTCTCTTTGGAATGTGTTTGAAGTCCGATGGAGAGAACAGAGAGTCGATCTGTTTAGCATCTTTTTGACAGTGGGGGGACAACCATTGACAATTTAGCACCCATATAAAGGTAGAATGTGGGGACAGGTCTGTGAATTATATGCAAATGTCAAAATTCTAAAAGGGTCTCTTAAGACATAAAGTCCCAACGATCATCAAGGATCATAAGTAGATGTTACATGTGCTTCTCTTGTAAGTAGGAATGAATACCTGAACCCAGTATTAAACCATCTCTGGGGCTAAATTAAGGAAGACTGTAGTATCGAAAAGCGAATGTTAACTGTTCTGCTTTTGGTGCTGGGGAAATTAAGGAAATACACTTAGATCCATCTTAGACCCTTTGTGGTCTACTCCACATCCCTTGCAAAGCACCCTTATTTCTTATTTTAGACTAAAAACTTAAACGACTTATTGCACAAGACCTCTCAAAGTTAAAAAAGAAAAAAGTAGTTTTGTATAACAAACCATACCCAAAGGTTAAGCAGTTCATCAGCAAGCCTTTCTTCTGTAAGTGGTACATCATCTTCAGTTGAGTCTTGTGAAACATGAATTTTTGCATACTCTGTATTGAAGACAATGTTTGATGGCCTGGTATCAACACCAATCCATGGAGCCTAAAAGCTGTAGCTTGGGTGCACAGTGAATGGGTTTCTCATACCACCTATAGATAAAAGAAAAATATGTTAAATGCAGTACAGATATAACTTGATCAAAATATTGTTTATTTGAAACTTATGTAACATACTTGTGTAAAAACCCCGGCTTATGATTTCTGTTGATAGCCTCCCAAAACTTCTCAATATCAACATGGCCATCATAGTCTTGTGGAGGGGGTCAATTTCACTCACTACAATAAATAAATAAATAAATAAAAATAAAAAAAATAAAATTTTCTTAATTTTTATCAAATTTATAACATTCACAGGGCTTAAAGTTCTCCGGCACCGTGCTCCGGGGTGTGGCGTTTGGCAGCGTAAAAAAAAAAGATAACCCTACATTTAAAAAAACTTGTTGATATCACGTTCGAGTTCATGAGTTCGCCTACCAATGGTATGAGAGGAACACAGCTTTCACTCTCAACCAAACTAACATTACCAGCCATCAGAAGTTTTTGCTCTTATAAACACGAGACGTGCATAATATCAGAGGAATGGAAAAGAAGCGGCTGCGTCTCGAGCACGACACATTGAAAAAGCTGCGAGGCGCAATGGTCAAAGATGTCTATCTAGCACCATATTTACATAGAAAAGCTATTTAAAAAGCAGCAGAGCTTTGTAAGCAGCTCAAAATAATTACGTCACCTCCATAAGAACTATATGATTGCCAGAACAAATTTACTGGTAGTTTTGAAAAGCATTTACCATATAAAGACTGTATGTGTGAAAGGGGCTAAACTCTTCCTCTGCATATGCGGTGAGTTCATCTGGGAAAACTGTGCGTTATCTCACTAGATTTGTAATGTAAATCATTTATAAATCTGTGCCTTAAATCATTTATAAACCGTATAAATATTTTTAATTATGCGATTGATTGTACATCGTGATTTCAAAATAAAAGTTTCTGACTTTCCATGTGGCCAAACATTAAAATTAAATGGATTTAATCCCTGGAAACTATATAAATCACACTACCCAGGCGGGATCACCTCTCATCTCAACCAATCACGTGAATGAACGCAAGTGTAGTCGGTATTCCTCATTGTGTGGGGCGCGAGAGAATGTACCAGGCATGTTGAAGACTCCCTTCTTGTGAAGATCCATTATGACTACACTGTGGTAGTACCCACAAGTTACACAATTGTAATTGTAGTCTAGTTCTGTCATGGCCTCAAAGTGCAAATAAGCTTGCAGGACAAATTCATGTTTAGGGAAAGGCCCCCCTTCTGTTGCCTCTAATATTTTTCCATTGCCCTGCAGTATTAATCTCAAATGTAACAAGTTAACAAAACAAAACAGAACACAGAATGAATTAAACCAATAACAAATTGACATGTTTGTGTAAAAATTCAACACTTTAAAATTACACATACTCAGGGGCGGCGCCAGAGAATTTTGAACGCAGGTGCTGAGGGGGTGCTAGATCAATGACAGGGGGAGCTGGGCAATTAATAGCACGTCCATTACTGTGGAGATGGCGAGTCAGCGCCGGCATTTGGCAACTTCATCTTTGCAGCCGACACTGAGAAAGCACTTATTAATAAATAATTAAAATGTTTTCTTTTTCCCCGACGCATTCATAATCATTACTTTAGCCGGTACTTTGCGGTAAGCTTTATGCGTGCGCTTGAGCGCGGAATAGGCTATAATAGCCTAAATGCCTATATTAAAGGATGGTTTAGGTTATTATACTAATCAATTTAATATAAACGTGTGACTAGTTGACTAGAAAAATCTTTAGTCAGGGCGGGGACGGGGGCGGGGGCAGGCCTACTTGGCACAACTGAACCGATCCATTTTTTAAATAAAATGCTGACATTACGTGTGACTGCAAATCACGTCACATTGTATTGCATTGCAGTAGTTGTGCATGTGTAATGAGTCAAATGTTTTTATTTGATTTCATTTTTTATGGGGGTGCTTTGGTTTTTCTTGGGGGTGCTGGAGCACCTGCTAGCCCTCCCTAGCGCCACCCATGCACATACTGTACTGAGTTTCATAGGAAAACCCACCTTTGGGGTACTCTGCTCTCTGATTTGATCAGTCATGAGCAATTCCAGCGTTATGGACGTGACATTTGCAGTAAAAACTTGAAACATAAATTTCTGGCAATGGCAGAGGTCATTTGGGCCAGATTTGGCCCACACATATCAAGCCAGTTTTTGTGTCAGTTGTGGCCTGTTGTATGTGGGCCAGATCTGGCCCATGTGTGACAAACTGGTTTTAAGCTCAGTTCCGGCTTGTTGTGTGCGGGCCAGCTCTGGCCCATGTGTGACAACCGGCTTTAGGGTGAGTTTTGGCACAAAAGCAAAAAAGGCCTCTATCACTAGATTGCTCTATTTTTTTTCTATTCTATCAGTTGTCTTTTTATTTATTATATTATAAAAAAACAAACAAACAAAAAAACCTTGCTACGTGTACTGTGTTAAGCTAACTGAGACTTGCTATAGCACTTGTATATCATTGCCCTTTTGTTGATTTTGATTGCTTCTATTGTCCTCATTTGTAAGTCGCTTTGGATAAAAGTGTCTGCTAAATGACTAAATGTAAATTATATATATATTAGTGGCGAGTGGTGACTTTTTTAACCGGGTATGCTGAGTGCCCCCCCATCTCCCATCTCCTCTCCTCTCCTTATCATTTTTAAAACACTTAAAGAGGAAAACACCTTGGCAGGTGTCGATTTAAAAGTATGCACATTCCTACCTTATTTGTAAATGAAATTCATCTCCAATCCTTCGTCTAGTTTCAGGTTTATCTATAGTTATTCGAATGCTAGAAAACAGCTGCTTTTCCCAAGTAAAAACCACCAAATAATGTTTACACGTAGTTTCGTTATGATAGGTAATATTCAGAGGGTGGGGAGATGGGGGATTCCCCCGCTCTATATGTCTCTGCATAGACTGAATGATTTTTTTTTTATTATTATATTTTTTTAATTTAGGCTATTTATTTATTCATTTATTCTTTATTCCCAGTGAATAGGAGTTAAAACTCCCACCCGGGTGACACTACTCCAATAATAGACCATGATAATACAAAAAAAAATAAAATAAAAAATAAATAAATAAAATATTATTATTATTAATAATAATAATAATAATAATATTAAAAATATTGCCAAGTAACGTTGCAAACAATAAAATCAGAGAAGGACTTTAACTGTAAGCGACACAAGTATATGGAAAACAAAGGTATTGTTTCTTATTTTTTCCTGATGTTTGTTATTATTTAAAATGTTATATACATTTTTATAAACCACTTTTTTTTTATTTACCACTTGTTGACAATAACATCTTCAACATTGTCTATGACCAGCTATGTTTTTAGTGGACTTTCAAAATTTGCTTTGCTTGAGAAAGCATGAAAATATACAGTTGATGTTTTTTTTTTTTTTTCATATGATTTAGTCAAGTTAGTTAACACAATGTAATTTTCGGCAATCGAGATCTGGCAGCAACAGCGCATTTTTCTGCTTGGGCGAGCGCTTCGCGGACATGCTTACTTCGTGCATGAAATCACGCGCATACCAGAAATCACTGAGAACGCGCCTCAACCCTGAAGAGTCATAGCGACAGAGCGGAGGCAAGAAAGCTGCGGAGAATCCGCCACACCCGGAAGCTTCCGTAACTGACGTAGATTTACAGAAAATTACCGTTGTTTGTCAAATAAATAATTTTACATACTTATTCCCAACACTTTATTAAGCTGTAAGTCACATCTCAAATGACAAGGGGTCAACTCATAATCATGTTTCTATTAATTAGCCCGTGAACTCATTCTCTCAGACGGCCTGGGTATGCGGCGCATTCGCAGTTTATATGGACGGAAGGCCACTGATAGATTATATATATATATATATATATATATATATATATATATATATATATATATATATATATATATATATATATATATATATATATACACACACACACACACACACACACACACACACACATTACATCCTGTAATCGCAAGGTTTGTGTTTTGTTCTTTTCTATAAGAAACAAAGTCTCATCTTTAAAATTATGTCTATTTAAATCCATAAATGCCGTTTTGACGCTCTTTAATGTGGCGTAACAGACCGCTGCATGCGGAAGCGCGGAGAGCGCGTGACCGCGATCATTCCTTCCCTTTAATTCTCTTTTCTACTAGTTACAACCGGTTATAACGCATCTCTTGTGCTCCATAAAGCCACTCCCATAATAGCTGTCACCACTCTAATTAATGCACAGCTCAGATGAACTGTATAGCATGTGTGTAAGACTCCAATACAATTATAAAGTAATTATTTTATCACTAATATATCTTTCAAATGAGTAAAACTGTCTGTGTCTATAGTATTATAGACTACACAACATTATATTATTTTCAAATAAATTTTTAAATGATTATTATTTTAAATGATTGTCCCTGGACCAGTAGTGTACTCTTGTGATAATGTAGCGGTGGCTGGCTGGGGCAGATTTTAAGTATCAGTTCTGCTTAAAAAGATGGAATCTAATCCTGTTTACATGAAATAAGCCTGCTCTCAAGCAGGTTTAAGCTTATGGACCTGTTGCTATGACAGCAAGTCCATGATGAGCTTCGAAGAACCTAATGATCCAAGATCAAGTGAAATCGGCAACAATCAAATCCAGCTGAGTTAGCGACATACAAAGAACAGGCTCCTGTTCTTCCCTCTAGTAAAGCTTGGGTTTTGTTGGTGTGGTTGTTGGTTGTTTGCTCCCGGTTGTTTTGTGTTTGCTTTTGGTTTCGGGTTGTTAATTTTGATTTTGTTATTAGCTGTGAGACTTGTTCTGTCTGATACCATAACATCATGTGTCGGACAGAAATTGCAGTTGCTTTTCATTGTTTCCTTGTTTTATATATTTTTCCTCCTTTATGTTAATAAATGAAGAGTTTATTTGCAAAAACAGATAATTCCGTTTTTAAAAATTTTCAAAAATCATGTTTTTTTTATTGTTATGTTTTTATTGTGTTAGTTAGCTGTATTTTTAAGTTATTATTTAATCAAAACAACCCAACTGCAGTTTGATTGATATTAATTGGAATGCAGAATTTAAAAAAAAAAAAACATGATTTTTGAACATTTTTCTGAGTTATCTGTTTTTGCAAATAAACTCTTCAAATATTTCTGTTGCAACCTTACCAACCTTACTATGTCCTCCTTTCATTTGTCACGGTTTTAGCCAGTCATGACAACAGCAAGAGTTGTTTATTTTTAAAGAGCAGGTCATATGTTTTTTTTTTTAAAGTGTCCTAATATTGTGTTGGAGTCCCCTACAACAGGTTTAAATGCATCTAAGGTCAGAAAACATTGTAATTTTCTCAGAATATATACACTATATTGCCAAAAGTATTTGCTCACCCATCCAAATAATTGAATTCAGGTGTTCCAATCACTTCCATGGCCACAGGTGTATAAAATGAAGCACCTAGGCATGCAGACTGCTTCTACAAACATTTGTGAAAGAATGGGCTGCTCTCAGGAGCTCAGTGAATTCCAGCGTGGTATTGTGGTAGGATGCCATCTGTGCAACAAGTCCAGTCGTGAAATTTTCTCGCTACTAAATATTCCAGTCAACTGTCAGTGGTATTATAACAAAGTGGAAGCAATTGGGAATGACAGCAACTCAGCCACGAAGTGGTAGGCCACGTAAAATGACAGAGCGGGATCAGCGGATGCTGAGGCACAGTGTGCAGAGGTCGCCAACTTTCTGCAGAGTCAATCGCTACAGACCTCCAAAGTTCATGTGGCCTTCAGATTAGCTCAAGAACAGTGCATAGAGAGCTTCATGGAATGGGTTTCCATGGCCGAGCAGCTGCATCCAAGCCATACATCAAGTGCAATGCAAAGCGTTAGATGCAGTGGTGTAACACACGCTGTCACTGGACTCTAGAGCAGTGGAGACGCGTTCTCTGGAGTGACGAATCACGCTTCTCCATCTGGCAATCTGATGGACGAGTCTGGGTTTGGCGGTTGCCAGGAGAACGGTACTTGTCTGACTGCATTATGCCAACTGTGAAGTTTGGTGGAGGGGGGTGTAGCATCTGCTTAGGATCATTGATGGCTGTTTACACTTTATGCCTTAAGACAGTGGTTCTCAACCACATTCCTGGAGGACCCCCAACACTGCACATTTTGCATGTCTCCTTTGTCTGACACACCCATTTTAAATCTGTGAGTCTCTACTAATGAGCATTTGACCTGGATCAGGTGTGTTTGATTAAGGAGACATGCAAAATGTGCAGTGATGGGGGTCCTCCAGGAATGTGGTTGAGAACCACTGCCTTAAGAGACCCTTTTAGCCTTTTGACATTTGCATATAAATTACAAATTTGGCCCCACCGTCTACATTATATATGGGTGTTAAATTTAAATGGTTGTACCACTATCAAGAAGAGGTTAACCAGATCCGCTCTCTCTGGTCTCACCACCAAACTTCAGACACATTCCAAAGAGCTGTAAATGACCCCCGTGCCAGGCACCAATGGCCTGACTTGACCAGTGGTGCCTGTCTCCAATTCCAATACACATCACACACGCACACATAGAGACATTTTCTTTATTTAGACTATAATTAATCAGTTACAATTGTATCTGGTATATGCATGTGTAGTCTGTATGTTTCTCTATTATATTAGCCTAGTTACCACTCGTTATTTGTATTATTTAGACTTTAAACGCCTATATTCAAGTGTTTGAGTGTATCTCTGCTTTAATATCATCTAGGAGTAACTTTCTTGATATCAAAATGGTCTTCTTTTTATTCCTCGAACAATGTTGTACACTATGTGATCAGAAATGCATCATACAATTTTTACTATGCTTTGAAGTAAAACTGCACCACACTCTCCCTGACCAACAATAAAATGCAAATGGACCATAAACGGAGACAAAGAAAGTTTCTCCCGTTCAAAATGCATGCCTCTGATTGGCCACTCCACCCAAAAAATGGGTGCGGCTATGAACTATCAAAAGTTCGAACTCAGACTATGCGGCGCTCAAAAACTCTTCTTCTTGAGACGGACACGCTCCAAAACTCTCCTCTTGAGTTTAACCTTCTGGCAGTTTTTAATCTTCAAATAACTTTTGCCAATCCACTGTGGACTTTCCTTTCTTTAAGAAGAACCAGAGGAAAACCTTCAGCTCACTCCTAAAGGATTCGTCGTCTATCGCGTCAGGACTCTTATTCAGCAACAAAACCATTGCAAGTAACGTTTACAACTATTTAGATGTGTGTTTTAAGTTTGAGCCCCTGTTTAAGGTGATTTTTGAATTCTCTGATGATTCTCATTAGGTTGTGGTTAATTGTTGTGAAATACTGCCATTTTTTTGCTCTCCTCTCTCTCTTCCTTACTTTCCTTCATTCTGTATATATGTGTTTTGCTTAATTTAGTTGTATGTTAGCTATAGTTACATTTATTAAATCTCTTATATTCACAAATTGATTGTCCCTGTGTGCTGCTCACGATTCGAAGTCACTGAATGCTGCTCCTTGCTACATGCTAAACTACTGCTAGTACTGTATAAGTAGGAAGGCTATTGTTCCTTGGCCAGGAAAATAATCTTTCCTAGAATTGATAAATAATTATATTGTCTGCTCGGTGGACGGACAGATCAAATAATTGTAACATTGATTCTGCTACAGTTAATTCTAATATCTCATCTAAATATTTATTATTAATTATAACCAGTTATAATTAATTCTAAATATTCCCCTTTCGAGCTAATTTGCTACATGGGATTATGGTGTGGGGTTGTTTTTCAGGAGCTGGGCTTGGCCCCTTAGTTCCAGTGAAAGGAACTCTGAATGCTTCAGCATACCAAGAGATTTTGGACAATTCCATGCTCCCAACTTTGTGGGAACAGTTTGGGGATGGCCCCTTCCTGTTCCAATATGACTGTGCACCAGTGCACAAAGCAAGGTCCATAAAGACATGGATGAGCGAGTTTGGTGTGGAAGAACTTGACTGGCCTGCACAGAGTCCTGACCTCAACCCAATAGAACACCTTTGGGATGAATTAGAGTGAAGACTGCGAGCCAGGCCTTCTCGTCCAACATCAGTGTCTGACCTCACAAATGCGCTTCTGGAAGAATGGTCAAAAATTCCCATAAACACACTCCTAATCCTTGTGGAAAGCCTTCCCAGAAGAGTTGAAGCTATTATAGCTGCAAAGGGTGGGCCGACGTCATATTAAACCCTATGGATTAAGAATGGGATGTCACTTGAGTTCATATGCGTCTAAAGGCAGATGAGCGAATACTTTCGGCAATATAGTGTATTTGATATTAGAATCATTTGTCAATTTTTTCGAAACGGTTCGTTCGAAGCAGTTCTGAGCTTAAGGTCTGTAAACTCCTCCCTTCCATAAGCCTACTCTGCTCTGATTGGTCAGCTGGCCAAGTCTGTTGTGATTTGGTACAGAGAGGAGTACTTCAGCAAGTTAGAAAGCGCTACCATCTACAAAGCATGCACCTTTACATACAGTGCATCCGGAAAGTATTCATATGCTTTTTCCACATTTTGTTATGGTACATCCTTATTCCAAAATGGATTAAAAATGGATTATTTTCCTCAAAATTCTACAAACAATACCCCATTAATGACAACGTGAAACAAGTTTGTTTGAAATCTTTGCAAATTTATTAAAAGTTTAAAAAAAAAAAAAAAAAAAAAAAAAAATCACATGTACACAAGTATTTACGGCCTTTGCTCAGTACTTTGTTGAAGCACCTTTGGCGCCAATTACAGCCTCAAGTCTTTTTGAGTATAATGCTACAAGCTTGGCACACCTATTTTTGGGGAGTTTCTCCCATTCTTCTTAGCAGGACCTCTCAAACTCCATCAGGTTGGATGAGGAACGTCAGTGCACAGCCATTTTCAGATCTCTCCAGAGATGTTCAATCGGTTTCAAGTCTGGGCTCTGCCTGGGCCATTTAAGGACATTCACAGAGTTGTCCTGTAGGCACTCCTTTGTTATCTTGACTGTGCGCTTAGGCTCGTTGTCCTGTTGAAAGATGAACTGTTGCCCCAGTCTTAGGTCCAGAGCGCTCTGGAGCAGGTTTTCATCAAGGATGTCTCTGTACATTGCTGCATTCATCTTTCCCTCGATCCTAACTAGTCTCCCAGTTCCTGCCGCTGGAAAAAAAAAAAAAAAAAAAAAAACACAACAGCATGATGCTGCCACCACCATGCTTCACTGTAGGGATGGTATTGGCCAGGTGATGAGCGTTGCCTGGTTTCTTCCAGACACGACGCTTGACATTTAGGTCGAAGTGTTCAATCTTTGTTTCATCAGACCAGAGATCTGTCTTCCTTCAGGTGTCTTTTGGCAAACTCCAGGTGGGCTGTCTTGTCCCTTTTACTGAGGAGTGGCTTCCGTCTGGCTACACTACCATACAGGCCTGATTGGTGGAGTGCTGCAGAGATGGTTGTTCTTCTGGAAGGTTCTCCTTTCTCCACAAAGAAACACTGGAGCTGTTTCAGAGTGACCATCGGGTTCTTGGTCACCTCCCTGACTAAGGCCCTTCTCCCCCAATCGCTCAATTTGGCTGGGCAGCCCGCTCTAGGAAGAATCCTGGTGGTTCTTCCATTTACAGATGATTGAGGCCGCAGCGCTCATTGGGACCTTCAGTGCTGCAGAAATTTTTTTGTACCCTTCTCCAGATCTGTGCCTCGATACAATCCTGTCTCGGAGGTCTACAGACAATTCCTTGGACTTCATGCACTGTTAACTGTGGGACCTTATATAGACAGGTGTGTGCCTATCCAAATCATGTCCAATCAACTGAATTTACCACAGGTGGACTCCAATCAAGTTGTAGAAACATCAAGGATGATCAGTGGAAACAGCATGCACCTGAGCTCAAATTTTGAGTGTCATGGCAAAGGCTGTGAATCCTTATCCCCCCCCCAGTGAATACTTTCCAGATGCACTGCATATGTGTGTGTGTAGACATATTTGTGTGTAGTCCTGCTGCTTTCTTCCATGATCAACATGATAAAACACAGTCAATGATTGAATAGGAAAAGTTCATGTGGAGACAGAATGAGATAAATTGTACTGTTTTATTTTAAAATTGCATGTATTTGCTGATCACAGTATTTGTGGGTCACACTTTAGTTTAGGGACCAATTCTCACTATTATCTAACTATTAACAACTTTTGCCTCAAACTCAAACTCCTAATTTGCTGTTTATTATTAGTCAGTAAGGTAGTTGTTCAGTTTAGGTATGGGGTAGAGATTAAGGAATTCAAAATATGGTCATGCAGAATAAGGCATTGATGTGTGCTTTGTAAGTACTAATAAATAGTGAATAACCTAGTAATATGCATGATAATAAGCAAATAGTTAATAGTAAGAATTTAAAATAAAGTGATATCAATTAATTCATTTCACAAGATACAACATTTGTCTGAAGGGTGTGCATTCATCTGCTGTATGGCCTCCATCTGTTCTCTTTGTTGCTGCATCATCATATTCATAAACTCCTCATGTCTCTTGTTGGTGTCCTCTAACATCACTTCAATCTCTTTAGCTCTATTTCTCTCAGCCTCATTATTCCGTCTCTTGAACTCTTTCATCTCCTGGCTCATCCTGTCTGCCTTCTCCTTAAAGCCCTTCTCCAGCAGAGCAGCTTGCTGCTTTAGTTTACGGTCCATGGCACGATCAGCCTCCTCTCTCTGGAGCCTCATCATCTCCTCATCCATCTTCTCCTTCAACTGTTTCATCCTCTCTTCATTAATCTGTCTCTCTGCTTCCATCTTCTCCTCTAGCAATTGCTGCTTCTCTTCTCTGACTTTGATTTCCTGATTTAGGAGGGCTGCTTTTTCTATTTCCTCTGATCATTCATGGGCAACAAAGAATAAAGCAAACAGATGCTTCAAAGACAGAATAAAAGACTCAAACTATGAGATTAAGGGATCTATTTTAAACTGGAATTTAAAGGTTTAAGATTCTCACCCTTAATCTTTTTTTCATTCTCAATCAGTTCTTCGTCAGCCTGCAGAATGGGTTTAGAATCCACAGACCTCCGTTTCAGGAACTCCTCTAGGACCTCTTCAGCCTAATGAAATACACACATACAGGAAAAAAAAAAAAAGATACTTACAATGATGATGAAACCATAAAATCAGCAGTGTTAAATGAACAACCCTGTTTTATATATGGCTCTCATCCACAAGTGTACAAATTAAAGAATGGAATACACTACATGACTTTTTGTATAGATTTTTGGCCTCATTTACAGTCTGGAGGAGTTTCGAATTAACAAAGGTCATATCCACACAGCAGATTTTGGGCAGTTGGAGTTGACATTTTTTTGACAGATAGGCACAGACTTTCAGATTTTTCAGCTTCAGACTTGTTGGAGGATATCAAACGTTTGATATTTTGAGCTGATTTTAGAACATACATTGTTTGGTAACTAGGGATGTAACGATATTATCAATATCGTGGTATTGCGATAGCAAAACTGTCTCAATATTATCGTGGTCACATGACGATTTGAAATGATATAGGTCTTCCGGGCAAAAAGTGTAGATTAAAATAATCTAACATAAAAGGTCTTTAAAGTTGTGTTTTGGGCCATTATGCATTGGCACAGTATCTGTCAAATAAACTAAAACTGAAAGCACAATATGGCTTGAGGCTGCGTAACGCGAGAACCCAAGGAGATCTGGTGCATAATCTAAGATGGTGGCACCCCGCTGCTAGACTACTACACTGTAAACAACTTAATTCATTTGTGTTTTGTTTTATCTTTTCTTCTCTCTCGTTTTGCATTTTTCTCCCATTTCAAAACTGGACTAATGCTTTGCAACCTGGATTACCTTAAGGAACAGACTTTACAGCACCATGAACAAGGACAAACCAGACGACAACAAAAAAAGTAAAGGCAACCTCACTCCAAACTCCAAAAGGCCCCATCCCGATTCACTATCCAGCACAGGTACAACACCATCCACATCACCTGAACTGCCATGCTGCACAGAGGTAAGTGACATTCTAGTCTCCATTGAACATAAACTTTCCGGACTTGATGCAAGGATTGCTCTAATAGAAGTAATACACAAGGACTTTCAAGAACTACGGCACAGCTTAGAATTCAGCCAAGAACAGATAGACACTCTTACCACAGAAAATAAGTTTTTAAAGGACTCCGCTCACACTCTTACCGCTCAACTCACCTCCGTTGTCACACAAAAAGCCATGAAAGAGACCATTCTGGACTTACAATCGCGAAACATTAGGGACAATTTAGTTTTCACAGGCATTCCGGAACAAACCCCAGACGACCCCGAAAAATCAGTTAAGGACTTCATGATAAAACAACTTAAATTACCAGCTGAAACTGTACAGGATATAATTTTTCACTGCGTGCATCGGATCAGATCCCAAAACAACAACAATCACCCACGTCCAATCATCGCAAAATTCGAACATTATAAACAAAGAATTGGTGCTGGGACAAAGCAGACAACTCAAAACCACAAACTACAGACTTAATGATCAATACCCAAAGGACATTCTTGAGCGTCAAAAACATCTTTTCCCAATCCGAAAACAAATGATGAATGAAGGAAAAAGGCAACCATCACTGTGGACGAGCTTTACATAAATTGACAGTTATACTTTGATAAAGACATTACCCCCTCGCTCTTTTGAACTCTTCACTCCCATTTCCGAATTAGTAACTATTCCTTACACCCTTACCTCACTCCCCACTACCCCTCTCTCTCTGTCTCTCTCTCTTTCCCACATTTAAAGTCATGAAATGTGCACTCATGTTGCACCTAGGAATGTTCGTGGAATTGGTTCTTGTGCAAAGAAGGTCAAAGTCTTGAATCATTTAAATAAACTACAAGCTGACATATGCCTTTTGCAAGAAACACATCTATCAGACTCAGATGAAGATAAAATTAAATAAAAGTACAATCATTTATTCTCAGCTCAATACAATATAAAAAAGAGGAGTATGGCATTTTAATAAGTAAAAAAAAAAAAAAAAATCTAATTTGTTCATAATACCACCGCTATAGACCCCGGGGGACGTTTTATTATCATAAACATTTCAATCGTCCAAACACAGACGAGCCTTTTTTTTTCCCCCTCCATTTCAAATCTTTCTAAATGCCAAGTCACAATAGCAGGTGATTTCAATACAGTTTTCAACCCAGCAATAGATATATCTAATAGTTCAAGTAATAAATGTATTTGGTAATCTGCAGAAACCATAAAACTGTTAATGAGTGATTTTGGTCTTGGTGATAGTTGGCAATTACAACACACAAATGCTAAAGAATACTTGTTTTTCTCACCAAACCATCACTCATATTCACGCATTGATTTCTTTCTCACCAGTAATTCTATCATATCAAATATTTCAGAATCAAAAGATCCATCCAATTGTCATTAGTGACCGTGGTCCAGTAACATTAAAATGGAAAAGAAGTGAACCTCATAAACCTGACACCAGATGGCATTTAAACATATCTCTTCTGAAAGACCCAGATTTTGACAGTTACTTTAACCCTTTGATGCACAAGGTATGAAAATCACTTCTAATGCACAACATGGGTCTAAAATGACCCATATTCATTTCCTATGTTATTTCATACTTCGCTGGGCATTTTTTTGTTTTATCTTTTGAAATCAGTTTATTTCAGCATTTAATATTCCGTGATCTATAAATTCCATGATCCATGAATATTCAAAATATCTTTTTACAATGACCACAAATTAATATTTTATTTTTCTCCTAGGTTTTTTGTTACTATATCAAGTTTATACACATGGGTCAAAATCTATGTCATCTATGCAAGCATGATAAAACAGCCATATCACCCTGCAGGCCAAGACTGGTTGTCCACTGAAGCTAAACAGGGTTGAGCCTGGTCAGTACCTGGATGGGAGACCTCCTGGGGAAAAACTAGGTTGTTGTTGGAAGAGGTGTTAGTGAGACCAGCAGAGGGTGCTCACCCTGTGGTCTGTGTGGGTCCTAACGCCCCAGTATAGTGATGGGGACACTATACTGTCAAAAAGCACCGTCTTCCGGATGAGACGTTAAACAGAGGTTCTGACTCTCTGGGGTCATTAAAAATCCCATGGCACTTCTCGTAAAGAGTAGGGGTATAACCCCCGGTGTCCTGGCCAAATTCCCTCCACTGTCCTCTGACCATCATGGCCTCCTAATAATCCCCATCCACTTGATTGGCTCTATGACTCTCTCTCCTCTCCACCTGTAGCTGGTGTGTGGTGAGCGCACTGGCACCATTGTGCTGTGACTGCTGTCGCATCATCCAAATGGATGCTGCACACTGGTGGTGGTTGAGGAGAGACCCCCCTCATGACTGTAAAGCACTTTAGGTGTACAGGCAGCAATACACAAAGCGCTATATAAATGCCTCATTCATTCATTCAAAACAAAAAAATAAACATTTTGTTAAAATAATTATTTTAGCAGTTATGTAGACCAGCACATTTAACACTTGAAATATGTTTATTTGCCACTTTATCACACATAACATACACATATCACTGATAACACTGAAACTGAACTGTCTGTAGTGCAACTGTAGTGAATGTGACCGAATAGATGAAAATAAAACTTAAAATAAAATCACACAGGTACAGCACCATCTCAAATTGCCATCTCAGTACTTACATGCCTCACAAATGACAACTACAGGTTTGTGCTATAGGCCTGACACTGAACATCAGCTGCTGACTTGTCTGTCTTTGGCAGCTGGGCAGATCCTCTTCGATTGACCCTTCTGTCTGATGTATACCTCTAGCCGGGTGGTGGCTGTGTTTTTTTTTTTTTTAATCTCTCATCTTCCCATTGCCTCTGTAATATGGTTTTTAAGGTGGGGTGTGCCCTCCAAGCACCTCTTCATATGTGGCATGACAAGCTCTTTGACCAGCTCCTTGATGAATAGCTGTCATGCATTGGTCACACCAGCCATGTAATCAGTGTGTTGCTCAGTGAAGTTGGTGTAGGCCAGGGGTGGCCAACGTCTGTCCTGGAGAGCCACAGCCCTGCAGAGTTCTGCTCCAACCTTGATAAAATAATTAAAAAGAAAAATCACCTGCCTCTAGCTTTCTAGCAAGTCTGAGTAAGACCTTAGACCCTGATTAGCTTGTTCAGGTGTGTTTGATTAGGGTTGGAGCTGAACTCTGCAGGACTGTGGCTCTCCAGGACCAACACTGGCCGCCCCTGGTGTAGGCATTGAGGGTGGCAACATCCAGCACATTGCATCATAGGCCACCTCCGTGTTCTCTGCTTACATGAGTAGGTGCAAACCATTTTTACTCAATCTGTTGGACAGAGTCTGGGTTTGCTCTTCAGAGGGCTCATCAGACAAGTCTGCAGTATCATCAAATGAGTCGTCTTCATCGAGGAGAGCTGGATTTACATCCACAACTCCAGACTGACCCTGTGGCACATAGTCTAGGTCATCAGCATCAGATATTTCAGACTCTGAATCAGGTTCTTTTTCCATGCAGCATCTCTACAAACATTTCAGCCATTAATCTAGAATGACTGGGATCAACCATGTTAACACTCTAGATAAAGAGTGCACAACAAGCAGTTGATCATGTATATACTGATTATGTATCGTCACTGTCAGACATAAACCTTGTATGTCCAAAACCATTACTTTTCAGGAACACTGACAGTCATAAAGGGTGACTCCTGACAGCAATGATACAGTAAATACTTGTGTATATATAACATATTATTTTGACTTTTATTTTGTTGACCTAGTTAACATTAGCTAGCTAAAATAGAATGTCAACAGCAAGCTAGCCAATAGTATTGGACATGTTTCTCTGTCTCACTAGTAATAGATTTCAAGTACAAGGTAACCTTAGCATAACATTCAAATATTATATCCAGTTATCTTTCACAACGTCAAATATTTTCTGTGGTAATAAATTATAAAATAAGACTAAATGCATCAATTATACAAAAGCAGCCATGCCGAGTTGTGAAAAGTGGGGCAGGTTAAAAGTTTTCTGCAGTAAATATGTTCCTTCTTGCAAAAAAAAAAAAATAGCAAATATCAAAAGTTTCTATATGGGTCATTTTTTACCCATGTGTGTAAAATTGATGTACAAATACAAAAACTGTGTTTTTTTATAAAGTAAAGAAAGGACAAATGAACAATGATTTGTGGAAATCAAAAACAAGATATTTAGAGAATACCTGGAATAATAAATTAGAAAATGCATATCTTTCAAAGATTCAGCAAAAAATCACTCAGGCATGATTGAAATAACATAGGAAATGAATACGGGTCATTTTAGACCCATGTGTGTAAAATTGTTATTGAAATACAAAAACTGTGTTTGTTTATAAAGTAAGGAAGGAAAAATAAACAAAATGATTTGTGGAAGTCAAAAGCAACACGTTTAAAGACTATCTGGAATAATAAATGATAGAAAAACATTTCTTTCAGAGATTCAGCAAAGAAACACTCATCCATAACTGAAATAAAATAGGAAGTGAATGTGGGTCATTTCAGACCCATGTTGTGCATTAGAACGGTAGCGACACAAAAACGATTTTTATTCAAAAAGTAAGAAAGAAAAAATAAAAATAAGGATTTGAGATGATCGAAAACAAGTTAATTGAGGGATTCCTGGAATTCTGAATGATGAAATTAATTTCTTGCAAAGATACAGAAAAAATAATCTCAGTCGGGTCACTTTAGACCCTGGATGTGCATCAAAGGTTAAAAGAGAGAGGGCATTCTTTCTAGAAATGAATGACACCCGTGAATCATCTCCCTCTCTTCTGTGGGAAACAGGAAAAGCAGTACTAAGAGAGAAAATAATCTCGTACTCCATTTACAAAAAAGAAGGAAAAAGAACAAGAAGCAGAATTGGAACAGAAAATCAAACAACTTCATGACTTCAATATAAATAACCCAACAGAAGAAATGCAAAACAAATTAAGAGAATACAAATTAAAACTAAATGCAATAATCAACAAACATACCGAATTCCTGATTCATAGGCTCAGACAAGAAGAATTTAATCATAGTAACAAATCTGGTAAATATTTGGCAAATCAAATCAAACGAAACAAGGAAAAAGCAACAATTTCAGTTATTACAGACTCATCAGGGTAATCCACCAACTCATCGGAAGAAATTAACCAAATTTTTATAGCACATTATACTCATCAGAAAAAGACCCAAATCAAAATGACATCAACTAATTTCTCAAAAGTATCAATCTGCTACAACTGAATGAATATCAAAGAAACAGCCTAGAATCGCCCATCACACAACCTGAACTTCTTACAGCACTACAACTCATGCCTAGTAATAAAGCACCAGGTCCTGATGGATTCCCCGCTGAGTTTTATGAACAATTTTGGTCCCCTGTATCACCGCTCTTCATCAGAACCTGTTAACCCGCACCAGGACGCACTGAACGCTCTCTGTCTGCACGTGTCAGTGTTTACGAATAGATTAAACGAAACGAGACAAAATTAATCTTGACAAACTATACATCACTATAAAGGTCTAAGCCTCAAGCATCGACAATAGATCGCTGTTTATAGATGGAAAGCTTATAAGGAATCTATTTGCTAAATTTGTGTAAGCAGTACACATCAAAACATGCATAATAAAACGCAGCACATACCAGATTCGTCGTAATAACGAGTCACAGACGCATCCACTGCTGAAATCCCGGTTTAGTTAGAAAGGTAAGGATCCACTGAACAACATCCCATAGAGCACTTTTAGTGAAACGAAACAATAAGGTTGTAATATGGATGGTAATTCCTTGTTTACGTCTCATTTCTTCAGGAAGAGTTATTGTTTGTATCCGTTATGGAACAAATTACGCTAAAAAAACAGCGTCTTGGAAGTAAAAAGCAACATGGTTTTGTAGCACGCAGTGTCACAAACAGAATGAGACTATCCACTAAAAAAAGTCAAAGACAGGCGGAATATAGTTTATTTAATCTGGTGCTCTCTCGTGACTCACCTGTCATCTGATGGGGCCGTAATTTAGCGATCGGCTTTTTGCACAAATAATTCTCTTTTTTTTTTTCTTTTCAACATTTTTCAAACACGTGCGCGTGTTTTGTGGGGAATGTGTTTGTGTCTGCGTGATTACCATATATATGACTGATAATCAGCGTGTGATTACTGCTGAATGAGAGCTATCAGTGTGAATGCGGTCTATGAACGTGTTATTATTGACTATATGTCTTTGTAGTAATCTTTGTATTAATCTATTGTATGATTACCATCTGTTTGCACGCACATCAGCGTGTGATTACTGACTATCACCAGCAATTAGTGTGAATGCTGTATGTCTGCTAATCAGAGTATGTACTTGACATACAAAGCTAATTCTTTTTTTCTTCTTTTTTTATTATTCAAATATTATTCTTATTGTATTTTCTAGTGCTCAAATAAATCACATGTAAAATGTCTAAGATTCTGTCTATTATTTTATAATTCAAAAACTATGCAGTGGTATGTATAATGACTAAAGTATTTTGTAGAAACCTTCAATACATTTGGTGGCTATTTTTCCTCATATGGGGAGGGGGTAAAAATAGTTTTAGAAAAATGATTGCAGGAACCTCATTTTTCATGGTATCTTCTTCAAATTTTAAATATAAACTCTCATGAGACGTGACTTTCAACCCATTACTTTTCTGGATTGCTCCATTCAGTGTGGTATAATTCTTTTTAAAGCACTTCAGTGTCTATAACTTTTTATCTTTTTGAGCATTATTAACTCTGGATGATGGGTAGTAAAGCCCAAAGGGTCTTCTTTTGAAAGACATCAAAATTGTCTGTGTAGCACACTGTTGTCAGGAACTGTTAACATTTTAAGTTAGGTAGGTCATTTTCAGCTGAGTCCCAAAACAAAAATTAAAACTCCCAGTTAATATGAATACATCCACAATTTCACTTCTTCTCAAAATAATAAAGAATCCAAATAAAGACCCAAAATTACCATCAAGCTATCATCCCATTTCTCCGATCAATGCTGACATTAAAATCACCGCCAAAGTATTAGCCCATAGAATAGAATAGTTCACTCCATATATAATACACCCAGATCAAACCGGTTTCATAGACTAGCATCCACCAATACACACAGACTATTCTTAATGTATTATTCTTTAATTCAAAAAACAAAAACCGTCACTCTGGACGCAGAAAAAGCATTCAATAGGGTCAACTGGAAATTCCTGTTTTCCACATTAGAGAGGTTTGGTTTTTGGGAGTCATTCATTAATTGGATAAAAATTCTATATACATTACCTTCAGCCACTGTCATCACTAATGGACTAACATCACGTAGCTTCACACCGGGGGACTAGACAAGGATGCCCACTCTCTCCCACATTATTCACTATTTTTATTGAACCTTTAGCAGCAGCCATCCACCAAAACAGCTACATTAAATAGCACAAATTCAGTCATTACGCAGATGACTTATTACTGTATTTATAAGATCCCCCATCATCATTACAAGAGACAATTAAACTTATCGATGGATTCTCTAATATTTAGTCAACTGGAGAAAATCTTCAATTCTTTCATTAAATCACAATAGCTTGGATATGACATCCCAGACATCACCTATCCCTCTATGCACCAATCACATCACATATTTAGGCATTAAGGTTCCCCCCAGGCTGTCAGAGCTTGTTAGTCTTAATTTCACTCCATTACTCAAAACAATAAATGATGGTCTTCAACGCTGGATGAACTTAACCACTATCCATTATGGGCAGAATATCAGTAATTAAAATGGCTATACTCCATAAACTAAACTATTTATTCTCAATGATTCCAACACAACCCACCCTCACCTGGTTTAAATCTTTAGACTTAATCATTACCAAATTTTACTGGAAAAATAAGACCCCAAGAAATAAATTAACTATACTGAAACCAAAAACACAAAGAGGATAGGAAGCACCACATTTCTAGTACTTCTTTCTGGCTAATCAGCTTCAACATATACAGGTGCATCTCAATAAATTAGAATGTCGTGGAAAAGTTCATTTATTTCAGTAATTCAACTTAAATTGTGAAACTCGTGTATTAAATAAATTCAATGCACACAGACTGAAGTAGTTTAAGTCTTTGGTTCTTTTAATTGTGATGATTTTGGCTCACATTTAACAAAAACCCACCAATTCACTATCTCAACAAATTAGAATACTTCATAAGACCAATAAAAAAAATATTATTAGTGAATTGTTGGCCTTCTGGAAAGTATGTTCATTTACTGTATATGTACTCAATACTTGGTAGGGGCTCCTTTTGCTTTAATTACTGCCTCAATTCGGCGTGGCACGGAGGTGATCAGTTTGTGGCACTGCTGAGGTGGTATGGAAGCCCAGGTTTCTTTGACAGTGGCCTTCAGCTCATCTGCATTTTCTGGTCTCTTGTTTCTCATTTTCTTCTTGACAATACCCATAGATTCTCTATGGGCTTCAGGTCTGGTGAGTTTACTGGCCAGTCAAGCACACCAACACCATGGTCATTTAACCAACTTTTGGTGCTTTTGGCAGTGTGGGCAGGTGCCAAATCCTGCTGGAAAATGAAATCAGCATCTTTAAAAAGCTGGTCAGCAGAAGGAAGCATGAAGTGCTCCAAAATTTCTTGGTAAACGGGTGCAGTGACTTTGGTTTTCAAAAAACACAATGGACCAACACCAGCAGATGACATTGCACCCCAAATCATCACAGACTGTGGAAACTTAACACTGGACTTCAAGCAACTTGGGCTATGAGCTTCTCCACCCTTCCTCCAGACTCTAGGACCTTGGTTTCCAAATGAAATACAAAACTTGCTCTCATCTGAAAAGAGGACTTTGGACCACTGGGCAACAGTCCAGTTCTTCTTCTCCTTAGCCCAGGTAAGACGCCTCTGACGTTGTCTGTGGTTCAGGAGTGGCTTAACAAATTCCTTGACACGTCTGTGTGTGGTGGCTCTTGATGCCTTGACCCCAGCCTCAGTCCATTCCTTGTGAAGTTCACCCAAATTCTTGAATCGATTTTGCTTGACAATCCTCATAAGGCTGCGGTTCTCTCGGTTGGTTGTGCATCTTTTTCTTCCACACTTTTTCCTTCCACTCAACTTTCTGTTAACATGCTTGGATACAGCAGGTTAACAGCATGTTTTTTTTTTTTTTTTTGTGCAATTAGAAGTGTGCTACACACAGGTGAGTGGGCCTGTACAAACCACCTGTAGTAACACACTCTCCTCCTCTATGCGCACTAGACACTTTTCACACACACTGCTGTGTGTACACAATCCCACAAAAGACTCAGTAATATATGTATGTTTACATGCTCATGCACTACAAATCATCCTGCACTGCTTCCCAGCCAGCTGCTTGACTCACAATGTTTCTCTTTGCACATGTACAGTATTTATCTGAAGCATTCGTATAGTTTGTATAGTTTGTATTTTTTAGTTTATGTATAGGTAAACATTTATATATAGTATATTTATAGTCAATTTATAGTCATCTATCAGTAGTTTAGCTGTGTATAGGTTTATACTGTTTTACTTCACTGTTGTAAGTCTGTATTTATGTAGCATCGTGGTCCTGTGAGGCACGACATTTCGTTCCACTGTATGTCCCCCACATGTAGCGGAATGACAATAAAGCTCAACTTGACTTGACTTGACTTGAACAGCCAGCTTCTTTGGCAATGAATGTTTGTGGCTTACCCTCCTTGTGAAGGGTGTCAATGATTGTCTTCTGGACAACTATCAGATCTTCCCCATGATTGTGTAGCTTAGTGAACCAAACTGAGAGACCATTTTGAAGGCTCAGGAAACCTTTGCAGGTGTTTTGAGTTGATTAGCTGATTGGCATGTCACCATATTCTAATTTGTTGAGATAGAGAATTGGTGGGTTTTTGTTAAATGTGAGCCAAAATCATCACAATTAAAAGAACCAAAGACTTAAACTACTTCAGTCTGTGTGCATTGAATTTATTTAATACACGAGTTTCACAATTTGAGTTGAATTACTGAAATAAATGAACTTTTCCACGACATTCTAATTTATTGAGATGCACCTGTACATACACATGTAAACTACAAACTATCTCTATGTATCTAAAAACAATATTGGGATTGGGTACCATTCACATTTCAACCGGTACGGTACCGATATCGGTACTTGAAATTCGGTACCGGTACCTTTTTTCGGTACTTTACTCTCTGTGTAATAACTAAAACATTTATTTCTATTAAAAAAATAAGACTAAAACAGGTTAGTTTGTTAGAGTTTTCCCTCTTTTCCTCGCTTTCCTTCACTTTTAAATAGCTTGTAAAACTGGCGTGTGCATTTTACTTTCACTTTCAAATTAGCAGCAATTCGCCTTCGATTCAGTTTAAGCAACAACAAAAATTCAACGTCAAACTCATTGAACTTTTATTAATAAAATGAATAAAAATACACCATGCTACATACGTAATATAAAATAACAAATTACTTAGGCTACACAAAGTTTAAATAGGTAGGTATTAGGGATGTCCACGATAAGAGATGCAATCGATTAAAGCTGTCGATCAAGCAGTTTAATTTTGGAGTTCGTGCGCAAAACACGTTCATGCGGCTGTGAGTGACGGTGACGGGGCTGGATCTTTGGCGAAAATTATACACTAACGTACAAATTACGCTTTTAATGTGATCTAAACTTTAAAAGTACATTAAAACAGACACAATATACATTTATTTTATATTGAAATGTAGTATGCTAACTATGTCACGTTAATTATAATTTCCCCAGATATAATTGTTTCATACCGGGCTCTACGCTTCGACGGGGCTGCGGGACACGAGCAGGACAGAGATATATATACATAGGCTATATAGGCTTAGGCTATAATTCGTAATTTAATTCGTTTCTACGTTAGACTTAATAATTTGTGGGCTCTGTCTGTTTTATTAATTTGTTCCCTAGAAAACCCATGATTTATCTAAAATAAGGGAACGAATTGTCATATATGACTTAATATGTTCCCTATAGGGAACGAATTCTTAATTCATGGCCACGAAATCTTTCATTTCCCCCGCATGTTTGCCACAGTAGCTAAGAGATGTGAAAACTGATTAAAAGTGAGTGACAATAAAATAAACCTGTGAAATTAGAGGGTGAGACAGCGAGGATTTGGAAAAAGAAACAATAAAAATGATAAAATTCCTGGAAATTCGTGACCAACCGGCAGAACAGAACATAAACCCGCATATGGCTTTAAATGTACAGGTATCGAACAGCATGAATGCAAACGCATTGTCACGATGTAACATTTGCCTGCTAACCCATTATTTCTCTTATAAACAAAGCTTTGTTTTCTCACAATAAACCTCACTTGTGTCATACTCGCATTAAAATGTTTCATGTGAGCAGCAGTGTTTTCCGTAGCACCGCCGATAGAAGCGCTTCTCTTACCGCGCGGCGCAGCCCCACGAGCCGCAGTTACATTTGGGATCATTTTATTTAAATGCAAATAATGTCAATTGCAAACATTGCGATTGTGTTTTAAAATACAACAACGAGTACAATGAAACCATTTAAAGAGCCGCGTTCAGCGATCTCTGTGACAGGATCTGAACCAGCCAACCAAGTAAAATGATCCACGGCGCTCTCTTCATTTTATCAAATGATCATAATCACATCTATTCATTTTACAGTCCTGCTACTAGCCTTTTATTTAGACTAAAACCACTGTCATTCAGGTGAGAAAGCCTGCATTTTGAGTGGCATTTGCACATCCTGTCATGCCGGTGAATACATGCCACTGCAATAGACGCATTTCACAGTATTAAGGTTAACGATTAATTGATCGTTAATTTAAACGACGATCAATCATGGAAATTATCGAAAACTGACATCCCTAGTAGGTATACAAAACTGAAAATCAGCAAACACTGTGGAACCAAATAAATATAGAACATTTATTAGCAAAATGAATAAGAAAGCTTGGAGGCATGGCATACACGTTGATGTAAAATAAAACTAAATAAAATACACAAAGTTTAAATAAAGTAAAAAGTGGCAAACACTGTGGAACCAAATAAAAAAGAAACAAATGTTAAAAAAAAAAACCTTCCAAAATCACCTTAGATAAACGGCAAAAGTCAACAGGGTTTTCAAATTCCAAAATATTGCCAAACAGGCCTTTTGCACTCCTGCTTATGTGATGTAAACAAAACTGCGTCTCTGCCGTTCTTGAGGCAAGCGGAACATGCAGGATTCATATTTAAACCGTCTTTTTGCGTTTTAATATTCACAGACACTAGTCTAGATCGTGATTCTAATTAAGTGACAGACCTAGGCTACTTTCGATTTATTAATCTAAAAAAAGACGAATTCTGTGGCATTCCACGCTGTAGAATAAATTCCGTTTTTTATGAATGAACTCCGAGATCTCGTCCGTGTTTTTGCGGAAACCATATGATCCTAGAAATGTAACCACACTTCAGAACATTTCGGTTTACCCTGTGTTTGAACGAGTTGCAGTGGTGACATCACGTCACAGGGTCTCTCTCTCTCTGTGTGTAACATACGCGATCAGATGCGTTCTCAGGTACCGAAATGTACCGATTGATTTAATGTGAATCGATACTCGGTAGTACCGATGCAGTTCGGTCGGTACCCTTAAAAGTACCGAGTTCGGTACCCAACCGTAATCTTTAGTAGGACATAAATTGCGGCACGTTTCCGATCAAGTCAAATGACGTCACATTTATCTCTAGCGCTTATTGTTTCAAAGATAAAGTAATAATAATATTGCAGGCAATATAATATATAAATAAAAATAATATTTCAATTATGCAAACAGAATTCAATTCCCCTGTCAAGCAGCTCTAAAAAGAAACGGAGTGTATTTACTCTAAGGACAAATAGACTAATTTGTTGGCAGAGGCTATTTACATAAACTCCGCCCACCAATGCTGGCTGTGATAAACAGCACTGCAAAAGAAACATATTTCTGTAGAATCAGTGGCGCAGTGAGTAAAAGACGTGAGATGTGTGCTGTTGAAGAGATCGACCAGAGTTCGATTCCGCCTTTTGTCAAACTCGTGCAACTCCTTTTCCAATCACATACCAGATCAGAAAGACATTTATTTTCAATAAAAATTAAGTAAATATTTGAAAAGTGGAAATAAAACGCTTCATTAATAATACAGTGTTATGTATGCTTAGCTGTAGGTAGGTTTTTGTCCCAATAAAGTGGCATTCATCTAATAAAATTTATATATATGACAATTTACACTCAATATGTTATTGCATACTGTTTTATAATGTACTGCAGTATTGATGTATAAATATCTTCCACCTAACTACTATTTACACACCTGCTGCTAAAGAAAATGTTATTTTAGTGTAAATAGAATTCATCATTATTTGCACTTAGAATTTGAACTAGAATATATTGCTTTTTCCACTTAGTGTAACTGCCAAAAATATCATTGTTCAGTTAAAGACAGCTCAGTGTTGATTCAGTTCTGTCCAATATGTAAAGTTTATCAATTATGAATGAGTTCAATTGGGCAATATAGCATTGTTTACTAGTATGAAGCCTTAATAACGAGCCTTTGTAAAAAGAATGGTTAGCACATTTGTTTGTAAGGTAACAACCTTGACAGCTGTGCTGAATTAATATTCATTGTTTGTCATGTGACAATTAAGCATACTACTCCGAAATATTTGTTGCTTATTATATACTGTTTCATACACTATTCTTTAAAAAATAGTAGGCAGTATGCACTGTGTACTGGGCAGTAAGCAGTAAGCAAGTGTGCCATTTCGAACACAGCCACTGTAACTCATTTCCTGAACCTTGTATGTGTGTGTGTGTGCATGTGTGTGTGTGTGTGTGTGTGAGAGAGTGTTTTCGGTAGTTTTAGTTGATGTATTCTTAGAGTAACTCCAATAAATTCCTGTTTCATTTATAAAGAAACATTGTCTTGTGTTGTGTATTTTTTCGTGCCAAACTTTTTGTCCAGATCACGTTACCTTGCTCATAGTTGACAAAAATACCAGTTTTGCGTTATTATTGTTGTGCGACGGAATAAAACAGAATTGGTAAAATACACTAAATTATACTAGACGCTGGACGAATAGTTGCTGAAGTATAAGCTATAAATTTTGAATCAGTTTAATCAAATCAACCCGAATCTTTAAAATTCGATTCCCTAATAATTTGAGCTGCATTCCTACACTGCATATTTGTAAAAGTATGTTAATATATGTAAAACTCACATCAAGGTAATGTAAAATAGTTACACTTTCAGGGAAAATACATTGATTTAATATAGCTACATTTGATTTTAAGGAAAATTTCATTAGGACAGTGTAATGTAATCAAGTATGTGATTGTAATAATTCCAATTTAAACAGTTTGGTTACATCCGACAAACATGATTAGATACAATTATTAATGCAATAATTTTATATGGAAATTATGTGGAAAATAATTTTACTACATAATTAAAATACATTCAACTGATTATGTATTTTTTTTTTTTAGTGTAGCAGTGTTCATTGATTTGATTCTAGCTGTGATTTTGCTGTTAAAGGCACAATATGTAAGTTTTTGCCATTGGAGTTCACATTTTCAAAACAATAACAAAGGCAAAGCTTGAAGACGCTATGAAGGAGAGTGGAACAATGGGAGATGTCATTTTCACTATCCAGAGATCACAAATCATGTTCACGGATGAGGTAATGAGTGAATATTTTTTTTATTACCTGTACCGTCCACAGTTATTCAGTCTAGACTTCAGTCTAGTGCAAGTTTAAGCACTCTCAAAAAAACTTATAATCAGTAAGGGTGTCTAAACCCTGTTTGATGAATGAATCTCTTACTTTATACATACATCAGCACTTTGTTGTTTATGACGAGTGAATTCATGAGAGAGCAGAATTAATTCAGCAAGCGCATGCACTGAACAAAAAAAACGTGCTTTTCAGCAATTCCTCATCTGAATGCCTCTGATTGGCTATTACATTCATAAGCTCAACAGACTCATGTGTGATTTGTTATAATGCGTAACACTGTAAAAAAAAACCCCAAAAAGAATCATGGTGCAACATTGAGCAGATCTAAATTAAATGCTGCAGCCAACACTTTCATTTCATTTTCATTTTATTTGCTACAGCCACACGTCCGTGTGTTGCCATAGTTTCTACAAGCAGAAACTGAAATGTGACGATGACCAGGGATGAGCCATTATTTAAAATTGGAATTTCTCTGGATTTACAAATCCTTGTGTTGCAGGAGAGGGGAAATAGAAGTTGGCGCTTTAAGACAGCTATGTACGGGAGTTGTAGTCCAGAGTGAAATGCATTATGTGTGGTGTAGTTCGGTAAAAAGGGGCTGAAGTGTGGTGCTCTCACTGTGGGCCGTGCAGTTAAAACTGGGGAAAGGAAGTTGTATTCTGCTTTATTTTAAGTCCACCCGGGAGCTGTTTTGCACTGTAAACCTGACAGTACGAGACCGAGTAAAAAAAATGGCATGCATCGGTAACTTTGTCCGTCTCATCCCTTTGCACGAACATGAATTGACGAGCTGTTACGCTACCGCTGGGAGTTGTTGAAGCGGAGAAAGTAACATTGGGGGCTGGAGTCCGGGATTCGTTCATCGCAAGTGGTGAATTATACGGACATTTTAAACTGTTAAACCGAACCAGACATTGTCAAAGAGGAAATGAAAATGGCGGATACCCGGGAGGGAACGCGAGTGGTGAGAAAACATCCTCATTTAAATACGAGCAGCCCGTGGAATCCTGTGATATCAGAAAGGACAGAGAATGATGAAAAACGAACACATATATCATTTACTGACTGGCTAAATGAAATGGATGCTCAAGTATCAAAGACTGATAATAGCAACAATCCATTTAAATGCAGTTCTACCCCGTGTCCTACATCCTTTTCTGTAAGCAGGCCCACATGTTGCTATGAGACACTCTTATCACAGCAAACAGCAAGAGCAACTAATCCGTTTATCAGTGGGGTGGAAAATGAGCATATATATGACGGTGGAATCGATACACAGTGCTACACGCAGAGTACCCCAGCAAATTTGAACTACCCACACTCAATGTGCACAGAGTTAACAGCCAAACGGATGCTTCAAGGCACGCTCACAATAAATCGTCAGCCATGTAAACATGATGTCTGTGCAGCTCAGCATAGCATTCGTGAGGAGGAAGGTAACACTATGTATTCCAATGTTGATGAGTGTTGTCTCCCAGAGCTTACTAGGTCCAGCCAACGTGGAAGGAAACCACGTCGGAGATTCTGTGACCTGTCATCAGACAGTGGGGAGGAGTGCAATGATCACAGAGAAAGGATCCCCACACTGCGACCAGGTCAGTTTGATGGCTCTACTTCATGGAGAGAGTTCCTAAACCGCTTTGAGGATTGTGCCAGAGCTAACCATTGGTCTGAAAGGACAATGACTGTGCAGATGAGGTTTTGTCTAGTAGGCGCAGCAGGTGCAGTGATCCACAAGAACCCCAGGTCCAGCCGTTGGGATTATGCACGCATAGTAGAGGAAGTGGAGGCTGCATACGGCCCTTCGTCCGAACATGCTGCTGCCATTGGAATAGAGCTGAGGCAGAAGGTCCGCAGGGCAGGTGAGCCACTCCATGTGTTAAGGGACGACATTTATGAAAAAGTCTCCATTGCTTATGCAGATCGCTCTGAGAGGGAACAGGACTCTATTAGTGTCGAGGTGTTCACTAATGCCATGGGAGATGCCGATATCGTGCAAAGACTGCTGGAAGAGAGACCACGTACCCTGGCTCGAGCCTATGAGATTGCACACAGGTATGAAACCACACGTCGAACAGCCACTAGTGTAACGCAACTTATGCAATCTGCCATAAGGCCAATGGAACGAAGGACTAGAGCAGCAGCAGTATGTGAATGTCCAGACCAGAGTGAAAGTGACGAAGAAAGTTCGGTTCCATCAACCCCTGCGTGGAGACTGAAAAATTCAAAAGCAGAATTCAAATCTCGCCCGCAAAAATTCAACAAGAAGAGTAAAATCAATTGGGAAGAGATTGTCTGTCACAACTGCCAAGGCATTGGTCACATGAGGCGGAACTGTCCTTCACCCAGGCTCAACCTGGAACGTGTGACTCCACCACTTCCTCGGCCTACAGAGACCCAGCCTGCCTCCACAGTTCTCAGAGTCAAGGGGAGTGGGCCAGAAATGTGCATTCATCTCCTGCTATATGACATGGAAGTCTGTGCCCTGTTGGACAGCGGGGCCAGGAGGAGCGTGTTACCTCGGCTCTGTTATGAAACCATCAAGGCTGATGTAAGACCCCCACTCAAGCTATCCACTGTACAGGCCCTGCAAGGAATAAGCCCTATAAATGTCGATGTCCTCGGGGAAGTTGATGTTCCAGTGCAAGTTGGAACCCAAACAGTCAGTGTTAATTTCATTGTAGCAGATGTAGCCGAGGGCACCGAGGCCATTCTGGGGCATCCATTCTTGGAGCAGGCACGGGCACGCCTTGACTTTGGCAGTCAGAAGATTGTATTGTTTGGCGAACAGATTCCATACTTTAACCCAAAGAACAAGCCCAGGGTGCACGTGGTCCGCATAGCACGCACAGCTGTCCTTGAGGCGGGACGTGAATACATAATTCCAGGCAATGCACATTTCCGGGAGCAAGTACAGGGCAACGTGCTGCTGAGTCCAACTAAAGGCTTTATGGAGAAGCATCAGGTGCTGGTGGCACGGATTATAATTGGTGCCCAGCCAAGTAACCGAGTTCCTGTTAGGCTGTACAACCCAGGTACTGTTGCTGTGAAGGTAAGGAAGGGAGTAATTGCCGGAATCCTCCAGCCTGCCGATGTGGTTCAGGCCTCCAACGCAGAACTGCCCCCAGCGGATTCATGTCCTGCAGTTGTCCCAAGTCACTTACAGTCACTGTATGCAGAGAGTACAAGGGATCTGAAGGAGGCAGAACAGTGTGAGCTTGCGGAGCTGCTTTGTGCTTATGGTGATGTTTTCTCCACTGGACCGACAGACCTCGGCCGCACAAATCTTGTCCAACATGATATTCAAACCCGGCCTGGCCCACCTGTGAAACAGCAACCGCGTAGAATGGCATTTGAGAAACAGCGAAGTGCCGATGAACAGATCCAGCAGAATCTTAATGCTGGCTTAGCCTCCCCAAGTAATAGCTGCTGGGCTTCACCCATTGTAATGGTGCAAAAGAAAGACCAAACGTACCGACTGTGTGTAGACTATCGGACACTAAATGAGCGCACCATAAAAGATGCCTACCCACTCCCAAGAATCCAAGACACACTAGACACTCTGTCCACAGCAAAGTGGTTTAGCACATTGGACCTTGCCTCCGGGTACTGGCAAGTGGAGTTGACCCCACAGGCGAGACAGGCAGCTGCGTTCTGTAGCAGAAAAGGGCTCTTTGCGTGGAACGTCATGCCGTTTGGCCTTTGCAACGCCCCGGCAACGTTCCAGCGCTTAATGGATCGTGTCTTGGCTGGAATGCAGTGGGAGATCTGCTTAGTATACCTAGACGACATCATTGTGCTGGGCAAGGACGTAAAGGAAATGCTTCAGCGCCTGGCAAAGGTGTTTGAAAGGCTGCGCCAGGCCAACCTGAAATTGAAACCCGCCAAGTGTTGTCTCTTCCGCCGAAGGGTAGTTTACCTGGGCCACATCGTTTCAGAGCATGGTATAGCTACTGACCCTGAGAAAGTGCGGAAAATTCGAGAGTGGCCACAACCCATGAGTGTTAACGAAGTCCGGCAGTTTGTGGGTCTCGCATCCTACTACAGACGGTTTGTCAAAGACTTCGCCACAGTTGCAAAGCCCCTTCACAACCTGCTAAGGAAACATGCCCGATTTCACTGGACCCCTGAGAGCCAACAGGCCTTTGATGAGTTAAAGGAGCTGCTTACTACCGCCCCCATCCTCGGCTACCCTATGGACAGTGGTGATCTTATTCTGGATACAGACGCCAGCAACTTCGGAATCGGGGCTGTGCTGTCTCAACTGCAGCAAGGAGAGGAACGCGTATTAGCATATGGAAGTCGGAGCCTGACGCCAACTGAACAGAATTACTGCACCACACGGAGAGAACTTTTAGCGGTAGTGGAGTTCACAACACATTTCCGTCAGTACCTGCTGGGCAGATCCTTCACTGTACGCACAGACCATAGTAGCCTACAGTGGTTAATAAGAATGAGAGAACCGGAGGGACAGTTGGCCAGGTGGCTCGAGAAGCTTGGGGAGTATGACTTCAAAGTTGTTCATCGCCCTGGCCGCTGTCATGAAAATGCTGATGTGCTTTCCCGGAGGCCATGCCGTTCAACTTGCCCCTGCAACCTTAAGAATCCCATCTTGAGTAGCCCTCAGCTCTGTCACCAGGCAGTCCAGTGTGACTTTGACAGCGAACCTGTAAATAACGTACCTGCTGCTGTTACCACGGAGTCTTGTCCAGTGGGGGTAGTACAACCTGCCATCGCTGCCAGTACTTCTTCATTCTCTGGGTGGACTACTGAAGAATTGCGTGCTGCCCAAGCAGCTGATCCTGATATCACTCCCATCCAGAGGTGGATGAAGGAAAGGATGGAACGACCCTCCTGGGAAGATGTGTCACCCTACGGGCCGGCAACGAAAGCCTACTGGAGTCAGTGGCAAAGACTGTACCTGAAGGATGGTACTCTGGTACGACGTTACTACCTGAAGGAGGCCCCTGAGTTTTACCCCCAGATTATCCTGCCGCGAGTTTTCCAGGAAGATGTCATGCACCAGATGCACGAGGGGCCAGTGGGTGGACATTTCGGTGTGGAGCGAACGCTATTCCGGCTGCAGACCAGGTATTATTGGTACAAAATGCGAGAGGATGTTTCACTTTGGTGTCGCACATGCACCAGCTGTGCTGCAAAGGCTCGACCATTAAAGAAGCCTCAGGCACCCATGGGTACCGTGCGAGTGGGTGCCCCTATGGAAAGGATTGCTGTTGATTTGATGGGCCCTATGAATGAAACTGAACGCTTCAATCGTTACATTCTCGTCGTGCAAGATTATTTCACCAAATGGGTGGAAGCGTACCCCCTGCCCAACGACCAGGCTGTCACTGTGGCAGAGATTATAGTCGCTGAATGGATCTGCCGTTATGGGGCACCACTTACCCTCCATAGTGACCAGGGCACCAATTTTGAATCGGAGGTCTTCAAAAAAATGTGTGAGCTGCTCGACATTGACAAGACCCGTACAACACCTTTCCGACCTCAGTCAGACGGGCAGGTCGAGCGATTTAATGCCACTCTACAGAAAATCCTAGCCACAACCTCTGAGCGATGTCATTGGGAATGGGATCTGATGGTTCCCTACGCTGTGATGGCTTACCGAGCGACCAAGCACAGTTCGACTGGATTTACTCCAAACATGATGCTCTTCGGCCGGGAGATAACAGAGCCCATTGACCTGGTCACAGGAAAGCCCCCCAACAACACACTAACTCAATCATTCCCACAATATGTGGTTCAGATGAGGGAAAGGTTGGAGTTGGCACATCAAGTTGCAAGGGATGCACTTGGCCAATCGGTGGAGCGTGCTAAAAAGCAGTACGACAAGAGAGCAGCCAGGACCCGCTACAAGGTCGGTGATGCGGTGTGGTACCTTGTCAAGGGAACGAAGCAAGTGAAAAACAAAATCAGGAAGTTTCTCCCCAACTACGATGGTCCTTACTTTATCCTGGGACATCTGGATGATTTAGTGTACCGGATCCAGAGAAACCCAAGGACCAAGGTAAAAGTCGTTCACCATGATAAGCTCAAACCTTACCATTCTCGGCAACCCCTGGAGAACAGCTGGGTGTTTAAAGACTCAGAAGTTTGGCAACCTCAGGAAGTTCCTGCCCCAAACCTGGGAGCCGATGGAGCTGAACTTGACTTGGATCTGTCTTGTCTCTTCACGGAGGAGATCGGAAATTCCGGTGGCCCAGACAGCATACCTCTCATGGATGACACCAGTGTGCCGATGACAGAGCAGGACACAGAGTATGTTCAGTGGAGAGAAGGTAGCACGGTGCAACAGGATTTAACAGGGACTGTTAACGGCCAAGTGAGGGGTAGGCCGCAACGAGTCAGGAAACCACCAAGGAGGTTCGGGGACTGGACTAATTGATTATTAAAGACTTAAGAAAAAAAGCAAGAAAGAATACTTTGTTGGCAATTTGTTATTGTTGTACTTTTGTTAAAAAAAAAAAAAAAAAAAAATTGATGCATGTCATCTGCGGAAAATATTATTTTATGTGTTCCCTTTTGTAACCCGGGTGGATTTGGTTGTTTACCATTTTGTTGTTAAGGAAACAAGCCAAGAGTATGTTTAATTAAGCCTGAGTTGTTTTATTTGTATGCAATGGCTGTTGTTAACCTCTTTCCCTTCCGCAGGCCAGTATTGGAGAAGTCAGTCAGTTGCTTAGCTGGACGTAACTAACTACCTCGCTAGTCATGTTGGGACTGAATTACTATCGCTTCAAGGAAGGACCCCCTTACAAAGCTACTCTTTAACCCCTCCCAGCACCGTGCTATCCTTCAACCTTATGGACTGTTTACCCTGTCACGTGGGGTTAGAATGTGTCGGCCAGTGCCTCCATTGAGCGGAGTTGCTTGAATGGACTGTATGCTTTGATAATGGAGCTGCCTACGGACTGTTGGAAAAAAAAAAAGGAGAAACGAACATGAAAAAAATATATATATATTTTAAGTACTCATATTCCTGTCATGTTGTGTAATTGTAATATGGGAAAAACCTTGACTTCTTTATTGGCCAAGCTGTTATAATTCTTCACAATGTCCTCCAGATCCTTGCAGAAGAGATCATAGCCACTAGGTTTGGTATAGAAGCCCTGATCAAGCTTTTCTTTCATTGGTCCAGAGAGAGATGAAAGGAGATCTTCACATCGTCTCTTTGAAGCTTGCTCGTTTTGGCACAGGTATTCATCAAAGAGTTTATTAATGTTTTCCTAAAAACAACACGTAGCAAGTAAATTGCAGTTCTCAGTTTTAAAACATGTCAGATGACATTTCATCTAGGTACACTCCTACACCCCTTCATACTAAATCTAAATAATAGTAATAATAATAAAAAGATAGCAAAATAATCAAACTGATTACTAGGTCTGCAATATACATTTAAAACCAACAAAGGGCCTGAAGAGAGATTTCAGCTGTTTGTGTCCAGCATTACAGTTATTAGTTCACTTCATCATCCTAAGAAGAGATCTGGCCTACCTCTAGAGAATTCAGCTTCTCCCCGTCAGTATCCTTGAACGAACGCTTCATGAAAGTTTGTGTTGCCATGCTGCTGAGACGTTGATGTTCTAAGGACACATCCTTCAGTTCCAGAGGAAAGGAGTTCTTCAGCTCCTCCATTCCACTCTGATAAACCTCAAGGCCCTCTTTCACTGCAGACTCATTCTCAATCATTGCCATGGCAATCACAGAGTTCTCCAGACACGGCACAGCCCCACTTGAGATAGTTTTCACATAAATTTCTGCCAGATGACCCAGAACTTCAGAGAAGGAAAAAAGTCAAACACAAAGATATGGAAAAGGTATTGAACAACAGATAGTCATCTGTAAGTACATACACACTTTTCAGTTTTCTTTTTGAATCACCTCTGCCAGTGACTGTGATTCCATCTTTCAGCTTTTTCACATGGCTCTCCTGAAAGACAAACTCACAGAAACGGTCTGCGACCTCCAGAAACTCAGAGGAAAGGTCAGCAGATTCCAAACTGTCCAGACGTGACACATTCTCTGGAGAGGTTGGAAACGGAAATGTGAAGCATGTCCTGGAAGGGAAGAAAGTTTGGATGCACTCTCTGGGGAGGTTGTACTCCATCACTCTTTTTGAAGTGCCTAGAACAGATGAGCACATGCTGTAGCTCCTCTCAATTCACATACAGTAGTGGCCAAAAGTGATGTTCATCCCAGGAAAACTGCTGCCTTCACACTTTATTCAAACTTATTAAATATTTAGTATTCATGATGTGAAATAGAGTCTGAAGTGTAAAACTAATGTATTCGTTCCATCTCATGTGCTTCACTGTGCTTTGAAATCATTCTGTGGACATTGTGACCATTCACATCCAGCACGTGAGCATGATCCAAAACCAACTGACCACATTTTTTCATTTTAACAATATTCTCCTTGGTTGCAGAGGACAGTTCTTTTCATTTGACCATTTTCACTAAAACTCACAAAACAACATATAATAATATACTATAGCTATTAATACCTGCTAAATAGTGATTTATAATAATTATCACTTTATTACCATTATAATAATAATTTACAATAGTAACAAAGTGTGCATGCTTGGTATGACCACTCGGCCAAAAATGACAGCAAAACAAACAAACAAACAAAAAACAACAACAACAACAAAAAACAATTTAGTATGTTTCATTGCGTCGTGACAATTGAAACAATTGAAACGTGGAACATGTACATTAATTTTACATGCCAGGCTCTACTTCACAGCATGCATACAGAATATTTTTAAATTCTTTAATGAAAAAGTTTTTAAAAAAGTGTGAAGTAGCTAGTAGGTAGACATAGTTTTTGGCCACTACTGTATTATTAAACCATGTATTACTGAAAAATAATCTTAAAGTTACCATGTTTCAGCTTCAGAGCAAACTCTAGGTACTCATTCTCTATTACATCTCTGCCATTAATCTTTCGCTCAAGCGTGAAGTCCCTCACAGCCCAGATGAAACTAGGGAAAAATGTCACAAACTCTATTGAATCATCGGCATCTTCATCTGATGATTTGACCTTGATGCATTCTGTAAGTTCAGTAACATATCTGACAGTTTGTTCAGGGATGAACTGTCAAAACTACAGCTGATTATATAACAACACAAACGTGTCGTTCCATTAAGTACTAAGCACCAGTCCTAAATAATTTTCAGTATCACCAAGCCTAGTTTCTGAAGGAAATAGTAAGAGATGGATTTTAATCCATGACAGTTCAAATATGGCAACTGAGTTACCACTTTACATATATTTTGTATTCTTAATTCTTAAGTGAATTTTAATAGAATTTAATATATTTGACTGTTTTAATTTCTCTCAATAAAGAAATAAACCCAATGCTCAGTGAACGTCCTCATTATATAATGTACCTAAGAATATGCAGCCCCTTACAAAAAGTGGCATGTCTTTACTTTTACTACAAACCCGTGTTGTAGTTGTACTTATTTGTAAGACCTTGGATAAATGTGTCAGCTGTCAGCTGATAAATGTGTCACCAGGCACCAGTCACAACAACTCATCAAATTCTCCCAAATACCAATCCCCTGCACCTGACTCTCATTAACCACACCTATCAGCCTCCTATAGAAGCACACAACTCACACTCATTTACACTCACTTCACTCATTTATCAATCTAGCATAGAAACAAGTGCAGAGCCGAGTGCACAAATCAACTTACGGCTGTTTCTCAAATGAAAGAACGCATCATCCGGAGGTCGCATTTCCAAGCTGCATACATCAAGCCTGGTTTATTTCAGTTAACTGAGCATTACATTTGCGAGTCAAAAGCATATTACAACAATTTACGCTTAACAAAAAATATTGCTCAAGATTATAATTGTTAATATTCTAAAATAAGATCTTCTTTATAACGTATGCAGCCTACAAATGCAACCTCCGGAGGATGCAGCCTTCCGTTTGAGAAACGGTCATCGTCAGGGTTTATTCACAAAACATTTGTATGCTGCCAAACACATCATATGAATATGTTGATAAACGTGGTGGCTGAAAACAATCGTCAAACAATCACAGCCCTAAAAATTTACGGTTACAAAATTACAGAAGCCTTGCTCCTAGAGTTTATGACACAGAGAAATGTAACCCGGCCAAAATGAGGAAGCAATCTCAAGAAAGAGAAACTGATCGTACTCCAAAAACACCTGTTAACCCTTAAATGCATACCTCAGGTCTTTAGTGACTCAGGATGTCTACCCTCCCCCTCCTTAATTTTTTAAAGTCAAACAAACTTATCTTAGTATTCTTTAATGTGTTCATTATAAACAATATAGCAAGAAAAATTAAATATAAAAGAATGTCTGTTTTCTGATTATATATTTTTAAAAAGTGTATAGAGTCGCTAGTGATCGGAGGTATGTAATAGTGTAAGTATATTTTTCCAGACTAATTTTGAGCTACAGGCAAAAGAAGAGAAAAATGTCAGTTTTGGTCGAATTTGAGGTTTTCACAAAAATGAGTGTGTTAAGCCCTCTTCTAGTGATCCCAATGCTCCAAATAGTAATTAAACATCTAAAATGATCTTTATTTGTGCGTTTTCTGAGAGGAGTACCTTTTCTCTGTTCACTTCTGGACAACTGCTGCTGCTTCTCACCAAAAGTTGTAGCCCTGATAGCACATGTACATCTCTGAGACGTCTATTTGACGTCTGCATTTACATCTGCAAGACGTATTTTTTAGAGTGTTTGCTCATCTGCAATACGTCTATAGGACGTCTCCTTTTAGATGTCAAATAGATGTCTATTAGATGTCTTTAAGATGTTTATGATTTAGAATGTATGTAAAACTGACATCTGAAAGACGTCTGTCAGACGTTTGTAGACAGCAGATGCTTTCCAGATCAAGAGATCTTTAACAGACATCTTGCAGACATACGTGTGCTATCTGGGAGGTCTATTGTTGCAAAGCGCAGCATTCCAGCTTTGTGAATTCATATCAAATTCTCGATGACATGAGTCCAAACCAGTGAAATATGATTTTAAACCCATGCTGATGAAAACAAAACGATCACACTGACTGACATCTGCAAAGCGCTGCATAAGACGCGCCTTTGCACGAGCACGCGATCTCCCTTATAAAGTACATTATTGGGAAATATGTATCGGGGAGATTCACACAAACATAATCTGTTATGTCTTACATGAACGTTTAGTTAATGGTTGGGGGGAAATCTGACGTGTAACATTATATTTGATCCATGCATTACAGTAGGTCTTAATATAGATCTGTCTCAATATTAATCAAACATTAAAAGAAAAGACGGAATCACTCGCTGCTCTTGATTAAACTACCATTTATTTGCATCTTTGTTATTATTTTTAATAACAAAGATAAAATAAAAAATAGCTATACTGTGATTGATAATATAGTAATTATTATTAAGAAAAGAATTGGAGGAAAATATGTAACGTTGCTTGGTGATTTTGCTTTGCAATCTTTAACTTGATTTTTCTCTAAATCAGATCTGCTGCCTCTATTGCCTTCAAACGGCTGTAGCTCAGTCATTTTTTGTCCAATTCCAACAAGTTATATATCATTTTGAAGGTATTTTAATGGAGAATGTGAAAATAAAAATAACTCATTTTTGAAAATTTGCGCATTCCGACTCATTTTGCCAGCACGGGTCACAATTAATTATCTGATGACTCACTAAGTGCAATTCACCTTAGGGTCTACATCACTGTAGGGTTCCTTTTGGTGTCCTGTACATAACTCATTTGCCATGATAACATAAAAATGACTATGAAAGGGTGTTATATTAGGCCAAGTTTTTATATTCATAACAAAAGCAGTACTTGGCTCTTTAGATACATTTTCTAGATTTTTTTTAGTTTTGTGTAAGAGGATGCGTGTTATTTTGCTTTGTCCCATGCACTGCTTATTGAATTTGAATGAGAGTAGAATAGTCAAATCATAAAATTAAAATTTTTTGTTCTCTATAAAAATATATATATATTTTTTTGTTAAACTCAATTTTAGTGTATCGATCATTTGGTAATAAAACAATATTTTTATTTAATAAAAAAGAAGAGTTTTTCCATGTCCCTTGAATGGTTGTCCACCCTGTCGTATTGGGGAATCCGCCCCTTTAAGAAAAGGCCATCCCCTTTAGTGACATCAGGACAACAGATTTTTTGTCTCTTCAGTGGCAGGAATTTAAACCGCTTAGGTGAATAAATTGGTGCCTTTTTAATTGACAAATTTTCTTCGTATGAGTTTGCTTACTTGCTTTCCCCAAGCTTAACATGTCCACCCTGTCAGCATAAAATATGCCAGAAGTGATTAGAATACAGTATTTTCAAAATATGTAAGTTTAAATATACCAAATTCTCTTCAACAACCAGACTAAATATTTAGCTAGTCACAATTTGTTGTAAGCTAATATGCTAATTGAAGCTCAAAATGTTCACCCTGTCGTCGTTCCAAAATGTCCACCCTGTCGGCCACTTAGACTCGATAGAGTGGACATAAACATGACAGGGTGGACTGAATGAAAATAAATGGGGAGGGGTCGGTATATCAATGTGATTGAGGATGTAATTATATTATTAATTATTATTATATAATTTTTTTTAGAAGTTGAATAAATATTTCATTTTCATATTTTGTCATGATTTGTGTGTTCTGCATTATGTGTCCACGCCGTCATGTGTTGGTGCACCCTGCCATCTTGATATTTTACAATAATAATTTTAAATAATTCAATCATATCTATATAATCCAGTGTGTTCAATAGCTCGGTGTGGGGGCAATAACATGCAAACAAAAAACTGCATCCAAATATCACAGTTTTCTCCAAATAAGAAAAAAAATACATGTGTGAATTGTATGAGTTTCTTTAAAAGCACATGGTTTACATAAAATCTTTTATGTATTTATGATTTGAAAGCAAACAAATAACCCTGTTTAGGAAAGGGACATCATACTTTTCAGAAAATATCATTTGCATCCTAATTTTGCAATGAAAACGTATTTAACAGCAATATATGACAGGGTGACATGGTGGACATATCTTATGGTTTATGCTTCGAATAATGGCCCATAATTATCTAAAAAAAAAAGTGTGGGAGCTCAGCTAATATGTTTCTATAGTACTTGAGTGTCTACTATTTATGATATGACAAAGCGAATGGGAAATTAAAACCAAAATTTTTGAGTATTGTGAGGGTTGAATGCAGGGTTCGTACACATTTTTACCAATAAATTTCCATGACTTTTGAGACAATATTCATGACCTAATGTTCCATTATTTTACAATAATAATAAAAATCTGTTCAAATTATCCTAGCATATGTTAACTAAAATTAATGACTATTAATGTTATTGTTTGCTTTCTTGTTTTAGTAATAAATACAAGCTGCAACTGCGCCAGACATGAAGGTCCTTGCACACGGAGTCCGAAATTTTCGTATGAGTTTTTTTCATTTTTTTCCGTATTTGTCATCCTTTCCTATCAAAATGCATGCTACGGATGTGAAAACGCAGAAAATCGAACCTGATCCGAATTTTTTTTATGACCGACGAAAGTTTCGGAGGCAGTGTGTAAACGTGATTGACACAACGTTTTATTTTTTTTTTCTCCATTCTGTCACAGATGGGGTTTTGGTTCCTTGCCTCTGTCGCCTCTGGCTTGCTTAGCAGGGGACACTTAATCTCCAGCGATATCGTCGACTTGATTGCACAGATACTATTTAAACTGAACTGAGCTGGACGATGACATCACTGAATTCAATAATGAAATGCCTTTAACTGAAAATTGAGTGTTTAATCTTGTCATTTTACATTGACACACTATTTTCCTATTTTGATATTGGAAAGCTGCTTTGACACAATCTGTATTGTTAAAAGCGCTATATAAATAAAGGTGACTTGACAACGTGAGGTCATATTTTTTTTTTTTTTTAACCATGCAAAAATTTCGGACCAGTGTGCAATGACCTTTACTCCACACAGAGAACATATCGCATCACCGAATATTATCATTTATATAACTCCGTTAAATGCAGGACCTGAATTTCGTTTTCCACCTGAATTTCCCCATTTCCACCATCAGGGCAATAATTAAGAGGTTCCAATCAACTAATAATGTTACAAATCTGCCTGGAAGAGGACGTGTGTCTATATCGTCCTAATGCACAGTAAGGAGGAGAGTTTGAGTAGACAAAGACCCTCCAAGGATCACAGCTGGAGAATTGCAGAGATTAGTTGAGCCTTGGGGTCAGAAAGCCTAAAAAAAAAATTTATATATATATATATATATATATATATATATATATATATATATATATATATATATATAATATAAAAATAAAAAAATCAAACAGCCCCTACATCACCACATGTTGTTCAGGAGGGTTTCAAGAAAAATTCTCCTCGCTCATCCAAAAACAAACTCCAGCATATTCAGTTGTCAGACACGACTGGAACTTCAAATGGCACTGGATTCTATGGTCAGATGAAACAAAAAGAGCTTTTTGGCAGCAAACCCACCAGATAGGTTTAGTACAAACAGGGATAAAAGTACCCCATGCCCACAGTTAAATATACTGCTAGATCTTTAATGTTGTGGGCCTATTTTTCTGCTGGAGGTCCTGGACGTCTTGTTCAGATGCATGGCATCATGGATTCTATCAAATACCAACAGATAAAAAATATAAACCTGACTGACTGCTTGTAAGAAATCTTACAATGGACCATGTTTGGATCTTCCATCAGGACAATAATCCAAAACAAACATAAAAATCAACACAAAAATGTGTCACTGAGCACAAAATGAAGCTTTTGCCATGGCCGTCCCAGTCCCCTGACCTGAACCCTATAGAAAATGAGTGGAGTGAAGTGAAGAGAAGAAGCACCAATGTGGAGCTGGCAATCTGAAGGATTTGGAGAGATTCTGGATGAAGGAATGGTCTCTGATCTCTTATCGGGTGTTCTCCAAACTCATCAGGCATTATAGGAGAAAACTCAGAACTGTTATCTTGGGAAAAGGATGTTGCAATAATTGGGTGCCAATAATTATTAAAGTATTTATTTCACAATGAGATTTTCCCCCCACTTTCAATTGTTTTACTTCAATGATAGGTTAGAATTTTGTGAATTTTCTGAATGAAAGATCAATAGGATAAACAAAGCAGATTTATTTTCACAGCTGCCTTTGCTCATATTTACCAAGGGTGCCAATATTAGTGGAGGGCACTGTATACCATACCTCCCTGAAGTTGGCACAAAACGAAATAATCACCAAAACTATGCCATTCGTATGTGCTATGTTTGTGCTTATTTGTGCTGCAAAAACAAACGTTTGCTGGTTTGGTGTTTGAGATATTAAACATTCTTTTTTTGACCGTGTGACGTCACTCTCCACCCCATGTTGCCCAAATCGCTACAAATCAGCGCAGTTTGTTTGAGCTGGTTTGTGTCGTTAAAACAAACGCTGTATCTATTTTCCATCCTTAGATATAACCAAAACATTTTCGGAAGCTGTGACGTCACTCTCCACCCCAGTTCGTCTAAATCACACAAAACCGGTGTCATTCATTTGTGCTCGATTAGTGTTGATTTGTGCCGTTGAAATGAACATCACATATATTTCCCCTTCTTAGAAATAACAAACTGAATTCGAGGCAGTGACGTCACTCTCCACCGCATGCCGTCCAAATCTCTCCAAACCGGTGCCGTTCGTTTGTGCTCGATTTGTGCTGGTTTGTGCCATTAAAAGAAACCCTGTAACTACGAACACTTCTTTTATATAACGAAAATAAACTTTTTACGAACAGTGACGTCACTCTCCACCTCATGCAATCCAAATCGTTCCAAAACGGTGCCATTCGTTTGTGCTTGATTTGTGCTGGTTTGTGCCATTAAAATAACCAATTTAACCATTCTTAAATGAAAACTTTAATTTCCATCCCATTTAGCGCAGCCACAGTGTTTTTTCTTTTTTTTTTCTTCATTTATTTTACAGTGAGTCTAAATCCTTTCGTTTGTGCTCAATCTGTGCCGTTAGAAAATAGAACACTGCATTTATCCACCTAAAAAAAAAAAAAAAAAAAAAATATATATATATATATATATATATATATATATAGACCTATGCTTCAGGGCGCTCTTCACAATAAATGCTGCGTTCATTTGTACTGGATTTGTGCCTTGAAAAGAAATCCTGGTCGTAACTAAAATTCTGGCTGTAACTAAAATCCTTCATAAATATGTAATGAAGAAAAAAAAACAAGCCGTTAATATGCCATTATAGGCTATATGTAGGCTAATGTAATTACATGGTATGACTGCATTTAACATCTAGTATGCATATAGCCATGGGAACGTATATAAATATATTACAATAATATTAATAAAAGTTTAATTCCTTCGTTTAATATAAGTGAGTTTGTCTTTATTGTTGCTGTGTTTTCATATAAAAAAAAACAATGAACCACAAACTAAGCAGTCATTTTAAACAAGGGAAAATACCTTATTTATTTGGGTTACAACACAAGTAGGCAATATTCGTCTTATTTATTTTGTTAATAAAAGTTAGATGTTTAATAGGCCTATATGCGAATTTGCCATTGTATTTTATGACTGATGTGTTTTAATTAATAGGCTAATAATGAACCACAAATGACAATCATTTTAAGATAAGGGGAAATCTAAAGACCATTATTTTAGAGCCCTGCATTTCAGCCCAGCCCGACTTATACGCCCCTATAGGGCCAGGCTTCGAGCAAATTTTCACATCATAGCAACTGGAAGAGTTAGTAAAAAAAAAAAGAAAAAAAAGAGGACTGGATTAAAACTAGGGCTGCCCTACCAGATATTTAAAATAGGCTTAAAAAAAATTATTACAATGAATGTGTCAGGGGAAATAGTAAGGAGATATTTGAATTATTTATTAATAAATAGTGTTTTCTGAGTCAGTGTTGCAAGTCGATCCTGACTCGCCATCTCCTCACTGGATGCGCCTTTAGAGAGAAATCCATCTTTACTGATTACATAATGAAAGAGTTTATTTTTAATTATTTGAAGAGTTTTATTGAAGAGTTTGAATTAATTTGTTTTAAAGTAGTAATTTAAAGCTTTCTATAGATATGCTTATGTCTGTGAGGCATATAGGCTATTCGCGGTGTTTCGGTTCATCATTGTGAAGCGCTCCTGGTTCAAGACCGAGACAGCAGAAAGCGCATCCTGTTTGCTTGCTTTCTTTCTTTTAAAAGCACGTTTTGTTGTGAGCGCACACAAATAAAAGTAGACCCTTTACAGTGCTGTAGCAAATTAGCTCAAAAAGGGAATTGTGTATATAAATAATTATAATTAATTACAATTATTTATATTGGCTGACTGTAATAACTGTCGCAGAGTTAAATTGCCATCAGCTGATCTGTTCGTCCAGCGAACATTCAGTGTAAATTCATATCAACTCTAAGAAAGGATATTTCCGTGGCCACAGAAAATATCTTCCTATTAATGCATTAGAGCATGTAGCAAGGGTCAAAATCGTAAAGGGACATTAATAAGCAAGGCAGAATCAGAAACTCATGTAATTTGTGGACAAGAGTTTTATTAACTAAACGCTAACACACATAACTAATCTAAACAAACAACGAATAACATACACTCACGCATACATACAAAGTGGAGCTAAAGTGGATGAATGAAGCCATTAGAGAAAACAGAGAATGCAGTTATGGAAAAAGTCATTTAACCACCTGAGTAAAACCATCAGCGCCGTCTATAACTTATACTAAACCTCTGTTTCGTTTAGTTAAATGTACTATACTTGCACTTCCTTTGTTGTGACGGAATGCGGTCTCGGATGAAAAGTCTTGATGGTTTCAAGGTTTTTGGACTCGCGATCACGTTCTTCCGGGTAGAAGAGTGATGAATTCCAAAGATGTTCTGAGGTAGAAATGTTCTTCCAGGTAGAGAGTGGAAAAAGAGTTAAGAAAGAGATCTGCTGAGGTCCGAGGAGCTTTGGTTGAATGGAAAGACAAGGCCGTAAAGCCTGGCACAAAAACTAAATGGTCCAGAAGAGTTCTAGCTCACATCTTCCTCACCCTCTTAGGATCTAACAGAACCGCAGACTGGGTCTTTGTGGTCAAGAGTCATCTCCCAGGCTGGGGAGATCACCCACGGCTCTATGTTGGGGGCCCGCCGGGCGCGCCCGCACCGGTTCAGGCTCTCCGTCAGAAGATAGCAGAAGAGCTTTTTTTTGCAGAAGAAGCTTTTGCAGAAGAGAAGATTTTTTTAGAAGAGAGCAACGGACCTGTGTGTGAGAGCTTTATCTGGTATAGGGGTCACACCTCTGGGGAGTCAAAGAGCCAATGGGCTCCAGTCTCTTTGGAGGGAAGGTTTTACGACTCTGTCTCTGAGCATGGTAATTTGCATGGGGTTGGATTGGAAGTTCATATACAAACTATTAAAGATTCTTAGAACACTTATATGTTGCATAGGTAGCAACATATAATATACAGTCTCAATTAGATCATCCGAAGACGAATTGATAGAGATCAAACATGATATAAGTGAGGTAATATTAACTAGTGATCTATCATAAGCATGCATAAAACAGGATAAAGTACAAAAGACAATATACACGAACAGTAACAATATACACAATGACCTGAGGAAGTGTGTGTTCATTCATGTGTGTTTTTCAATTAATTAATTAATTAGAGAAGAGTCAATTCTTATGTGCCTTAATGTCTCTTTCCTAAGGGAAAATGAGGTGAGTGTTGCTCAGCCCGCATTCCTTAGAGCAATAAAACTAGTGTTATCAGGTTGGTTGCTATGGAACCGGGGGGGCCTGGAGTCATCCACAGACATACGGCACCCAGAATGTGTGTTGGGTGAGGGGTCTGTGATTATTTGTTAATCTAATAACTAATTTGATTTGCTAAATCTGATGAACAAATGTGTGTCTGATTGGTCCAAATGCTACAAGTAGTTGACTCTAGTTCTATGAATTACAAATTCTGCAATATACTGCATATCCGAATTATATTCTTTTTTTAGTGCTGTCAGGTCTTTCTCAGGTGATTCTCAAAATGCAGATTTTTGCAGATTTTCTGTCAGAGAGATGCGAGTTTGTAAATCAGACAAAGTCCTGTTCCTAGGTGAATGAAGATGCATTGAAAAGGAAATAGCATTGTCCCATAGCAAAAATTTAGTTACTTCCCACAGGGATTGTGAATTATAAAATGAATAATCCTTATTAGTTATGTTCCTTGAACGCCAAGCATCAATTACATTGAGCTCTTCCATAAATATATTTAATCCACTAGGAGGGTGCGCTACATCCACTGCTGGACCACATACTTGACTGAAATCACCTCCAATTATGAAATAATATTTAAAATCTAATAATGTTTTTGTCAAAACCAGTAAGTAGTTAGGATTATGGTCATTTGGAGCATAAATACATGTTTTACAAAACTTATTATTTAAAAAAATTGGCATTAGTGCTCAAGATAACAGGGGTCTGATCTGGACTGGAGGGTCCTGGGCAGATTAGGGCCAAGACTGAGATTGCATCATTAGTTCTAGTAACTTTCTCTAGAAACTCTAGATCTACCATGACATAGCCCAAATAGGGGTAGCTCGCTTCACTTAAACCCCAAATGGCTAATCCATCAACTGAATGAATTAGATCAAACAGATGCTGTCTGTACCAATCTTTAAATATTATGGTCACCTGTGAGCCACTGTCCAGTAAAGCCTCACAGGGATGTCCATTAATCCTTAACTGCACCACTGAAGTTGGACCCACTAATCCTTCAGGAAACTGTCTCTCTCCCAACCTTTCTACCTCACTCCTTTTCACTGAACAATCAGCAGAACCTGAATTGGCCTCTCCTGATGACAGGTCTTTTCTTTTTGCTCTCTTAAGGGATTGGATCAGTTTCTGTATTACTTTGCTTAAATTTTCGGGATATTGACATTTGGACGAAAAGTGTCCGTATTCCCCGCAACGGTAACAATAATACTCATCGGGATTTTGAGTGGACCTGGGGTATTTAGATGCAGTCTGCCCTACACGGGACGCTTCTACCGAAAACCCGGTAGTCGGGGTATTCAATCCTTTAGCAGTGGCTTTATGTTGCAACCGTTTAACTTGTTTTCTAAGACTCACTACCTCTGAATCAAAGCTGCCCTCCGAAGGGACAGAGGTTTGGGTTGAATTTACCATTCCAGTTGCAACAGGGGGTGGTGTGGTAGTCAATGACGCAAACAGAGCCTTCAACTCTTTAACTTCATCTTTTAAAGGGGTCCTATTATGCTTTTTCACTTTTTGAATTTTAGTCAGTGTGTATGTTTGGGCATAAAATGATCTACAAAGTTACAAATCTCAAAGTCCACTCCAAAGGGAGATATTTAGTTTTTAAAAAATCCCTTTTCAAGAACTACAGTGAACGGCTCGTTTGGACTACAAAGTTGTTTTCCTGTATTTGTGACATCACAAATTGTAAATCCCACCTACGGAAATTTGAATGGTTGGCAGGTGGGGAAAACGCTTGGTTGAGCTCTGCACGTTTCAAAATTGAAACCCAGTGCGGGTGTTTTTATATCACTGTATTTCTGATGGAAACCAACTGTTTTCAGAAAATTTTGGATGTCATTTTCATTTCATCTTGCATGTAATGTCTGATAAAGCAGCGTTTGTGAGCGGAGCTCTGTTTTATGTACAACGTTACCGGGGAAACCTTGCTCTCTCCTGCTCCAACAGCGCCTCCTGCTGGCAGAGAATTAATTTGCATATATATGCCACAAATAGCATAAATCTGTGGGACTATGGTATAAATAAATTCAATTGTATAACAGTTTCACTGCAATTCATGTTATAATGTTAGAATTAAAGAACAATAAACAATACATATTACCATTGCACTTATCTGTACATAGTAAATGCAGTTATATTTAAGCTGTTGTTGACATCCTATCTAAAACGTGATTTAGCCAAAAAAAAAAAAACAACAATAACATTACCACTTTAATATGTCTTGCAATATCCATGCATGCATAGATTCTGCCCGATTCTCTTGTTCAATATTCTCGGGGTCTGAATTGATATGGCAATATTGACGAACTTGCTGTTTTGGCAAGGGGCGGGACAGTACTGAAACACCGTCTAAGCTGTTCACCAATCACAACGCACTGGGACAGCTAACCAATCACAACACATTTTGTTTTTCAGAAGGCGGGCCTTCATCAAACATGGAAATAATCGAGCCGTTTGTGTCAGGCTGGGGAGAAAGGTATTGTAATAATGTAAATTATGTGAAAAATAACGTGATTTTCGAACCACCAAGCATGAGAGCATGTTCTAGTACACCCCCAAAACAGAATCAAGACTTTGTAAAAGAGCATAATAGGACCCCTTTAACATTTGCACATCCTGCTGTCGGTTATCTTGATCGGTTTTAGCGTGAATCCTGTTCACTGATGGGTTCAATTTAACCCGGGAGGCTTCGTATTCTTCCTCAGTACGAATTTCTCTTAACAACTACAAAAAAGTGGGAGGTTGTTCTTTCCTCTCTCTTAATTTGAGATGAACTAACATCATATCGGAGACAACTGCTCCACGAAGAAGTTGCTCCACCCTGGCTTGGTCCATTCCAGTCACCGGCAATCCACCTCGCTGAACTACCTTCTTCAGGGAATGCTCTAGTCGCCTGAGAAAATCAGATCATTTTTCACTTGACTTTTGTTGCATTAACCTAAATGAAAAATACAGCTCTTTGCCTGACTCAGCGGTACCAAAAGCACTTTCGATGGCCTCTAAGCACTTTTCCGGCACTACCTCTCCTTCTGCATTGCACACTGCTTTCACCACGGCTAAAGATGGACCCCTTAAACTCTCCATTATATGCCGTCTTTTTTCCTTGGCCGAACAATCGCTCTCTTCCACCATCAGATGAGCCTGCTCTAACCAATGATCTATTGACTCCTCCCCAGGTGGTGTGGGTATTACTCCTGAGAAGATTCGGAGACGGTGATAACTACTGCCTTCACAAGCCGGTTTATCAATCACCTACCGCCCGAATAATAGCTTCAGGAGAGCCCTCAGAAGGATCCAACAAAGTTTTGAACCCACCCTCCTTCTCACTCTCCTTTGCCAGGGAGTCACTTTGTGCCTTCAAAATAGCCTCTGCCGAAGTTTGAGTTTCTATTACTATCGGCCATGCCTTTGTTCCACGTGTGGGCAAAATATGGCCCTCTGCCAGTCTCAACATTCTCTTTAGTTTCACACAATACCGCTAGACCATCTAATTTACGATTATACATTCTTCCCTGTACACGCACCCGCCCTAAACATTTAATGGTTTGCAGGCTTTCTTCAACATGAGAAATCTCCACTTCCTCAGGTACAATCACCATCAAAGCATGAGTCACCTCCAACCCCTCACCCCGACACCAAGCTTGGAGCTCATCTACTAGCTCAGGGTAAGCACTGGTAAACGCCATAATTACCACTCCTTAGATCTCACCTGATAATCTCTTGGTTTTTTTTTGTTTGTTTGTTTTGCGGTACAGTAAAACCCTATAATGGGAAACCAAGGGATCCCAGCGGTGCCTCCATTTTATGTAGCGCTTTTGTTGCCTCTAGTAAAGAGACAACGCCCTGAGTTCGGTAACTAATCGTAAATTCAATTGTGTGCCCACACTTGTCTTCATGCTCTCAGATGCCATTATCATTTGAATTAAGCAGTAAAATAGCTCGGATTAAAGCGGACAAGACCTGAGACGGAACTCTCGACTACACGTGCATCTCAGCCATAGGGCTACCCAGAAGCCACAACTGTGGAATTTTTAACGGGTCACAGACACTCATCTATTCAAATTTCATTTAATTTTAATTTGACATTGTAATATTACTGGTTAATGATCCACTAATGAGCTTCGGTTGTCGGTCAGGAAAATAATATACATTTACCAAGTGCTGTCATTATACAATTCTCCGCCAGATTTACTATGCTGCACTTAAGTTCAGACTAACTAAAAACTTGCGTACACGAGCTGAGACTGAGCTGATGTAAGATTTAATCGTAGCCGCCGCATATGTCCATATTGATAAATTCCAAATTTTGCCTAGAAACAACTGTACGTGCAATTTTCCTGCTACTGAGTATCTCCATGCATCATAGTCTATCACCTGGTTAGCTAAAAGACTTGATATGTATCTAGATTATCATAAGGATACTGCAGCTCCTCCACAGCTTTGTTGTCAATCGTCCCTCGACTGTTGTAGACCAGAGTGCTGCTCAGTAACACAGCCAGACAGAAGATGTTGGTGTCATGCTTTGAGTCCCCCTGAGAACGAGAAAGACAACCATCGAGTTAGAAAGTGGAGGTTACTGTCAATAAATGCTGCACAAACAACTACAAGATAAAATGGTTGGGGTCTATTTTAACAGAGATAAAGCAGCACAAACTAGTTGCATATTTGTCAAAGTCACAGAGCAAAAATTGGCATGTTTATGAAAGTCACACAGCAAAAAAATAAATCTAGTAATTAATGCCATTTGTGTTCATTAAACTCTGTCAGTGGTTTCCTTATAATCACCCTTGAAGTGTTTAAATTAACACTTTCTAAAGTGTTGAAAATTTAAGTAAAACACTGAAGCAGAACTGCAGTTAATGAGATAATTAAGTCATTAGTAAAGACATTTGGTAATTGAGATTTATCACCTAATAAACACAGTTGGGGTGTTAGAGATATTGTGGAGCCATACCAACAACATCTATAACTTGTTTCCAGAATGTTTTAACTAGGCTACACTCCCAGATACAATGTAAAAAGGTACTGGTTTTTCCAGCACAAATTGTCCTTCATCAGTTTCATACTGTAAAGTCTTACTGGGGTGTGTTAGTATCTATGAAGAATCTTATATTGAGTGAATTTCCCCTTGCTTCCTTTATATATTTACCACACCCCACCAAAATGCTGGACCATGTCTCTGGATCAATTTCTTTACCAATGTCTCTCTGCCAAATGGTCCTTAAATTTCCCAAATCACAACTCCTATAGGAGTTTACCATTTTATATAATTGTGAAGATTTATGAGATTCTTGGTTTTTTTTTTTAATATCTTGAGATAGGATTGTCAACCATGGGGCAAACATTAGACAGTATACAGTTACGTAACTGTAAAAACTTCCAGAAGTTTTCCTTTCTTAAAAGATTATAACGCTGCTTTAAATTCTCATGAGACCTTAACACACCGTTCTCATACAAGTCATCAAGTATGCTTATACTTTGCTGGTGCCAGTACTTCCAATAATTCATCTTTTTACCAATATGGATTGCCAGGTTATGCCATAATGAAGAATATTTCTGTAAATAGTGAGATAATTTAAATGTTTTATGAATTCTAACCCAAACATCTCTAGTATGAATGAGAACAGGATTTGTAGTATTAAAAGTAGACTGTGAGAATACTTCAACGGGATTGAAAGGTGCACATATTTGATATTCAACGTTCATCAAGTCAGTTTGATCTTTTCCTGATTCCAATATTTAGCTATTTTTGCCAGAACAAATGACAAATGATATAATCTACAATCAGGAAAGCCCAGCACTCCTTTTTCTTTAGGGGCAATCAGCTTATTTAGATTGATCCTTGCCCTTTTCCCATCCCACAGAAATGTTTTATTAAACTGTCGAATTTCTTGAAAAAATATGGTATTTTAATCGGGAGCATTATTAAAGTAATTAAACGGGGGAGTCACGTGGGGGCAGCGACCAAGTTGGCAGCATGTTAGAGATCTTCGTGCCACTCAGGACTTAATTTACTTTTAATAAATTCTTCGGAGAGACTGGTGAATGATAGTAGTGCCAGGGAAAAACAAGTGGATGTGTTATGGAACCGTGTACAAACTCTCGAGAACCAGAGAAGATGAAATAACGTAAGGCTGGTGGGTCTTAAAGAGACTTACGGTGCTAATGGGACTTTGTCGACTTGCATACAGAGGATTTTGAAGGAGGGCCTCGAACTAGACACAGGCGGAGAGTTTGAGATCAAAACAGTGCGTCAGCACTCTTTGGATCAGCCCTCCCAATTCGGATCAGCCCCCAAGACCGGTTCTGATCCGCTTCTTAAGGCAGTCTGCGAGAGACGAGGTGATCAACGTGGTGAAATGGAAGCAGGGAGTTGTTTGGAAGGACTGTCGCTTTTCGTTGTTTCCAGATATGTCGAAAGAACTCTCTGCTTTGAGGAAGACTTTCACTCCGGCGAAACAGAGACTGCGGGAACTCAACGTGAGATATTAACTCACCTTTCCAGCGACACTACGTTTCAAGTGGAATGGGAAGAATGAGAGCTTCACAAACGCTTAGGCAGCTGAAAGATTTATTAATGAACATTGTCAATGAGGAGCATGTGCAATACATTAAGGAGGGTCCATATTTTTCATGAACATTTAAACTGTTATGTGGGAATGTAGATACTGAATGATAACTCCCAGGCTAAGAAACGTGCACAGGAGCTGCGATAAACCTACTGACCGGAAGAAAAGTGGATGCCTGGAAAAGAGGGATGGGGAGTTGTCGGACCTTTATTTTCTTATTTTTGCATTTTTTTCTTTGTTTATGTTTGTATACGTTATTGTTCTCACGTTTCAAAGTTCAGAGAGCTTGAAAGGATAAGTTTTGAAAAACTAAAATTAGGAAGGTATTGGTTAACGGCATTTTTTCATATACTGGGAGTCTCAGAGTTCTAAGTTGTTAATACAGGATAAATTGTTAAAGGTGGGCACAGACTTAGGAGAATAGACAATAAGATAGCAATGTCTGGGAGATTAGTTAAATTTATCTCATGGAACATCAACGGGTGTGGTAGCCCAGCAAAAAGGAAAAAAGTTTTGACATATCTGAAAAACAATCAAGCAGACATTGTGTTTATTCAGGATTCTCATATGAAGGGTAAAGAAGCAGAAAAATTTTAAAGTTGGGTGGGTAGGTCACGTTTTTTATAGTTCATACTCTAGTAAACGTAATGGAGTGATAATTCTGATCAATAAGAATATAAGTTTTGTTCTGTTAAAACAAAGGAATGATTCAGAGGGACGGATTTTATGTCTTGAAGCCATTGTAGAGGGCACAAAAATGGTGTTGTGCAGTATATATGCACCTAACAAGAGTGACCCACTTTTCTTTCATGAGCTTAATCATATGCTGGGAAATTCTGAGGGTAAAATCATTCTAGCTGGGGATTTTAATGAAGTAATAGACCCATTCCTCAATAAAAAGTTCACGACAGATTCATTTATTTTCAAAGGGAAGAGAAGGAATGCATATGCTGAGTTGTGATTTGGGTCTTACAGACATATGGAGGCAAAGAATAGGGACTACACCTTTTTCTCACAGTCATAAAACGTATTCAAGGATTGTTTTTTTTCTTAGTATCAACCCTTTTGACTGCTCAAGTAGTCAACTGTGTTATAAAGACAATAACTATTACTGATCATGCACCAGTAGAACTACTTCTGAATGTAACCAGTGACACAGAAAAAAGAGGAAGATGGAGAATGAATACGGCATTACTGTTAGATCCCCTCTTCAGAAAAGCTCTAGAGGAGGATTTAAATTTTTTTTTGGATATGAATATAGGAAGTACACAAGACATTTCGACAGTTTGGGAGGCCGCTAAGGCATATGTAAGAGGAAAATGTATCGCTCAGGCTGCAAAAAAAGAAAAGAGAGAATTTAAATAAGATTAACGAGTTGGAAAAGGAAATTAAAAATAAGGAATTACAATTGATCATTTTTTTACCCGGACAGGCTTCATCAAGAACTCTGTAGATTAAAATATCAGTTGCATGAGATTTATAATAAAATGGTGGAACATGCACTGTATATATTGAAAACAAATTTTTATGAAGGGGGAGAGAAAACAGGGAAATTGTTAGCCAGACAATTGAGAGAAAAAAACACCTCCAACACAATACCAGTAATTAAACAGGGAGATAGACAAATTTTTGCATCCAAAGATATAAAAAGTTTTTCAGCAATATTATGAAAAGTTGTATACGTCTATAACACATACTACATCTGTTCAAAATGAGATTGAAGATTTTCTCTCAAACGTTGAAGTGCCGACGGGACTTGGGGACCGACGGCTTGCCTGCGGAGTACTATAAGGAATTTGTAGAGGTTATAGCTCCAATACTTTATGAGGTATATCAAGAAATGTTTAGGAAACAGCGAGCACCCCCAACTTTTCATGAGGCCTTTATTTTTTAATCTCTAAAAAAGGTAGAGATGTTACAGACCCCTCAAATTTTAGACCTATCAGTTTATTAAATGTTGATCTGAAAATTCTGACAAAAGTCTTAGCCAATCGCCTGCAAAAGGTGCTACCAAACATTATTCATCCTAACCAAGAGGGATTCATGAACAACAGAGCTTCATCTGACAATGTAAGATTGTTGTTTCACCTAATTTGGACATGCCAATCCAAAAATACTCCAATAACAGCCATTTCTCTTGACACGTAGAAAGCCTTTAACAAGGTAGAGTGGCAATTTTTATTCTCTACCTTGTCACATTTTGGCAGTGGGCAAAACGTTATTTCATGGGTTCAAATACTATATAAAGAACCCAAGGCCGCAGTGATAACAAACGGAGTAGTATCCCCCTTTTTTAACCTCTCAAGAGGGACACGTCAGAGGTGTTCATTAAGCCCACTTTTGTTTATTATTTTTTTGGAAATATAGGAGTGAAAGCCGGAGATAAAGAAAATAAGTTATTACTCTATGCAGATGACATTTTAGCAGTTATAACTGATCCCCTGACCTCTCTACCACATCTAATGGATGTTATACAATCCTTCTCAAAATTGTCTGGTTATACAGTCAATTGGAATAAATCCGAAGCTACCCTCCTTTCCAATTCCTGTTTACCAGTTATGGTAGAAAAGTTTAAATTTATGTGGGTCCCTAAGGGAATGAAATATTTAGGAATAAAACTGTCCCGGAACACAAAGGAAATAATAACACTTAATTTATACCCGTTATTACAGAAGTTTAAAACTACTCTGGAGAAGAGGGAAAAAAATATGACTTACTCTTTGGGGAAAAATTAGTATTATTAAGATGGTTATAGCCCCCCAGCTTAATTATATATTAGGGCCCTATGAAATCCATTTTAAAAATTGCCACTTAAATCCCGGCGGAGAAATAGCTGCTGAGCTAGAACACAGCTATCCTCAGATAGCTATGTCCTAAAGGTCTTATGAAGACTTGTAGACCAGAATAACAATACACATCTAGCCTAGATAGCCTTCCTACAGAGCTGCCCAGACCACAAAGAGTGGGCTATCTACTTACAACCTTAGCAAGGGAGATAGCACTGTCTAGGCCAGGGTTCAAGGAGACCGCTACTTAAAGACCCTAAGAAGGGGAACAGTCACTGAGCTAGCACATAGATATCCTCAGATAGCTATGTACCTAGGAAGGGCTACCAGAAGGGGGATCGACTGAAACTACCCAGACCACAAAGAGTGGGCTGTCTACTTACAACCAGTGGTGTATTGTAACGAAGTAATAATACTTTGTTACAGTACTTAAGTATTTTTTGGGAGTATCTGTACTTTACTTGAGTTTTTATATTTCAGGCAACTTTTATTTTTACTCCGATACATTTCCCTGAAGCATATTCGTTACTTACTACAAAATAGTCAGAAATCAGAAAAACACGGACTGCAGGAAATCAGGTTTGACGAATCAGTGGTCTGGCGCTTGCAAGTTAGACTCCTAAAAACACCTTTGCTCATGTGCAAATAAGTGCGCGCACAACCACGGATGATTCATTTTCCACTCAAGTTGAGTCTGGGGTGTGCAATATACAGTATATCTTCTGCAATAATATGGTAAGTGTTGTTGTAATAGGGTGACCATACGTGCCATTTTTCCCGGACGCATCCTGGCCAGGATTTCTATATTGCCTAAAATATCTATAGGATTTGGCTTTGTTTGCGTGTGCAGAACGATCGGTGTCAGACATCGGTTCCTTATGTTTTCGAAAAGCTCTCGAGGTACTTTGAATCAAAGCAATATAGAAATCCTGGCCAGGACGTGTCTGGGAAAAAAGGCGTGTATGGTTGTAATGATGTGCGATCTGACATTATCATGTAGGCTATATCACCAAATCACACACAGAGTGCACGCACGTTGATTTATTAGTCTATTAAAACTCAACATTTCAGGCATTCTAAATTGTTGACGGCAAAAATACTTCTGTATGCTTTTTATATTTATATAATTTAATGTAGTTAACTTAATCTATATCACACAAAGAGTACCGTTTTTCTGCAGATATAAGCATGATAACACATTTAATAATCATTTTATACAAGTTCAGTAAAGCAATAAGTGACTTACATTTTAGACATTATAATATTGCTTGTTTTTGCTCAATTTTGCTCAATTTTGCCAATTGAATGAATCAGCTTTTTGAACGAATCGGTTGAATAAATGATTCAGTGGTTCACTCATTACCACAGTCAAACGCTGCGTTCTAAATCGCATACTTCCCTACTATATAGTAGGCAAAAAGCATGTTTGAATCATAAGTATTCATAAAAGAGTAAACGAGAAATCCCTGGATGTCCTACTGCTTCAGCCCAGATTCTGAAGTGTTTATCTGATGGACACTTTTCTATCCCAGAAGCCCACGCGAGAGGATACGTCATCACTGTACAGGGCAGAGAATAGCGACGAGGGTGTTTACAAATGTGAGCATTACAAACCAAAACACGGTTCCTTGTGTTAAAATCGCTTTTGTTGAGCTACTGGAGAGCAAACTGTTGAATTGCTAAAGGTGTAAACCAGGGGTGTCCAAACTACGGCCTGCGGGCCATCTGCGGCACACTATCACTACTGTGGTGGCCCGTGAGGGATTTTTAAAATGATGCAAATCTGCAGAGGTGGGCAAACTACGGGTGTTTTCATCCAGCCCGTGAGGCAGTTGGTCCAAAATAGCCAATTTGATGCAATATCAGTAAAATCCAATAGATGGCGGTATATAACCCCTGATTTACACCGTCCCGCCGCTCTGATCGCGCCCCTAGAGCTGATCCCGGCCACTTCAGTCAATGCTTATGTTTACACCAGCCACGCCGCGGAGAGATAGGCGCCTAGTCTATTATTGACGGATGCCGCGTTCAAGCCGCACAGCAAATACAATATAAAAAGTATTTTTTTTTATCTTGCAAAGATATGCTTTTTTCTTCTGTTTTCCACACACATTTTTATGAAAATGGATATAGTACTGTTTTTTTTCTGAATTATAAATTGTTTTTTTTTTTTTTCATCTGAAACTCGCTGCGATTTCCAAGGCGACTTAAAGCAACCAAAGTCAAACGCAAAGCGCGTACATTAGGATTGGAAACGAATGAGAAAAGGCAAGCGAGTTGGTTTTGAGTTTGTATTGCTAAATGTCTATTTAATATGTGGCAGGAAAATGTTCTAAAAGAACTGCATATGAGCACATCTAATAGACATGAAATAGACATCTGCGTGAGTGATGTATTTGTGTTATGTAGAATTCACTGTTGTCAACACTGCTTTACATGAATGTAAATCATGTAAATATAAACATCTACATGAAGTTACTAAATGTAAATTATCTCTTTTGTCTATTAGTCTGTTGATAAACTGAGGAATATTTGTGTTGGATAAAAATAGAGTTAACACATCACCTCAACATGTAAATGTAGTATTGATCAGATAAATCACAGAGGTGACTGAATCTTGTCTGGATGTTACAGGAACAGATGAGACACACGTGTGTTTATCTGCTGAAGAGTGACTGATGAAGGAATGCTGCCTTCAAAGGCTCTCAGTGAGTACACTACTGAAATGAATTAAACATCTTTTAAATCTTAAGTTGTAGTTTATTTTAATTATTGTAATTTAAAACAGAGGTATTACAGTACTTTTCTGATTCTTGATTTCTGTGCCTTTGCTGCAGATCTTCTGTGGTGGAGCAGGACCTGCAAGGAAAGGTGATGGCAGCATTTGTGAGATTTCCTCATCTTCTCTGTTCACTCAGGCAAGGACAGCCTCGATGTCCCTTTCCCATCCATGATCAGATTCAGTCTGACTGCAGCAATGAGAGACGTGATGGACAGCAGAGACAGGTCAAGGTGGGCATGGTGGTCAGCTGCAGCATTGCCACAGCTGTGAGATGGCAGTAGGATGTGGGTTCACCGCCTGTAAATACATGAATGTTAGAACAATAAGTTTGAATAAAGCTTTGTTTATGTGTTGTTGACTTGTATATGTATGTGTTTATTGGGATTGTTACTTTTATTCATTCTTTTACTCATTTTTTCATGTTTCCTGTTGTTGTCAGTAAATAAAATATAATTATTTAATTAACTTATGCATTAATTCATTGCTTGAATTAAAATTGAGATGTACTCACTTGGGCTGCATTTGTCTAGTGTATATTTGTAACGGGGCTGATGAGACGTGAGACGTGCGGATCCATATGCAGGCTTTTATTTAAAGACATGTTCATAAATACAGGCAGGGTCGAAACAATGGCAAACAGGTATGGCAGGGACAAGACAAAGAGTAATCCTAGGGAAAGCGTGGGTCGATGATCGGCAAACAGTATTCAACAAGGCAAGGCAGAGAGAGTAAATCCAGGTACACAGCAATAATCCAAATGAGGTGCAAACAGAGTCCGAACAGCAAGGCAAGGATTAATCCAGGAAACACGGACAGAAATCAAAACACGAGAAAACAGGCAAGGCAAGACTATGGAAACTAAGAAGGCTTCGTAGAGTAGCTATCGCTAGGATATACGCTATACAATACTCGGCAGTGAGGGAGAGGAAGTCCAAGGCTTATAAAGAGTGTCTGATGGGATTCAGCTGTGCATGTGTGATCAGTGCATTCAGCTGTGTATGTGGAATCAGTGCAATGGATGATGGGAATTGTAGTTTGAGGTGATGTGCAACAGTAGTGTAGTGCATAGTCAATGTGGTGAGCGAGTGACCTCTGGTGGTGGGTAAATGGAAGTTCATAGGCCGGATTCGTGACAATATTCATGCATAACTATGGCATATTATAAAAAAATATATTTTGCATGTTTTACTAAAACAATTTTCAGTAAAAACAAAACGTATATATTGGTCAGCATTTATCATTATTATTGTAGTGTTGGTAAAAGCTAGTAATAGCTACTAATGCATTCTGGGGTAATCACCTTTTTTTAAGTAGTAATACTTACATTTTTTCAGTATAAAATAAACAGTCTTCTCCAAAGGTGAGATCTTCAAGCAGCTGCACTACATCTCCGTTATGCAGACATTGCAAACACTGCAAAGGCTGAGGAAAACAGTACTACGTAGGGTTGTCAAGTTACTGATGCTATGAGGTGTTAGTACACCTCTCCCTTTTATCTTTTTTTTTTTTTAATTGCAGAACTTATAATTGCATACAAGACCAGGGGAAGATGGTTGTATCTTTTACAACAAACAATCCTGATTATGAACAATGACAAAAAAAAAAAGGAAAACATAAATATAATGGGTTTGCGTATATCAAAGTATGAGATTACATACACAGAAAAAAGCACAATGACAAGGTTAAATATCTTTGAATAATCATAATATTCATATGATCATAATGCATTGTCGCTCGTATCTTTTAAGTTGTTGTGCTTGTTATAACGTCATATATCACATGACAACGTCAACATGGCGGATCGCATTCATACTCAACGAGATTTTGCTGTATAGTACCTACTCTTTTAGCGCTCGTTAAGTAAGTACTTATTGAAATTAAGTACCTACTCATTGAGTATGCGGTTTCGAACGCAGCTAAATGCTTTGTTTCTGAATGAATCAGCCGTTTGAATGAATCAGTTGAATCTCAATGACTCACTCATTAACAGTCACTTGCTGTCACCTACTGGCGGTTTTCATTTTACATTTCGGCTACTTTTTTCATGTCTAAATATTTCAAATATCAGTATTCAACGTTTTATGTTAAAAACAAAACATTAGGCCTATTTATGCATCTGTAACTGCACTTTAAATGTGTCCATGTCCCTCTGAGCTACATTAAACTGTGTAAATACATCTAAATGCTATTTCAGACGCAGATTCCAGAAATGTTTTCTTATGTTGGAATGAAAGACACTAAGTACCAGGTGAAGCGCTTCTTATTCATACCCAAAAATACAAAATGGAAGAAAGAGTTAAAACTGAACACAATCTTGCTACTCAAGCTATGAACATTTTTATATATATTTATTTGCTTCTTTTCCATTTTGCATTTACTTGTACTTTTACTTTCAATACTTAAGTATGTCTAAAATTTAAAAAATACTTTTTGTACATAAGTACAATAAATATCACATACTTTAAGACTTTTACTCAAGTAACATTCTAAACGGTGACTTCAACTTCTACCAAAGTCATTTTCCGGTAAGGTATCTGTACTTTTACTTGAGTATGCCTTTCAGGTACTTTATACACCACTGCTTACAACCCAAAGAGGGGAGACAGCACTGTCTAGGTAAGGGCTCAAGAGACCGCTATTTGAAACCCTAAGCAGGGGAACAATCACTGAGCTAGCACATAGCTATCCTCAGATAGCCAGGCTCTAGGAAAGGGGACCACTCCAGGAGAGGGCTTACCGCACTGCCAGTAAAACACAGCTAGCCTCAGATAGCTGTATTCAAGTAAGCCCGTCCTGCCATAACAATGGCTGGAATATAACCACCCTCAGATGGCTATTCTAAGGAGGTCCCCAATCCGTGTCAGTCCCACAGTAGGCTAGCGAAGCACCGTGCTATTGACCAGGAGCTCACTAAAGGGAGACCCAGACCATCAGTAAATGATTCGCTAAAGAGCGAACGCATAAACATCATTAGTCCGAGATCAAAACCTGATGTAAGCTGTGGCCATAACACTAGAGAGCTGGACAGAGCTATCCTCGAATAGCAGTTCCCTCAGATAAGGCTGAAGATTACCCAGCCCACGGAAGTGGGCCATCTGAAACCCCGAAGGGGAGACAGCACAGTCCAGGCAAGGGGCTCACGGAGACCACTATTTAAAAACCCTAAAAAGGGGAGCAGTCTCCGAGCTGGAACACAGCTATCCTCGAATAGCAGATTCCTAGACAAAGACTTCAGTGCTTACTCGAGAGAACTTGTGCCAAGGGGAACCCAACCTAGTTATAGAAGCCAGGCTGGAACATAGCTGCCCTCAGACCGCCATATTCCAGAGCAAAGCAAGCTTGAGCTGGAGCATAACCATCTGCAGACGGCTACACTCCAACTTAACACAGGAAGAGATATTCCCCATAACCACTCTAGGTGCTGAAACACGCTGGGAGAGAAAGCTAGCAAGCCTCTCTCCACAGAGTTTTTAAATATATTCACGCCCAGCGAGGCTCTACACACACAATAACATGCATATTAGAGAGGCACGGCTGAGTTGAATATAGCTCTCGCAGGATCAGGGCTGAAGCGACTGCCGAGCATACGCTGCTTCCGTCCAGCGGGGATTCTACAAAATGGCGCTACGCTGACGCATAGGAGATGAATTGTTGAATAAATTCATTATTTTTGTAGATATTATTGACCGATGTAGTCAAAAAATCTGATTTGGGCATCCAGGTCTGCAGTTTAAATGCAGTCTCAGAGCAGGTCTAGAGATTGTTTATGCATTTATGTACTCAATATATGAGGCAGCACAGGCTGAAAACACAGCGAGCATCATGTGCGTTTCAGTATGTGTAAACAAAATCACACATCCATTCATTCACACAGAGACATGCAGAACATGCAGAATTCATATTTAAACAGTATTTTTAATATTCAATATTAATATTCAAAGACACTAATCCATATGAAGCTTTGATTTAAGTTTACCGACCTACTTTTGATTTATTCATCCAAAATTCTGCAAATTCCGTGACATTGCGCATTATACACTAAATTCCATTTTTATGACTGGATTCTGTGATTCCGCCCACGTTTTCCGCATTGCGGAAATCATAGGGCCCTAGTCGGACCCACTGTCCTGATGTGTTTAACTACAGCCTAATCAAATACACCTGAACTAGCTATTAAAGGACTTCAATATTGCTTGGAAAATCACAGACTAGGTGAGCTGAAGCAGGTTAGAAGTAAACTTCACAGGACAGTGGGTCCCCAGGCGCAGTGTTGAAGAACAGTTAAGTGAAAATTACTGTTGATGTTTTGTTTTCTTTTGAAATCACCATTATTGTGTTTAGTGTTTCCTTTAGTTAGGCACTTGACCCCTGACTTTTTACTTTTGTCATCTCTGGCTACAATAACTGTGTTTATAAAACATATTTGCTGTGGTAAAGAAAGCCAAAATAAAAAGATCAGTTTCTGGTGTAGCCACCCTTCTAACATACGGCGTAACAGTTATGTAATGTATTGATACTTTTTGGTAATTTCATGACTTTACCAAGTGACAACATAACTACGACGTTGCATGCCCGTTATTTTATTACCATAAAATTACCAACTCACAACATCGTCAGTATATCCTCCTAACGTCGTAAGATTACCAAGGTTGTTTCAGATACGTACTCTATTTGTAATATATTGGTAATTTCATGACTTACTGGCAACGTAACTGCAAAGTCACATGCTTGTAATTTCATTACCATCATTTACACGTTCTTTATATGCTCTGATTACCACAATTTGCTATTTAAAAAGTGTAATAAAATGTCAGACACAAGATTGAAAGTTCCCTTAAGATAAAATGTTTCTTTTCACCAAGTCAGAATATGAACAATATGCACAAATATATAGTGACATGCCATACAGCGCACGCACCTCCACAACTGACACACCACGTGCACAGCATGTTGACAAGAAAGGAAAATAAGTTTTTCTGAGTCGTAATTTTTTTTTATTTCATAGCGAGTTACGAAGACAATGTTGAAATAATGACACAGACCTGGCTACACCATCTCATCTGCCGCAGATACTGAATTAGGACAGCACGTTTGTCTGAAGCACTTTTTTCTTCAACTGTGTTTGACAGAAAATATCTTTTTTCTAAGGGAAGTCTTACAATTTATAACAAATAAATAGGTTTATAAAAATTGTATATACTGTAAAGTTAATAAACAATGACCCCATAAGTTTCCCTTTTCAATATAAGTCCAATATAACATAAACCCTGTCCCTTAAAGCTGCCATGTGACTGATGTGATAAGCATGAGTTACATCACATTTTGTTGTGTCTTAAATAATTCCTTGTGCTGCCGCTAGAGACGCTGGGTGGGGGAAGAAGGAAGGAGAGTTAAGATAGGGAGAAGAAGGGTATGTTTAAGCGTGAACATGTTAAGTTGATGTTCAGAATAAATGCAAAGCTTCAGAATATAGATACAGTGTCGTGCTTCCTTATAGAGATCTAACACATTTCCTAAAGTCAGCATAGTTTGTCAGTAATGTCAATAACGTAGCAAACTGAAAACTTAGTATCTTTCTGCATTCCAATAGATGGCAGTGCGGTGGTGGCTTGAGTCTGTTGAATGGTGATTTAACACTACGTTGTCACAAAGTTGTCACCAAATTAAATTACATTTGGAAAAGCGGAGCTTCCTGCCCCTGTTGGATTGACAGTAGCTTGCTTGCCATACACAGTTGTTTATTTTCTTAATTAAAGTGAAAAAATTGTGATTATATATATATATATATATATATATATATATATATATATATATATACTAAATATATAACTTTTATTATATATTTTTTTTTATAATAAAAATATATATAACTTATATAATTCAAGTTATATTTTATACTATTTGTGCTTTAAAGTTATTTATAATAAGTTAAGTGCAGTTAACTGTTTAGTGCACTGATGTCAGACTCATTTTGGATAATAAAGTTTGTTAAACTGTTAAATACCCTGCCCCCATTACAAATATGTCACGTCATTATAAGTGTTTGATCACCACATTTGAGCGATCATTGCAAAAAACAGAATACATATATACATAAACACATTTGTTATGTATATACTGTTTTCTATATACAGTACCAGTCTAAGGTTTGGACATAAGGATGGGAAGTGTGTATAGCAGTATAAATTGCACTGTACGCAACAATTGCATCAGAATCTGATACTGAATGCTGCTAGCTGGTTGAGCAGCGAGCACGGTGGCCTCTGCGATGTCTCGTTCCCGTCAGTAACCGGAGACGTTCCCTTTCGAGCTTTCCCTCGACATCGAAGAGCTTCTCCGCTATGGGAACTATATTCAATCCCGCCGTGAGAACGGCTACGAGCAGCCTATACAAGTTATGCAAAGCAGGGATAGAACACACCCACATTCCCATAACCAATAGTGACGTTCATCAGATGAGCTCTCAGCTGATAGGTGGAGATAAACCAATAAATGTCTAAAACCAAGGTATACTAAATGTGCATATCTGGCATGAAATCACGAGAAGCTACGCTGAATACAGGGCAAATACAACAACAGCAACAATAGCATTGGGGAGCTGCACAGAGTACAACTGTGTTAAGCAGCCTAACTTGCTGGAATAAGGGTAGCATAAAGAGAATCAAGCACTCACCGATAGCACTTGGGATGCAAAGGATGGGATGTCCAACTTGTAAAACCTAGCGAAGGTGTTCTGATAAGACCAGATGGCTGCAAAGCATATATCCTGAATAGACATACCTTTTGACCGTGCCTAGGAAGAGGCAATAAATCTTGTTGAGTGGGCCTAATGTGAAAGGGTGATTCCAAACCTTGGCTCGTATAAGCATCCGTGATAGCGTCCAGAATCCAGTGGGAAAGTCTCTGTTTTGACATGGCCCGGCCCTTCATACAACCACCGTAGCACATGAAAAGCTGGTCAGAGAGCCGATAGCCAATAGCGGCCACACAGACTTTCAGTGTTGATGGCAGACATCAACTACCCAGCCTGTACTGCAGAAAACGCAGGTCATCCGACATGGAGCAAGCCACCGGGTTGACATGAACATCACAGCATCATTTCACAAACACTCCCCATTTTAGAGCATTTACACATCTCGTGGAGGGTGCCCGCGTTTCCGAGAGCATGTCAAGCACACGAGAATGCAGGGTGCTCAGCTCCTCTGATATTCCCAAAGCAGCCACACATGAAGGCTCCATAACACTGGTTTCGGGTGCCAAATCGTGCTGCTCGCCTGAGATAACAGGTCCTTCCTGATGGGCATCAGCAGCTCTTTCAGGTCTTGGAACCAATGCTGGTTCGGCCAGTTTGGGGGCGACGAGTATCACTGAAGCTCCCTCTTCCCTGATTTTGCATAACACCAGAGGCAAGATCTTGATCGGAAGAAAAGCATACAGCCTGGCTGCTGGCCAGGGTGACGTCAGAGCATCCCCTCCAGCAGGGCGTTTGACAGCGAGAAGAACAGCGGGCAATGCACATTCTCTCTCGTCGTGAACAGATCCACCTCCGCTGTCCCGTAGCGATTCCAAATAATCCAGACCAACTCAGGATGTAGCCTCCACTCTCCTTGAGGAATCCGAATCCCTTTCCTCGAAAGCATGTCCGCCCCACAGTTCAAGAGGCCGGGGATGTGCGCTGCTCTGATGGAGAGAAAATGACGATCCACCCATAACAGGAGACTCGCCACTTGCTTGTAAAGGGCTTTGGAGGGCCTGCCACTTTAGTGATTTATGTATGAAGCCAAAGACATGTCAACATGTCGCTGCTCCAGCTGCGGTAGAAATATCCCCGGAGCTAAGACACCGCTTCCAGCTCTGACATGTAGTAAGCCCAGATGACACCGCTGAAGCAGACGCCATTAGTCCCAGCAGTCTCTGAAATTCTTTCAAGTAAATAGACCTGCCCAGACTGAAATGCCGCAGGGCAGACAAAATTGCCACCATGTGCTCTTGAGAGAGGGGAGCTCACATCTCCACCAAGTTGAAACACACTACCAGACATGTTGTAGACTGACTCGGGGCGAGAATGCTATTCTGCATGTTGACACACAGCCCTAGGGACTCCAAGTGACGAAGCAGCATGTCTATATGGCTGACTAGCATGTCCCATGAATGAGCTAAAATCAGCCAATCATCCAGATAGTTGAGAATGTGGACAGAGTATTGGTACGCTGTGCCCTCGAAAGCAAACCTCAGAAAGTCTGTGATGCAGAGCTATTTGAATGTGAAAGTACCTGTCCTTCAAATCCACGGATGCAAACCAGTCCCTGGGGCGAATCTGTGCTAGGATCTGTTTCAGTGTTAGCATCCTGAACGTACGCTTGTAAAGCACTCTGTTGATGGGCCTCAGGTCCAAAATTGGACGAAGTCCTCCATCTCTCTTGGGCACCACGAAATAGCGGCTATAAAGTCTGTCACCACGTGCAGATTGTTCACTGTGTCCAGCGTGACACCCCACCCTCCAGGGACTGCAGGAGCTTGGCCTGGAAGACTTGAAGCAGCGCCACAGCGTGCAGGGCGGATGCTCCCTCCCCAGCCAAGGAGTAAACCTTGCTGGCCAGATGGGCTGTCATCCTGCATGGCTTGGAAGGCATGCTTATACAGTGATTTAAAAATAATTTTTTATTTAAATATTTTTTATTAGATAGGATAGTTGAGAGCAGACAGGAAAGTATTGGTTGGAGAGAGGGGGGCGGGATCAGCAAAGGACCTAAAGACAGGTATCGAACTCGGGTCGCCGTGAGCACAGTTGTGCTATATGTTGGCACACTAACCACTAGGCTATCGGCGCTGACTGGAAAAAATTATTTGATCCCCTGCTGATTTTGTACGTTTGCCCACTGACAAAGAAATGATCAGTCCATAATTTTAATGTTAGGTTTATTTGAACAGTGAGAGACAGAACAACAACAAAAAAATCCAGAAAAACGCATTTAAATTCAAAAAGAGACGATATTGTCGAACCTTAAGTTTTAATCTTATCCAAAAAGTTTTTGAACAGTAAGATATTTTTTATGTTTTTTTTTTAAGAATACTCTTCTGCTCACCAAGCCTGAATTTATTTGATCTGAAAAACAGCAAAAGCAGTAATATTGTGAAATATTTTTATTATTTAAAATAACTGCTTTCTATTTGAATATATTTTAAAATGTAATTTATTCCTGTGATCAAAGCTGAATTTTCAGCATCATTAATCCAGTCACATGATCCTTCAGAAATCATTCTAATATGCTGATTTTTATTATTATTATTATTATTATTATTATTGTTGTTGTTGTTGTTGTTGTTGTTGTTGTTGTTGTTGTTGTTGTTGTTGTTGTTGTTGTTGTTATCAATATTTAAAACAGTTGAGTACATTTTTTCTGGATTCTTTGATGAAAAGAAAAATCCAAAGATCAGTGTTTATCTGAAATAAAAAGCTTTTGTAACATTATACACTGTACCATTCAAAAGCTTAGTCAGCATAATTATTATTTTTTTGGATGGGGGGTTATAGAAATTAATACTTTTATTTAGCAAGGATGCTTTAAACTGATCAAAAATGATGATAAAGACATAGGCCCAGTTTCACAAACGGGGCTTAGCTTAAGCCAGGACTAGGCCTTAATTAAATTAAGATATTTAAGCAACTTTAACAAAAATGCCTTAGAAGAAAACATTAAGGTGTGCATCTTGACACAGAACAATGACACTAACATATTTTAAGATATGTCAGAGCAAGATATTTTCAGTTGAGACAGCTCAAACATGCATTTTAGTCCGGGACTAGCTTAAGCCTCATCTGTGAAACCGGGGATAATGTTACAAAAGATTTCTATTTCAGATAAATGCTGTTCTTCTGAACTTTCTATTCATCAAAGAAACCTGGAAAAAGAAAATTCTACTCCGCTGTTTTCAACATAATAATAATAATAATAATAATAATAATAATAATAATAAAAAATGTTTTTTGAGCACCAAATCAGAATATTAGAATGATTTCTGAAGGATCATGTGACTGGAGTAATGATGCTGAAAATTCAGTTTTGAAACCACAGGAATAAATTACATTTATATTTTTAAAATATATTCAAACAGAAAACAGTTATTTTAAATATTTTAAAAATATTTCACAATATTACTGCTTTTGCTGTATTTTGGATCAAATAAATGCAGGCTTGGTGAGCAGAAGAGACTTCTTTAAAAAAACATTAGAAATCTTACTGTTCAAAAACTTTTGACTGGTAGTGTAATATATATATATATATATATATATATATATATAGAGAGAGAGAGAGAGAGCGAGCGAGAGAGAGAGAAGAGGTGGTGGTGGTGGGCCGCCTGGACCAAAATATGCCAGGGCCGATTTTTTGTCCCAGTCCAGCCCTGCCCTCAACTGACAGCACAACAGGCTAATGAGAAATACATTAATGCTTTCTTAAAACAGGTTTAAGACAATGGATATGTTCACAGGATATGAATACCTGAATTCCTTGTGGCTTAGATAAACTGGATTGCCATTTTTATCTTATTCTCAGGAACCCTCTGCTCTAGTGTTAGCTTGGATGTTTGCATTTACTGTTGGAGCGATATTTACGAATGTGACAGATTCAGTAGAAGAGTTTGTGGAAGAGGCTTGGAATGAGTTTGTGGCTGCATCAGAGGATGTAATTATGTGAGCGTTAAAGTATGTTTTGTACATGTTCGGAGGATGTTTAAGACTGGTTGTTTTATGCTTAATTATTTGGATGCTGGTTCGCTGTCGTTTCTCGTATGTCTTTAAATCAGAACAGTGAATCCTGTGGAAGAGATGCACCTGCTGAAGCTGACAGTCTACACAGTCGGCTGACGAAGAATAACGTCGACCCCCTACTGTGAGTGGAAGGTGAGAGAGCCCCGTTCATGTCCATGATGGGGTGAAGAGACAATTGTGATCCACCAGGGGAGCATGCGTCACCACTCCGCCTTCCGTAGTAACCTCATTTGGTTGACCAGAAGTGGGGTATTGGACCCCACACCAGTCTAAAATGGGGGACTGAAGGAGTGGAACCCATCATGCCCTTCATAATAATATTAACTATATTATTTCTTGTGTGATTATTAATCAAGTTATTGTAGGTGTAACCCAGTTAATTTATCTCAAAGGGAATTATTAATGAATTTTAAGGGGAATTTTGAAAGAATCGACTCTTTACGACCGAACAAATTAATCTTCCAACGCTCAGTCGAATGGGCCGTAACTGCCGACTCTGCAGTGGATATTAATATCCAAAATATAGTGAAAACACTCAATATTAAGCAAGGTAACAAGATCTAGTTTAAGGCAGTAAATAGATAAATATACACATGCCACTTTTGTTTAATTACAAACGAGACTTTATTCAGTATTATAACACCAAAACTAATACCTAACACAAACACACACTCCCACACCCATTCACACGACTTGCAAAAAGGAAGAAAGTGAGGAAAGGAAGAGTTTAAGAGAGTGAAATGATGAAAATCCAAGACCAAGTTTTGTAAGACCTAGCTGAGAGAACCATCAATCATTAATTTAACCCTTCTATTGTTTCTTAGACAGAGTCATTAAATTTCATATCTATGCACCAGTTCAGCATGAATCTGGAGGCATTAACTTGTGTTTGTTGCGTCTTTGACTGGGGATTCCTTCAGTGGCGTCCTTTGTTGCATGGGGTTCCCAAAGTGGGTTCGCTGGTGGTCTGTCAATCGCTGGAGTGACGTCTTAGGAAGCCAATCACGTTGTGGTGTTAGTCGATGTAGCGGAGTCTCGTGGCCTTAGTTAAAGTTTGAGGCAGGCAAAGACTGTAGTCGTGTAGACTGCGGTTTCACGGCGAAACTTAACTTAAATGGGACTCTTGACAGAAAGAAAAGAAAGGAACTAAGAAGAAGATGGAAAGGTAGAGTGAGATGTTGTCCGGACTTAACCCATCTCGACCTGGAAGAGTCTGCTCGAGTCTGAGCGGGTCTCAGTCTCTCTGTGTCTTGTCTCCACCTGAGTTTGTGTGTTGGGGGTTTTAAATCCAGGTGATTGTTCCAGCCCCTAGTAGAGTTCTGACCAATTAGGTATTGTCTGTTTCAGGGTGTGACTATTTCTGTACTCAGCATGTTATATCTTAGTCATGAGAGCTTCAACTTTCCTGCTCTTAACAGGGTACAATTTAAACATGAATTTTATAATGTGAACGGAATGCATTTTACATAGGTTTGATAAACATCCTAATTAAAGGAATGGAAAGAAGAGAGATTCACTCATTCATACCAAACATGATACACTTGTGACGAACCATTCAAAAGTTAGTAATAATTTCATGTTATATCAATATCATTTTCGTGTTATGCATGGTCAAAGCATAATGTTCAACATATACAGTATCTCATAGAAGGGAGTACACCCCTCACATTTTTGTAAACATTTTATTATATCTTTTCATGTGACAACACTGAAGAAATGACACTTTGCTACAATGTAGTGTAGTGAGTGTACAGCTTGTATAACTGTAAATCTGCTGTCGCCTCAAAATAACTCAACACACAGCCATTAATGTCTAAACCGCTGGCCACAAAAGTGAGTACACCCCTAAGTGAAAATGTCCAAATTGAGCCCAATTAGCCATTTTCTCTCCCCGGTGTCATGTGACTCGTTAGTGTTACAAGGTCTCAGGTGTGAATGGGGAGCAGGTGTGTAAAATTTAGTATTATCGCTCTCACTCTATCATACTGGTCACTGGAAGTTCAACATGGCACCTCATGGCAAAGAACTCTCTGAGGATCTGAAAAAAAAAAAAATGTTGCTCTACATACAGATGGCGTAGGCTATAAGAAGATTGCCAAGATCCTGAAACTGAGCTGCAGCACGATGGCTAAGACCATACAGCAGTTTAACAGGACAGGTTCTACTCAGAACAGGCCTCGCCATGGTCGACCTAAGAAGTTGAATGCATGTGCTCAGCGTCATATCCAGAGGTTGTGTTTGGGAAACAGACGTATGAGTGCTGCCAGCATTGCTGCAGAGGTTGAAGGGGTGGGAGGTCAGCCTGTCAGTGCTCAGACCATACGCCGCACACTGCATCAAATTGGTCTGCATGGCTGTCGTCCCAGAAGGAAGCCTCTTCTAAAGATGATGCACAAGAAAGCCCGCAAACAGTTTGCTGAAGACAAGCAGATTAAGGACATGGATTACTGGAACCATGTCCTGTGGTCTGATGAGACCAAGATAAACTTATTTGGTTCAGATGGTGTCAAGCGTGTGTGGCGGCAACCAGGTGAAGAGTACAAAAACAAGTGTGTCTTGCCTACAGTCAAGCATGGTGGTGGGAGTGTCATGGTTTGGGACTGCATGAGTGCTGCTGACACTGGGGAGCTACAGTTCATTGAGGGAACCATGAATGCCAGCATGTACTGTGACATACTGAAGCAGAGCATGATCTCCTCCCTTCGGAGACTGGGCCGCAGGGCAGTATTCCAACATGACAACGACCACTGCCTTGCTAAAGAAGCTGAGGGTAAAGGTGATGGATTGGCCAAGCATGTCTCCAGACCTAAACTCTATTGAGCATCTGTGGGGCATCCTCAAACGGAAGGTGGAGGAGCGCAAGGTCTCTAAAATCCACCAGCTCCGTGATGTCGAGTGGAAGAGGACTCCAGTGGCAACCTGCCACACAAAATATTGACACTTTGGGCCCAATTTGGACATTTTCACTTAGGGGTGTACTCACTTTTGTGGCCAGTGGTTTAGACATTAATGGCTGTGTGTTGAGTTATTTTGAGGGGACAGCAAATTTATACTGTTATACAAGCTGTACACTCACTAATTTACATTGCAGCAAAGTGTCATTTCTTCAGTGTTGTCACATGAAAAGATATGAAATATTTACAAAAATATGTGAGGGGTGTACTCACTTCTGTGAGATACTGTATGGGTTGCAGACGTGATATAATCAAATGTCATTTCATTGCATAACTCTATAAGTCCTTTATCGTCATTTTGAGGATGATCTGATGCATTTTAATGCTTAGCGAGAGTTTCTGGGTTCTAGAGAAGTTTTGGTCCTTTGTTTAAAGCAAGGTCTGTGTTATCTCTCTGTCTTGAGTGGGGGACAATCAACCCTCCCCCTCTTCAGGTCTTAACTGCGGGATTCCTTTGTGAGACATTGTCGACCATTTGTCTTGAAGCCACTTAATTAGGGAGTTAGGTCTGGTGACACGCACGTGTGATAGGATCTTTATGGCCCTGACTTGTTGATTTGGTATTCAACTCTTTTGATAGAAGTAGTTCTTATCATCAGTGTCCGATCAGGTCATCTGTGTTGATTCAATCATTGGTGTCTGCGTCGCTCAGTTCCTACATTATTAATTAGTATTTAACCTCCTAGATTGTTTGATGATTGAATAAAGTTAGTAGTTAACATACATAGTAGTAGTCGTAGGCACAATGCATTTACCTTAAGGTATCTCTCCTTTGTAGTGAGAATGGAATGTGCAACAGTGTTCTTTTACATGCTAAGTTCTATCTCTGGGTCACAGTGCCATGTCACAAGAGGTCATCGGGACCTCACATCTACGTGACCGATGAGTGATCGGGACATCTGTGATATTGATGTATCTGCATGTTAGAAATTGAGTTGAATCCTGCTTTAGTCTGTCTCTTAATTTCTAAGCTGCTGTTCTCATATTGTGTGTGTAATGGACCATACTGATAAGACGCATGCCATAGCCAGGCAACCTGGAAGTACAGATAAAGTGTTCTCTGTGTATGAGTGTGCGAGTATCTGTCTTTGCAGTTAAATGAGAAGCCAGTCCTGGAGGAGACCGTCACCTGCCGCCATCTTGATCATGAATAGGTTCTGGAGAAGCCTATTGTGTCTGACCCTTGATCTTTTGTTGCCTAAATAGTAACTTGGAGATGTGCTTCGAGTTTTCCGTCCATGTGTGGAGATTTTCTAAGTTTATCTAGGTTTCGACCAATCAGAATCTTCCTGACCTATACTCTGTTAGAGTATAATTACTGGTGTTTTGAGCATGTACGCAGAGAGGCCTAGAAACTCCATTGAGAGTGTTGAAGCTGACTTCTGCTGATGAAACTGCAAACTATTTTCTTCAGTAATTTTTTCTTCAATTGATTGCATCTCTGACTTGTGGTCCTTATTCATCATATCAGGGGCCTCATTTATAAAACTCTCCGTAGATTTCATGCTAAAAGTGTACGTACGCACAAAAGCTAGATTTTGCATACACACAAAAGTTTTCAGATTTATAAAACCATGGGTACGCCAGAACCTGCGCAAAAATCCCTTTATAAATCCCAGTCAGGGGAAGATTGTGCGTACGTGCATCTCCACCCCGACTCCTCCCCAAAATCACCATATATGGAGCTTACAATGCCTAGTTTTACTATGCATAACCTCATCTGCATATCATTTCCATGCATATTCCCATCCATGTGACACTGTTTAACATTGTCAAAGGTACAAGAGATTAAGGAAATATGAGATACGGACTATAAATGCCATTTGTGTCATACATTGATTTTTACTGCTAAAAATTATCGAATATCATTATGTTTTAGAATAAATATATCTAAATATTTATAAAAACAAAACTGTTTAAACTAGTTATCAGATAAATATTTTAGAATAGAGTTGATCTCAATCTTTTTCACTGGCCAAATAGTATTTCAATTGTTTTAAACAATTCAAATTAAATTATAAGGTGAACATCTTTTAGCTATTTTTAGTGGAAACAGATAGGCCTATACTAATTGCAGTGTAGCCTAAATACAATTGTCTGAGTCTGCACGTCACTGACAAAGTATTTTAAAAAGGAAACGTAAATCTTACCGTTTTCTTCAAGTTGTATCCTTCAAATACAGTGTTATTTTTCATAATTTTGTGGAGATGCCTTCACATGACATTAACACCTCCGTGCAGCTGCGGTTGTACAGTAAGCTATTATCATTAGTCCTATTCAAACCGAACAATGGACCGCTCGACCACCGAATCCAGCAGTGTCCGCGATAATATCGAAGTAAGTGCGTGTCATTGATCATTGTTCTCGCTAAAAAAAATATTTTAATCATCACGAGATCTGCAGTTTAGTGTAAAGATGAATTATTGTGCACCTATAGCACTCCTTGCTGTCATTAAAAGAGGAAAAGTGATCAAGCGCATCCATTACAAATATGTCTAAATTCATATGATTTTGGTTTAACTTTTGCGTAATGAATTTACGTAATTTCAGTGCTTATCTCCATTAATGAGAGTGGAATATTTAATGTAAATGTGTATATCGACATGAAAACAGAGCTTTAAATCATTGTTTTTACTTACATTAATTTTCTCACTCCAGGAAAAATAGTTTGTACGCATGGGTCAGAGTTTGCGTGGATTTGCGTAAATTTTCCCGTCAAGTTTGTTTTTATAAATCCCAACTTTTGCGTAGGAAGTGGCGTACGCCTCTTTCGGGGCTGGTTTTGTACACGTACGCAACGGTTATAAATGAGGCCCCAGGTCCTTGGGTTTAACTGTACATTCCCCTACAATGCGCATCGGCAGGTCTGCACAGTGCGCGCTGTCAGACTCCTCCAGAGCTGCCTCAGCATGGTCCAGGCCCAGGCAAGCGATGCAGTGTTCTTGGCTATCCGGCAGGTCGATTGGTCCAGCACAGATACGGCAGTAGGACGTCATCTTTTAAAAAGCAAATCAATCGCGAAGGAGAAGAGCCTAACGCAATTGTTGCGTGCACCACATTTTATAATGCCTCTCGAGCTCGTCAGATTTGCATGCGATTTGCATACTTCGCGACAATTGTCCAGTCAATTGGACTGGCGTGAGCCAATAGGACTTCAGGAAAATTTGGAATGAGATGAGTTTCTATAGGGGAGAAGCTCCATGATGTCGAGGCAAAGCTCAGAGAAACGTGCAATACCCAACTATCTGAACCTATATATACATATGTTATTGATTTAATATCTATGCAAACTCCCTTGCATAATTTGTATATATCTATACATACAATATATTGTCTATTGTCTTTTTTTCTATTGCGTAATGTTTTTACATATTTATTTTGTCTCTTGTTTTTATTTTGTTATCTGTGTCTTGTCACTTGTCATCCTGTCTGTGCACTAGAAGCTTCTGTCACCAAGACAAATTCCTGAGCGCTATTTCATAAAAGACGCTAAGAAAAGCGGGGATTAAAGTCCAAAACCTGACTTGAAATAACCTAACAAATCAATGGGGACTAAAGCAGTTTCATAAACGAGAATTCAAGTTCACGCAATCTGACTAACTTGATCCAGGTTCAATGAGTCAGGATAATGTGACGTGCACGCTTATTCTTAAACAGCCCTTAATGTCGATCATGGATCAGATCGATCCACCATGGCAAACAGCGAATATTTGTGCCGTTTAACGCATTTGAAACATTGTGTTTTCCTGTGCATAACTGACACGTCACAGGTATATTTTTCATCTGTAAATGTTAGAAAGTCATGCAAATATATCCATTTTGCTGTCAGGAGTTGGCGAGACTTACGCGAGTGAACGAGCCTGATGAGCGCATGCGCGTTACACAGACGGAGCAGAATAGAATAATTGCGCAAGAATTATGAATAAAATATACATTCTGTTAAAATATTTGTTGTTGGACATTAGATGTGACACGTAGAATTTTAATCCTACATATAAGTGTATTTTTATGATAGCAGTAACTGTAAATCAAATGTAAGCTGGCTAATACAGCCATACTAGCTCAAATGAGTTAAATGTGTGTTCCTCTTATCAGTTAAAATGTAGTCTGATTTCTATTTTTTATTTTAATTTTTAATTCAGTGATTTTAACTTTTGATTTCATGTTTTTAATGCTTTAATACTTTAAAGAGCAAATTTAGATTGTAATGTTTTAATGTTCTAATAACCATAAAAGTTACAGCGGTCATAAAATCAGAGAAAGGCTGCATAGAAACTGCTGATCAACTGAATGTGCAAGTAGCAACTATGTTAAAATGTTTTCATATATCTTAAAAAAGGTCATTAGCCTACATTTTGGGCACAATACATTAAATACAGTTGGTTGTAGCCTATTTTTACTTATTTGATTATTTAAGGTGTATTTTCTGTATACTTTTATTTTTGGACTAATAATAAAGTCAACTAATTGTATGTGAGAGAGTCAACGGTAATATCGATGCGTTCCTATTGGTCAGAGTTAGAGGAGCTCAGCTTAGCCTGGTTGTTAGCCTGCTCTGGCTAGCTGCAAATAATAAATCTCGATAGTTGCATGAAAGCAGGCTAAATTAAGCTAAATTATGTTACTGAGTCAGGGCTAAATTCAACCAGGATAACTGAAAAATCCCAGCTTAAATCCCTTATCTTGCTTTTGTGCAATGCCCCTCTGGTGTGTGTGTAAGCACACTTGGCAATAAACCTCTTTCTGATTGTGATTCTCTCTTTCTGTACAATGAAAGTGTTATAATTAGTAACTTAAAATATTTTAACACAACTGACTTAAGTTTATGACATGACACCCATATCTGGTACATGTAAAAAGATGTTTTATGCGTAGTTAATAGCCTCCTAAATAGGGATTAGGGGTATCGTTTACATTTTATCGATATCAGTACTGCTTATCGATACCGGTACTTATCGATACTATTTGGTGCAAAAAGATATGATGTGAAAAGTTGTTGAAAATTTCAAGTTATTTTATTACTGCTGAACTTTAGCAACTTTTTAAAGTTCTTCAGTCAGGAGCAGGGAGTTATTTTTCTCTTTGAGTTTTATTTTAGTAACATTTAAAGAATAGTTCACCCATAAATGAAAATTGTCATCATTTACTCACTCTCAAGTTGTTTTAAACCTGAATGAGTTTCTTTCTTCTGTTAAACATAAAAATTAAGAATGTATTAATTTTTTATTTTTGAACACAAAAGAAGATATTTTGAAGAATGTGGGTAACCAAACAGTCGCTGGTCCCCAGTGATTTCCATATTTTTTTAGTCAGTGGGGACCAGCAACTGTTTGGTTACCAACATTCTTCAAAATATCTTCTTTTGTGTTCAGGACAAGAATACAAATTAATACAGGTTTTGGTACAACATGACAGTGAGTAAATAATGACAGAATTTAAATTTTTGGGTCAACTATCCTTTTAATGAAAATCGGCAGCATTCTGTCCCTTTAAGAGCTGCAACACATCTGTTTCTCTCTGTTTACTTTCACTTTAGACATAACTAAATGTGTTTATATGTAAACCCTGTGTGTTTTTTACAATATTAGCGCAATCAGACGATAACTAAGATAACCACATAATCAGTGCTTCTCTGAATAAGTGCACGTCAGAACAGTACACGAACGAAATGTTTAACCAGCAAGGCTTTAAACTAAAGCACGTGCAAATAATGTACTTTTGTGATTGCGAATAAGTGCAGTGTCTCGTGATTGTAACTACCGCTGAGTCAATATTTGATGTGATGTCTCTTGCGAGTTGGAGCTGGAGACAGGAGACATAGTAAATACAGCGCATTGCTTGAGGTAGATGTTGTGTTTTGTTAGTAAATGTTTCATTATATTACTGGTGTTGCCTCCTTTGTTCACTATTACACTACTGCATATATTGCATCTGACTCTGGTGTGGCTTAGTTTTGTAACATGAGCCCACACTTTCGAACGTTTCACTCTTGCCGCCACTGATTGCACAAAAACACACACCGCACATGCGCATGGATATCACACGCACGTCGAGCAAACAATGGCCACATCATTCAGTGAAGGAAAATGACAAGCAGCAGCTTCTAATTCGTCATTAACATTGAAGTATACGGAGATAAAACAACGCAAGTATCGATAACAGTACCGTTTGTCCTGAAGCTAACCAGTAGTTTGGTATTGACCCAATTACATACCGGTCCAAAAAAATATTGGTTCTCGGTACCCATCCCTACTCCTAGATTACATTAAAGTTGCCACAGAATGCATTGTTACAATATTTTAAATTGTTCTCTGATATCTACATAGGTAAGGTGGCTTAGGTAAGGGCAAAAATTCTCCAGAAACAGTTTTACAAGTGCATTTACAACCCTAGGATTTCTCCCTAGAATGAAATGGTCTGTTATTGGTTTATTTGGAAGGGTCATGAACAGTGGCGGCTGGCCAATAGATGGCGCCAGGGCTCCGCCCTCCCTGAACCACACACAAAATAATAATTATATAAATTATTTAAATGTATATTTGTATGATGTGATATATTTTTCACAGAAGATTTTCTAATATATGTTTTCACCATCACCATATGACCTCTCTGTCTGCAGAGATGGCAAAAGTACACACATCCTTTACTCAATTAAAAAAGTAAAAAGTACCCATTACTACTACCTGTTTTAGTGTCATGCTGGTAACTGGACCTCACGTCATATTGACACATTAATACAAAATAATACAAAATAAATTACATTTAATATTACATTTAATATTGTTAGCTAATGAATGCATCATGACTGAACAACCACGATGTAGAACAGGGCAGGACTGGGACAAAATTTCAGGCAAGGAAATCTCACACTCATCCAGGCCATCCCATACACCCACAACAAATTCTGAAACTACGGATAACCCAATTTTTTTTATTTATTTATTTATTTATTTTTTGGCCATCACATTTATAAAAAAAAAAAAAAAAAAAAAAAAAAGTTTAAAACCTTAGGCTTGGGCCATGCAAAATAATTAAAGGTTCTCTATTGAACTGCACCTTCACTTCCATTTTCCTTTACAGTCTCTTCATTTTCTATTATATCTCTCTACATCTCACTTTGTGTGCGTTTACTTTTTTCACTAATTTTCTTGTACCTGTCACTTTTCCCATCAGCCATCTACTGTTATGAACAGAACTGTCTCCACCTTGTTGCAAAACAACCACCTCATTGTATTCTGTTTGCAATAACATACTTTAAATTGAACTAAAATAAAGTTATCACATTATGACCATGTGTTGTTGTTCTATCTTATGACTTAAATACTATAGATTTAACAAAACTATACTTTCTAAGTTGCCTAAATGTCGAAAATTAGTACAATAATAATTACATCATGACAATATCTTTAAAGAAAAATCCTAATACTCTATATGTTAATACTGTACATGTTATTGCATTATCATGAGTCATATTTTTCTCTTACCAAAATTAACCATGGTTTATTACAGTAAAAGTGTTTTTTTCTTTTCTTTTTTTTTGTCAGATTGATTACAATCAGTTTTAATTTACAACCATAGTTTTACTACACATTTCATGGTTAGACTATGGTTAGTGAAGCAAAACCATGGTTAATTTGTTGTTACCATGGTTTAACTAGTAACCATGGTTTTTGGTTTTTGGTTTTTTATAAGGGTTGTGTTGTTATCTGTCCTAGCTCCCTTTAAATGTATTATAAAATGATGTTTTATAACATTTGTCTGCTAAATTACTACTGTAACTTTACAGTAGATAATATTGATGTTCTTTATCACCGTATTTTGAGTGATGATAGTAATTTAGTTTAGTTTACAGTAGGCTATTATTAATCATTTGGCTGCTACTGCTAAGAGTTGCTAGCCGTTTAATTCTTAACTAAGTAAACAAACACAAAACTACAGCCTATTTACAAATTAAACTGACCTGCACTTGAAGTCACGAACAGGTCAGTAGTTTTACCTCTCTGATCCACTCCATTCTCGAGTCTCTCGCATTGATTATTCTGATAGAAACCTTTTGGCGGTGAGGCGGAGCGTGCGAGAGCCAAATCGTGTTGCCAGTCAAGACTAACCGATTCATGATGTATTATAGATTTGTTATCGAATGGTGATCCATCAAAACTAAAGTAACGAGCCTGGTTTGAAAATGTAATAAGTAGAAAGTACAGATATTTGCGTAAAAATGTAAGGAGTAAAAGTAAAAAGTAGTCAGAAAATTAAATAGTGAAGTAAAGTACAGATACCAGAAAAATCTACTTAAGTACAGTAACGAAGTATTTGTACTTTGTTACTTCCCATCTCTGTCTGCACGTCTCAATTTCAGCTGAGGGGCGATCAAGAAATCACCCACTGGAGGCGGGTCTTTGTAGAATTTAGTCAAATGCTGATTCAAGATATAAATATATTCAAGATGTGACATAAAATTTAGCCAATCAACGTCCTCAAATCTTAACTGAAATGGGTGATTTTTCTGTCGCCCCAAGCTGCTAAAGTCAAAGCTGGTCTGTAGTGGCACAATTTTCAATTACGTAACAATGGTGGACTCAGGTGTTATTAATTCCAGACACGAACCTAACTCTGTAAAATCTCTACTCCAATGTCCATTTGAGAGGAGAACTTTGGCAAAAAAACTGAAGGTAAAGGAGCTGGGTCCAGATCAGCCTGACCTCTTAATCAGACAGCAGACAAGCGAAAAAAGGGAAGACGTACACGTGAAGCTACTCTTCCCGTTGGTACACCAAAAAGGCCTGGTTATGTGGATGCGTTTCTGCTAATGCCTTATTTTGTTTCCCGTGCTTGCTGTTTAGAGCAGCTGGGGCAGATCCAGCATGGACAGTTACGGGAGTTAGAGATATGAAGCACCTGTCTGAGAAAGTAAGAAAACATGAGAACACCAGGGCACACATGGATAATTCTGTCAAACTAGCCATTTTGGGAAGAGTAAACATCGCTACTCAGTTAGACGACGGTCACAGGATTGCGATAAGAAAACACAACGAGGAAGTGGATAAAACAGGTATATTTTGTCCAAGATAATTGATTGTGTTAAGTTTTGTGGGGCTTTTGAGTTGGCCTTGCGTGGGCATGATGAGGCTGACTCGTCAGACAATCCTGGCATTTTTAGGGGTTTAGTGGATTTTGTTGCCTCGCTAGACAATGTGCTAGAGGAGCACCTTAAGACAGCAACCGTTTTTAAGGGCACAGTAAAGATGGTACAAAACGAGCTGTTGGACTCCATGCTATCAGTGGTAAAAGATTACATTCTGGAGGAAGTAACTGCCGCTGATTTCAACGCCATTCAAGCTGACGAGACGACTGACGTTTCCACCCGCTGTCAGCTGGTGCTTGTGCTACGTTACATAGATTCCAATGGTAACATCCAAAAGCGCTTTTTTGAGTTCTTAACCATCCAGAACGCAAATGCTTGAAGACGAACGAGGCTTTTTGTTTTTTCCTGGCATTGTTTCACAAGATCATGCCAAATGTAGACATGCTATTCAACCAGCTGCAGAAGAGGAACATCAACCATGTCTGCATTAAAGCAGCTGTCCAGGGATTCACAAACAACATGCAAGTAATCAGGTAAATACCCTTATTTACTATTGGCTGATAAAGCTATTGTTGTTAGAAAGATTTGTTGTCTGTGAAATCTTAATTGTGCCTTGCCATTAAAGTGAATGATTGCCATAGAGCACTTTTTTTTTTTTAATTATTATTTATTAACTTTTTTTGGACCAGGGACTCAATTTCCTTTCTGTGTGGGGACAGTGCATCATCTGACCAGCAGCACCAGCCCAAAAAGCAACTGAGGACGCTGGGACCAGGAGAACAACGGAGGCTAGCTACAGAGGTAAAAAAAAACACACACACACACACACACACACACACACAAACAAAAGATGGCATATAGATTATAATTATAAAGAAACAGATGGTTAAATACCAACAAGAGTGTACAGTACCAAAAAAAGTGCTGATCAGTCACAAGTAGCATGATTATGTTTCTGTCATACACACAAATGGGAAAATAATTAAGTACATAATATCTTTACATGTAGCAGAAAATAGGTGGTTTATTTATTGAAATGCTACTGTAGACTGTTTTGTTTAGGAAACTAATAGCAAGTTCAAGATCAGGAGAAGTAAACACTGTAAAGTACAATGAGGAATACTGGAGTTTAAACATTAGTAATAATATAATGTACGTTATGTTCACTCAGAATCACTTTGATAAAAATGTTTTACAGGTATGTGATACCATCCTGATTCATTCCAAGGAGCGGTTCTCCTTCACCCAGCACCTCGTCAGTGCAACATTGCTGCATGGAGAGTTGTTTCCACAACACAGTGTGAAGTTTCCTGAATCAGCACTTGAAACAACAGTGGAGGCGTACCCCATGCTGAACAAGGCCAAGCTCAAAACAGAACTGTCCCTCATCTATGAGAACCCTGAGTTTAGGGTTGGCAGTGGTGCAGTGCCTCTGTACCAGTCATGTACAGAACTCTTATTATTCAACTATGCCAAGGTAAATTCCATTCTATGGCTCCTTTAACATTAAGCTACTTGCCTATCACCCATTATGGTTCAACTATGATCTATAAAGTTGCAAAATTAATTTACTCATATTTAAGAATCAACCGTTTTCATGATATAGTTAACACATTTGACACAATATTTTGAATATACAAGGAATGCAATTTCAACTGAGGGGGGCCTTTAATCGGTCCATGCCCAGGGCACCGCTGCATCATAGGGTGTACTCACACTAGACACAGTTGCCTTGAACTGAGTGTGATTGTTCCCCTTCCTTACTCTCCAGCTGGCTTGCACTCACATTGCACTTTATGTTCCGGTCTGGAGGACACTTAATGCTGCCTTCAAGTGCTATCGGATTTATCGTTAATACGAGTTCCCTAATCAGAAATTGGACATGAACAGGTTCTGAAGTCATATTTACTTATATTTTCAGTTTATTTTAATAATTGAGTTTCTGAGTTAGGCAGGCCATAAACTTTGGGGGACAACGATTGCTGCTGTCAATGCTATTCTTAGTTTTTTTTCAACAACAATTACATAACCTTGTTTTGTTGTTAATGTTTGCCTAATTATATACTGTACATATATATATATATATATATATATATATATATATATATATATATATATATATATATATATATATATATATATATATATATAAACAATCATTTGATGCATATTGTATGTATTTTAAACAGTGAAATAAGGATGTATTTGACCGAAATTCCAGAATCGTCAGCAAGCTGATTATCTAGCGCTGGGAATGTTTATGGTTATCAACCAATGGAATATTACATTTTATTCTTTCTGACAACAAATCACTTGAATGTGACAAGATCGTATTCATGACTTCATAAGTGGGAAATAGGATACTTCTCATAGCACGTGAAGGCAGCATAAGTTATTATGATGCAACGGTTTTGAAATAACCAGGAAGAGAAGCGCTCTTGCTCAACACAATGGAGTCCATTGTTTTGTTAACTTTGTGGTTTATTATTTTGAGTCGTTTGGGACACAGTGACACACAGCCCTTAACAGATCTATCGCTTTTGCTGCTCAGACATTTTCATGCAATCGTGCTGCACATATCAGAAGTTCGGGCTCACACTACATGCGTACTGCGCCCGAGCCCAACTGAACCGTGCTCCGTGCACGGGCATGGTACAGAGTAGGGGTGGGAATCTTCAGGCACTTCACAATCCAATCCGATTCCAAAACGATTCTTGATCTACATTTTTTCCCCAATTAATTCTTCTGCTGTGCAAAAACATCTTTACAACTTTACATCTTAACCAAAATGGGAGTTTCTATGCTTTTTGTTTATAGTTGGAATCTCTGTGTGTCAGTGCTGTCATCTTAAAAGTAGAGGTGTGAATCTTGATTTCATGATTCAATTCAATTACGATTATCACTATCAACTCAATATCACGATGCATCACATTCTCAGTTTTCAATATTACTGCACATGGCTACATTTTCATATCAATTTTATTTTGTCCAAAATGTACTTTTTTTTTTATATAAAGCAGGCTACTTTTTAAAACAATTACTTATTTAAAATAAGTGTTCTTTAAGTATCCGAAAGTTTACAGACAATAGTTATGGGTTTTTATTTTTTTCCTCAGCATTATTTCCATTTGATTATTACTGATGAGATCATAGACCGTGGCAGCTTTAACAGGCTGCATTCAGACTAATGCACAGATCTGTTTCGATATATCAGATGTTTTGTCCTGCTCTGAAAAAGTATAACTGACTGTGTACACATCAATTTCGTATAAAAGTATTCGAAAATGCAAGTGCATTTAACCGCAGCCGCAATCGAGCTTCAGGACAAACACAAAGCGCACGTGAAAGTCTGTCAGTGCACGAGTTTCGTGCATCAAATAGTACTGCATTCCAAACAGTACAAATAAAAGCATATCTTAAGCATATCTAAAGTAAAACACGGCAGGTGGAAGCACACACTGTCAAGCAATGTGCACGTGTCTCACAGCGCAAATTCTGTGCAATGAAGCCCGCTGCGTCTCTAATGCGCACGCATGCCATATGCGGGAAAAAAAAAAAAAAGCTCAGAATCGATTCTGAAATATTCAGAATCGTTGAAGAGAGAATCACAATGCATCAGAGAATTGATTTTTTTCTCCCATCCCTAGTACAGAGCGATCACACTTGTCAAACGAACCAGGCTTTAGTGGTCAAACGCGCTCTGGCACGATTCAGATTGCCTAGTGTAAGTACACCCATAATCTGTCCCTGCTCATATATTTACTAGTGGTGGCGAGATGAAGTAGTGGTTCACGCTGCTGACTCACGACTGCACTGCCAAGTTTAGCTAACATCATCAAGTTTGCAGATGACACAACTGTGGTAAGTCTCATCAGCAACAATGATGGAAAACTACAGGAAGAAAGTGGCGCAACTGGTTGAATGGTGTATTGCAAACAACCTGTCCCTCAACGTAAGACAAAGGAGGTTGTGATGGACTTCAGGAGAAACTCTGTTGACCACCCCCCACTGACCATTGACAGCTCGACTGTGGAGAGAATCAGCAGCACTAATTTCCTGGGGGTGCACATAACCTGGACCACCAACACTACATCACTCTTCAAGAAGGCGCAACAGTGGCTCCACTTCCTGCGTCCCTCCACCCATCCTCACCACATTCTACAGAGGCACCATTTAGAGTATGCTGCATCACTGACTGGTATGGGAACTGTAGTGCTTCCGACCGCAATACCCTACTACGGACAGTGAACATAGTTGCAAAGATCATCAGTGGCTCTCTACCGTACATCCTGGACATTTTCCTTGCACGGTGCTCCAGTAAAGATACCAGTATCGTGAAGGACCCCACCCATCCCTTCCACAGTCTCTTCCAGCTCTTACCATCAGGAAGACGGTACAGAAGCATCAGAGCCCGCTCTGCAAGACTGCTCAACAGCTTTTTTCCCCAGGCTGTGAGACCCCTCAATTCCAATCACCTCAGCCCCCTCTGAAACCTCATCCACTACCCTCCTTCCTGAAACCAGGATCCTCTCACCCTCCACCTCACCACACCACACGCACCACATGAAAACTGTTGAAAACCTCAAAAAAAAAAAAAAAAAAAAAAATTAAATTCTTTCAAAAAAAAAAAACTCAATTCTGAGTGTGCTACACACAGTTGAGTGGGCTGGACAAACCACCTATAGTAACACACTATTTTCTCTCTATATGCACCAGACACTTTTTTATAAAAACTCCGTTACAAGGACTTAATACAGATAACACAAATGTTTACTTGCGAATGCACCACAAACCATATTGCACTATTTGCTTCTTACCCTTAAATACCTCTTTTGCACAATATCATGTACAGTTATTATGTAAAGTACTTGTATAGTTTGTCTTAGATTATGTGTATGTACAGTGAACTACTTATAATATATGTATAGACAGATTACCACTTTCAGTAAATTAGTTATGTATAGGTAAAAAAAATTGTTTCTTACCCCTAGTGTTGTAGGATATCAGAGCGAACCAGTCAATTTAGGATTCGATCAGATTGGTGTTAGAACCACCAAAAGAGCCAAATTCCACAAAGAGGCCCAGGATAACAAAACAACGTCATAAATCTGTCCACGATACCCTGGCGCCACAAGTCTGAACCACATCCACCAACTAGCTTTTAGCAGCTCACAGCATTAAAGTGCCCCTATTATGCCATTTTTAAGGTTGCTAATATTGTTTTATGAGTCTCCTAACCTTGGTTTACATGCATCCAAAGTCAAAAAAACAGTTTAGTTTTCTCAAAAAATAACTTTAATTTTACCTAATTTCTAAATGATTCATAAACTACTCGTGCGAAGCAGTTCGAAGAATCAGTCTCTCTAAACCCCTCCTTTCCGTGAGCACTCGGTGCTGTGATTGGTCAGATGGCGCAGTCCTTTGTGACTGGTCTACCGCGTACAGCGCGAATGACATTATGCAAATGTGTTACTTCGTGACGTACCGCCGTAACAGAATAAGATTCAAATTCCTAACGACTCGTTTAGGCGATTGCGAGCCGACGCTTTTTTTGATTGATAATAACTTTATATATCGTGCACTTTCGGCTAAAGTTGATGTTCACATACTGCTACATGACACACTGCATGAAAGGTAATATTCGAAAAGGCATAATAGGAGCACTTTAACACCAATAAGAACACTTATTGATAATTCATACTCAGGAAAGAGATTGTCAATTTTGGGGCAAGTAACCAAGATTGATGGTCAAAGAGATCCACAGCAGGACCATCACATGTAAATCCATGATAGAAATCATGAGCTTTCTCAGATTGGTTTCCCCCACCTAGAGGACAAGAACCAGACGGAAATTCCTTATGAGACCTTTTTGTTCTACACAGAACTACACAGAGACCATCTAAAATCATCTTAAAAGGACTTATAAACAAATATCAGTCCATTGTATAACTTCATAGCATATATGTAACCCACACATTTGTCTATAATCTTCTAATCACTCATTGTGTATGTCTTTTTAATAACTATTGAATAGCTTACGGGTTCATATTCATGTTTGGTATGTAGGAGTTTGAAAATCCTTGCTTGAAATGTTTCTTCCAATCAATACTTTGACAAATGTATCATATTCTGGTTATAGAAATCATGTCCAAAATTATACTCTGCAAGAGCGGGAATGTTCGGACCATGTGACTGACCAGATAACGTTGATTTTTTTATTGGGAGGAGAAACAGAGCAACACCCCGAGCTAAGACAGTATCTAATTGGTCAAGACACCAGTTGGGATGTGTCCAAAAGCCCAGTTTAAAAACTCAGGACGCCATCGAACCATCCTCTCTTTTTGCTTTTTAGTCATTGCTTTTAGCCATGGTTTACATGCCAGCTGCTACTTAACCACGATGAGAAGAAAACCCATCTAGTCTCATTACTGTAACAAATGGGGCTGGTGGCCATTCATCCAACCACCAGAGGGAACACTCTCCAGAGTACTAACTGTGTTTCTTCGTTGGTTACTTCCTGTTTGACACCATATTCAAACAATGCTGTATTAGGTTCTCACTGCGAAGTATTGCCAGTTTCACTGCCTTACCAAGAGTTCTTTTTTCATTGTGTTTTGCTCTCTTGATATGACCATTGTGCTTGCCTGTTGACCATCGCCTTTCAGACTACTTCTACTTTGTTTGCCTTGTTGGGCTGACTTCCCGATTGTTTGTTCTCGCCTGTCCCTCCGACTACGATACTGCCTTGTGTTTTGCACTTGTTGCTTAGTGTCAATAAACTTCCCGCATTTGGATCTACATTGTCTCCATGTCGTCACCTCCGGCTCCCTCACAGTTACATCCTTTTATTCTTTTACTTTAATATCTTTTCTTTCCCATTGAGAGTTTCGTGTTCTGAGTCAAGTTTGCCAATGCCGTGTCTCCGAGTCTGACCTCGAGCGCCCGTCTAAAACTTCAACCAGCCCACAACTCCGCAACTTCAGCCAACGCCCAAGCCTTCACGTACGAAGCCTACGAACAACCACTGAAGTCTCAGCCAATCAGCAACCTTGGGAAACCCCCTTTCTGCAAAGAGGACAACAAAAGGGAATACCTTAACACAAAGGCAACGCAAGTACAAACTCCAGATTCTAACTGAGCTTATGCATTTAATATTAATTTTAGCCTCATTGAAAAACTCAATGCGAGGGTTAAATAAGTGATTAATGTTGTTCAGGTCTATGCAATAGCACATATTGCTATAAGCTTGGGATTTCACATTTTCATTCTCTTAAACTCATTCTTTCCTCACTTTCTCTCTTCCTGCAACGTGTATGAATGTGTGAGTGCGTGTGATTATGTGTTAAATTAGTTTACATGTCTTAGATTTTTTTCAATGAAGTCTTATTTATATTGAAAAGAGAAGTATCTTGTGTTTTGTGCTTACAAGTTAATGTCTTAAACTGCCGATCATGTTACTGTGCTGTTTAGTGTTTTCACTATATTTTGGATTTTAATATCCAGTGTGGAGTTAATGTTATACGGCTCGTTCAGTGAATCGCTGGCCGACTCAGAGATCAGCCGTAAAACATTGATTCTGTTCAAATTCCCTATAAAATCATAAATGATTCCCTTTGAGCTAAATTGACCTGTTTCCCTTAGTGTTGTATGTTTATATTTATGTTTAATTATGTAGCACCATGGTCCTGCGAGATACGACATTTCGTTCCACTGTATGTCCACACATGTAGTGGAAAGACAAAGCTCGACTTGTCTTGACTTGAATGCACGCTAGGGACACCTGCTGGTCGATCCATATAACGTGCAGAAAAAAACATTGTCAGGAGTGTAACAGTGCCAAAATGTGTGCTAGACAGTGGTGTAACGTAACGAAGTAATTATACTTTGTTACAGTACTTAAGTATTTTTTTGGGAGTATCTATACTTTGAGTTTTTATATTTCAGCCAACTAAAATCAGAAGAACACAGACTGCAAGAAAGCAGGTTTGACGAATCAGTGGTCTAGCGTTTGCAAGTTAGGCTCCTAAAAAACACCTTTGCTCGTGCAAAAAATGCTCACACAATTGCGGTCAATTTCATTTTCCAGTCAAAGTCGAGGCTGGGGTGTGCGATATACAGTATATCGTCTGCGATAAGTGTTGTTGTAATGATGTGCGATCTGACATTGAATAGGCTATATCACCAAATCACACACAGAGAGTGCACGCATGATTTATTAGTCTATTAAAATTCTAAACTCAAGGCATTCTAAATTGTAGACAGCAAAAATGCTTCTGTATACTTTTTATATTTATATAATTTAATATAGTTAACTTAATCTATATCACACAAAGAGTGCCATTTTTCCCTAGATATCAGCATGATAACAAATGTAATAATCATTTTATACAAGTTTAATAAAGTTAGCATTAAGTAACTTATATATTAGACACAATATTGCTTGTTTTTGCTCAATTTTACCAACGAAAATGGTTCCAAACAAAAAGCACAGCACTGTTTTGCGTCTCTGAGAAATGGATGGTGTTTACTTATTGAATGAATCAGCTTTTTGAACGAATCAACTGAATAAATGATTCAGTGATTCACTTATTAACATAGTCAAATGCTTTGTTCCTGAATGCATCAGCCATTGAATGAATTGGTTAAATCTCAATGACTCACTCATTAACAGTCACTTGCTGTCACCTACTGGCGGTTTTAATTTCACATTTCTACTAGTTTTTTTCATGTTTTAAATAATTTCAAATATCAGTATTCATCATTTTATGTTAAAAACAAAACATTAGACCTATTTATGCATCTGTAACTGCAGGTTAACATTCCGCCTGGAAACAACAGCATTTTATCTGCCTTATATGTTCTGTAAAAAATGTTAATATTGGTGGCATATCAGTGCCATATACGCCGATGCAGATATATCTGCGACAGGCTCATATTGGCTGATTAAAATCTGCAAAATTATAAATTGATTGAACTTCAATTTGAACTTAATACACTGCAAAAAATGTTTTGTGATATAAATATCTACATATTCTTGAATAAAGATTTGAGAAGCAAAATGACAAGATATTAAGTCTTGTTTTTTGAAAAATACATAAAAATTAGTTAGTTTTTGCTTAAAACAAGAAACAATATCTGCCAAATAGGGCAAGAAAATAATCTTGTTTTTTTCCTTTGAATTAAGATTATTTCTTACCCCATTGGCAGATATTTTTTCTTGTTTTAAGCAAGAATGTACAAAATTTAATTTTTTTTTTTTTTTTCAAATTATTTCTTTGCAGTGTACTTAGTTAAAGCCTATTAGACAATGCACAATTTTTGGCTGTCCCAGGTGAAAGACTGGCATCGTGAAACAATTGTGGCGATTTCTGTGATCATGGCTCCTAAACGGTGGTCCTGTGTCACACAGTGAGAGAGGTTGAAAGACGGCCGTTGTTGCGGTCTTGTGACCAAAGATAGCCTACGATAATTTTCTCACAGTGTCAGAAATTCAGCATGATCATCGCACATTGTGTGTGCTGCTACGACCTACGGGGACTGACCAGCTAATAAAAATGCAACATAGTGTCGATCAATTATCGATCTAAGATGGCGCCGCAAATGGCAGCTACTGTGCTTTGCTCTTCAGTGTTTGTACTGTTTTTGTTCGTTTTTCCTGTTTTTTGTTTCTCAAACACCATCAGTTTTACCAGGGATGATCTGCTGAACATTCGGCAGAACACACCACAGAATCTTTTACCGGTTTTTGATTATTCGGACGTTTTGCTGGACATTGTTGTTGGCGGAGCCGTAGCTCTGGTCAAACGCTTCAGGACGCGCAGACGGGGGAAGAGAGCCGGCGCGCTCGTGAAGCTCAGACAGCGTGGATTTAGAACGGCGTTGCCTAGCATCCATCTGGCGAATCTCCGCTCTCTACCCAACAAAACGGACGAACTCCTTCTGCTCTCCCGGACAAACAGGGACTTTTCAAACTCTGCTGCTCTGTGTTTCACGGAAACCTGGCTGAACGACGCCATTCCGGACAGCGCGTTACATCTTCCGAGCTTTCAGCTGATTAGAGCGGATCGGGAGGCAGAATCGACGGGGAAATCACGCGGTGGCGGGACGTGCTTTTACATCAATGAGAGGTGGTGTACAGATGTAACTGTGTTAAAGAAGATGTGCTGTTCAGATCTAGAAACGCTCTTCATTAACTGCAAGCCTTTCTACTCGCCGCGGGAGATTCACTCGTTCATTCTCGTGAGTGTTTACATTACTCCGCAAGCGCACGTGAGGTCCGCTTTACAGAAACTCGCTGATATGATCACAGAGACTGAGCAACAACACCCGGACTCTGTTTTAATCATTCTCGGGGACTTTAATAAAGCCAATCTCTCCCGTGAACTGCCAAAATACAGACAGCATGTTACATGTCCCACCAGAGACAGTAATATATTGGATCACTGCTACACAGCGATAAAGGACGCATATCACTCTGTTCCACGAGCAGCTTTAGGACTCTCTGATCACTGTTTGGTTCATCTTATACCGACCTACAGGCAAAAACTCAAATCTGGAAAACCTGTATTAAGAACTGTTAAAAGATGGACTAATGAAACAGAGTGGGATTTACAAGCCTGTTTCGACCTTACTGATTGGACTGTTTTTGAATCTGCCGCAAATGATCTGGATGAGCTCACAGAGACTGTAACATCTTACATCAGTTTCTGTGAGGATGTGTGCATTCCTACCAAGACTCATCTAACTTACAACAACGACAAACCATGGTTCACTGCAAAACTCAGACAGCTCCGTCAGGCCAAAGAAGATGCTTACAGAAAGGGGGATAAAGTCTTGTATAAACAGGCCAAATACACACTGGAAAAGGAGATCAGAGTGGCAAAGAGGAATTATTCCGGCAAGCTAAGGAAAAAATTCTCTTCCAGTGATTCTGCTTCAGTGTGGAAAGGTATGAAAGAAATCACCAGTTACAAGTCACCATCCCCCAGCACTCTGGAGAATCAACACCTGGCAGACGGCCTGAACGAGTTCTATTGCAGGTTTGAAAAAACACCCCACACCCGCCCTGAACACCTCTCCACACAACCATTCACACAACCATTCACACCTCCAGCAACCCCCGTCTCCCCCACACCTGCAATTCAGATCAGCGAAGATGAGGTGCGCCAGGTCTTCAGGAAGAACAAAAGAAGGAAAGCACCAGGCCCAGACGGTGTGTCACCAGCCTGCCTAAAAATCTGTGCTGACCAGCTGGCCCCCATCTTCACACAGATCTTCAACAGATCTCTGGAGCTGTGCGAAGTCCCCTCATGCTTCAAACGCTCCACCATCATCCCCGTCCCAAAGAAACCCAAAATTACTGGACTTAATGACTACAGACCTGTGGCTCTAACATCTGTGGTCATGAAGTCATTTGAAAGACTGGTTTTGGCTTATCTGAAGTCCTCCACTGGACCCTTACTGGACCCCCTACAGTTTGCCTACAGAGCAAACAGGTCTGTGGATGATGCAGTCAACATGGGACTGCACTTCATCCTGCAGCATCTGGACAGACCAGGGACTTATGTGAGGATCCTGTTCGTAGACTTCAGCTCCGCTTTTAACACCATCATCCCGGACACCCTTCAGAACAAACTAACTCAGCTCTCCGTCCCCACCTCCGTCTGTCAGTGGATCACCAGCTTCCTGACAGACAGGCAGCAGCTAGTGAGGCTGGGAAAATACACATCCAGCACTCGTACGATCAGCACTGGAGCTCCTCAGGGCTGTGTTCTCTCCCCACTGCTCTTCTCCCTGTACACTAACGACTGCACATCTAAAGACCCCTCTGTCAAGCTCCTGAAGTTTGCAGACGACACCACACTGATCGGCCTCATCCAGGACGGTGACGAGTCTGCCTACAGACAGGAGGTTAAGGAGCTGGCTGTCTGGTGCAGTCTTAACAACCTGGAGCTCAACACGCTCAAAACTGTGGAGATGATCGTGGACTTCAGGAGGAACCCCTCTGCACTCCCCCCACTCACCATCATGAACAGCACTGTGACTGCAGTGGAGTCATTCAGATTCCTGGGCACCACCATCTCCCAGGACCTGAAGTGGGACAATCACATAGACTCCATTGTGAAAAAGGCCCAGCAGAGGTTGTACTTCCTTCGCCAGCTAAGGAAGTTCAACCTGCCACAGGACTTGCTGAATCAGTTCTACTCCGCCATCATTGAATCCGTCCTCTGCACTTCAATAACTGTCTGGTTCAGCTCAGCTACCAAATCTGACCTCAGAAGACTACAGAGGGTAGTCCGGACTGCTGAGCGAATCATTGGTACAACCCTCCCCACTCTCCAAGAACTGTACTCATCCAGAGTGAGCAAAAGGGCTGGCAAAATCACTCTGGACCCCTCACATCCAGCTCACTCCCTCTTTGAACTGTTACCGTCTGGTCGACGCTACAGAGCTCTGAGCACCAGAACGACCAGACACAGGAACAGTTTCTTCCCTCAGGCAATCCATCTCATGAACACTTGACATTAAAAGTGGAACACACAACACTATTATAAATTATTTATTCAACACACATACTTATTTTTTTCATTTCAGATTTGCACATATTGACCTGTACACCATAATTGTCTATATATTGTGTTTTTGCTATTTGTACATTGCCTATTTGTAAATTATTCTTTTATTATCTGTGCCCTGTCCTGTTGCTGTCTTTCTGTTGCACTGTAGAGCTTCTGTCACAAAAACAAATTCCTCGTATGTGTAAGCATACCTGGCCAATAAAGCTCATTCTGATTCTGATTCTGATTCTGATGTGATTATGGTGCTAAAACTTAAAACTGCTTACCTCAAAACTCTTTTAACTTCCTCTTTTACAGCTTCCTCTTTTTTCAGCACACATAAAAAGTACAACTGTGATTTGTGATTTTGTTTACCACTAGTAGTGCATACTGATGCTGTTTTATTTCAATAGTAGCTTGGGTTGTAGCTAGGGTTGCCAACCGTCCCGTATTAGCTGGGACGTCCCATATTTAGGCCTTAATTTATGTGTCCCGTATGTGACCTCCCTTTCTTGACTGCTAACCACTGACTGAACAGCAGCAGTGCTGAATGATCACCGACACCTGTCATCATCCAGACACAGCCACCCTCACGCAGTATAAGTTAAGTAAATCAGAAATCGTGAACATAACTGTTCGAGGAAGGTTGCGTAATCCTCTGACGGCTGGTCGTTCCCACCTCACAGCAAGTGGTGCTGGTGCTAAAGCCAATTCAGTCCGTGTTTTGACTTCAGTAAATCAGTTTTGGCAAATACAAATAACATGATTGTTTTTCATGAGTCCAACATACAGCCACGCAAGAAAACATGCAATCTACATGAGACGTGATCAATAAGGGAAGCCGTCTTTCAATTCCAGTTTTTTTTTTTTTTTTTTTTTTTTGAAATATGGGCAATTCCAGCGTTACGAACATTTGCAGTCAAAACCTGAATACTCATAAAATGTATTCATTACCAATATATTGAAACATCTCTTTATATTTTTCTAAACCCCTGAAAATAGATTCTAGACATCAGAAAATATCAGTCTATAATTCTGTTTTATATTTTAGATGAGGGAAATACACATGCATTACGGACGTGACAAAAAAGACAAGAGTTTTTGGGAGTCAACATTTTGTAGATGTTCTGTAATTTACAATTCACAAACCAGAAGCAACAATATTTGCCAAATGGAGAAGGCTTAGCTATTTACAAAACCCAAAATAAACAAATTGTCAAAATTTTTGTTTTTGTGATTCAGAGGAAAAATCAATGTGAACGCGACGTGACAGTTCTGAAAGGGGAATTTATCAGACTATGGAAATGCATATAAAATGCTTTAAAAACTTTAACATAGATGTCTAGTGGGTATTTATTAGGGCTGCCCCCCAATAATTTTTTTTTTAGTTAACTAGTAGTCATTCATTTAAGTCATTATTCAACTAATCGCACATTTATATTAAATCAACTACCAATCCATAATGAGCTTTATTCCATGCTCAAGCACACGCATAAAGTTTGCCACAAAGCACAGGCAAAAGTAGCCCAATGATTATAAATGTATAGAAAAAGGAGACATTTTAATCATTTATTAATAAACTAATGTCTTCTTGTCGGCTGCAAGATGAAATTCACAGTGCTGACTCTCATCTGCACAGTAGCCTGGACAAAATGCAACCTTGATACAGATTACATAATCAGGGAGTATTTGATTTTATTTTGAATTGGTTCATTTAAAAGTAGACATTTCAAGCTTTGTATAGATATATTTCTCTTGTATGTAAATATGAGATAGCCACACGCTATCATTTTCACACATTTTCATTATTTTACAAAAGCACGTTTTATTGTTATTATGAGTTACATAAATAAAATCAGTTTCAAACTGATTTTAAGTTGTTTCATTATCAGGAAAAAAAAATGCAAGTGGACGCATGGGCGCCTCCCTGCTATGCATGAGCAAAAATATTGCACATTTATAGGTTAACTAGAGTTTGGAATCCGCATCAAAATAAATCTTCACCAGTCTACATCCGAGACAGATGCAGTTATAACCTATAAATTGTTTTAAATTGATCTAGCGGACACATGCCGCTCCAATTCACTGCATGATCATTAGTTGTTGTTGATCAAGATAAAACGAGAAAAAAAATAAAATAAAATAAAAAAAAAAAAACTTCTCACAGCATATTTCGGCAATGAGTGAAATGTTGTTGCTGTTGTTGTTAAACAAGATTAATCGGATGCTGAAATACTGTGCTCTGTCTTATATTTACCCAACCACTGGGTTAAAACTAGCCCAAATTGGGTTGTTTTAAACCCATTGTTTTTAGAGTGTGCAATTTGAGGTAAAATTAACAATGCAGTCTTTTTATTATTGCAATATGTTTCTACTTTTATATTGTCAAAATAGCTCCATTGCAGGGTAACACTTTGCCTAAACCTGGTCTCAGTTTGAAATGTTCATGAACCATCAGACACTCTCCATATGAAAGAGCAGCGATTCATGCCTTTGCAGCTCCCACGATGGAGCTCAGCTGTCCCAAACCCCAACCCCCTCCCAGAAGACGCTTAGGCGGATGACGTAGGACGTTGGCGTTGCGTGATTAGTGATGAACGCAGAGAGAGAACAAAACAAAATGCCGGTCACGAATTAGAGGCACAAAACGAGGATTTGTAAAGAAAAATGTTGGAGGATTTCAATATAAGCCAAGAGGACACTGGTTTTCCTTTGCTAAAGTAACAAAACTTTGTTTCCTTTGCTCCTGCATATCTCAGAGGCGCATGCTTGATGCCTACGTCCTCCGCAGGAACGGCTTCCATGTACGATAGTCATACTAACCCTTTAACGTAGGGCTGTAGCGATAACCACAATATCGCAATACCGCACTATTAACGAGCATAACTGCAGAGGAATGCAACAACCGCAATATTTCCTTTTTTTATTATTTTTCGTAAGGTTACGCCCTTCTCGTTTTATACTTAGTGCGTATGTACTGAATATTAGTAATGATAACAATGTGTACCATGCTTATTTGTACAGAGGCTCAGTAAATTTGCACTTAACAAGCCTAAACAGACACCGAATGAGAGAGAGAGAGAGAGAGATCGACTGAGCGCGTGCGATTACCTGTATCTGTCCTTCAGGCTGAGTCTTGTATATTTGTGAAATAGGTTGTCATGTCCAAGGAAAGCGAAATCTGTCTTAGCATCGACGCTCTGCTGGTCAGCTGAGCCTCTAAAAGTGGCGCTCAAAAGTTAAAATAATTTCAACAGCGTGTTTCATTACATATCTCGAATGAATCAGCGTTTTTGAACGTGTAGTTGAATGAACGGTTTAAGACTCACTCAAAGACAGTCTTTTACCGCCACCGTGTGGCGAAACAATGAAACAGCATTGACTGACAGCCCTCTAGAACACGCAGGTGAAATATCAACAGAAAAAGTATCTTGTCCAGTCAGATTCAAGGATCAGAACTAACTGTTATATATATTTATATATAGGCTAACAATAGACTAACGATCTTATTGTCAGGTTTATGTTTTACGTAGACCGTTATTTTGTCATTCTCTTCTGTTTACTTCACTTCCTGTTTCAACGCGATTTAGTTTCGGTTTCATTGGTTTCTGAATATGACCTCGTTACATCGTAACACATACACACAGATTATATATATATATATATATATATATATATATATATATATATATATATATATATATATATGCGGTAATACCGCATACCGTGCTATTGAGACACTCAAAATTACCGCAAGGCAAATTCCTTCACCGTGACTTACTTTAACGTTTAAGCCCTACTTTAACGTTTTTACTTTTGCTATGAGTCCTATACCTACTTTAACGTTTTTACTTTTGCTATGAGTCCTATAGATTAAATTTTCTATGTATTCTGTATCTTATTGTGAATATAAACCATCAGTTTCGGACACCGCAAAACTGCTAAACTGCATTTTATTTCTGCACTTGGAAACGAATGTTGTGAATCAAGTATTTGTTCTCTGCAGTCATTCAGAGAAATGCATCATATTTGTTGCACAGATTCTGAGTTCGGCTGATCTGCAAATATCAGTTTCACACAACAGCATTTAAATGGATATATAGCCTAATAAAGATCTCATTAAAACTACAAAACTCTTAGGTTGTATTGTGTTGAATGTGACTCACAAGAAATGTTTTATTAATCAGTTGTTTTAGTTTAGCCTAAACATGAGGATTCTAAATTGTTCCTTTGGTTTAAATTTCCATTGGCCAGAATGTGTGTCAAAAAGATCATTTAATAAACACTGAATTATTAAATTTAAGTTTCAATCATTTTATCTGTGACAGTAATGTTGACAATAAATATGCACACCTCAAATAGTGGTTAATACTGTACAATAAAAAGTAGCACTCTTAAAGCGCTGCCGTCATTGTAGCCTATATTTCACTCTAACTGTAGTCAAATAGGCCTAGCTGAAACTTTAAGCATTTAGAATAATTAGTTCAGATTTAATGTTATAATTCTATATTAGTATTGTTATTAAACTTGCAATTTATTTCATTATTTTTGTATTTTCATTCACAAGTAAAAACATCACGTTGACACAGTGTTAACCGTCCCTTTGCACCACCTGGTGGTGATTTTGCGAACGAGTTTTACATCTTACTGATTTTTATTTGCCGCTGAGGCATTACTGCTACGGTAAGTGCGGCAGTAATGGGCATTCTGGTTGACTACTTACTGTAAGTTCATTACTTGATCGTTAACCAGTAATATTAGAATGTAATTTTTTTTTAGGGTTCTAGCTTTATATGCGCAAAGAGCAGCATAAACAACAGACCATGAGGATTCACACATCATCGCATCATGAACCTGCAGCACTTCTGTGAACTGAGAAAAACATAAATTAAGTCTATAAAAGGAATAAAATAATTAGGACTACACCAATATATTTTTCTTAACAGATTAACAAAAGAAAAACACTGTGCGACAAGTATAGGCTACACTCGTTTTTGTGACACTCTCAATGCATTTTATTTATTTTCTTTATTTATTTTATTAAATCCATCTGATCGCACAGGCGCCTCACGCGCACAGACAACATTAGTTCTAGTGTTGCTAACTTGACATTTCAGCCATTCATCATCAAACTAAAATGCAGTCAACCAAACATAAGTTACACAGCTAAATTTAAAAGGTCTGCTGTAAAATAAGCGTGCAGCACCCAATCAAACATTTTTGCACATGTGAAGAATTTTTCATGGATATTGGAACATGAGTGAAGTACAAAGCCTTGTTTAAGCTACATAATGAATAATAGTTTAGCAACCAAATGTTACGTGGCAAAAATGAAAACATTTGGATTCTTGTTGAATAAGAGAGGCTTATGCGCCCAATTCGGTTTTCCTTTAAATAAATTCATTTTGCTTGATGTTTGTATTCTATTTATAATGAATGCCACTATAACCTTAATTGTTTTATTTTATAGTTTAATGCTTCTAAACTGGGGGGGTTTTAGGGGTGTGATATTCAAATGACAATTGTTTTCAGATGCCACATTTTTTAACGTACAATCATTCATACGATAGCATTGGAGGGATTTGAATGTTTCATGAATAGTACGATAACTCTTTCGTAAGCTGATTTGTGCACTCAGATCTGCGCTCATTTCTGCGTTTGATAAATGAGGCCCAGTGTGATTTGTAATGATCTTATAAGATTGCTGAAATCACACAGTCTGTAGAAGGCTTAATTTACTATTAAGTTAGTAGTTAGGAAAGTGTTGTTTTACAATCATCGCTCCTATTTACAGATGCCTAGCAAGCTATTAATTTAATACATGTTCATTCTGAAAAAAAGCCAACAACATGCTGGTGACATTTGCTCACATAGCAGTATTATCTGAAAAAGGGTATCTCTGCATCAACAGTTAAATAATTCTTGGATTGTTAAATTCTTTTGACATTTAATGTTTGTAGTTATGTTTTAATAGCTTGGCTGTTACATCACCTTGTCCACGTCTCCGAGTCCCTCAGTGTCTAGCAGTACCAAAGTGGTTTCTGCTTTGGTGGGATGGGGCAAACACCACATCCAGATTCCCTTCGTCTTGGACTCAACTGTGCTGCCCAGCGCAAACCCTGATAATGCCACGTCCAAATGAATGAATGAACGAATAACAACGTCTCATATTTGAACTACATAATGTTTCTCTTAAGCTTTTGGATGATATGACGGTTGCCTTTGGGGTTCTAACCTGTTTGATTCCCAGCGAGGCGATTCATCAGGTAGGACTTCCCAGTGCGGTAGAGACCCACCACAGCCACCACCACCACTGGCTGTTGGATCTGCTGCAGAATCTGCAGTGCTGACTGCTGCACACACCACCTCCCATCTGACTCTGTGTCTATGAAGCACACTGGTTTATCCATGGTCACTGAAACTGGAAATTTAGCTGTTGAACAGATATGTACATTTAAAATCTTTCAAGTAGCTGCTGTGTATTACAACTGTACAGTAGTAGATAACACAGTTGTAAATGAACTAAATAAAGAAATGTCCCTTACCTTTTTGCTTTACTTCAGTTGCAATCGGAGTTGTAATGCATACGTGTTGCAGTGTATTATTTATACCCATATTTAGGTTCAGCCCCTAGACACTAATTGGTCTAGAGTGAGTCAGGGGATGGCTCTCTGCTCTCTCTGGCTGTTCCCTCTGGCTGACATGCACCCCCTTCTAATGACTAAGCAAACTACAGTGGTCAGTGGTTTCACTTTCAAAATCAGCAACTACATACTTTACTTGACAACATGTGATAGCAGATACAGAAAGCTTGTACAATAGAATCCCCACTAATACCACTACACTACCAATAATACTCCCACCACACTACTCAGTGTTTATATGAGTTCACACTCAAGAGTGCAAAAAAGTAACACAAACACTGTGGAAGTTGAGTAGATAATTAAGTGATTAATTAAGTGATGATTGAGCATTAGTGATGAACACCTGCTTTTAACAAGCAGAATCAACAAATACAAAAGTTCTTATTGAGAATTAAAAATTAGGTTTAGTTCTAGTTAATTGTTGATATTTAATTGGAAATGTTTCATTTGACATCTTGGTGATTAGTAATTAGGTAGGCACTTGACACTTGGCTCATTTTAATTAAATTATATTTCAGTGTTTGTGCTTGTGTATTGATGAAAACATTGTAATTTTCAGGGTATTTAAGTAACCATAGCAACGTTTGATCTGAACAGATGCTGCTCAGGAGCTGAGGCACGTTTCAGAAAGAGGGGTTAAGTGAAAACTCTGAATATGTTAACCTTGAAATGAGGGAAACTCCGGGTGTTTCACCAAAAAAGACTTCCACATAGGATACATCTGTGTATCCTCGCTGACTACTCAGGAAGCCTCCTCACTCCTTGTTCCTCGCCTCCTCGAGGTGCAATTAGAGAATTGAGATTTCCTTCAGGATGACTGAGCTCGATCAGTTTTCGGGTCATAGGATGGAGGACGGAGGAGGCGGGATATTGAGAAGCACCCTCTTGGTTTTCCGTTTCAGAATGGCAGTTTGTCAAACCTGAGAAAGCAGAGTAAGTCAAGCCTGTTTCTGAAAGAGAGGTAACTTATACTCAGAGTCAGTTACCATGGTAACTTACTCTGTGAACATAACCTCCAAGGTTTCCAGGATGAGGGAAACTCTTTCCACACTGAGGGCCAGAGCTGGGACAGTAACTGATTACATGTAATCTGAATTACGTAATCAGATTCCAAAAATTAAGTGCTTGTAATTAGAGTAAATTACATTTTAAAATACTCGTAATCAGATTATAGTTACT